>CM061063.1:27149833-27823319 GCA_030762895.1 Sophora flavescens | reverse complement strand
TCACGACGTCAGGAGTATGAATCCGAAGTCACCTCTTTAAAGATATTATGATATATGGAATGAAATCGAATAATACTTTTCATTAAACAATTAAGGGATACAAGATGTGTTTATATAGGAACACATATCAAGAGCCTAACAAAGTTCTATATCAGATAAACTAATCTAAACAGCAGCAACTAGGGGTGTAAGATCGGAACTAATGACCCGGTGAACCCGAAGATCCAAACCGAACCAATTAAATTGGTTTGGTTTTTTTTTTTGGTGTTCGGGTCCGAACCGAACCAAACCAATTAATATATTTTAATATTTATATATATATTGATATGTAACATTTATTATATATTAATACTTATCTATATTTTAATAGTTTAATATTCATTATATTTAATTTTATATATATTTTAATATTTTCTATATTTAATATTTATATTCATTATATTTTAATTTTTATTATTCGGGTCCAAACCGAACCAATCCATTCTTGAATGGTTTGATTTGGTAGAAAAAATCTTAAAACCGAACCAAACCGAATCAAACCGTTTTTGATTGTTTCGGATTTTTTTTCGCCTAAAAACGAACCAAACCGACCCGTTACACCCCTAGCAACAACTGATCCAAAACAGAAATAACAAGAAGTGGTTAGCCTAACAGAACATTATCTTCTAATTCTAATTGTGACATGTGATGGAAATGCCACTAATCAATAATCCAATACCCCCCTCAAGCTGAAGAATATATGTTTTTCATTCCAAGCTTGTCCTTAAAAACTTGAAAAGGAGTAGGATCGAGGGCCTTTGTTAATAGGCCAATCAGTTGATTGGTGCTTGCAACAGGAAGAAGATGAAAAATCTTAGCTTGCAACTTTTCTCGGACAATATGGCAGTCTAATTCAATGTGCTTGGTTCTTTCATGGAAGGAGGAGTTTGCAGCTATATGGTGGGCATATTGGTTGTCACAATACAAGGGAGCTGACTGCTGAAATGGAAGGTGAAACTCATTTAGCAAATAAGCCACTGAAGTTCACATACAGTGGAAGCTAATGCCCTGTATTCAGCTTCAGAGGAAAAACAAGAAACCGTCACCTGTTTCTTTGATTTCCACGAAATTAGGGACTCTCCAAGGAAGATACAGTAGCCCGTGACAGATTTGCGCGAGTCCGGACAACTGGCCCAATCCGAATCGCTAAAAGCCTTTAATTGAAGGGAGGAGCTGCTGGAGAAGAAAATTCCTTGTGCAGGTGAACTTTTGAGGTATCTGAGGACATGCACGGCTGCATCATGGTGCAAGGAGGTTGCCTGCCCCATAATTTGGCTTAACGGTTGAATGCAAAAGGAGATGTCAGGTCGTGTTGTAGTAAGATATAAAAGTTTGCCAATTAAGCGTCTATAAGAACTAGGATCAGTTGGAGGGTTGCCACCCTCTTTAGTCAATCGGGTTCCTTTTGACATAGGTGTGGTTACTTGTTTGGAAGTCATTAAGCCACACTCAGAAAGAATGTCCAAAGTGTATTTTCTTTGGCAAGGGTGAATGCCGGATTTTGATCGAGCTATTTCCAAACCCAGAAAATATTTTAAGCAACCTAAATCCTTAATTTTGAATTGTTGATGCAAACTGGTTTTGATAGTATCGATTTCTTGCAAATCATTCCCTGCAAGTATCAAATCATCAACATAAACTAGTAGTGTAGGAAAAGAAAAATAGGAATGTTTGATAAAAAGGGAGGAATCAGAATTAGATTGATTGTAACCATTTAGTACAAGAAACTGGGAAAGACGGGCAAACCATTGATGTCTAGATTGCTTTAGGCCATATATTGATTTAAGGAGTTTACAAACTTGATTTGGTTTAGTAGAAGAAACTCTTGGAGGTAGAGACATGTATACCTCTTCCTCTAATGTGCCATGCAAAAAGGCATTGTGAACATCCAATTGGTGAAGGTACCAATTTTGAGAGGATGCAATGACTGGTAGGAGTCTAATAGTGGTCATTTTTGCCACAGGTGAATAGGTGTCAAAGAAATCAATACCCTTTGTTTGTGTAAAACCTTTGGCAACAAGGCATGCCTTGTGCCTCTCAATGTTGCCATCAGCATTGTGTTTTATTTTATAAACCCATTTACAGCCAATGGGGATTTTACCAGGAGGTAAATCAGTAATAATCCGTGTGTTATTGTTATTTAAGGCATCTAATTCAGTTTGCATAGCTGAAACCCATTGGGGATTCTGAATAGCTTGTTTGTAAGAAGAAAGTTCATCATATGCAGAAATTGAGAGAGTAAAGTGTAAGTGTGTAGGGGATAGTTTGGAATAGTCCAAAACAGAATAAAGAGGATAGAGTACAACTGCAGGATATGTAGAAGATGTGGAGACAGCGTTGCAGTGAAAGTCTTTAAGATAGGAAGGATGCTTGATGATTCTGGTGGATCTCCTCAACGGTTGATCATCAACAGTGGGATGTGCAGCATCAAGCTGAGCAGAATCAGGTTCTGTAGAAGGTGAAGCTGCATAGTCAAATGGGGGTGGAGATGTAGGTCTCTGAGATGGGGAGAATTCTCGTGTGATAGTAGACAGCTTCTTTGTGTAATCAAAGATGAAGAAAGTATCATCAGATGAAGTAGGAGCCTCGGGATCTGCAGGGTCAGTTGAAACAGAACAAAAATATGGGGAAATAGTCTCATAAAACACAACATTGCAAGAAATAAAGGTGGTCCTGTTATGCAGGTCATATAATAGGTAACCTTTGGTGCCTGGTTGATAGCCAAGAAACACACATTTTCGGGCCCTGGGATCAAGTTTTTGTCGATGCTGAGACATAGTCGTAGCATATGATAAACACCCAAAACCTTTAAATCAATAAAGGTTGGTGGAGAATTATATAAAATTTCATATGGAGTTCTTTTATTGAGAACATTTGTAGGCAAGCGATTAATAATAAAAAACTGAATGACATAAGGCAAAAGACCAGAATATTATGGGCAATTGTGAGTAAAATAAAAGTGCTCTAGTTACATTCAATAATTCCTATGTTTGTGTTCCACAATAGAGTTTTGTTCAGGTGTTTCTTCACATGATTTCTGATGTAGAATACCAAGAGAAGAGTAGTAAAGAGGCATATTAAATTCAATGCCATTATCACTACGAATAACTTTAACCTTTGCAAAAAATTGTGTGGAAACAATAGTAATGAAATTAGTGATGCAGGTTTTTGTTTCATATTTGCATTTCATTAAAAATATCCATGTATACCTAGTAAAATCATCTAAAATAGTTAGAAAGTATTCATGTCCCTGAATAGAAGGAATACTAATAGGGCTCCATATGTCCATATTCAAAAGATCAAAAGCATGCAAATATTTTCAGTCAAAAAAAAAATGTAAAGATTTAAAAGAATCAGATAAACCATAGAAGAAGGGTGTCCTGGTCTATGGTGCCACGAATCAAAAGAATCAGATGTGGCTTTATTAACAGAAGCAGTGTTTACAGAAACAATAGATTCTGGAAACTGAAAAGTGTTAATGCTAGAGGTTTGAGGTTGCTGCCTTATTATGTATAAATTGTTTTTGATCTCAGCTTGTCTAATCGTCTTCAAGGAAGAGAGGGCCTGTATGACACATTTGGTTGGTGAAAAGATCAATCTACAATTAATAGTGTTAGTGAGTCTGTGAATAGAAATTAAATTGAAATGAAAGTTTGGGATGTGTAAAACATTTGTTAAAAAGAATTCATGATTAAAGAAGATAATGCCTGAATGGTGGGCAATAACAATTTCTCCATTTGGCAATTTGACAGAAACAACAGGTATTTTATTATAAGTTGAAAAGAAATGAAGATGGGGACATACATGATCACTAGCTCCAGAGTCTAAAGTCCAAAAAGAATTGAAAGAAGAAAGATTACCTGGTTTGGTAAAACTTGAAATCACATGATGATTGAGATCAATGGTTTGAGGCTTACTGATAGAATGAGATGTGGAGCCAAGATTACAATTTGAAGCATGTAGCAAATACATAAGATTATGATATTCATAAAGTGTAAGAGAAACAGAGGCATCATTGTGGGCATGCTTTGGTGCACTCGAGGAGGCTTATGTAAGATGATGATCAATGGAGACAGAACCAAATTGCAGGGTGGTGCTTTGGTTCTTTGTGCGATATCCGGGAGGGAACCCATGTTTAAAGTAACAATTTTCTATGGTATGATTGGTACGATTGCAGTATGTGCACAACATGGGTGACCTATTATTTGGGTGGCCTCTGCCCCTTCCTGGTGTGGATAAACCTCCTGGTTGAGGAGTGAAAGAAATGGAGTTAGTGGTAAAAGCAGTGGATTCAATGATGGAATTAGAGGGTTGTGGCCTTTCTTGTTGCAGAACCATGGAATAAACCTCACTCACAGATGGTAAGGGGTTCATGATGAGAATCTGAGATCTCAAAGATTGATAGTTGTCATTGAGACCTTTAAGGAAGGAAATGGTGTGCTCCTTGTCTTTGTATGTTTGAACAGATCTGTTTAATGGACAAGAACAAGACACAATACAAATGCAAGATGGTGTAGGACAAAGAAACTCTAACTCATCCCAGATAATTTTCATATCAGTGAAAAAGGAGGAAAAAGACTTGTCACCTTGTCTCATAGAATGCATTTCTTGAAGTAAATCAGACATTCGAAAATGGGTGCCTTTGGTAAATTGGTGTTGAAGGTCTAACCAGAGGGCTCGGGCATTATCAAAAGAGATGGTGTTGTGGATAATATGTGGAGATAGGGTACGAGTGTTCCAAGAAACAACAAGATGATTGCAGCGAACCCAATGATCATACAAAGAACTGGTTTCGACAGGTTGAGGGAGGCTGCCATCAATGAACTTTATCTTATTCTTGGAGGACAACGCACGTTGAAGAGCCATGCTCCATGTGTAGTAGTTATCTCCGTTGAAGGGTGGGGAAACAAAAACAAAACCTGGATTCTCGCGAGGGTGCAAAAAGTATGGGCTATTGGGGTTTTGTGTAGGATCTACTGGTGGAGGTGGCGGAGGTGGTGGGGGTTGATCACCATGACTGCCACCAGAACTCTCATTGTTGGTAGGACTGGAATTAATGAAATCATCAGCCATTAAAACAAGAAAAAGGAAAGTATTTTGCGGAAGCTATTTTACTGAATGAAAACTGATACCATATTATGATATATGGAATGAAACTGAATAATACTTTTCATTGAACAGTTAAGGGATACAAGATGTGTACATCAAGAGCCTAACGAAGTTCTATATCAGATAAACTAATCTAAACAGCAGCAACTGATCAAAAACAGAAATAACAATAAGTGGTTAGCCTGATAGAAAATTATCTTCTAATTCTAATTGTGACATGTGATGGAAATGCCACTAATCAATAATCCAATAGGAGATAACTTTACTTAATCACCATCCTTCATCTGAGGATTAGTTGGACAACTTTGTCGGTGGGATTATCCGATCAAAGACCAAACTTATATTAATATTCTTTTAAAATTTCTATGGGTCCATTTGTTTTAGATTTGGATAGAATTGATTTTGAAATAATTTCTATTAAAAAAATTGAAGTTAAAAAAATTGATTTGTGTTTGGTAATGATATTTTAAAAGCAAGTTTAGAAAAATTGTTTTTATTTGGATAAAATAAAGTAGAATCACTTTTGAGGTTAAATTATTATAAACGACATGAATAATATAAATCCTCCCACCCACCTTTTTAGATGGACTGCAGTATAGAGGACCAAAAAGTAAATGAGCATTTTGCGTTTGAATGGTCCAACAGAAAAGCAACTTTGTTTTGCTTTCACAAAACTCCATTTTGACTCCTTTCAAACCCACTTTTTCTCACATTGACTTTTACCCAAACAACATTCATGAATGCAAACTCAATTTTTTAGAAGGGAAACGGAAATTTGAGGCTCTAAAATCTGAAACAAACGACCACTATCACAAGTCAAAGGTTTAGTTTTTCAAGAATTATATCACAAATGTTCATATAATGATTATCAGAAAAAATCATTGATTTTGCACAATATGCTTGAATATCAAGAGTAATAAGATAAATATTTTATGGACGGATCACTGAAAGATTTTCATACTGACACTAAATGACTCAAAATATCAATTCATTTAACTATCTTTTGAAGAAAAAGTACACTATATTTGTGGGTTGTTCAAATTAGGAGCCACCATATATATTATATACGAATAATATATTTATATTGCTGAAATTACTAAAAATTCCTTAAAAAATTAAAGGTGATAGAAGTAAACTAGCAAGTTCATTAACAAGTATTTGTCAAAAAGAGTTTATTAACACGTATTTAATATTTATATTTTAATAAATTATATCGATAAGTGCTTAATAATTAAGTTTATTATGATAAAAAAATTAGCATTTAATTGATATATACTGACAGTGTAAATATTTTTTATACTGTCAACCAATCAGAAATTGATAAATCATTAAAAGTCATTTACTATTATCCTAATCACCTTAAAAATCATCCAAACCATGATTTCTAATTGATTGTCAGTGTAAAAAACTTTACACTAACAGTGTACACTAATTACACTCGTACCGTTTTTTTTTTTGTCCAGCTTTCTTAATACCCATAATATAACCTTTAATCAATAATATAGTCAATATCAAAAAAAAAATTAACTTAATTGATTATATTGGATACATTATTTTTTATTTCTTTATTTTTTTAATAACTCGCCATAAATAAATATAAATTTGGGTTATTTATTTAATATGTTGTATTTCGGTGGCATACAAAACAATTCCAATGTACTAATTTCTCTCATGTTTGGTTATATAAAGACTTGTATTTTGTTAAATACTCGTGATGTGGGCTCTAACCAACACGTGCTGACATATGGGGTTAATAACATCTTCAAACCTCGTAGAATAAACACGAAATTCGGGTGGCAAATCCATAAAACGGTTGCCATCACCTAATTGTATGTCCATAGGTTCATTTATACAGTGCAAAAACGAATGGCACAAAGAAGTGTCTTGGATTGTAAGCAGTAGAAAAACAGAAATCATAACACAGCATATTTCAGCTGTGATATCTTTTTCATTACTTGATGTCTTGAGTCTACATGTAGATAGAGCACAGCAGTGAATTGGTTCTTTTGAATTCAACCATCTTTATGAACTTTTATTATTTTTATTGCTTGGTCGTTTTGATTACTCTGCTGAACCACTCTTTGTTTAATTTATTTGATTGGTCTACCAGCTACCTTTGGCTTATTCAATTAGATATTGTTACTAGCAGTACCGTCAAATGGGCCGGTCCTAGCCCATTTAGCCCTAGCCCGTATGGGTTAGGGCCAAATGGGCCACAGGGCCAAAAGGCCCACATTAAAAAAAAGCCCACAAGGCCAAAAAGCCCTAAAATACCCTAAGGGCCAGGGCCAGCCCATGGGCCATAATTTTTTTTGATGGATCTATTTTTTTTTATTTTATAAAACTTGACAAAAAGAACAACAACTATAATCACTCTAACATTATGTAATAATATCATTTAACCTATGAAATTATCTATTTCAATATGTATTACGTGCTATAATTTTTCCTTCACTAACCGCACAACCACTTAAATCCAAGTGAATGGTTTTCCTTAGCTGGAATATTATCTATTGCAATAATTTGATATCAGTTATCTACTTTAACAATTCATTTCATATAAAGACAAGGATGAAAAGAGATAAAACAATGGTTTCTCTTCAATTTTTTTAGAGAAAACTATAGCACTTAATACATATTTGATAGTTAATTTCATAGGTTAAATGATATTATTACCTAATGTTAACGTGATTATAATTTTTGTTCTTTTTGTCAAGTTTTATAAATTAAATAAAATAAATAGGACTATCAAAAAAAATATGGCCCATGGGCTGGCCCTGACCCCTAGGGCTTTTTAGTGCTTTTTGGCCCTGTGGGCTTTTTTTAATGTGGGCCTTTTGGCCCTGTGGCCCATCTGTCCCTGGCCCACATGGGTTAGGGCTAAAAGGGCTAGGGTGGCCCATTTGACAGCTCTAGTTATGGGCTAAAAGGGCCGGGCTATTATTGTGGGCCAGATGGGCTGGCCTTAGGGCTTAGGGCCCAATTGACATCTCTAGTTACTAGTGCTGGCAAGGTAGAGAGGTACTACTCACATCAATGGATTGTATTTATTTATCCCTACAAATGGTTGCAATCTTGTTACTTATTGCATAATAGATCCCAAATTTCTAAATATGTCAATGACATGAATCAAGTCAAGAGGAATGAATCAGATGCAACAGACAATTTCTGTACAAATATAATGGAGTATTATCTATAGGATGATGGACCATTTGTGGTGCATCATGAAGTTTACTTCATGAAAGCAACCATTGCATAACTAATTGTAAACTTCATTTGTGCTGTCATATTTACCTATATTGCCACATTGTCACAGCCAACAATAATCCATATCTGTATTGCCTCTAGGAAGATACCTTTTTCTGTTGTTCCTTTGTACCATCTTAAACATGTCAAAGTTATTTAATTTCTTAAAGAGGTGAACAAAAGAGTTTTGAGATTCATTTGCTCTATAAGGTGAAGACAAGCTTTCAAGCTCCAATCCAGCAAGTGCAGTGTTATCACAGCATGAAAAAACAAATGCTTTCCACGTAAGATTAAGGGGCGGCGAATTCCCCCAAAACCAACAAACCTAAAGTTACAAGAAAAGCCCTAACCACTTAGAAATCAATAGGAATAAACTAAAAACTAAAAAGACTAAGCTTTCTTTGGAGACTTGGTAGCCTTGGATGGAGACTTTGGCTCTTTAGCGGCTTTCTCGTTCTTCTTCGGCAACAGGACAGGGTTGATGTTTGGAAGAACACCACCGTGTGCAATGGTAACACCAGCGAGCAATTTCCCGAGTTCCTCATCGTTCCTCACAGCCAGTAAACCATGCCTTGGGGTAATCCTGTTCTTCTTGTTATCTCTAGCAGCATTCCAAGCTAACTCAAGAACCTGAATCCACACACATTCAATAATACCTTTAATTAAACCCTATTCTGTTAAGTTAACTTGTTCTAGGTCTAATCTGGGTTTCAAAATTAAAAATGGACAAAAAAATTTCGTTCAATTATAAAGACATTTGAATCAGAGAAAGATCAAAAAAATTAGGGCTTACCTCAACGGCTAGGTATTCCAAAACGGCAGCGAGGTAAACAGGAGCACCGGTACCGACGCGCTGAGCGTACCTTCCCTTCTTCAAGTAGCGTCCGATTCTTCCGATAGGGAATTGAAGACCAGCCTTGAAGGACCTTGAAACGAGCTTCTTCTTGGGCCCGCCGCCTCTTGATGAGTGTGATTTCACCTCATTTTCCATGTACATTTCCGCATGCATTTGTATATAGATTAGGCATTCTTTATTTGATTTTTTATTAGTTTTTCCTTGGAACGGGTAAGGCGGCCTTGTGGTGTTGTTTTGCAGGAATTTATGATTAATTGCCCAAGATTTGGCCATGATGAAGCCTGGATGAAATAGAGCCTGAAAAGAGAAGAAAATGAGCCAAACAGAGCCCATCCCGGTCGTGATGGAGCAATAACTGAAGAAGAAGCCAAAAGTCAGAAGCTGTCACGGCCTAGCCGTGATGGCTATCACGGTCGTGACCGACCAGTTGGTGAAGGCAGAAGCGATCACGGCCTAGCCGTGATGAGCATCACGGCCGTGATGCTCCAGAATGTGAAAGGGCGCCTTTGGCAGAATGCGTCACGGCCTAGCCGTGATGACCATCACGGCCTAGCCGTGATGACCATCACGGCCGTGACGCGCGACTGATCTATAAATACAGCTGCACTGAACAGAATTAGAGGATTTTTTGCAGAGGCTTGGAAACCCTAAAGAGGGCTGACGGTTGGGGGAGGCTAGGACCTTAAAGATGACATTTTCTCTGCTCTTGGATTGGAAGAAGATTGAAGGATTCGTCATGGAGTTTTCTTCATCCCTTCTCTCTTTCTCTTTTGTAGACTTTATCATGTGTAGCTAATTCCTCCATTGTTGGGGTTAGATGTAGCTTTTCTGAACTTGTTTGTATTTGATTTGGTTTCAATGCAGGTTCCTATTTCTTTATGAGTATGTGATTCTGTGCTTAATGCTTTCCTTGGCTTAGCTACCCATAGGAATGATATGTTGCTTTGATAGACAATTGACAGATTGATGTTAAGTCATGCTCATGAATCATATGCCAAGTAGTCCAAGAATCTAGACATAGGTGTTGGCTGCTTGCAATCCTATAAGTCTTGGCTTAATGCAAAATCTCAGATTAATCCACCTAAGACATTAGGGTTTAATATGGGATTTTAGGCTCATTCCACCTAAGACATTAGGGTTTGAGTATTTTAGAAAAGGCTTGATTGTCATAATTGAATTAGGATTTGTGTTAGTGACCATTTCATTGCAATTAAGGGAGGATTAGTGTAGTCTAACCCTGACAACTTTAACCACAATTCTGTTGCCTTCCAAGTGTTTGTTAAAAGTCCAAAAAGACCAAAAATATTTTATTTCTTTATTTTATGATCTTTTCATACCATAGTTTAGTCTAGATAGTTGTTGAGTTTGTGAATAGGTAATTGGTAACCGATCCCTAAGGACGATATCCGGTCTCACCACCGTATTACTTGTTTGCGACAAGGTGCACTTGCCTTTGTTATAAAATATCGCGCATCAAGTTTTTGGCGCCGTTGCCGGGGATTGGCTTTGCCAATATCATTAGTAACAAATGAGACAACTAATTTAGACATTTTATTTTATTATTTTTTCTGTATATATTTGATCTCTTTCTTTTGTTAGTTTTGTATATATTAGAATTTGTGTTTCTTTAATTTTTGGCCTTATTTGTCTGTGAGGTGGAAATTGATTTGACAGGATCATGGACTACAATTGTTATTATCCATCTGATGCAGAAATGGAAATGTCTGAGCTTCAGTTGCGGGCAGATATGCTTCAATTGGCCATTAACATCCAACAAGTGAATAATGAGTTTTCAAGGGCAACTGTCTCTCCTCCACCAGTGGTAGGCTATTCTGAATGGGGAAATCAATTTCCCAACACTTCCACTCCATGGTGGGGGAATCCTCCAAACAATACTTGGATTGATCAAGAGGAACATTGGGAATCTTCCACATCTTCATATCAACCACAACCATCTCAATGGTATGATGAGCCATCAACATTGGAAGTTGCTTGGGAGAACTTCAAATCCGAATTCGCAGTCAATTTTGAGCAACCTATTCCGGATAGTCGGTCTCACTTAGAGGGTATTTTGGAGAACTTCATGGTAACAACAATGGAAAATTTAAAAAATCAAGAAGATACCATTCGAAGTCTCGGGGTACGTATTGAGGAACTCTCTAACCAACTATCCGAAATGCCAAATGGGAACTTGATGGATGATGATGAAGATGATGCATTGATGGATGATGATGAAGATGATGCAATAATGGATGATGAGGAAGATGAAGAAGTGGGAGCAACTGAATTAAGAAATGAAGACCCTATTTTGGAGAACATAGTTGCACCATCCCCCATTGAACCCTTGACTAAAGATATTGAAAGGAAGAGGCATTTGGAGGACATCTATTTCACCATGCTAGAGGAAGATGAAGAACTGTTGGCTTTAGATGATTCTACTGGTTCCTATGCATGTGTTGATTGTGATGGGAGAAACACTTGTGTGGTGTGTGCTGAGATTTATGCATATTTGGAAGGTGATGGATTTGGTAATGCTGAAAGTGAAGATTGTACAGAAGCCAAAGCACCACCAATGATCCTCTCCACTTGCTTGCCGCCTCACACTATGAAGCAACCAATGATGGAGTTCATGCCTCTGCCTGAGAAATTGGATTTTGAATCTTTAACTAAGAAGGCACCATGTCCAATCCAAGAGCTTGAACCCCATTTTTATTGGGAAGACTTTATTGACAAAAAGGTCAATTTTGACCCAAGAGGGAGTGAGAAGTTCGCGACACTTGGCGAGGTCACCATGATTTTCAAGCGCTCACTCCCATATTTATGCTGCAGGCCATGGGATCCGGCAGGATCATACTACAATTTGAGAATTCCTTGGTCTTTATACCATAGGTTATGGGATCCAGGTGGATGCTTCTTAATGAGTCAAGCTAGTGACGTTAAAGAAGCGCTTATTGGGAGGCAACCCAAGTTTTCTTTTCCTTTTCTCTTTTGTTTCTGATTTTCAACTCTTGAATAATTTGAGAAGATCAAGAGTAATTAATAAATTTTGTTAAGTGTTTTTAGGATAATAAGGAAGGAGAAGCAAAAAGGGCAGGGAGAAACAAAGCCAAGAAGCATGTGATCCAGCACCGCTACCGCCTCGGTAAGTCGTTCCAATTTTTCTCCTCTCTCCAACTTGATTGTTTACATTGGGGACAATGTAAATTTTTAAGCTTGGGGTAGGGGTATTTTGCATTTGAATTTTACATGTTGCATTCATATAGTTTTGCATGATAGCTTTGCATGATCACACAAT
This sequence comes from Sophora flavescens, assembly GCA_030762895.1. NCBI lineage: Eukaryota > Viridiplantae > Streptophyta > Magnoliopsida > Fabales > Fabaceae > Sophora > Sophora flavescens. The sequence goes on along the minus strand of CM061063.1, from coordinate 27,810,774 downwards.
TAGATCCCCCTTGCTTAGATTGAGCATCTGATTGTGAGAACTGGATGCCAATTTGTTTGAGATAGTGAATTGTTGAACCCAATTTTTTTTATTCTTGTGATAAGGCTTTAAATAAAAATTCTTGAGATGATCTTGGATAGTTGATAATTAGCATGTGTTTCTATAGATTCGTGTTCCTCACCGATGTTTGAACTGCTAAATGTGAGCTTTTGATCCATGAAGGGGTGCTCACTATATCTACCCCATTCTTTGTGTTAGAGTACTATTCCTCTTGGATTGTATTTCTCTAGAACTTGACTGAAACCGTTTTGAAGCTTGAAAATTTTTGAAAACATTTTTGAAAATGATTGAGGCACTAGGTATTTTTCCGGCCTTCTTAGCTTTGATTGACTAAATGCTACCCCTTTGTTGCCCAATTTTGAGCCTGAAAGAAGAAAATACTTTTCTTGGTAACTTGAAATGTTTGATGAATGATGATTGATAGGGCACCTTTTAAAGTATTGAAAAAACAGGGTAAAAAGGTAGTGGAAAAAGTATGGGATGAAAGAATTAGAAAATTATTTCTCTTGAGTTGAAAAATCTCCCCTTCTCCAAATAAAAGAAAAAAAAAAGAAAAAAATATATATATAGAGAAGGGGATGGCAAAAAGAAAAGTGAGAAATAAGATGAAAAGAAAAAGAAAGGTGGCAAAAGTGAATCGAAACCCAAAAAGGTATTTTTGAAGGTGTCACGTTTTGCAATGCTTAATGTCTTGTGTAACCTTTTGAAATTTCCTTTTCTTGATTTCCCACCTAACGATAAATCCCATGGCCCCGTTACAACCAAAGAAAAAGACCTCGTGATTCTTAATTGTTTTCATTAATAAAGTAGAGATTTGGTTGATAGTCAAGCCTATGGTAGAATTCATTCCTTGAGGAAAATTGAGCGAAATGTCATATATCCCTAAACACTTGAGTGAGGCAAGAAAGAGTGCCAAGCAAATGAACAAGCTTGGGATGATTTTTAGGTGAAAAAGAGTGCCCAAATCAGTGAGAATATGAGTCTAAGAAACCTGAGGGTCTAATTGGACTTGAATTGATTGTCTCTTGCTGAATTATTTGAAATGCCTATTACTTGGATCAGTTACTACTCGGGTTCTTGGTTCACTATCCATGTTCTGATTAATTTCATCTTCTGGCCTTGGTTTTTGCTTGAGGACAAGAAAAGTCTTAAGCTTGGGGTAATTTGATGAGTGTGATTTCACCTCATTTTCCATGTACATTTCCGCATGCATTTGCATATAGATTAGGCATTCTTTATTTGATTTTTTGTTAGTTTTTCCTTGGAACGGGTAAGGCGGTCTTGTGGTGTTGTTTTGCAGGAATTTATATTTAATTGCCCAAGATTTGGTCATGATGAAGCCTGGATGAAATAGAGCCTGAAAAGAGAAGAAAATGAGCCAAGCAGAGCCCATCACGGCCTAGCCGTGATGACCATCACGGCCGTGATGGAGCAATAACTGAAGAAGAAGCCAAAAGTCAGAAGCTGTCACGGCCTAGCCGTGATGGCTATCACGGCTGTGACCGACCAGTTGGTGAAGGCAGAAGCGATCACGGCCTAGCCGTGATGAGAATCACGGTCGTGATGCTCCAGAATGTGAAAGGGCGCCTTTGGCAGAACGCGTCACGGCCTAGTCGTGATGACCATCATGACCGTGACGCGCGACTGATCTATAAATACAGCTGCACTGAACATAATTAGAGGACTTTTTGCAGAGGCTTGGAAACCCTAAAGAGGGCTGACGGCTGGGGGAGGCTAGGACCTTAAAGATGACATTTTCTCTGCTCTTGGATTGGAAGAAGATTGAAGGATTCGTCATGGAGTTTTCTTCATCCCTTCTCTCTTTCTCTTTTGTATACTTTATCATGTGTAGCTAATTACCCCATTGTTGGGGTTAGATGTAGCTTTTCTGAACTTGTTTGTATTTGATTTGGTTTCAATGCAAGTTCCTATTTCTTTATGAGTATGTGATTCTATGCTTAATGCTTTCCATGGCTTAGCTACCCATAGGAATGATATGTTGCTTTGATAGACAATTGACAGATTGATGTTAAGGCATGGTCATGAATCATATGCCAAGTAGTCCAAGAATCTAGACATTGGTGTTGGCTGCTTGCAATCCTATAAGTCTTGGCTTAATACAAAATCTCAGATTAATCCACCTAAGACATTAGGGTTTAATATGGGATTTTAGGCTCATTCCACCTAAGACATTAGGGTTTGAGTATTTTAGAAAAGGCTTTATTGTCATAATTGAATTAGGATTTGTGTTAGTGACCATTTCATTGCAATTAAGGGAGGATTAGTGTAGTCTAACCCTGACAACTTTAACCACAATTATGTTGCCTTCCAAGTGTTTGTTAAAAGTCCAAAGAGACCAAAAATATTTTATTTCTTTATTTTATGATCTTTTCATACCATAGTTTAGTCTAGATAGTTGTTGAGTTTGTGAATTGGTAATTGGTAACCGATCCCTGAGGACGATATCCGGTCTCACCACCGTATTACTTGTTTGCGACAAGGTGCACTTGCCTTTGTTATAAAAAATCACGCATCACCTCTCCTTCCTCCGGCGCCCTTCTTCACCTTGCCGCCACCGGTATCCATCGTCGGAAAATTAACTGAGATTTTTAGAGAGAGAGAAGAAGAAAAGAAGGTGTTGGGGAAGAGATGCGGGGGATGGTGGGGGAGAGGGGTATAGGTTGTAGGTGTTTGAAAAGAGAAAGGTGTTGGTGGAATGGAATGCGATTGTAGGTGTCAGGAAGGGGATTTGGATTTATGGAGCTTCGGTCAGCGAGAGGGGGTACTATATGGATTTTGGAGAAAATGGAGGAAATTGTTGGTTACGAAAATCAGTATCAGACCTGCAGATTGGTATATATATTAGGTCTTAGTTATCTAGTAAGGGAATGATGGCTAAAACTCACTTTGGCTCATTTAATCAATTTAACTAAAACACTACACTTTTGGATAAAAGGTTTTTAATTAAGCTTTTGATTAACAAAGTATTTTTCAAATTGATTTTAAATTAAAATAAAAAATAGAAATCTGATTTAACAAAAAAAAAATAGATTGAGTTTTTCAAAATATAAAATCAGTTTTCAATCCCATGCAATTATTAATTTTCAAGGTGCAATCAATTTATTCAATACGTTGCAGCATATCAAATAGTGCAATTTCAAAATGATGCAATTTCAATTGAAATGATCAATTTTTCCCCTTTTCAAACCGTGTGAAGAGTTTGGTCAACATAAAATATATAGCAAATAGGAAATTTTTGTCAATCTTATAAAAACTGTTTTGCACTAAAGCTTCAACCGTTTGAGCCTTTGATTTAATTTAATTATGATTGAGATTTTATTTTCAATTGACTAAGCTTTTCCTCTCAATTAAAAAACGTGATTAATTGAGTTTGGAATGAAATAAATTGATTGACTAAATATTGCCAATTGATTGGCAACGGTAATTTGTTCGATAATGACCACTTTCATAAAATTAGTTTTCAAATTACGGATGATTTCAAAATCATTATAGGCATTAATATCAATTAATTTTCAATTCAACTTTCAAACGGTGCATCTTCCTTATAGCTGAATATGACCCAAATAATAGTATATTGTTCTTTACATATATATGTGAAACTTGGGTTCAACGTAAAGCTTTCTTTTTGTAATTAAATGATATTGATCTTGAGTAAGAAAGCTTCAGTGCGTGAAATTGGAATTGGAATCAGTATGCATATCTCAAGGCATGAACCGCCATTTTGACATGTGAAAATTGTTTTTTTTTAAACCACCCAATTGAATTGCACATTAAATTTAATGGTGCAATGGCTAGCTTTCAATGACATAAGTCCTTTCCTTATTTGAGGTGCAACGATCATATTTTCAAAAGGCTATAAAAGTGGTTTTTGTTGAAAATTCATAAGAGAAGAGAATACATGAAAATTGCATTTTGATCTGAAAATTATTTGCGAGCCAAATTGTGTTATTATCATCATACTCATAGTGCTTCAAGTTGTAATCATCTGCACTAGAAGAGTGTATCATATTGTTCTTCCTTTGCTGAAACTTTGTGTGAGGGTGTGGTATTGTTGTGACTCCGGCAAGTGTACCGGGTCGTCGCAAGTAATAAAAACACCGTAAGAGTCTACCGAGGTCGAACACAAGGATTGGGTTACCAATTCGACTAATTTGTCAAGAAATCCGATAAGTTGGTTAAGTAGAGAAAGTGGTTGGAAAGAAACTAGATTCGCAATTCAAATTAACAAATAGAATCGATTAAAGATATGGTGATGAAATCTAGAATTAAAAGCATCTAAGGTTTCGAATCCACCTACCCAATCATGCAAAGTACCCAAGTGATGTCATTCTCCTCCCTAAGTTCAATTTTAATGCCAACCGGGACCCCTAAATTCTCCTAAATCCACTTTCGTGCTCATTAGGACGTATTCGATGATTTGAGTTAATTACTTGCTAGGTCTCTTAACCCTAATCTCGAATTCTATTAATTCTTGTTCCCTATAGGTTGCATCGATCTCCTACTCACTCTCGTGCAATACTCGACCGATGTTCCCAATTCAAGTTCTAAAACGCGAATCGCCGCTAGGCCTCAACACGCTTAACTAGTCGATCACGCTAGCATATAATCGACACAATGAAAACAGAATTGGAAAACCATAATTGAATTAAAGGAGAGAGAGTTACATTACATGAACACTATGCCGCCATGGGTGGCTTCATCGATCCCCTAGACAAGAGGATTAGTTCCTCATGTCCGTAACAACAACGCACGTACAATCGGAATTCATCCTAAGCCTAAGAATTAAGAGAGGAGAAGAGGAGAAGAAACCCCAGAATAAGGATTACAAAAGTTCTCTGAAAATTCTGATCCCAAAACTCCTCTTTTCTGTTCTGATCTGCTCTATTTATAAGGAGGCCACGCGTCACGGCCGTGATGTCCATCACGGCCAGGCCGTGATGGCTTCTGCTTCTGGCACACTTCTGGAATTTGAACATTCGCGACGCGAAGGATGCCTCGCGACGCGAGTCCTCTTGTCACAGCCCGTGATATGAATCACGGCCAAGCCGTGATGTTCTCTGTCTTGTGTGGATTTTGGGTCACGGCCGTGATACACATCACGGCTAGGCCGTGATGGTCTCTGACTTGTGTGGCATTTAGGTCACGGCCGTGATATACATCACGGCTAGGCCGTGATGGTCTCTGACTCTGGTGCTTTTCTGGAGTTCATACACTCGCGACGCGAAGGACGTCTCGCGACGCGAACATTCCCGTCACGGCCCGTGATGTGAATCACGGCTAGGCCGTGATGGTCTCTGTCTTCCCGGGTCTTCAAACTCTCGCGGGGCGAGCTTCCTCTCGCGGGACGAGAATCTCCAGAATGGCAATCTCCACTATTTCTTGACTTTCCTTATTTCTTAGAGCTTCACTTATGGACCTGAAAACAACACAAGCAACCACAAGCGTAATTCTATCCAAAATAACCTAAAAACTACACAAAAGACGCAAAACGAGTCAAAGTCCAACTTAGGAACAAAACAAGGCAAATTTGGGCGAAAACGAGAGTGAACTCGAATAAATTGGCATATAAACCCTAGTTCATCTAGTCATAAAACTAGATAAGCCAAAGGCTTATCAAAATACCCCAAACTTAAACCTTGCTTGTCCCCAAGCAAGCTTAAAACTCAAAAACGACTCAAGACTTGGCAAGCTTGAAAGATCTAATCAATTTCGCACAAATTTCATGCAACTTTACAAAACAGTTTTTCTTCCTTGATCCCCCCCCCCCCCCCCCTTTTTTCATCAATGTAATCCCCACATTCATCTACTTTAAACAATTGAGAATTTATCAATCATGCCATCTTTACTCTAAGTTGAGGCTCAAAGATACACACAAAGGAAGATCACCTATTTCAAACAATTGCCTTCCTCACAAGGGTATTTAGTATTTCACTCATTCGCTCGAGTTTGTCTAGGCTATCAACTTTTCACTCACTTTCACATTCTAAGAGCACTTCCCATGAATTTGATTTTCATCTCAAACATAGTTCCCACGAAAACATGCATGCAACATCAATAGGTCTTTCCACGGTTGTAATGGGGCCTGGCTAAGGGTAGGATAATCAGATGATAGAGGCTAAGTCCCTAGGATCAATGAGAGCATGAAACTAATATCACAACAATTGAATTCACTCTCATATTATTCTCTTCTTTGAAGTTGGTGGCTACACACCTCTTCCTTTTTATATTTATTTTTCTTTGCCCTTTTTGGCACATATTCAATGCTTTTTATCACCCATTTTTTTTTTTTTTCAAGCCTTCGGCCCTTACTTCCGTTTTTCTTTTTCTCAACTATGACTCATGAACTTGTAGCCACCCCAAACTTAGTTCCACAACAACATTTACCAAGCTAAAATTCCATACTCTCCTAAATCCTAGGATAAGGGAAAATCATGTTTTTTCTGAGTTAATGGTTTGTAATGTAAGGTCATGAAGAATAATAGGCTTCAAGGCTCAATGTGGCTAACTAGGGATCATTCATCAAGGTTGGTTCAATTTATGGCCAAGTAGTTAATTCAAAGAAAATTGCCTAAATCATTTGATGCAACATATAAACATGCAAACCATATAGAGATTCAAGCAAATTCGGGAAAGTGCAGCTTACAGTGATTCACACATTCAAAAACAGAGTTAGAGGCTCAAATCCTCACCTGGACATTTTGCAAACTGTTTGACTGAGATACGATTCCTAGTGTGTGCACCCCCTCACCCCAAACTTATCATAAATCAAGCAATCATAATAAATCTCAAAGTTCAATTTTCAATTTTTTTAGTGGGGATCAACTTTTCTATTTTCAGAACCTAGGGGGAAATCATCAATGATCAAGTAATTCATGCAATCAATCCATGCTCAATTTAATGCAAATCCCACAAGCTTGCCGACACGACATTCATACAACAACTCTTGATCTTCTCAAATTATTCAAGAGTGACAACAAAAACAAAACAAAAAGCAAAAATAAAACAAAAGTTCAGAGAAGAGAGAGATACCTAGCTTGGGTTGCCTCCCAAGTAGCGCTTGTTTAACGTCCCGAGCCTGACTCAAGTCACCCCTAAGGGTTAATCCAGAAAAAACACTTGCTTTCCAGTTGGGATTGACTCCCCATGATAATGCTTCAACCTGTGCCCGTTCACCTTGAAATTGCCAGAGGTCCCTTCTAATTCCACTGCCCCATGGGGGAAGACTTGTAGGATCTTGTATGGTCCCGACCACCTTGATTTCAGCTTCCCAGGAAAGAGCCTCAACCTTGAATTATACAGAAGCACCAATTGTCCGGGCTCAAACCTCCTAGGCAAGATGTGCTTGTCATGCCATGCCTTCGTCCGCTCCTTGTAAATTCTTGCGTTCTCATAAGCTTGCATGCGGATTTCCGACAGCTCATTCAAGTCCAACAACCTCTTCTCACCGGCCTTTGTCAAGTCAAAGTTGAGCTCCCTAATTGCCCAATAAGATTTCTCCTCCAATTCCACCGGTAGGTGGCATGCCTTTCCGAACACCAAATTGTAGGGAGACCTTCCAATTGGAGTCTTGAAGGCAGTCCTATAAGCCCATAGGGCATCATCTAATTTCCTTGACCAATCCTTCCGTGATGAGTTGACGGTTTTCTCGAGAATGCGCTTCAACTCACGGTTGGATACCTCTGCTTGCCCATTTGTTTGGGGATGATAGGGAGTAGAGACTCTGTGCTTAACCCCATACTTCTCAAGAAGCTTATGCATTTGATTGTTACAGAAGTGGGATCCCCCATCACTGATCAATACTCTTGGAACCCCAAACCTCGAGAAGATATTGCGCCTCAAGAAATCCATGACTACCCGTGCATCATCTGTGGTTGTTGGGATTGCCTCCACCCATTTCGACACGTAGTCCACAGCCACCAAAATGTATTGGTAAGAGAAAGAGGGTGGGAATGGTCCCATGAAATCTATCCCCCATACATCAAAGAGCTCTACTTCGAGCATGCAATTCAAGGGGAGTTCATGCCGCTTAGAAATATTGCCAACCCTTTGGCAACGATCACAGTTTTCAACAAAGGTGTAGGCATCCTTGAAGAGCGTCGGCCAAAAGAAACCACTTTGAAGGATCTTTTCTGCAGTCTTCTTTCCCCCATAATGCCCACCATAATCCGAGCTATGACAATGCCACAACACGTTTCCGATTTGGTCATGGGGAATGCACCTCCTGAGAATCCCATCCGAGCACTGTTTGAAGAGATAGGGGTCCTCCCACACATAATATTTTGCATCCGAGAAGAACTTCTTTCTCTGTTGATTAGTCCAATCTTGCGGAACCACATTTGAAGACTTGAAGTTGGCCATATCCGCGAACCAAGGAGGGGAATTTTCAATAAGTGCAAACAGCTTTTCATCAGGAAACTCTTCCTTGATGTCTAACAATTCCTCCTCGGTGTCGGGATTGACCAACCTAGATAAGTGGTCCGCCACCCCATTGTCGGATCCCTTCCCGTCCTTAATCTCGAGATCAAATTCCTGCAAAAGAAGAATCCACCGAATTAATCTAGGTTTGGCCTCTTGTTTTGTCATCAAGTGTTTTATGGCCGCATGATCAGTGAAAACCACAATCTTAGACCCCACGATGTAGGATCTAAACTTATCCAAAGCAAACACCACAGCAAGTAGTTCTTTTTCAGTGGTGGAATAATTAGCTTGTGCCTCATTCAAAACTTTACTTGCATAATAAATGACATGAGCTAATTTTTCCATCCTCTGCCCCAAAACAGCCCCACCACATAATCACTAGCATCACACATGATTTCAAATGGAAAATTCCAATTAGGTGCAGTGATTATGGGTGCGATGACAAGCATATTTTTCAAAACAGTGAAGGCATTTAAACAAGAATCATTAAAATCAAAGGATACATCCTTCACAAGAAGGTCGAAAAGCGGCCTTGCGATTTTGGAGAAGTCTTTGATGAATCTCCTGGTAGAACCCGGCATGCCCCAAAAAAACTCCTCACCCCCTTCACATTGGTTGGTGGGGGCAGCTTCTCAATCAACTCAATCTTCGCCTGTCAACCTCAATCCCCGTTGGGAGACTTTGTGCCCTAAGACTATACCTTCCTTGACCATGAAGTGGCATTTCTCCCGATTGAGCACAAGGTTAGTCTCTTGGCACCTTTTAAGCACCAAGGTCAAGTTCTTCAAACAGTTGTCATAGGAAGTCCCAAAGACCGAGAAGTCATCCATGAACACCTCAATGCATCTCTCCACCATGTCCGAGAAAATAGAGAGCATGCACCTTTGGAAAGTAGCGGGGCGTTGCACAATCCAAAGGGCATCCTCCTGTAGGCAAAGACTCCATACGGACAAGTGAAAGCCGTCTTCTCTTGGTCTTGAGGATCCACCACAATCTGGTTATAGCCGGAGTAACCATCCAAGAAACAAGAGTACTCATATCCGGCTAACCTCTCAAGCATTTGATCTATGAAGGGGAGAGGGAAGTGATCCTTCCTTGTTGCTTCATTTAATCTTCTCGTAGTCGATGCACACTCTCCACCCCGTGATGGTTCTTGTTGGGATCAATTCATTGTTTTCATTGACCACCACGGTTGTTCCACCCTTCTTTGGGACCACATGAATCGGACTAACCCAGTTGCTATCCGAGATTGGGTAGATGATTCCGGCATCTAAAAGCTTAATCACTTCCTTATGCACAGCTTCTTTCATGATGGGGTTTAGCCGTCTCTGTGGTTGAACCACCGGCTTATAACCATCCTCCATCAAGATTTTATGCATGCATAGGGAAGGGCTTATACCTTTTAGGTCCGAAATCTTCCACCCAATGGCGGATTTGTGTTCCCTAAGAACTCTCAAAAGCTTCTCCTCTTCATCCTTTTTCAAGGCATTGCTAATGATCACCGGATGTTGTCCCTCCTCCCCCAAGAATGCATACCTCAAGTGATTTGGGAGTTGCTTCAGCTCCGGTGTCTTTCCATCTTCCTCATTGCCTTCCTTGTTGAGCTTCTCCTTTGCATATTCATCCCTTGGGAGACTTGGTAAGGCTTCCATCTGTTTCAAACATTCAAGATAGTCCTCATCCCCCAAGGGGTCTTCTTCCTCACTATCATCACCATGGGATTTTACCAACACTTGTGCAAGTGCAGAACCATGGGCTCCTCTAGTGGTCTCTTCCTTGACAATACCATCCACAAAATCCACCCGTACACTTCCGACCTCTCCACAGGGTGCTTCATTGCTTCAAAGACATTGAAGACTACATTCTCATCTTGCACGCGGAGGGTGAGCTTCCCTTGTTGCACATCAATCAAAGCACGCCCTGTGGCCAAGAAAGGCCTCCCCAATATGAGAGGGATCTCGGCGTCTTCATCCATATCAAGCACCACAAAATCTGCCGGAAATATGAATTTGTCCACCTTCACTAGCAAGTCTTCGACAACCCCATAGGGGTATTTGATGGAGCGATCAGCCAGTTGGAGTGACATCCGTGTATCCTTGGCTTCCTTAATTCCCAACTTCTTCATCATGGAGAGGGGCATCAAGTTGATGCTTGCCCCTAGATCACATAATGCCTTCCCTATATTCATCTCCCCAATAGTACACGGTATCGAAAAGGAACCGGATCCTTCAACTTTGGAGGGAGTTTTCTCTCGAAGAATGGCACTACACTCCTCGGTCAAAGCAACCGTCTCCTCATCCACAATTCTCCGCTTCTTGGTGAGAAGCTCCTTCATAAACCGGGCATACGATGGCATTTGTTCCAGGGCTTCCGCAAATGGGATGTTAATTTGAAGCTTACGGAAGACATCAAGGAATCTGTTGAACTGTTTATCCTGTTGAGGCTTCTTCAATCTTTCCGGATATGGTACCTTCATGTAGGACGGGAGGTCCTTGGGCTCTACCCACTTCTTTCTACGGAACTCTTCATCTACAAGCTTTAACCTCCCTCCTTGCTCCGGTGCCTTACCTCTTTCTAACTCCTCTTCTTTCTCAGGTTGTTCTTCCTCAACATGTGTATGGTTCGAGACCTCAACTTCCGGAGAACTAGGTGCGCCCCTGTTAGATTCTAGCACTCTACCGCTTCTAGTGGTCACGGCATTGCACTGGCTCTTAGGGTTGTTCTCAGTGTCACCTGGGAGAGTGCCTGGAAGACGCTCATTCATTTGCTTCGCGAGCTGTGCTATTTGTGTCTCAAGATTCTGAATTGTCGATCCTGTATGAGTTGCCCACTTGTTAATGGCAGTATTTGTGTCGATTGACAACTTCTCCATTGCTGTATTCATCTTCTCAAAAGATGTGCCTATAAAGGTTGATAACTTCTCAAAAGCCATCTCCCAAGGTTGTCTTCCACTATCTGTCAGTTGCAACTGATTAGGCCCCGGAAGAGCCTGCTGAGTATTGCGCTGCTGAATTCCAATGTTCGGTCTCAGACCCTGTTGAGGTTGTTGCCAATTCTGTTGCGGATGTTGTTGACCGGCTAGACCACCATTAACATCACTCCAAGCAAATCCCGGATGGTCTCTTCTCGTGTAGCCCCTATTCTGATTCTGATTGTTTCTCTGATAGTTGTTCTGGGGCACAGTGTCATAAAAGTTGTGGCATGAGTCCACATGTTCCTGAGGGAAGTTGAATGGACAGTTTCGAGTGTCATGATCTCCATTACAATTACCACAACCTGGAGGCATTCCCTCGTGTATCACATTAGCTTTCTTGTTCTCTAACAAAGCCGCCACTTGCATCTTCAATGATTTGACTTGCTCTAGAATGGCTTCCATTGTTCCAGCACTGGCTCCACTTGAGTTTTCCCTACCACGGCTGTAATCATTATATGACATCTTCTCCAATAGTGCCCATCCATCCTCAGCTGATAAATATGAGAAAGAACCGCCAGCTGCGGCATCACAGTTCATCTGATAGCGTCCCCTCAACCCATTAAAGAAGTGCTGCACTTTGGAAACCGGGTCAAAGAACGCTGAGGGACATCTTCTCAATAAGCCATTGTACCTTTCCCAAGCTTCATTATATGTTTCATCCTCCGTTTACCTGAATGAAGTGACGGCTATTCTTGCTTGTGCCGCCTTCTGAGGAGGAAAGTATTTGGTTAGGAACTTCTGAGCCATTTGCTCCCAAGTTCTGATGATGTTCCTATCCAAACTGTCAACCCAATCGCGAGCGACATCCCTAAGAGAAAGAGGGAAAAGCCGCAAGCGAAACTCATCCTGAGAGACTCCCCTGGTCTTCTGCAAGTCACAAGCTTCAAGGAAGCGAGTGATATGTCTATGCGGGTCCTGTTTGCCACTCCCATCAAACTGATTCTCCCGGATCTGGTATGTGACACAGGCTTCCACTCTGAAAGAGTCTGTGTTCAGGTTGCCCCTCACAATAGAAGAGTCACAATCTACCAAGCTTGGTAGATCGTACTCAAAGAGAGGCTTGTAACGAGGACGAGGAGGAGGAGGATTTTCTTCAGCCATGCCTTCTATTTTAATTGCTTCCAACCTCTTCCTTTCTCTGGCCTCTTTTCTTAACTGCCTCTCGGTCCTGGTGATCTCTGAATCGAATAGCAAGTTCTCTTGTAGAAGAGTACCTCGCATACAAAAACAGGCAAAGACCAAGTGGAATCAAAGAAACAGAGAAAAAATAATGGCAATTAAATAAAAGAAAATAAAACTAAAAGTCAGCTTAACCAAACAGCCGAATTTCCTAAAAATTAGGAAAATTGGTTGTGCCAATCCCCGGCAACGGCGCCAAAAACTTGTTGTGACTCCGGCAAGTGTACCGGGTCGTCGCAAGTAATAAAAACACGGTAAGAGTCTACCGAGGTCGAACACAAGGATTGGGTTACCAATTCGACTAATTTGTCAAGAAATCCAATAAGTTGGTTAAGTAGAGAAAGTGGTTGGAAAGAAACTAGATTCGCTTTTCAAATTAACAAATAGAATCGATTAAAGATATGGTGATGAAATCTAGAATTAAAAGCATCTAAGGTTTCGAATCCACCTACCCAATCATGCAAAGTACCCAAGTGATGTTATTCTCCTCCCTAAGTTCAATTTTAATGCCAACCGGGACCCCTAAATTCTCCTAAATCCACTTTCGTGCTCATTAGGACGTATTCGATGATTTGAGTTAATTACTTGCTAGGTCTCTTAACCCTAATCTCGAATTCTATTAATTCTTGTTCCCTATAGGTTGCATCGATCTCCTACTCACTCTCGTGCAATACTCGACCGATGTTCCCAATTCAAGTTCTAAAACGCGAATCGCCGCTAGGCCTCAACACGCTTAACTAGTCGATCACGCTAGCATATAATCGACACAATGAAAACAGAATTGGAAAACCATAATTGAATTAAAGGAGAGAGAGTTACATTACATGAACACTATGCCGCCATGGGTGGCTTCATCGATCCCCTAGACAAGAGGATTAGTTCCTCATGTCCGTAACAACAACGCACGTACAATCGGAATTCATCCTAAGCCTAAGAATTAAGAGAGGAGAAGAGGAGAAGAAACCTCAGAATAAGGATTACAAAAAATCTCTGAAAATTCTGATCCAAAAAGTCCTCTTTTCTGTTCTGATCTGCTCTATTTATAAGGAGGCCACGCGTCACGGCCGTGATGTCCATCACGGCCAGGCCGTGATGGCTTCTGCTCTGGCGCACTTCTGGAATTTGAACATTCGCGACGCGAAGGATGCCTCGCGACGCGAGTCCTCTTGTCACGGCCCGTGATATGAATCACGGCCAAGCCGTGATGTTCTCTGTCTTGTGTGGATTTTGGGTCACGGCCGTGATACACATCACGGCTAGGCCGTGATGGTCTCTGACTTGTGTGGCATTTAGGTCACGGCCGTGATATACATCACGGCTAGGCCGTGATGGTCTCTGACTCTGGTGCTTTCTGGAGTTCATACACTCGCGACGCGAAGGACGTCTCGCGACGCGAACATTCCCGTCACGGCCCGTGATGTGAATCACGGCTAGGCCGTGATGGTCTCTGTCTTCCCGGGTCTTCAAACTCTCGCGGGGCGAGCTTCCTCTCGCGGGGCGAGAATCTCCAGAATGGCAATCTCCACTATTTCTTGACTTTCCTTAATTCTTAGAGCTTCACTTATGGACCTGAAAACAACACAAGCAACCACAAGCGTAATTCTATCCAAAATAACCTAAAAACTACACAAAAGACGCAAAACGAGTCAAAGTCCAACTTAGGAACAAAACAAGGTAAATTTGGGCGAAAACGAGAGTGAACTCGAATAAATTGGCATATAAACCCTAGTTCATCTAGTCATAAAACTAGATAAGCCAAAGGCTTATCAGGTATCCCTCTTTGTTGTGATTGAGGCTTCTACACAAGGGTGGGGTATCCCTAGTGAGAAGGGCTCTGTTGTGTACAAATGTTGCAAGCACCAGTTATAAGCTTGTTTGTTAGTGGAAGAAAATCCCACAGGTGGAGTGGGGACTGGACGTAGGTCACTGGTGGTTGGTGGCTGAACCAAGATAAAATCATCGCGCAAGTATTCTCTTTACCTCTCTTTTAATTTACTTCTTTTATATAATTGATTGCGTGATAAATTTTGTTAAAAAAAAATTTTGTTGAAAAATTAAAAAGAAATTTGTAGACTCAATTCACCCCTCCCCTCTTGAGTCGAAGCCACATATTCCAACAAGTGGCATCAGAGCTAGACTCTTGCATAAAGAGCTTAGCAGCTTCAAGAGAAATGGCTTCGAATGACTTCCTACTTGAAGGAGCCTCCCTTGGCAAACCCCCTGCCTTTAATGGTGAAGAATATGCATATTGGAAAGAACGCATGATAATTTTTATTCAAGCACAAGATTATGATGTGTGGGATGCTATTGAAAATGGACCTTTTGTCCCTATGAAAAATGTAGATGGTAAGTCTGTTATTAAGCCTAGAAGTGAACAAACCGAGGATGAGAAAAAGAAAGTACAATTAAATTTACGTGCTAGAAATATGATAACATCTGCTTTGAGTAGGGGAGAATTTTTCAGGGTCTCAAATTGCAAGACGGCCAAAGAAATGTGGGATACGCTTCAAGTCACTCATGAAGGAATGAGTGAAGTCAAGCGCGCAAGGACAAACACTCTGATAAGAGAATACGAGCTGTTCATGATGAAGCAAGGAGAATCCATCCAAGACATGCAGAAACGCTTCACTCACATTGTGAACCAGCTTGCTGGTCTGGGTAAGAATATTGATAATGAAGATTTAATTAACAAAGTTCTACGTTGTTTGAGCAGGGAATGGCAGCCGAAGGTGACAGCAATTGTTGAATTTAAAGATCTCACCACAATGAACTTAGCGACACTATTTGGAAAATTACAAGAGCATGAACTAGAACTTAGTCGGCTGTCGGAACACGAAGAAAAAGACAAGAAAAAGAAGAGCCTAGCCTTGAAAGCATCCTCCTCCAAAAATGAGGAAGAGAGTGAAAAAGATGAAGAAGAGGAAGACGCTTCAGATGATGAAATGGGAATGCTAGTAAAGAAATTCAAAAGATTTGTGAAAAAGAAAGCTAACTCAAGAAGATCATCAACCTTTCCCAAAAAGAGTTTCAATAAGGGAGATGGTCCAAGCTCCACACATACTTGCTATGAATGTGGAAAGCCCGGTCACATGAGGTATGATTGTCCTAAATTACAAAAGAAGGACAAATTCGAAAGAAAAGAAAAGAAGGAAAACAAACCTAGAAGAGCTTAAATACCGTGGGATGAAAATGATTTGGATACTACCGATGATTCAGACAATGAGGAAGCTAACTTATGTCTCATGGCTGGCCACGAAAGCGATGATGAGGTAACCTCTAACTCTTCTTCTTCTTCTTGCTCATATGATGCATTGCAAGATGCCTTTCTTGAACTACACAATGACTCTATGAGATTGGCTAAGGCATTAGAAAAATCCAAGAAAATTGTTAATTATTTGCAAAACCAATTAATTACTTTAACAAAAGAAAGGTTGGAATTAAAGAAGGAAAACTATAGCATTGGATATACTCTAGGAAATTTTACATGCAAAAAGTGCAGTGAATATGAAAAACAAGTAAATGACTTGAAGATCACTCTTGCAAAATTCACCAATGGTAGAGATAACTTGAATGTTCTTTTGGGAATCCAAAAAGGTGTATATGATAAGCCTGGCTTAGGATATAAGCCTAATGATCATGGAAAATCCTTTTTAAAGAAACCATTTGTTCCTACTCATACATCTGTTAGTCATTTCGTCAAATGTTATTATTGTGCTAGAAAAGGGCATACCGGATCAACTTGTAATACGAGAAAGGAGAATGAAAAGAAAAAATGGGTTCCTAAGGGAACATCATATGGCACTAACAACCAAGGACCCAATAAAATTTGGGTACCTAAAAACAAAATATAATTGTTGTTTTGTAGGTATGCTTGAAAGCAAAGACTACAAATTGGTACCTTGACAGCGGCTGCTCTAAGCATATGACGGGAGACATTAGCAAGTTCACATCCTTCACACCAAAAGTTGGAGGACATGTGACATATGGTAACAATAACAAAGGGCAAATTCTTGGGATTGGAAGTGTTGGTAAAAGTCCGACAACATCAATTGATGATGTACTTTTTGTGGAAGGACTAAAGCACAACCTCCTAAGCATAAGTCAACTTTGTGACAAAGGTAACATGGTTAGCTTTGATTCTAAAAGTTGTTTAATTGAAAATTTGCATGATAAAAATAAGAACTTTGTAGAGCCTTGATACTTCTGCTTCATTGAGTCCCAGATATCTTTATCCGTGTCTCTTGAGAACTGTCTCAATGATGCTCCTATGGCTTGGAAAAGGTAGTTCTTGACCTTCAAGTCTTTCAGCCTACTCTCTTCCATAGTCTTCAACTGTTCTGGAGTTGCTCTTTCTGGAGCCGCATGTATTCCATTCTCCACCAGATTTCAATACTCCTTTGATCTGAGGAGATTCTCCATCAGCATTGCCCAATGATCATAGTGACCATCAAACCTTGGAATCGCAGGCTGCACAAAATTACCATCGACTTTATCCGTCATGCTTTCTTGCACTTCACTCTCCTTTCTTTCTTTATTTCAAACAGAAATTGCAATTTGTGTCAGGCCCCGTGAGGAGCTCTGGTACCAATTGTTAAGGCTATGAAAAGTGTGAATGACTAGACTGAATTTTATTGAAGACTGATTGCCTTATATAAGGCACTTTACGATTCTATATTTGGTACAACAGAAAACTACTAACTAACTTTTACTAACGAAAATAACTAACTAACTTTTCAATCCTAACAAGTGCAACTCTTAGTGGTATTTTTCTCATTAAGGTTGTGTTTGTTGACATCGGATCTGAGATTCCGAGTTGGAGAACACCGTGACTTCAAGATATCCTGAGGACAATCGTCTGTTGGATACGAGCATTTGTCAGCACTATTAAACAACATTATATATATCCCGAGGACATCCTTTGCTGGGTTAAAGATAAGTGAAACTTCTATCATTTATGATATTTTAAAGTCCGACACTTTATAGAAGAAAATAATTATGACCCAATCAATAATTTACGTGTTCATTAAATTATATGGTGACATGTTGACATGAATGATCATATACTAACACCCATGGATGGCACTGGACTATTCAAAATTTTGAGCCATGTTTTACGTGAAGTGGCTATAGCATATATTGTTGTTGCTTAATTAATCAAAAAATATACTAAATCCCAATTCAAAAGGGAATCTAGTAGCTTTTTTCTTTTTGAAATATGTTTGAATACTTTCAATTACTTGATTGTGACATGTATGTTTTAGTGTACAAGAAACAATTTTTGATCTGGACCATATGTCATCTGATTGTTGAATTTTTATTATGCAAACCCATTTGGCATATATAAATGGTGGTAGAAAGGGCTACTGTATGTAATCTTCATGGTTGCAAGTGTCGTTAGCTTTGATGGTTTAGTATTTGGATTCTGGTTATTTAGAAAAGTGATGAATGTTATTCTGTAATGCAAATGTAGATGTCGAATTGTAATGCAAATGCAAACGTAAATGTAGATGGGAATGAGTTAGTTAGTTTGGTGCAACTAGCTGATATCTTTGTAGCCGAAATCAGTTAGTTAGTTGATAGTAGAGTCCAAATAAAGAATATGTGGTAGTCTATAAATAGAACTACAATGTATTGAGGCAATTCAGATTGATGAATATACAGAGTGCACATTTAGAAAAACAAAAACCTCTCTCTCTCTCACTCTTGCTTATCAATTCTCTTCTGAGTGTGTGTGTTAAACCTTTCTCCCCAACAGTTTGGTATCTAGTAAGGTCAGGGACCTGTGAAGGAGGAAAAGGTGATCATGGCGTCATCGAATTGAGGAAATGGAAGCTTTCTTTCCAGTTTGCCAATTCTGGATGGCAAAAATTATGACCATTGGGTTGTAAGGATGGAAGCCATTCTTGGCTTCCATGAAATCCTGGATATCGTGAAAGAAGGTGTTTCAGAGAAAGATGATGCAGCTGCCAAGAAGAAAGACTACAAGGCTAAGTGCTTTCTTCATCAATGTGTTGATCTTGTCAACTTCGAAAAGATCTCCAAAGCCAAAACAGCCAAGGAGGCATGGGATATTTTGCAGAAGGCTTATGGAGGTGTTGAGAAGCCCAAGAAAGTAAGATTGCAGTCTCTCGGAAGACAATACGAGTTGTTGTCCATGTTTGAACAAGAATCAGTAGCTGAGTATTTCAATAGGCTACAACTGCTTGTGAACTCGATGAAAACATGTGGAGATACAATTTCTGATCAGCAAATGGTTGAAAAGATCCTGATAACTCTTACCACTAAGTTTGATCATATAGTGGTTGCAATAGAAGAGTCTAAGGACTTGGAGAATATCAAGGTAGAGGAGCTGCTGAACTCATTAGAGGCACATGAGCAGAGATTGAATGAAAGATCCAGAGTGAAAGAACTAGATCAGGCTCTGCAGGCTCAGATGTCCAAGAAAGGGAATGTTGATTACAGAAAAGGAAAGAAAGGAAAAGGAGGTAAGGTGAAGTCCAATAGAGATGGAGGTTCTGGTTCTGGTTCTGGCAACAACTCTTACAGCCAGGATCAAACTTCATCTGCTGAGCAAGGAGAGCGGTATAGTAAAAGAAGTGGAGGAAGCTCAAGCAGAGGCAGAGGTGGAAAGAGGAAATTTGATAGAAAAAAGGTTCAGTGCTTCAACTGCAACAAATGGGGGCATTTTGCAAGAGAATGCAGAAACGGCAAGGTAGAGAGGTCAAGATCAGATGATGATGAGGCTTATGTTGCTCATGATGATGGCTCGGATTCTGACAAAGTGTTGTTGATGGTGACAACCAACATAGAAGGAGAGAGCAATGCGTCTTGGTATCTTGACACAGGGTGCTCTAACCACATGACAGGTCAGAAAGATTGGCTGATTGATCTTGATTGTAGTGTCAAGAATAAAGTTAGATTTGCAGATAATAGTACTGCAGTAGCCGAGGGAATTGGCAAAATCTTGAACAAAAGAAGAGATGGCAGATCTGCATATGTAACTGATGTACTGTATGTTCCCTCAATGAAAAGCAACTTGTTGAGCCTTGGACAATTGCTAGAAAAAGACTTCACAATGAAAATGATGCAGAATCTCATTGAAGTCTTTGATGCAAAAGGAAGATTAGTGATTAGAGCTCCACTGTCAAAGAACAGAACATTCAAGATTGATCTGAATGCTTCGGCAATTCAATGCCTCTCAACCACTTTAATTGGAGATGAAAACAGGTTATGACACTACAGGTTTGGACATCTCAACTTCAAAAGTCTAAACCAGTTAGGCAGCAAGCATATGGTGCAAGGAATTCCTCTAATCAAACAGCCAGAAAAGGTGTGTGAAGGATGCTTGATGGGCAAGCAGCCAAGAACTGCATTCAAGAAGTCTGCACCAGCAAGAGCCACTGATGCCTTGGGAGTTGTCCACTCAGATGTCTGTGGCCCTATTGAGACACCAACTCTTGGTGGAAACAGGTACTTTGAAACCTTTGCAGATGAGTTCACTAGAAAACAATGGATGTACTTGACTAAGGAAAAGCATGAAGTATTTGATGTGTTTAAGAAGTTTACTGCCTTAGTTGAAAGACGGAGTGGAAAAGCTATCAAAATTCTTAGAACTGATGGTGGAGGAGAATACAATTCTAAGGATTTTGAGCATTTCTGTGAAAAACAAGGCACTGTGCATGAGGTAACTGCCCCTTATACACCTCAACACAATGGCCTTGCTGAAAGAAGAAATAGAACTCTGATGAATATGGCAAGGTGCATGCTGAAAGGAAAGGAGATGCCACAGTGTTATTGGGGTGAAGCCGTGTCTACTGCAGCTTACGTCCTTAATAGATGCCCCACTAAAAGAATGGAGAATGTGACTCCAGAGGAAGCTTGGACAGGAAGTAAGCCTAGAGTTGAACATCTGAGGATCTTTGGATCCTTATGCTTTAGACATGTTCCTGACCAAATGAGGATAAAACTAGATGATAAAAGTGAAGCCATGGTTCTAGTGGGATACCATCCCACAGGTGCCTACAAATTGTACAATCCTTGCTTGATAAAGGTTGTTATCAGCATAGATGTGGTTATTGATGAGAAGGCAACCTGGAATTGGAAGGAACACAATGGTGGGATGAAAGTCAGCATCCTACACTCACTTGATTCAGATCATCAATTATCTGAGTTAAGTGAAGATAGTTCAATAAAAGACCAAATCCAGAACAGTAGGCCACAAAGGAATAGAGCACCACCAGTGAGACTGGTAGACTATGAGGTGTTCACTGATTAGGAAATCACAGTAGAAGGTGAATTAGTTCGCCTTGCTTTCTTTGTAGACACAGAACCACTGAACTGGGAACAAGAAATCAATGAAGAGGTATGGCAGAATGCAATGAAGGAAGAGATGAATGCAATTGAGAGGAACCATACATGGGATCTTACTGAACTGCCACCTGACAAGAAGCCAATTGTTGTCAAGTGGATTTTCAAGGTGAAACTAAAGCCAGATGGTTCAATACCCAAGCACAAGGCTAGATTAGTAGCAAAGGGATTTTTGCAGAAAGCTAGAGTGGATTATACATAAGTGTTTGCACCAGTGGCAAGGGTTGAGACAATAAGGCTTGTCATTGCCATTGCAAGCTCAAAAGAGTGGCCATTGTTCCAAATAGATGTAAAATCTGCATTCCTCAATGGTCCAGTAAAAGAGGAAGTCTATGTACTACAACCACCTGGTTTTGAGGTAAAAGGGAAGGAAAGTAGGGTGTATAAGCTCCACAAAGCCTTATATGGCTTGAAACAAGCCCCTCGGGCTTGGAACAAAAGAATTGATGCATTTCTGTTGAAGCAAGGATTCTCAAAGTGTTCTGTGGAGTTTGGTGTGTATGTGAAGAACAGAAATGGTGCTGGCCTGATCCTAGTTTGTCTCTATGTAGATGATCTACTTGTCTCTATGGAGATAGAATACACGAGTAGTGGCATCATTCTACATCAGAGAAAGTACTCTCAAGAGATACTTAAGAGGTTTCAGATGGACACTTGTAATGAGGCAGTGACTCCAGTGAAAACAAATGTAAAGCTGCAGAAGGGTGAAGGTGATAAATGTGTTGACAGCATCCTCTACAAGCAGATTGTAGGCTCCCTCAGGTTCTTATGCAACAGCAGGCCAGATATCTGCTATGGTGTTGGCTTGATCAGTAGATTTATGAGTGATCCTAGAGTTTCACATATGGTTGCAGCTAAAAGACTATTGAGATATGTGAAAGGGACTATCAACTTTGGAGTTCTATTTCCTAAAGGAGCAGGGCAGATTGAGGAAGAACTTGAAGCTTGGTCAGATTCAGATTGGTGTGGTGATAAGGTTGAAAGGAAAAGCACCTCATGGTATCTATCTAAGTTCCAGAATAGTCCAATTTCATGGAGCTCTCGAAAAACAAAATGTGGTGGCCCTCTCTTCTTGTGAAGCAGAATACATAGCTGCTTCTAATGCAGCTTATCAGGCTCTCTGACTGGAATCCTTGCTGGATGAAATGCAGATCAGTTACAGGAAACCAATTCAACTCTTTGTTGACAACAAGTCTTCCATAAGTCTAGCCAAGAATCCAGTAGCGCATGGTAGAAGCAAGCACATTGAAACGAGGTTCCATTTCCTGAGGGACCAGGTGAACAAGGAAAGGATCAAGCTGGTTTATTGCTATACAGAACTCCAAGTTGCTGATGTTCTAACAAAGTCAGTAATGACTGATCGTTTTAGAAAGCCAAGGGAAATGCTAGGTGTTGTTTCCTTAGATAATTTGCATTAAGGGGAAGTGTTATTCTGTAATGCAAATGTAGATGTAGAATTGTAATGCAAATGCAAACGTAAATGTAGATAGGAATGAGTTAGTTAGTTTGGTGCAACTAGCTGATATCTTTGTAACCGAAATCAGTTAGTTAGTTGATAGTAGAGTCCAAATAAAGAATATATGGTAGTCCATAAATAGAACTACATTGTATTGAGGCAATTCAGATTGATGAATATACAGAGTGCATATTCAGTAGAACAAAAACCTCTCTCTCTCACTTTTGCTTACCAATTCTCTTCTGAGTGTGTGTGTTAAACCTTTCTCCCCAACAATGAATGTGATTATTTCCTATCTCATCATGTTTCAAGTGCTTCTAAAGTACATATAAATTATACCCACTATCGTTTCATGCAACCATGCAAGGCTTTTGCTAAATTTTTGGGTTTGCAAATTCAAGTTCACAATATGAAGGGACCTCGAAGAAACAACAGTGGCCTCATTGTGTTCATTTGATAGAATGAATGTTCTTTGAAATTATACGCTAGCCTCGGGATTATGGATCCGGCTTCTCTCCATCATGTCCTTGTCCAGCAAGCCCCTCCAGCAATGATTTGGACCCTTAATTTCATCCAACGGCCAACATTAAAAAGCATCAAAATAACATTAAAAAATATTTTTAATATTAGAAAGTTTAAAAAAATTAAGGGTTGAATCCTAATCCTCTTCGGAACAAACGATACCCATCCCCCCCTCACACCCATCCCCAACATCTCCGCCCTTTGCCCACCGTCAACCACCGAACGCCACCGCCGGCACCGCCTCCATCATCCCTTGCGCCGCCGGTACTGCATATCCAACTTCCCTGGCGTGCGCTTATTTTGTATGAGTCCATTGCTTATTAGGGATGATGGAGGCGACGGCGTTCTATGGTTGGCGGTGGGCAAGGGGCAGAGATGTTGGGTAGGGGTGTGAGGGGGAGTGGGTATCGATGGTTCTGATTAGGGATTCAAGCCTTAATTTTTTAAACTTTCTAATATTAAAAATATTTTTTTAATGTTACTTGATGCTTTTTAATTTTGGCCGTTGGATTAAATCAAAGGTCCATATCATTGCTGGAGGGGCTTGCTGGACAAGGACCTGATGGAGAGAAGCCATAAGCCCCGGTAAAAAAAAAAGGACTTGAAGCTTCGGAGGCTCAAAAAAGGCTCAATGACCGGGTACCAATTGGGCTTAAAATGGGAAATATTAGAAGATAAAGTCTCACATATGACAAAATAAATATAATTACAATATATATGAGTCGGAAAACTTGAGTATAAATTATCTAGACATTTTAAACAATAAAATAACCCCAAATTTATTATACAAATCAGCACACTCCCTCAACTGAGTTGAATCTTAAATCTTAATATATATTACTTATACTTTATATGTGCTTTCAATATGGTTATTCATAGAATCCTTCCTACTTGACTTGGTATGTGCCTTATCCAACTGATGTGTACCGTGTGCCACTAATCAATTGGTATCCAGACCCCAGCAACTATCTTTCCTACTTAGCAAGGAGAATGAGAGGACCCATTTTTGGCTTTATCATTTTGTCATTTTTCTGTTTTTTGAGGCTACGATTTAATTAAGTAGCAAATTCAACGACAACTCCAATCGCATGAGGAATACATATTTCATAGTGAACACAAAACCATATTCTTTAAAATAAAAAGAAAAGCTTGGCAAACAATTGCGACCTGTAGGTACATCCACATTCAACAATATATTTATATTAATTCATGGAAAAGATGCCAAAAGCATATATTGAAAAAAAGAAAGGGCCAGCAAGTTAATGCTCCAAGCATATGCCATAGAATATCCTTTGTCTATGTCCCCACCCCATTCCCACCAAAAGGGAATACCTTCTCTTTATAGTTCAGAAAACTACCCCTCCATTGTTCTCTTTAAGCAATCATCAATTCATGGTCTTGCTCTCCATATATAATTGGTTAGCTTGGTGTTCAATTTGCAGTTCAAGATGGAAATTCGGATAGCAGCCATGGCACGCAGCTGCACGATTATTGATAGCGAAGAAGATGATGATGACACGGAGCTCGTGATCAACCAATGACAAATGCAAGTCGCTGGACTTGTTTGATCATTTGGGCGACTGAAGATCCTTTGGCAGTGGCAATCTATATATAGGAACAGGATATGAGATTGACGATCCTTGCTCCTCTATTGAAAAAAAATGTTTTCTCTATGTATGCAGTTGTATGAAACATTTGTAAGGGAGTTATGGTTGCTTACTAGAGATTCTGAGCTTTTTATGTTTGATATATTGTACACCCTTTTGCAGTGCTACCATAATTTTTTCTAGCATCTGTTTAAAACTTTTCAACATGATATAATGTTGATCTGTTGCATTTCAAAAGCTACCAATAACAATGTGATCAATTCGCGAGATATGGTATGTTGAATATATCATTATGTCGATCTGCATCCTCTTCTTTGGTAATAACGTATTGTGATGATATAAGTGCCATTTGATTTGGTTGTCAGAATCTTTGGATATGGTAATGGTATATACTATAATCTTCTTACTATTAAACAAATATTTATGCGGATGTATGAACTCTCGGTGATGACATATTATTATGGGCTAATAGCCTAATTGTATATGCTATTGCTAGTTATGAAATGTAATGTAAACACAAAGGTAATTTGCACAAAGGTAATTATTGTATTACACTGTTATCTCTATCATTATTTTATCGTATATTATTATCTCAAATTATCAAGATTTTAGCATGATCTATCTTTTTATCATTATACCAAATTTAATCTTATTATCTTTATGCTATAGTGATATGCTTTAAAATAGAGAAAGTCGTAGGTAAATAATTTAATTTAAATATCAAAATAGCTTATTTAACCTATAGGGATCATATGATAAGATATCAGAAGACAAAATGAATCCACTTAAATTCAATTTTAAATTTAAATTCTAATAAAAGGTGATCATATTAGATAGGATAAGATACAATAATCTCATAATAGATTATCATATTAGATAGGATAGGAGATTATCAGATTAGATAAAATAAAATACAATAATTTCCTAAAAGATTATTATATTAGATAGGACAAGAGACTATCAGATTAAATTCTATGATGAAATAAGTTATGGAGAAAATAACAAAAAGATAACGATAGAGATAATGTCATATTTTATATACTTACCAATATTAAGTGTAAGCAAGTAGCAAAATATAACAAAATTAAATAAAATATTTTCACGTAAACAAATCCACTTCACTTATCCTGGGCCTGCGATGAGTAAAACCTAGGTTCCTGCACTAAAATTTATTTTCACGAAATAGATGGTAACTTGACTTCAATCCAGTTTACACCGAATTGTATATCATGAGAAATAATGATAAAGATAATAGGATTAAATTTGGTATAATGATAAAAAGATAGATCATGCTAAAATCTTGATAATTTGAGATAATAATATACGATAAAATAATGATAGAGATAACAGTGTAATACCATAATTTTGGCAATTTTGAATTTCCAAACCAATCAACACTTGAAATCAACACACAACTCTTTCTCAAGGGGATGGGGATAATGAACAGCTTCATCAATAATATCGTTGATGAAGATTCCTAAGCAAGCTTCTCTTTGATGACGATATCGTTGATGAAGTTGTTCATTATCCCTATGGCCTTGCTGTTTATCCCAAGGTCTTGGTGAACCTGCATCAGAACCTTGAATATGTAAATCTTGTATGTCTCAACGCTCTTCTTGTTTCTCTTCTTCTTCTTGTCACCCTTCGGCGCCCTTCTTCACCTTCCCGCCACCGGTATCCATCATCGGAAAATTAACTGAGATTTTTAGAGAGAGAGAGAGAGAGAGAGAGGAGAAGAAAAGAAGAAGCAGTGTTTGAAAAGAGAAAGGTGTTGGTGAGAGAGATCCGTGGGCAGGGATTTGGATTTATAGAGCTTCGGACAGCGAGAGGGGACTCTATGGATGTGTAGGTAAACGAATTTTGGACGTACGATTCGATCTTATCAACGGCTGTCAAAAATTTTACTTAACGATCCGCGTGACTTCCAAATGGGCCAATGGAATGCGATTGTAAAAAGTTTTTGTCATGGGAAGGGATTAACTGAAGTCAGCACAAAACACCACCTGGTCATATAACTTTACCAGCTTGAAGTCACTTGGTTTAAGATTAGGATTATATTATGAAATTAAGTCAAAGTAATTCTTTAAATAGTTTTTTATTTTTGCTATTTTAGAAGCATATTTGATAGACATATAAGATATTTTTCTCATTTTGTTTGTTTCAAAATATACTAAAATCAATCAAAAAATGATTAGTCACGATGAAATTGGATTGTGCCTCAAGACGGATTTTACTCACGACGTCAGGAGTATGAATCCGAAGTCACCTCTTTAGAGATATTATGATATATGGAATGAAATTGAATAATACTTTTCATTAAACAATTAAGGGATACAAGATGTGTTTATATAGGAACACATATCAAGAGCCTAACAAAGTTCTATATCAGATAAACTAATCTAAACAAGAAGCAACTAGGGGTGTAAGACCGAACTAATGACCCGGTGAAACCGAAGATCCAAACCGAACCAATTAAATTGGTTCAGTTTTTTTTTTTGGTGTTCGGGTCCGAACCGAACCAAACCAATTAATATATTTTAATATTTATATATATTTTTTGATATGTAACATTTATTATATATTAATACTTATCTATATTTTAATAGTTTAATATTCATTATATTTAATTTTATATATATTTTAATATTTTCTATATTTAATATTTATATTCATTATATTTTAATTTTTATTATTCGGGTCCAAACCGAACCAATCCGTTCTTGAATGGTTTGATTTGGTAGAAAAAATCTTAAAACCGAACCAAACCGAATCAAACCGTTTTTGATTGTTTCGGATTTTTTTCCGCCTAAAAACGAACCAAACCGACCCGTTACACCCCTAGCAACAACTGATCCAAAACAGAAATAACAAGAAGTGGTTAGCCTAACAGAAAATTATCTTCTAATTCTAATTGTGACATGTGATGGAAATGCCACTAATCAATAATCCAATACCCCCCTCAAGTTGAAGAATATATGTTTTTCATTCCAAGCTTGTCCTTAAAAACTTGAAAAGGAGTAGGATCGAGGGCCTTTGTTAATAGGTCAATCAGTTGATTGGTGCTTGCAACAGGAAGAAGATGAAAAATCTCAGCTTGCAACTTTTCTCGGACAATATGGCAGTCTAATTCAATGTGCTTGGTTCTTTCATGGAAGGAGGAGTTTGCAGCTATATGGTGGGCATATTGGTTGTCACAATACAAGGGAGCTGACTGCTGAAATGGAAGGTGAAACTCATTTAGCAAATAAGCCACTGAAGTTCACATACAGTGGAAGCTAATGCCCTGTATTCAGCTTCAGAGGAAAAACAAGAAACCGTCACCTGTTTCTTTGATTTCCACGAAATTAGGGACTCTCCAAGGAAGATACAGTAGCCCGTGACAGATTTGCGCGAGTCCAGACAACTGGCCCAATCCGAATCGCTAAAAGCCTTTAATTGAAGGGAGGAGCTGCTGGAGAAGAAAATTCCTTGTGCAGGTGAACTTTTGAGGTATCTGAGGACATGCACAGCTGCATCATGGTGCAAGGAGGTTGCCTGCCCCATAATTTGGTTTAACGGTTGAACGCAAAAGGAGATGTCAGGTCGTGTTGTAGTAAGATATAAAAGTTTGCCAATTAAGCGTCTATAAGAACTAGGATCAGTTAGAGGGTTGCCACCCTCTTTAGTCAATCGGGTTCCTTTTGACATAGGTGTGGTTACTTGTTTGGAAGCCATTAAGCCACACTCATAAAGAATGTCCAAAGTGTATTTTCTTTGGCAAGGGTGAATGCCGGATTTTGATCGAGCTATTTCCAAACCCAGAAAATATTTTAAGCAACCTAAATCCTTAATTTTGAATTGTTGATGCAAACTGGTTTTGATAGTATCGATTTCTTGCAAATCATTCCCTGCAAGTATCAAATCATCAACATAAACTAGTAGTGTAGGAAAAGAAGAATAGGAATGTTTGATAAAAAGGGAGGAATCAGAATTAGATTGATTGTAACCATTTAGTACAAGAAACTGGGAAAGACAGACAAACCATTGACGTCTAGATTGCTTTAGGCCATATATTGATTTAAGGAGTTTACAAACTTGATTTGGTTTAGTAGAAGAAACTCTTGGAGGTAGAGACATGTATACCTCTTCCTCTAATGTGCCATGCAAAAAGGCATTGTGAACATCCAATTGGTGAAGGTACCAATTTTGAGAGGATGCAATGGCTGGTAGGAGTCTAATAGTGGTCATTTTTGCCACAGGTGAATAGGTGTCAAAGAAATCAATACCCTTTGTTTGTGTAAAACCTTTGGCAACAAGCATGCCTTGTGCCTCTCAATGTTGCCATCAGCATTGTGTTTTATTTTATAAACCCATTTACAGCCAATGGGGATTTTACCAGGAGGTAAATCAGTAATAATCCATGTGTTATTGTTATTTAAGGCATCTAATTCAGTTTGCATAGCTGAAACCCATTGGGGATTCTTAATAGCTTGTTTGTAAGAAGAAAGTTCATCAGATGCAGAAATTGAGAGAGTAAAGTGTAAGTGTGCAGGGAATAGTTTGGAATAGTCCAAAACAGAATAAAGAGGATAGAGTACACCTGCAGGATATGTAGAAGATGTGGAGACAGCGTTACAGTGAAAGTCTTTAAGATAGGAAGGCTGCTTGATGATTCTGGTGGATCTCCTCAATGGTTGATCATCAACAGTGGGATGTGCAGCATCAAGCTGAGTAGAATCAAGTTCTGTAGAAGGTGAAGCTGCATAGTCAAATGGTGGTGGAGATGTAGGTCTCTGAGATGGGGAGAATTCTTGTGTGATAGTAGACAGCTTCTTTGTGTAATCAAAGAAGAAGAAAGTATCATCAGATGAAGTAGGAGCCTCGGGATCTGCAGGGTCAGTTGAAACAGAACAAAAATATGGGGAAATAGTCTCATAAAACACAACATTGCAGGAAATAAAGGTGGTCCTATTATGCAGGTCATGTAATAGGTAACCTTTGGTGCCTGGTTGATAGCCAAGAAACACACATTTTCGAGCCCTGGGATCAAGTTTTTGTCGATGCTGAGACATAGTCGTAGCATATGATAAACACCCAAAACCTTTAAATCAATAAAGGTTGGTGGAGAATTATATAAAATTTCATATGGAGTTCTTTTATTGAGAACATGTGTAGGCAAACGACTAATAATAAAAAACTGAATGACATAAGGCAAAAGACCAGAATATTATGGGCAATTGTGAGTAAAATAAAAGTGCTCTAGTTACATTCAATAAATTCCTATGTTTGCGTTCCACAATAGAGTTTTGTTCAGGTGTTTCTACACATGATTTCTGATGTAGAATACCAAGAGAAGAGTAGCAAAGAGGCATATTAAATTCAATGCCATTATCACTACGAATAACTTTAACCTTTGCAGAAAATTGTGTGGAAACAATAGTAATGAAATTAGTGATGCAGGTTTTTGTTTCATATTTGCATTTCATTAAAAATATCCATGTATACCTAGTAAAATCATCTAAAATAGTTAGAAAGTATTTATGTCCCTGAATAGAAGGAATACTAATAGGGCTCCATATGTCCATATTCAAAAGATCAAAAGCATGCAAATATTTTTAGTCAAAAAAAATGTAAAGATTTAAAAGAATCAGATAAACCATAGAAGAAGGGTGTCCTGGTCTATGGTGCCACGAATCAAAAGAGTCAGATGTGGCTTTATTAACAGAAGCAGTGTTTACAGAAACAATAGATTCTGGAAATTGAAAAGTGTTAATGCTAGAGGTTTGAGGTTGCTGCCTTATTATGTATAAATTGTTTTTGATCTCAGCTTGTCTAATCGTTTTCAAGGAAGAGAGGGCCTGTATGACACATTTGGTTGGTGAAAAGATCAATCTACAATTAATAGTGTTAGTGAGTCTGTGAATAGAAATTAAATTGAAATGAAAGTTTGGGATGTGTAAAACATTTGTTAAAAAGAATTTATGATTAAAGAAGATAGTGCCAGAATGGTGGGCAATAACAATTTCTCCATTTGGCAATTTGACAGAAACAACGGGTATTTTATTATAAGTTGAAAAGAAATGAAGATGGGGACATACATGATCACTAGCTCCAGAGTCTAAAGTCCAAAAAGAATTGAAAGAAGAAAGATTACCTGGTTTGGTAACACTTGAAATCACATGATGATTGAGATCAATGGTTTGAGGCTTACTGATAGAATGAGATGTGGAGTTAATATTACAATTTGAAGCATGTAGCAAATACATAAGATTATGATATTCATCAAGTGTAAGAGAAACAGAAGCATCATTGTGGGCATGCTTTGGTGCACTCGAGGAGGCTTCTGTAAGATGATGATCAATGGAGACAGAACCCAATTGCAGGGTGGTGCTTTGGTTCTTTGTGCGATATCCGGGAGGGAACCCATGTTTAAAGTAACAATTTTCTATGGTATGATTGGTACGATTGCAGTATGTGCACAACATGGGTGACCTATTATTTGGGCGGCCTCTGCCCCTTCCTGGTGTGGATAAACCTCTTGGTTGAGGAGTGAAAGAAATGGAGTTAGTGGCAAAAGCAGTGGATTCAATGATGGAATTAGAGGGTTGTGGCCTTTCTTGTTGCAGAACCATGGAATAAACCTCACTCACAGATGGTAAGGGGTTCATGATGAGAATCTGAGATCTCAAAGATTGATAGTTGTCATTGAGACCTTTAAGGAAGCAGATGGTGTGCTCCTTGTCTTTGTATGTTTGAACAGATCTGTTTAATGGACAAGAACAAGACACAGTACAAATGCAAGATGGTGTAGGACAAAGAAACTCTAACTCATCCCAGATAATTTTCATATCAGTGAAAAAGGAGGAAAAAGACTTGTCACCTTGTCTCATAGAATGTATTTCTTGAAGTAAATCAGACATCCAAAAATGGTTGCCTTTGGTAAATTGGTGTTGAAGGTCTAACCAGAGGGCTCGGGCATTATCAAAAGAGATGGTGCTATGGATAATATGTGGAGATAGGATACGAGTGATCCAAGAAACAACAAGATGATTGCAGCGAACCCAATGATCGTACAAAGAACTGGTTTCGGCAGGTTGAGGGAGGCTGCCATCGATGAACTTTATCTTATTCTTGGAGGACAACGCACGTTGAAGAGCCATGCTCCATGTGTAGTAGTTATCTCCGTTGAAGGATGGGGAAACAAGAACAAAACCTGGATTCTCGCGAGGGTGCAAAAAGTATGGGCTATTGGGGTTCTATGTAGGATCTACTGGTGGAGGTGGCGGAGGTGGTGGGGGTTGATCACCATGACTGCCACCAGAACTCTCATTGTTGGTAGGACTGGAATTAATGAAATCATCAGCCATTAAAACAAATAAAAGGAAAGTATTTTGCGGAAGCTATTTTACTGAATGAAAACCGATACCATATTATGATATATGGAATGAAACTGAATAATACTTTTCATTGAACAGTTAAGGGATACAAGATGTGTACATCAAGAGCCTAACAAAGTTCTATATCATATAAACTAATCTAAACAGCAGCAACTGGTCCAAAACAGAAATAACAATAAGTGGTTAGCCTGATAGAAAATTATCTTCTAATTCTAATTGTGACATGTGATGGAAATGCCACTAATCAATAATCCAATAGGAGAGAACTTTACTTAATCACCATCCTTCATCTGAGGATTAGTTGGACAACTTTGTCGGTGGGATTATCCGATCAAAGACCAAACTTATATTAATATTCTTTTAAAATTTCTATGGGTCCATTTGTTTTAGATTTGGATAGAATTGATTTTGAAATAATTTCTTTTAAAAAAATTGAAGTTAAAAAAATTGATTTGTGTTTAGTAATGATATTTTAAAAGCAAGTTTAGAAAAATTGTTTTTGTTTGGATAAAATAAAGTAGAATCACTTTTGAGGTTAAATTATTATAAACGACATGAATAATATAAATCCTCCCACCCACCTTTTTAGATGGACTGCAGTATAGAGGACCAAAAAGTAAATGAGCATTTTGCGTTTGAATGGTCCAACAGAAAAGCAACTTTGTTTTGCTTTCACAAAACTCCATTTTGACTCCTTTCAAACCCACTTTTTCTCATATTGACTTTTACCCAAACAACATTCATGAATGCAAACTCAATTTTTTAGAAGGGAAACGGAAATTTGAGACTCTAAAATCTGAAACAAACGAGCACTGTCACAAGTCAAAGGTTTAGTTTTTCAAGAATTATATCACAAATGTTCATATAATGATTATCAGAAAAAATCATTGATTTTGCACAGTATGCTTGAATATAAGAGTAATAAGATAAATATTTTATAGACGGATCACTGAAAGATTTTCATTATGACACTAAATGACTCAAAATATCAATTCATTTAACTATCTTTTGAAGAAAAAGTACACTATATTTGTGGGTTGCTCAAATTAGGAGCCACCATATATAGTATATACGAATAATATATTTATATTGCTGAAATTACTAAAAATTCCTTAAAAAATTAAAGGTGATAGAAGTAAACTAGCAAGTTCATTAACAAGTATTTGTCAAAAAAAGTTTATTAACACGTATTTAATATTTATATTTTAATAAATTATATCGATAAGTGCTTAATAATTAAGTTTATTATGATAAAAAAAATTAGCATTTAATTGATATATACTGACAGTGTAAACATTTTTTATACTGTCAACCAATCAGAAATTGATAAATCATTAAAAGTCATTTACTCTTATCCTAATCACCTTAAAAGTCATCCAAACCATTATTTCTAATTGATTGTCAGTGTAAAAAACTTTACACTAACAGTGTACACTAATTACACTCATACCTTTTTTTTTTGTCCACCTTTCTTAATTTTTGTCCAGCTTTTTTTTTTTTTTTTTTGTCCAGCAATTCATGGATCCAAAATCAAAGTAGAAGATGACGAAATCACATGCAAAAAATGTGATGGAAGCCCTCCAAGGACTTTGCCAATGTATGCCTTCTTATAATATATTTTCATTTTATATTTATAAATGGAGTTATTGTAAAATTTACTCTATTTTTCACTTTGGTATGTTAAATAAATTTAATTACCTTTTTTCCATATACTTTTATTTGTTTCAACTTACCAATTGTTAAAATTTTCACAAATACAATTAAATTTTAATATTATCACAACCTGTAATCTAATATTTTGTTTTTATATGTATAGCTACAAGGTCCATGTTGCGGTCAAAGATCAAAATGGAACTACTGCATCCTTTGTGTTGTTTGATAATCATGCCTTTCAAATTATTCAGGAAACAGCAAGTGATCTGAAAAAACGTTTGGTTGAAGTAAGTAATCATTATTTTTTAGTAAATACCTTTATCCAAACATAACTATTTAATTTAATTTCATTTTTTGGCAGCAAGGTGATGATGATGGAGTTCCCGAGGAGCTTGAGTGTTTAGTGAAAAAGACATATATTTTCAAAGTTGAAGTCAATGATTTCATCAAAAGCAACCCACCATCTTCAAGTTTTACTTTCAATAAAATAATTGATGATGCTGAACTTATCAAATCTTACATGTCTACTATACCAAAGGCTAATGTATATTATCAAACTTTATAAATTACTTTTTCTTTCATTACTTTTAACAAATCTTTATATATAATGTTCATTTTTTTAGGAGACAACTTCGGAAGATTGATTCACAAGATTTCTCCAAAATGTCTACCATAGACAATGTAAGTAAAAAAAAAAACCATAGATACATCATCAGTCAACATCTTTTTATATTATAATGCTAAAATTTATATTTCTCAATTATGTCAATTCATTAGTATATAATTATGTTTTTTATAATGCAAGATTCTGAATTTGGTGATTCGGTGAGTAATATTTCACCAACAACAGTCGGAAAGGTTAATTCTGTTCAACCGGTAGATATATATTATATAAGGTTTCAATTGGAAGATATTTTGAACTCTACTTTTTTTTAGTGTGTTCAAGTCTAATTTTTTGTCATTATATAGTTTATGTGTGCTGAACATAATGCTGCTTCACATATTATGCCTTTTGAAATGTTCTTTGGATAAATTTCTATGTGAAGATCTATTAGCTCTTAGAGATTTTGAGTGTGAAATATATTATGTAATCCCATTTTTATATGTTGTATATGAGTTGCAAACACAATTGTTGCATTTTTTTTATGCTACTATTGAATTTTAAAAGAACATATCTTACTTTTGGTTTGTATTCATAGTTTTCTGTCCATCATTATATAACCTTAAAGACATTAATTATGGTTTGCAACATAAGGCTGCATCTTGAATTGTCTTTATTTATACAGGTTGCACCTAAGTAGTTGCTATTTCATTTGTGTAAATCTGTTAGTTATCATTGTTCCTTCACTCCTATGCCATAATACACTAGCAGTAGTATCCACAGTAGGATTATACTATATCAATTACATTATTTCTACACGTCTATTGGTTTTTTTTTTGCTTGTGAAAAAATCAATGAAATCAACCACATTCTTCATTTAATAGCTACATTAAAAAATATTTTACATGTTGCATATCCTTATTTCACTATTGTTAATTTTCATTGATTGGAATTTTTTTTTGTCCGCTTCTTTATTTTAGGAATTTCAATCTAGTACTGATGACATTGATAATGATATTTCAACCTCAAATATTGTTACCCCAATGAAGAGGCCTGCCTCAACTGATGATGGTGATATTCATTTGATTGATATGATATCTCCTCGTTACTCCTCAACTAAGATTATGCCAAAGATCAAGAAGGAGAAGTATTAGGATAAATTAATATTGCCTTTTCCTATGTAGCAAATTACATGTTTTGAAAAACAAACTTTGGGATATTATGCATGCAACTTTTTGCTATGCTTTTCTTCTGTATTTAGTATGTGACCAAGACCTTTATTTTGCTATGTGTTTTGTATATACGCAATGTCAACTTATGTAAGTTTGTTTGGTTTTACCTTTCAACATATATATATATATATATATATATATATATATATATATATATATATATATATATATATATATATATATATATATTCTACAAAATTTATAAAGGTTGCAATATTGCTTTTATTTTACTATAACTTCATTTTATCCATTCTTTGTCATGAAAAACATTTAACTGATTTTATTTTGCTTTTCTAATATGGATATCCATGGGATTTTATTAAACCAATATCTTATTATTATACTTTTCGTAATTTTTTTTGACAACTTATCCATTATTTTTGAACTATGCTTAACTTTAAATTTTTCTATCAATTTCTTGAATTTATATTTTTCTATTCCTTTACAAATTTTGAATCACAACAAACCATATCCTTTTAAATTATCATGTATATTATAGGTTATTTTGTATTGTGCTTATCTTTATTTCCCACTTAATAAAACTCTTTAATTTAAATTTTGTCGTCTTATATTTAAAAACAATAAACATGTATTACAATTATATTTATAAACAATATCTAATCTTATAATTCTATATAATTTTACAAAATTTAACTAGAATTTTCAATGACATGAGAGCCTTGGCTCACCCAAAATTTTTAAAACATTTTTTACCTACAATTTATTTTTATACATAAAGCCCAACGCAGGGTGAAAACAAACAAGTAAAAAGCCCAACCCCAAATAAAGTTACCTTTAACCCTGCGTCCCCCTGTGACCAAAAATTACGATTTGCAACTAATTCCCCTGGCCCCTGCGTCGAACTCGAGTCCCTGTCGTCTACGTGTGCGTCGTGCGCGCCGGCGTCCCTTCCACCTGGTATGCGATTCTGGTCTTTAGATTTGAAGATGCGCAATATTAGAGATTTTGGATGATGGCTTTATATTTATAGGTTTTTGGTGATGGGGTTATGTATCCTCCGCCAAAGTATCAGGGACAAGAAACGTGTCTTCACTGGCTTTATAGTTATGTGTTCAGGCTTTCAATTGCAAATTTATTCACTTTACTATACTTTTTGTTCATCACTTCATGGTTACTATAGTTTTTTCTTTGCTGTTTACACCTTGGATCAGGGAGGTGCTTTTTTGCTTTGGGTATTTTAAGGTATTTATTTACATTTCTTCATCGGTCTTTGTAGCATCAGAAAAATAATGATCAAGAGTAAAAGAATTGATTCTTTTTTCAAGAGGAAAGCTTAGAAATATAATATGATTCCTTTACATTTTAAGAATTGATCAACTTTGAGTTTTATGTTTTTTCAATTTTCATCAATCCGGATATGGCTTATTTGTTGTCCTCATTCCTTTCAGGGTTACTTGCCTATTATTGATCAAAGATGGCTGATGCTCAGGAGTCTGATAAGAACATAGAGGTGTGGAAGATCAAGAGACTTATCAAGGCTCTTGAGGCTGCCAGTGGAAATGGGACGAGCATGATTTCCCTTATCATGCCCCCATCGTGTTACCAAGATGCTTGGTGATGAGTTTGGAGCTGCTTCAAACATCGAAAGCAAGGTGAATCGACAGTCTGTTCTTGGTGAAATCACTTCTGCTCGGTAAAGGCTTAAGCTTTATAACAAGGTTCCTCCAAATGGGCTTGTTTTGTATACTGGCACGATTATGACAGAAGATGGAAAGGAAAAGAAGGTGACCATTGATTTGGAGCCCTTCAGACCTATCAATGCATCTCTCTATCTTTGTGACAACAAGTTTCACACGGAAGCTCTAAAAGATCTCCTGGAGTCTGATGACATGTTTGGTTTTATTGTCATGAATGGCAATGGCACTCTGTTTGGGACCTTGACTGGTAATACAAAAGAGGTGCTTGGTAAGTTTAGTGTGGATCTCCCAAAGAAACACGGAAGAGCTGGGCAACCAGTTCTACGATTTTCCCGTCTTCGCATGGAAAAGCGTCATAACTATGTGAGGAAGACGGCTGAGCTTGCAACCCAATTTTATATCAATCCTGCTACCAGCCAGCCCAATGTTTCTGGATTAATACTTGCTGGTCCTGATGATTACAAAACCGAGCTTAGTCAGTCATATATGTTTGATCCTCGACTTCAAGCAAAAATAATTAACGTTGTAGATGTATCTTGCGGAGGGGAGGATGGGTTTAATCAGGCTATTGGGCTATCTGCTGAAGTTCTGTCCAATGTAAAGTTTATTCATGAGAAACGATTGATTGGAAAGTACTTTGAGCAATTCAGCCAGGATATTGGAAAGCTTGTTTATGGTGTTGATGCTACTATACAAGATCTGGAAATGGGAGCTGTTGAGACACTTATTGTTTGGGAAAATCTGGATATGAATAGATATGTCTTAAAAAATAATGCTAATGGTGAGATTGTCATTAAGCACTTCAACAAGGAACAGGAGGCTGACCAGAGCAATTTTATGGATCCTGGGAGCTCTGCTGATTATGAGGTTCAGGAAAAGATGTCTCTATTGGAGTGGTTTGCAAATGAATACAAACGGTTTGGTTGCACTCTTGAGATTGTCACACAACAAAGACTTAAACTTTTTGCCTATCAAATAAAAAGTTCTTAAACTTTTTATTTTAATATTTTTTCAGATGCTTTGTCCCAAAAGTGCTGTTTGATATGAGTTACTTAGTTGCTTGTTCTCGTATATTTCGATCTCTGGCGCCGCAAATTTCAGCAACATTGCTGGTTACATCTGGTGACAATCTCCCATATCATCTTACATTTAGATCTATGTTATAGTGTCCTTCCTTCCTTAATGTGCAATATTTCAATAGACATTGCTGGTGTTTGTGTATTTTGTCTCTTTGTAATTCTTTTTTGCTCATTTGAATATTATAATTCGTGAATTTGTTCTAATTCACGAATTAGGACACTCAATTGAACCCCAGTTGTGCTAATTTTGTCTTGTGATTTCAAGGAACTGTGAAGAAAGAACAATAACATCTTTGTTATAATTCAGATTTTGTTGGGTATCTTTTAATCACCTTATAAACAAAAATATACTTTATAATATTGGGAAAAGTGTATATAGACTCCCTAAACTTTATCTCATTTGCACATAGGAACCCTTAACTATTGATTCTTCTTAATTAATCCTCAAACTCTATGAATTAGTGAAATTAGTCCTTTGGTTAACCCAAAATTAAATAACTAAATGTAATTGAATCTAACCATCCATTTTTGTTAAATCTCACAGTTGATGTTTTTATTATTATTATTATTTTACAAAAGAAAAAGGAAAAAATAGGTACAGCCTTGGGCGTTTCCTCTTTGCCCATGTATCTTTATCTTCTATTTCTCTGGTGTTTTGTTCTTCTTGCTTTGTTTTTTTTTTTTTTTAAGTTTTCAATAAAAGGAAGAAAACAAAGACAGCGACGTTTCTTCTTCTTCTATTTCGTATCTTAGCTCTCTTAGGTCAAGACTTGTCTTCTGCATTTATTCCTCTTTTCTGGGTTTAATAACTCCGTAGCCGTTCTCACAGTTGATTTTATTATTATTATTAAATCTCACAGTTTTTGTTAAATCTCAGAGTTGATTTTTTTTTTATTATTATTATTTTAAAAAGAAAAAGAAAAAAAAATAGCTACAGTCTTGCGCGTTTCCTCTTTGCCCATGTATCTTTATCTTCTATTTCTCTGGTGTATCGTTCTTCTTGCTTTGAATTTTTTTTTTTTTTCCTTTAAGTTTTCAATAAAAGGAAGAAAACAAAGACAGCGACGTTTCTTCTTCTTCTATTTCGTTTCTTAGCTCTCTTAGGTCAAGACTTGTCTTCTGCATTTATTCCTCTTTTTTGGGTTTAATAACTCCGTAGCCGTTCTCGCATCGTCTTTGAATTTAGAAAGTTCAAAACATTACGGGGATGTTTGTTTAAGATTAAAAATAAGTAATTTTATTATAAAATAATTTATTGATTATTTTTAGTGATTTTACAGAAAAATAGAAGCAATTTTATGTTTGTTAATACATAAGTAAAAATCATTTTTTAAAAAAAAATTGATTTTGAGTACGTTTGGATACCAATCATGTACAATTGATTATTTTTCTATAAAATTACTATAAAGGGCATAACTAATATTAATGATAATTAACAGAGCCATATACAAAGCCATTCTTGATCTGGTTCTGATAAAAAACACAACACCCATCCACATCTCATTCCTTTCAATGGAACTTTACTTTATTTTTATTACGTTATGTTAATATTACTTTAGTATATTATAATTAGATAGTGTTAATATTACATGAGACGGTAGGGATGTATGAAATAGGTCAAGGGATAGGAGAAGTCATTTTAAAAATTTGTCAGGGATAATTTTGTTAAGAAAAAATTTAAGTGTTCATCTCCGTGTTTTATCTCAACTTCTCTCTTTTACCGCATATCCCCAAAATGAGAAATAACTCAAAGTTGCTTCTATTTTAATTTCAATAATGATTTTTTTCTGCTTCTGAATTATTTTCAGAAACAAAAACAAATTCAGTAAAAAATTTTAAAAAATGATTATTAAAAAAGCGATTTTTTAAAAAAAAAAAGGCAATAACAAACGAGCTCTCTATATATGTGTGAAACATTTTTCAAGTGAATGTCTCGATCAAATTAAATGAGTTCCAGCATATTTTTGCAAAACTGAAAACGGGTCGGTACATGTAAGAATTAGGTGCATGTCTGATTGAGAACTACTGCCATGATTTGTTAATTTACCCAGGACCTATATTGAGAAATAGAAGAAGATGAAGAGGAGTACGAACAAAGAGGAAATGCCCAAAGGCTGTAGCTATTTTTATTTTATTTTTATTTTGAAAAAATAAAAATAATAAAATTAACGGTGAGATTTAACAAAAATGAATAGTTAGATTTAATTAGAGTTACTTATTTAATTTTGGGTTAAGCAAAGAATCAATTTCACTAATTCATAAAGTTTTAGGATTAATTGAGAAGAATCAAAAGTTGAGGATGCATATTTACAAATAGAATAAAGTTTAGGGGAGTTGTATGCTTTTTTTCCATGCTATATTACCATATGAGGTAACCTATGTCATTGACACCAAGACAAACCAAAAGGCCTCCTTTGCACAGAATTGTAGAGCCTGCAGATATCATACAAAAGACTGGGTTAGCTTATCCACAAATTTGGATGCTAAGATAACAGGAGCTTTTATAAAACAGTTTACATAGAATCATTGAATAAATGTTTGCCCATTGAACAATAATATGATGTTGCACTTCACCCATCTACATTGTTTTTTCCCTCCTTTTATTTAAATAAGTGGTTTTTTCACATAGATCTGATTTTTCTTTCGTATTTTCCCGTGTTTTCGTCGTCTGCGTGCGGCGGTGTTTTGTTCGTCGTCTTGTAATGCGTAGTTCGGTTTCCCGTCTTGTTACGGTGTTCGTTTGGTTCAGATTGACAAATCAGCTTTGATCCATTATAGATTCAATCAAGACTTGACCGCCAACGTTACAGATCTGGAGGCATGGGTATTCCGATCACTTTGATTTTGTCACATTTGTAGGCTTTTTGCCATGTTATGCTATTAACGTGGATGTTGTGAGTTTGTTCTTAGATTCATCATTTTCGATTTTTAATAATGTTGAATTTATGTTGTTTTCGATGTATTTTACCAATTTGAATGAATGAATATCTTTTTAGTTAAAAAAAATTAGTAAAAACAGTATAATATAATTGAATCAAACGGAAAAAAATAATAATTTTGTTACATGCTTCCGAACATTAACAAAGTGAGTTTGCTTTTTTAATTAAAAAAACTCGGCTCAGTCTTAATTCATGAGCTATATTTTAATAAGTCAAATTTGAATTTTATACTTAATAAATATTTTCTTTAACTTTATATATTTTAATTCAAAAATATTTAATAATATAAAATTTAACTGATTTATATAAAAGTATATTAAACTAAAATATTTTTAAATGTTGAATCATATTTATATATATAATTTTTAAAAAATTAATCTTTTATTGAAAAATTAAATATATCATTTTTTAAATTTCAACTTTTTTTGTTTGAGAAATGCACTAATTCAACGTTACTTTCAAATGAAAATAAA
This sequence comes from Sophora flavescens, assembly GCA_030762895.1. Taxonomy (NCBI): domain Eukaryota; kingdom Viridiplantae; phylum Streptophyta; class Magnoliopsida; order Fabales; family Fabaceae; genus Sophora; species Sophora flavescens. The sequence continues at coordinate 27,769,159 of CM061063.1, read as the reverse complement.
TTTATTTAATAATTGCATTTACGTCAATGATAGCAACACTATTCATAAATTTATTATTGAAATATATAAAAACTTTTTTTTGAATCATTTATAGAAGCAAATACTAGGACACCGGTAAAAAAATTAAAAGAAATATTTTTTATTAAAAATAATATATTTAAAAATATGAGAAGTTATATTTTTAACTTTTTTATTTTATTTTAACTTACTTTTTTGGTTTTGGTAACCATAGGACACTGATTATTAAAGAATAAAAAATAGGGAAAGTTTTATTTATAAAAAAAAAATATCACTAAATAAATCATTTTTCCATAAATATTTTAATTCCTTAACATATACACTTGTTAACATTTCTTTTTTTTTCATAGTTAAAAAGCTCAGTGGCTGGTTGAAATGGTAAGAGACTTTTAATTGCTATATACTTAGTATAAAGTTTTTTACACTGTCAACTAATCATCAACCACTTAATATGTGATTTTTAAGGTACTTAGGATATGAATCAAAAACATTTACTAATATGACAAATTATGATTGAATGTCTGTGTAAAAAAAATTTATACTGACAGTGTATATAAATTAAACTCCTAAAACATTATAAAGAGTTCGAATCATGATTCTTAAATACTCAAAATCTGATTGAAAGGGGAGAACTCACCTTATATATTTAATACTAAGATTAATTACTGCTCGCGATTTAAAAAAACTGTAATAAGTGGAAGGATGAGTGAGTTACGAATAGGCTCAATTTGATTTGGATTTGGTCGCCAGATCAGCTTGTTGCTTTTATCCAGAGTCATCCAAACCAAAACCAAAACACCCCACCGTGCCACCGCATCCAAATCCAATCCGTTCCAATAATAATTCATTCATTCGTAAAAAGAAGAAGCAATAGTTTATGATGTCCGACACTTATGACTCTGCCACTCTATCTAACCGCCACGCACTCACACCTTTCTTTTCCTCATTCCTACGCTATTCATCATTCATTGTTTTCATTTTATTCTCTCTCAAATAAAATAACCATTATAATTCAACTATTCGAGTGCATATTAAGCACGTCAAGGGTTAAATTTAAAAGGCAAGGAACAAGAGACACCAAACAAACTCAGGAAGAGGAAAAAACGGTTGTGTTTGTGCTCGGTTAAGAGACACACCAAAAAGACTTTACTCTTTAGAAGAAATCTGTGCTTCTGTTTCTGTTTCTGTTTCATAGATGAACAATCAATCTTTTACGTTAATTTGATTTCGTTTAAATCAGTTTCGTTGTTACTTTCGGAAGATCCTAGAAAATGTCGAAGCCAACATGTCTGGATCGAGATTAGGGCTCTAGGGTTTTGTGCTCTTTGCTTAATTTCCAAGCCTTATTGTCTTCTTCTGATCGGATTCGGAAATGTCCGAAGCTCAATCAACGCCTCGAAGCTCCGCTTATCTCGACGCCCTCTCTCAAGAGATCCACAAGAAGCTCCAGCGGGTGAGTTTGTTTCCTTCTTCTTCTTCTTCCATTTTCTCGGAATTTTCTCTTGTTTGGATATCGAGAAAATTATGATGAAACTAGCAATCATAGTTCTGTATCGAATTTCCTGATTGATTGTGTTGTGTGTGATAAATGTGGTTGCTGCAGGCGCTGGCCAATTCCTCGCAGAGACGCAATTTGTTGCAGGAGCTGTTTGCCGACATAGCTTTGGAAGTGGATGATCGAGCCAAAGGTGAGTTTCAATCCATTTTTTGTTTCATTGATGGTTGATGGTGCATTGTTTAATTCGTACAATCTAATGATTTTATTTTCGTGAGATTGCTCCTGTGTCTATCTTATGAATTGTAGAATTAGAATTCAACGGTTACTCAGATGACAACTTGTGCTTCGAGTATGGTATTGGAGTCATTGTTTATGCTCCACCTTGTTTACATGCTCCCGATTTATATTTCCTTGGTCAATTAGCATATGTTAGATTATATATGTCTTGCCAACATAGTTAGCTGGTCTATTATGTTATAGTACTCTCTGAGTACTAGATCACATAATTGAAAAAAAATTATGTTAGGATATAAGATTATATATGTCTTGTTAACATAATTAGCTGGTCTGTTATGTTGCGGTACTCTCTGAATACTAGATCACATATAATTGGGTTTTTTAAGCAAATGAGTATGATTCTGAAGGATTGAACTCACGACTAACAAGTGGATATTTGAATCTAAAAAATGTGTCGAGAACTTTTTTTTTGAGAGGGGGGAGAATGTATGTATTCTCTTCTTTGCCCCAACAAAAATTACCAAGTGCAAATTTTCTTTTTTCACATTAACAGATGTAATTCTCATCAAGGAAGAAGATGACATTTCTCCTGCAGAGGATGTCAACGGTGGTCCGCTGTGTTTCTATGATGTGCTTGCTGATTATTTTGTACGAATTCCTGAGAGTGGAAAACCAATCCTTGACTTGATTGTCCAACTCTGGAGCCAATCATTTGCGTCACATATCTTTGCCCTCTTGTTTCATAAATGGGTATGTGAGCTTGTATCTACCTTTTGTCGTATTTTCTTGATAACATTTGAGTTATTACACTGGTTTTGAATTATTTTGAACTTCATTCACATTAGAAAAAAAATGAATGAGTTACTCGAGTAGCTTTACCACGCAATGATAAGGTTGCTGCCTTGTGACCTGGAGGTCATAACAGCATCTCCGCTTGTGGGGGTAAGGCTGTGTCTACCATAGTAGCAAGTATCGCACGATACAGGCGATACGAATCGCGAAACGCAACAGAATTTGAGGTTACCGATTCAAATCACATGCTTGTATCGAAAATGCTCTGAATCGTTGCGTGTATCACGTGAATCGGAGGAAAGAAAAGATTTACATTTTTACTCTCATTTATTTATCTGTTGCTGAAAATTTCTTTTAAGGATTATGAAAATAACTATTCTTTAACTAAAATAATTTTAGATTGTATTTTTCTACACAAAGAATGATAGCTTAATGCTATTGGCTAGCAAGCGTGCACACTCTGTAACAATAAACATAAAAATAAACTTTAGAAAATTACTCAAGCCAAACAACATTAAAATAAACATAAAAATAAACTTTAAAAAATTAGTCACTCTTAATAAAACAATTAAACATATAAGCAAATCAAATCAAATAAGTCAAAATGCATAAAAATAAATATTTAACCGATTAATAAAACTAGTTTTTAAATAAACACATATACTAATTTTCGGGATATTACATAGCCTGTCATTATAGCTCCCTGGGATTTATTTTCCCCCTCACCCTAGAAGCTAAGACTGGACACAGAACCCATTTCGACCCAAACCCGACGTAGCCGCAAGTGAGAACAAGAACGCGTCATGAGTCTCAGGTTGACAGTTTGGAAAAGGTAGAGTTGAAGCGGTTGACGGCGGTCGGTCTCGGTTCCGAAAATTTCAGACCGCCGGTGACCGAATCCGACCGACATAAGAGAAAAGGAAAGAGAGACGACACAAACATGCTACGATAGACGAGACAATGTAGAGAGGTGGTCGGTCGCGACGGTGACGAACAATGGAGGCTGAGATGAGAGATTGAAATGGTGGATTCATCGGGTAGCCGCCAGCCATGTGGGATACTAGATTCATGTGAGAAGGAGAAATAGAGAAGATGTAATGTTGTTTAGGGTTTTTAGATGATTGGGTTAAAAAGTGTACTGGGCCCAAAAACATAAGTCTGAAATGGCCCAATTTAACATAAAAAAAATTGAAATGTCACAAATTATACTCTTTTAATTTGTTCCACCCCATTTTTTATTTGCCCCATTTCGAGGATTAGCCCATTTTTCATTTATTCCTTATTGAGGTCCATCTGTTCACAAGCCCATTTTCTCAGGTCTTAGGCATCATTTTCGTCCTTAAACCCTAGAGTTGCGCTGCTCATGCTCCCTGACTCCCTCACTCACTACGCCTTTCTTGTTCTCGTAGGGAATCCTTTACTGGGGTTGTTCAGAATACTTCTTCTTCTTCTTCTTCTTGTTGGTTTCTGATTTCTTTCATTGAAAGTTTGGTTCTTCTCCTTGCTTGTTGCTGAATTTTTTTCCAGGTTTGTTGGATCGAATCACTTCCTCTTCTTCTTCTTCTCGGCTTGCCTAATCCGATGGCATGCGGAAATGGGTTACCTTTTCCCCCTTTTTTGGTTTGGTTCGGATTGAAAGTTTGGTTCTACTAGAAGTCAACTATTTACATATTTATAGATTAAAAAAAATTAATTTTGTCACTAAATGGTAGATCAATATGAACAACGATTATGACTCTGTTTGGCAAAAACAGTTGATAAGCTAGGTTATACCTAATAAACTAATTTTTAGTCGGAAGTTGATAACTGAAAAGTTAGTTGATTGAACTTGAAAAGCTTGGTAAAATTAGCTTATTAAACTTGTCAAACAGAGCTTATTAACGATCAATTTTTTGTAACAAAAGTCATTAAAAATTCATCTATAAAAATAATTTATAATATAACATTATAACTTTATTTTAACTATATAATCGACAATGACCAATGAAAAAGAAACTTAGATTATTATTATTTTTTTGATATAAAAACATAGATGATTATTGTCTATATAATTTTAATTTTTTTTTACAGAATTGTCTATATAATTATTTACTGAAAATATGAAACATATCGTAAATATTTAATTTAATTAGGTTTTTGAAGTGTTGGAAATAAATTTTTCCATTTCCAAGATAAATCATGCAAGATTGTCCACTTGGGCGCGCAATGAAAACTGAAAAAGCAAAAAGAAATTAAACTTTGAACTTTGAGTGATTCCCCCAAAAGAGATTCCAATTTGAGAAAAAAAAAAGTGAAAGCATCCCAACCGTCCATTCCTAGAATCCTCCTCACTCATCAAATGCGTTTCAACTTTCAACGGGCAAGGGAATCGCCAACTCACCCATCCGCATTACATACACTTCAATGTATCATCGCAACCGTCTATTTTCTGTTCTTCTAGGAAAGATATTTGTCATATTAAAATGATCCACGTCATCAATCCTCGTGGAACCCCATCAGCCAATAGGAACGCGAAAACTCTTTTATATATTAATCCCTTCCAAGCACCAAATCAACACACAACTCTTTCTCAAGGCGATAGGGATAATGAACAGCTTCATCAACGATATCGTTGATGAAGATTCCTGAGCAAGCTTCTCGTTGATGACGATATCGTTGATGAAGCTGTTCATTATCCCTATCGCCTTGCTGCTTATCCCAAGGTCTGGGTGAACCTGCATCAGAACCTTGAATATGTAAATCTTGTATGTCTCAACGCTCTTTTTGGAATTGTTGTTATTGTTTGAATTGATGCCCCATCAGTTTGTTTGTGTGAAGTTACTTCCTTTTATATTGTCTTCTACTTCAATTACCAATCTTTTAACTGTCAAATGTAATTGTTTCTTGTGCATGAGTTCCTTTTTATAATATGAATTTAATGTCCAATCACAAAGGTTGATCTTTTCATGATATACTTCAATTTAGATGTTCTTAATTTGCACTACATATGTATTTTACATTAACTATTTTGTTTTGCCTTTCCCAAAGTCATACTAGGTGCTGCAAAATGAGTTTGTTTAAGTTAAACTACATTGCTCAGCTAAACAGCGAGAAAGAGTCATGGAAAATAGCAGCAAGAGTTATTCGGCTTTGGAATGTGTCATATGCTTCTTCTCCCAATATCATTTCCAGCATTCAAATGGCGTTGCTTGATGAAAAGGTATGTACAACTTTTTAAATACTTTAGTTAAACATATGAAATAAGATCTCTTTAATGGCCATTATTATTTTATACTAATCATTGTCAATATATGTAATACATGTCATTAATAGGAAAGTAAATAATATTTACATTAGAGACAATCATAATATACTTTACGGTCGTGCGGTATTATAAATGTCAGTAGTCTGAATGTTACTTTGTAAATTGGAAAGAGCCCATCCACAATATAATTGCTTTTGTTTAATCTTGATATCTTTATAATGATTGTAATTACTTAATCTTCAATGGATATATATATTAAAAAAAATAGAGTTGCACTATGTTAACTACAATGCGTAGCCATGTTAAAAAAAAACTACAATGAGTAGCATATTACTATCTAGGTACCTATGATGTGATATGCTAATCAAAAGATTTGATGCCTGTGTAATGCACTCTAGGTATTGACAAGTTTTGTGTTTTACATTTTTATATTGCTTATAAAATGTATTCATATTTTTAGCACATTTATATTTTCATTAAAGTTCTATTAAATAATATTTAGGTGGAGTTATTCATGCATTGTCCAGGTCCTTAGTTACCACAACACAATGACTCCTGGGCTTAATTATCACTTTATTCGGAGTGTAAGGAGTGAGTAGCTTTATTCTGAATAGTAATGTAAAATACATATGTAGTGCAAATTAAGAACATCTAAATTGAAGTATATCATGAAAAGATCAACCTTTGTGATTGGACATTAAATTCATATTAAAAAAAGGAACTCATGCACAAGAAACAATCACATTTGACCGTTAAAAGATTGGTAATTGAAGTAGAAGATAATATAAAAGGAAGTAACTTCACACAAACAAACTGATGGGCATCAATTCAAACAATAACAACAATTCCAGAAAGAGCGTTGAGACATACAAGATTTACATATTCAAGGTTTTGATGCAGGTTCACCGAGACCTTGGGATAAGCAGCAAGGCGATAGAGATAATGAACAGCTTCATCAACGATATCGTCATCAACGAGAAGCTTGCTCAGGAATCTTCATCAACGATATCGTTGATGAAACTGTTCATTATCCCTATCGCCTTGAGAAAGAGTTGTGTGTTGATTTGGTGCTTGGAAGGGATTAATATATAAAAGAGTTTTCGCGTTCCTATTGCCTGATAGGGTTCCGCGAGGATTGATGACGTGGATCATTTTAATATGTTAAATATCTTTCCTAGAAGAACAGAAAATAGATGGTCGCGATGATACCTTGAAGTGTATGTAATGCAGATGGGTGAGTTGGCGATTCCCTTGCCCGTTGAAAGTTGAAATGCATTGGATGAGTGAGGTCCTAGGAATGGACGGTTGGGATGCTTTCACTTTTTTTTTCTCAAATTGGAATCTCTTTCGGGGGAATCACTCAAAGTTCAAAGTTTAATTTCTTTTTGCTTTTTCAGTTTTCATTGCGCGCCCAAGTGGACAATCTTACGTGATTTATCTTGGAAATGGAAAAATTTATTTCCAACATTTCAAAAACCTAATTAAATTAAATATTTACGATATGTTTCATATTTTCAGTAAATAATTATATAGACAATTCTGTAAAAAAAAATTATATAGACAATAATCATCTATGTTTTTATATCAAAAAAATAATAATAATCTAAGTTTCTTTTTCATTGGTCATTGTCGATTATATAGTTAAAATAAAGTTATAATTGTTATATTATAAATTATTTTTATAGATGAATTTTTTAATGACTTTTGTTACAAAAAATTGATCGTTAATAAGCATTGTTTGACAAGTTTAATAAGCTAATTTTACCAAGCTTTTCAAGTTCAATCAACTAACTTTTCAGTTATCAACTTCCAACTAAAAATTAGTTTATTAGGCATAAGCTAGCTTATCAACTGTTTTTGCCAAACAGAGTCATAATCGTTGTTCATATTGATCTACCATTTAGTGACAAAATTAAATTTTTTTTAATCTATAAATATGTAAGTAGTTGACTTCCAGTAGGGCTGGACAACGGTCGGGTTTTGTCAGAGATTCGGGCCAAACGGCCCAATTCGAACCAAACCGAAAAAGGGGGAAAAGGTGACCCATTTCCGCTAGTTCATGTCATCGGATTAGGCAAGTCGGTTGGTTGGTGGGTCGGGGTTAAACGGTCGGATGTGGACGGTTTTCGATCCTACAAACCTGGAAAAAAATTCAGCAACAAGCAAGGAGAAGAACTAAACTTTCAATGAAAGAAATCAGAAACAAACAAGAAGAAGTATTCTGAACAACCCCAGTAAAGGCTTCCCTACGAGAACAAGAAAGGCGCAGTGAGTGAGGGAGTCAGGGAGCATGAGCAGTGCAACTCTAGGGTTTAAGGACAAAAATGATGCCTAAGACCTGAGAAAATGGGCTTGTGAACAGATGGACCTCAATAAGGAATAAATGAAAAATGGGCTAATCCTCGAAATGGGGCAAATAAAAAATGGGGTGGAACAAATTAAAAGAGTATAATTTGTGACATTTCAATTTTTTTATGTTAAATTGGGCCATTTCAGACTTAAGTTTTTGGGCCCAGTACACTTTTTAACCCAATCATCTAAAAACCCTAAACAACATTACATCTTCTCTATTTCTCCTTCTCACATGAATCCAGTACCCCACATGGCTGGCGGCTACCCAATGAATCCACCATTTCAATCTCTCATCTCAGCCTCCATTGCTCGTCACCGTCGCGACCGACCACCTCTCTACATTGTCTCGTCCATCATAGCATGTTTGTGTCGTCTCTCTTTCCTTTTCTCTTATGTCGGTCGGATTCGGTCACCGGCGGTCTGAAATTTCCGGAACCGAGACCGACCGCCGTCAACCGCTTCAACTCTACCTTTTCCAAACTGTCAACCTGAGACCCGTGACGCGTTCTTGTTCTCACTTGTGGCTACGCCGGGTTTGGGTCGAAATGGGTTGTGTCCAGTCTTAGCTTCTAGGGTGAGGGGGAAAATAAATCCCAGGGAGCTATAATGAGAGGCTATGTAACATCCCGAAAATTAGTATATGTGTTTATTTAAAAACTAGTTTTATTAATCGGTTAAATATTTATTTTTATGCGTTTTGACTTATTTGATTTGATTTGCTTATATGTTTAATTATTTTATTAAGAGTGACTAATTTTTTAAAGTTTATTTTTATGTTTATTGTTACAGGGTGTGCACGCTTGCTAGACAATAGCATTAAGCTATCATTCTTTGTGTAGAAAAATACAATCTAAAATTATTTTGGTTAAAGAATAGTTATTTTCATAATCCTTAAAAGAAATTTTCAGCACCAGAAGAATAAATGAGAGTAAAAATGTAATCTTTTCTTTCCTCTGCTCTAAATCTTCCACGACACTCCTTTCCCCTCTCCCTCCTCCTTTTTCCTCTTTCCTTTTCTTTTTCTCTCCCTCCTATCACGTTCTTTTTTTTTTAATCAGAGCACCCAACCCACACTTCTTCTTCCAAACCTCAAACTCTATCTTCTCCTTCCTTCTTGCAGCAGCCGCGACCACCGCCTAGGAGCCGCCTCAGGCCGCCCCAAGGAGAAGACCACAATCGCGCCTCACCTGCACGCGCCGCTGTCACGTTGAGCCACCATCATCGTCGCGCAAAGACGCGCCTCCGCCGAGGGTAAGGTTGGTTTCCACCTCTTTTGTCTCTTGAAACCTCTATTTCTTCTTCCCTTACACTTATATATCTCTCTCTTTTCACTGTTGGTTTGTGATTCGTGACGGAATCGGAGCTCCGCCGCGTCGTCTCCGTTAGCCGCTGCGCCGGACCCGCTTGCACCACCACGTCCTCTTCTTCCTCCTTGCTAGGTGAGTGATTTTCTCACCTTACTCTGTCTAATTTCAAAAAGCCCCAATTTCCTCAAACCCTAACCCTAGGTTTTGATTTCAGATTTTTATTCCTGACATTAATTGTTGTTTTATGCTATTGGGACCATGAATTAGTGTTTCCCTAAATCAATTTTGTCAATCTTTTGTTAAATTGATTTTTCCCCAATTTTCTTCATAAACCCTAAAGCCCCAAATCTGTTTTGATTTAAGTCAACGATGTTTTTGAGAAATTAAATACGTTAGTGAATTATATTTGCAGTGTCAATGTGAAGTTGATGATTTGTCTGGTTGTTTCTATTCTTGGATCGACTCTCTGGGATGTTTTTCGTGTTCGTGCTTGCTCTGGGGAAGCAGGAATTGCTCTTGGGAGAACTAATTGAAGCTAACCGCATAGCTGTGAAGTTCCAGAAAAACCTCTGAACGCCTTAAAAGGTGGGGAAGATATTATTTCAGGTGTAGATGGGGTTAATGCGGGTTAGTATAACTGCTTAGGGATATTGGGAATTGTTTGATATGCTTGCTCAATATTTTTGATGTTATTATCTGCGTAATTTTAGGATCTTATGTCTGTTTAGATTTAATTGAGCGTTCTGCTAAATTGGATCTAGTTGAACTGGCGTAAGGTTCGAATTCGAGAATCTTACTTATTTTGGTCACTCGCGTACGTTAAGCGTTGGATATAGTTCCAAGTAACCGGACTCTAAGTACAAGCCTTATATCCGATCGTTAAGTCGCTTGGGGACTTGTTGTGATGTGCATTTTGTTTCTGAACTTAGATTCGAGAGGTGTTGGAATGTTATTATTAGTTGGTATCAATTTCTCATTTATTGAATCTGTGAATTCAATATTAAGGTTTATCCTTATTTACCTTTTGTTAAGTCTTGGGCTCGAAAATATTTTATTATACGAAGTTGAGTTAAAGAGGATAATTTTGACCAAAATGGTTCATTCGAGTCCAACTCTTATCAATAACTATTTTTATATTGATACCGGTGTTTTGGAACTTTTAGTTCCTGCTTTATCTTCGGACAACATTCCAACTTAATGATAGTCGATGTCGTTTCGGAGGCATAGCTGTCGTCATAGGCTACACCAGATTTCATCCACGCGGATAAATATAAGCTGTGTCACGACTCAGACTCTTCTCTCTCCACCCTATTATTTCCTATAAAACCTTTTTCCTTAGCACTATGTCATCTCCGGTTAATTGTTACTTTTTTTTTCCTCCCTTGATTTTATTTTCCCATCATCGGCCTTGCCGCCTCGGTACCATGCCCTCCTCCTTCCCCCCGCTCTCTATCTATCTGGACTTTTTCCCTACTTTAAACTACCCAGATCTACTTACATTGAGTGTGTATTGCTGTCGTGTTTGGGTTTTTTTTGTTCTTTTTCTTCTGAATCTATAATGCATTTGGGTTTTGTGTTCTCCTTCTAAATCTGCAAGCTTCCATAAGACCACTCGTTGACCCGCTGCCCACGGAACCACTGGCCTTTAAGAGTTTACACGTGTTAAATTATCTAATTTCTATGCACCGTCTAAGTATAAAGAATATTTACACTGACATCTAATAATATCTTGACAAATCAAGATAGATCTTATTGATAGCCATTGGATTAAAAAAATTGATAGATCTTATTGTATTCCTCCCACACCAGATTAAACCCCATAAACCCACTTATCCTCCTCCACCCCAACCCCCTTCTTCTTCTCCGATCCCCCTACTCTTTCTCCTCTTTCAGCAGCAAAAATGTTGGCATTGCCTTTATGTCCATTGTGGGTTAGCAGATCGTGGCGGCGGGTGTTCACCCTGCTCGTAATAAAAAAAAATTATTAACGCATGACCTGCACTTTTTCCCATTTCGCTTTGTCTTTGACAATGGCCAGTGGCCACCAATGATAAACTTTCTAAATTTTTGGTGAATAAAAAAGTATCCTTCTTTTCTTTGGTGGATAAACCTTATATTTTAGTAATAAAAAAGTATCCTTCTCCACCTAATTGCTCAAGGTGGAGTGTACCACAACACACCGAATTCACGTTTGTCATGTATTAATTTTTTAAACATTGTGAAAATATTGAGGATATTCAATTCTCCTGGTTTACTTACATGGAACCATACATTGAAGATATTTACTACCTCGTGGCTTGCAGATTAAACAGAGTGGAGTATATGACCTTGCAAAACAGGGGTGCTTTGGTGCATCCAAGCCTTCCACAAATTAGCAGTAAAGGTGTACAAAAAGGATGCCTCCAATGCATCATACCAATTATCTTAAAGAAGAAGGAGGTTGGGGGTGGAGGAGGATGGGGAAGGGAGGAGGAGAGAAGTGGGATCAGAGGGAGAAGGGGGCCTGGGGTGGAGGAAGATTATTAGGTCCAAGGGTTTGATCCGGAGTGGGAGGAGTAAAATAAGATCCATGAACTTATTTAATCTAATGGTTTAATTTGCTTGTACATCATGGGAGTACCTATTACACTTGTGCAATTACAAACCTTAACCTTTAGATCTCCTGATCGATCCTATTTTGTGGTTATATTTTTTCCTTATCCTTTGATGTGTTTAGAAACATAATGGGCCAAGTCTTTGCGTTGGAGCATTGGACTTAGTACATTTTGGGGCTCCTGGCCTAGCGTGTGACTTGTTGCAGGTCGAGGTCGAGGGTTAGATGGGCTGGCCTTAAAAAAAAAAAGGACGTGATAGAATGCAATATCAATTACCTACTCACTTATTTTATCCTTTCAAATATAACTTAGCATAAGGGGTGCGGGTCCATATAATTTCTGGAACTCGTCCATTCTGAATAGAAGAGTTGAGTTGTCACAACTGATTGACGTGCAATCGAACGAGACGTTTTCTGCTACTTTTCCCACTTTGTGACTACTGAAGGACCCAACTCAAAGGGTAAAGTGTTTGGTTTTGACACCTACATGTTTGAAATGGAAATGGAGAAGGCTGAAAACCATGAATGGAGTAGTAGTCTTGTCTACACAATTCTTATGGTTAAAGCATCATATGAATTTGAGATCAACGCCATTATTAATGATTTATCTATATCTATGTTTATTTACTGGTCTCTTATTTCTCGATTGAACTAGCCCACAAATTTAAGGGATCAGGATTCCCACCTCCTATATAAACACATACTAGGGATATCTTTGTGTGTTTTCTTTGCTCTCATCTAGCTGTGAGATTCAATTGAATCTTAGAATGTCTTTGCAAGTTCTCCACCCTGTCTGACAACATCAAGAAGTCCAAAGACCAATCAAAGTATAAAAAACTCATAAATCTACGGTATCTGCGTTGCTGCTTTATGTTCTTTGCTCTGATGGTCAGTGTCAAACATGCAATCTACCATTTTCACACCCTATAGAGCAAACTAATAATAGTACGCGTAAGTTTATTTATTTGGACTTTGCTATGCAAGGGAATATCTGGGAAGATCCATAGATTCATATATTAAAGGCACTTTTAAGGTAACTAACTAACTTCGATTATTCCTTCAACAGCTGAACCATAATCGAGAAACTAGAATAGGAGACAAAACAAATGTTTCAAACTGATACTGCCAGTGCGCCACACTACCCATTTGAGTGCAATAGAGTTGGTGGCTACGCTTTGTGCGCATAACTCACGTGAATACGTCTACCATCCAGTATCTGAGAAAGCAGGACTTTTAGGGTCTCACATATGTTTAAGACAATGATACATATCAAACAAAAAGAAAAAACCTGGCCGTGCATTTCTTTGTCAGATGTGGCGGGTGCAGATTCAGAAGAGAACCGCACGAATCGATACCCTTTTGATTTCCCAGTCACATGATCACATATTACTTTAACTGCAAAAAAAAAAAAAAAACTGGATTGGTTCCAACTTGCAAATTTCAAAACATTACCCAATATGGAATCCAAAATCATTGGTTTTTACCTTCAATGATTTGACCATGTTGCCCAAAGGCATCTCTCAGAACGGTTTCATTTGTATCGTAAGAAAGCCCTTCCAAAACAAAACAAAAATGACCGATCAAAATTGAAACTCAGGAATCAATTTAAGATGCAATTATTATAAAAATTAAAAATAAATGAAATGTGAAAGGAGTTGGAAGAGACCTGCGACGAACAATTTGGTAGATGAATGGTGGCTGCATAAAAATCGAAATAAGGGATGACTCTGGAAAAGAAGAACGCTGTTCTTCGCTACTCGATTGCTTATGCGCATATCTTCCAACAGACACTCTCCTCTCAATTCATAAACGACAGCTGTTTTGATATGACCCAGATGCTAAACGCAAGTGATATTAACTCCCTTACGTGTGTGACAATGCATTTAAACGAGAAGAGCAGTTTAGAATAATGGAATAATATGAATCACTGTAATGAGTCATAGAAGTTGCTAGCTAGTTGGTTACTACATTGCTATATATATAACCTAATGCAATGAATGAAAGAACAAGAAAAAGAATTACGAAGGAAAGCATTTTGCTTTAGGAGGTTGTTCTTCTCAAAGGAATGTTTTTATTTTATGTTACTCTTTCAATTAATTTCCTATTTGGTATAATCATTATACCATTACAATATCCGATTCCAAAACATCCTATTCCACTTTAACACACAAGGTCACTACGCCAGCTGAAACGACACCGTCTCCATCATGATGACTAAAGGATGAAAGTAAGATCTCAACTACAGATTTCCTACATGGACTTGGAATAAAAATGAAAAATATTTGAGTAAGGACCTATGTTGGTCGTGATAAAAAATACGGGTACACTTTAGGTCCCAAACAAAAATTAATTAATTAAATTGTCGTTCAAAATTATAAGTGTGAGACAAGTTAGTCATTCAATCAAGTTTGATCTTTTGAGTTAACGATTGTGTCTATATGGTACATTAACTTTCCTATGTGACTCTTATTGAACGGCACGTGTCTTATGATGCCAAAACGGCATAGTGAGAATCATCAAATATGTTTATTTTTAATATAAAAAAAACAAAAAAGATGATTTGAGAATATGAGATCCATGTTAGCAACAGAGAATAAAGAAAGAATCCTCCGTTATATATATTCCGTTTTACTTTGTTAGAAATCCCTTAATAATTAATGAAGTAACATATTTAAAGTAAAGATAATGTTAATCAGTATCCTAAGGACATTAGTAAAGAAATCAATAAAAGAGTTTATAGGAAGTGATGTATTCAAAATCTTGGAAAATGTTATCTGATTTTGAGAAAAAACTTGCTTTTATTAGGTTCCTTAACAAATCAATGGTCTTAGAACACCAGTTTTGAAGATGCTTAAAATAATATTGATACTTCAAATATAAATAAAAGATGGAGATTCCAAGGTCTTGAAATTTATTCTTTAACTCTTAAGAATATCACATTTACTTTAGAATAATGGTGATAATAATTCATTATTAGAAGGAATCATATCCTAAAATATATAAAGGGGAAATTGTGAGGAGTTAGAGCATCCATCCAAAAAGTAAGTTCATCTCCAAGAGTCATAGATTTCTTGCAATGCTCTTCATGAAAAGGTCGAATTTTCACCATACTAGATAAGAATTGAGAGATATTTGTAAAACATCTTAATTCAGTGAGATTAAGAGATCCTTTTATATCAAGAGTCATGGTAAATCTTACTCTATAGTGTAGATATTTTTCTACACTTAATTTCATTTTCTTTCCTTTCATATTAGGGTTTTTTCCACAATAAAAATTATCGATGTCATTCATATTCTCTCACTCTATTTTTATGTAGAAATAAGTGATTTTTCAACATAGATCTAGTTTTATTTCGTGTTTTTCCTTGTTTTTTGTCATCTGTGTGTGACGATATTATTGTTTGTCGTCTTGGTGCGACGTTGTTTGGTTTCCCGTCTTGGTGTAGCGTTCGTTTGGTTCAGATTAGCAGATCTATTTCGATCTATCACAGATTTGATCAAGACTTGGCGTCAATGTTACAGATCCGGAAGCATGGGTATTCCGGTGACTTTGAATGTCACTTTTGTAGGCATTTTGATTTTGCTATGTTATGCTATTAACGTGGGTGTTATGAGTTTGTTCGCAAATTCATCCTTTTCGGTTATTGGTGATGTTGGATTTATGTTGTTTTCGATGTATTGTACTAATTTGAATGAATGAATATCTTTCTTAGTAAAAAAAAAACTTATTATCACACAAAAAGGGAATTTTGAGCTGATATTTCCCAACTTACTTTTCATGATTGTATGCTGCCTTCAAAGCTAATAGAACACTAGTTTGTTTGGATACTAGGCTTTTCCACATCCACACTTGTATGTTTTAGACTTTCAGTTCAATTGTTCAAAATTCAAATGAGCTGATGGAAGGGGGAAAATTTTAATAAAAAGGAGTAATCTTAAAACTAACATATTTGTATACAATAATTTTGAATTTCAAATTACATAAAGATATTTTAGTCAATCATTCAAAATGTTTTAAAAAAAAATTACTTTGCTCCAAATCCCGACATTAAATGGAAACAAAATAGAGCAAGGAATAATTTTCATTCCCTCCAAAAAAAATAGAGCAAGGAATAATTTTCATTCCCTCCAAAAAAATCTAACTATCTCCTACGCTTCATCTCCCTCAACTAAATAGCATATAAAGTTAGTTTTACGATTAATAAAAGTAATCATTTTAAATAACCACGGACCAGTAAAAGTTTAACAACTTACAGATTAATCATGGTAAAAAATAATGATTATAGATTAGTCCCCAAACAGATAAGACCAACGTTAGAACATATCTTCAAGCAAGCAATGGTTAAAAATAAGTCAAGAATCAAAGTTTCTTAGCAAAAAAAAATAATCACTCAACAATAATAGGTTTTGGATGAGTTCAAGCCGCACTCAGCATCATTTCAATCAAACCAACGCAAAGTCGTGAGGCAATAAAATAAAATAAAAAATTACATTAAAATAAGAACAAAGTCACTGATTTAAAAAAAGCTGTTTTAAATGATTCATTGAACATCATAAACAGAAATGATTTGATCAACATTACATTGTTCCAAAACCAACAAACCTAAAGTTACAAGAAAAGCCCTAACCACATAGAAATCAATAGGAATAAACTAAAAACTAAAACGACTAAGCTTTCTTTGGAGACTTGGTAGCCTTGGATGGAGACTTTGGCTCTTTAGCGGCTTTCTCGTTCTTCTTCGGCAACAAGACAGGGTTTATGTTTGGAAGAACACCACCGTGTGCAATGGCAACACCAGTGAGCAATTTCCCGAGTTCCTCATCGTTCCTCACAGCCAGTAAAACATGCCTTGGGATAATCTTGTTCTTCTTGTTATCTTTAGCAGCATTCCCAGCAAACTCAAGAACCTGAATCCACACACATTCAATAATACCTTTAATTAAACCCTATTCTGTAAAATTAACTTGTTCTAGGTCTAATCTGGGTTTCAAAATGACAAAAAAATTTCGTTCAATTATAAAGACATTTGAAACAGAGAAAGATCGAAAAAATTAGGGTTTACCTCAGCGGCTAGGTATTCCAAAACGGCAGCGAGGTAAACAGGAGCACCTGATCGACGCTACGAGCGTACCTTCCCTTCTTCAAGTAGCGTCCGATTCTTCCGACAGGGAATTGAAGACCAGCCTTGAAGGACCTTGAAACGGGCTTCTTCTTGGGCCCGCCGCCTCTCCTTCCTCCGACGTCCTTCTTCACCTTGCCGCCACCGGTATCCATCGTCGGAAAATTAACTGAGATTTTTAGAGAGGGAGAGAGAGAGAAGAAGAAGAAAAGAAGAAGCAGTGTTTGAAAAGAGAAAGGTGTTGGTGGGAGAGATCCGTGGGTAGGGATTTGGATTTATGGAGCTTCGGACAGCGAGAGGGGACTCTATGGATGTGTAGGTAAACGAATTCTGGACGTACGATTCGATCTTATCAACGGCTGTCAAATATTTTACGTAACGATCCGCTGACTTCCAAATGGGCAAATGGAATGCGATTGTAAAAAGTTTTTGTCATGGGAAGGGATTAACTGAAGTCAGCACAAGACACCACCTGGTCATATAACTTTACCAGCTTGAAGTCACTTGGATTAAGATTAGGATTATTTTATGAAATTAATTCAAAATTATTCTTTAAATATTTTTTTATTTTTGCTATTTTAGAAGCATATTTGATAGACATATAAGATATTTTTCTCATTTTGTTTGTTTCAAAATATACTAAAATCAACCAAAAAATGATTAGTCACGATGAAAATGGATTGTGCCTCAAGACGGATTTTACTCACGACGTCACGAGTATGAATCCGAAGTCACCACTTTAGAGATATTATGATATATGGAATGAAATCGAATAATACTTTTCATTGAACAATTAAGGGATACAAGATGTGTTTATATAGGAACACATATCAAGAACCTAACAAAGTTCTATATACTAATCTAAACAGCAGCAACTAGGGGTATAAGACCCGAACTAATGACTCGATGAACCCGAAGATCCAAACCGAAAAAATTAAATTGGTTCAGTTTTTTTTTGGTGTTCGGGTCCGAACCGAACAAAACCAAACCCGATGATGATTGGTTCGGTTCTCGATTTCAAGGATTCTAGAACCGAACCAAACCAATTAATATATTTTAATATTTATATATATTTTGATATGTAACATTTATTATATATTAATACTTATCTATATTTTAATAGTTTAATATTCATTATATTTAATTTTTATATATATTTTAATATTTTCTATATTTAATATTTATATTCATTATATTTTAATTTTTATTATTCGGGGTCCGAACCGAACCAATCCGTTCTTGAATGGTTTGATTTGGTTTGGGTTTGGTAGAAAAAATCTTAAAACCGAACCAAACCGAATCAAACCGTTTTTTATTGTTTCGGATTTTTTTCCACCTAAAAACGAACCAAACCGACCCGTTACACCACTAGCAACAACTGATCCAAAACAGAAATAACAAGAAATAGTTAGCCTAACAGAAAATTATCTTCTAATTCTAATTGTGACATGTGATGGAAATGCCACTAATCAATAATCCAATACCCCCCTCAAGCTGAAGAATGTATGTTTTTCATTCCAAGCTTGTCCTTAAAAACTTGAAAAGGAGTAGAATCGAGGGCCTTTGTTAATAGGTCAGTCAGTTGATTGGTGCTTGCAGCAGGAAGAAGATGAAACATCTTAGCTTGAAACTTTTCTCGGACAATATGGCAATCTAATTCAATGTGCTTGGTTCTTTCAAGGAAGGAGGAATTTGCAGCTATATGGCGGGCATATTGGTTGTCACAATACAAGGGAGCTGACTACTGAAATGGAAGGTGAAACTCATTTAGCAAATAAGCCACTGAAGTTCACATACAGTGGAAGCTAATGCCCTGTATTCAGCTTCAGAGGAAGAACGAGAAACCGCCACCTGTTTCTTTGATTTCCACGAAATTAGGGACTCTCCAAGGAAGATACAGTAGCCTATGAAAGATTTGCGAGAGTCCGGACAACTGGCCCAATCTGAATCGCTAAAAGCCTTTAATTGAAGGGAGGAGCTGCTGGAGAAGAAAATTCCTTGTGCAGGTGAACTTTTGAGGTATCTGAGGACATGCACGACTGTATCATGGTGCAAGGAGGTTGCCTGCCCCATAATTTGGCTTAACGGTTGAACGCAAAAGGTGATGTCAGGTCGTGTTGTAGTAAGATATAAAAGTTTGCCAATTAAGCGTCTATAAGAACTAGGATCAGTTAGAGGGTTGCCACCGTCTTTAGTCAATCGGGTTCCTTTTTACATAGGTGTGGTTACTGGTTTGGAAGCCATTAAGCCATACTCAAAGAATGTCCAAAGTGTATTTTCTTTGGCAAAGGTGAATGCCGGATTTTGATCAAGCTATTTCCAAACCCAGAAAATATTTTAAGCAACCTAAATCCTTAATTTTGAATTGTTGATGCAAACTGGTTTTGATAGTATTGATTTCTTGCAAATCATTCCCTGCAAGTATCAAATCATCAACATAAACTAGTAGTGCGGGAAAAGAAGAATAAGAATGTTTGATAGAAATGGAGGAATCAGAATTAGATTGATTATAACCATTTAGTACAAGAAACTGGGAAAGACGGGCAAACCATTGACGTCTACATTGCTTTAGGCCATATATTGATTTAAGGAGTTTACAAACTTGATTTGGTTTAGTAGAAGAAACTCCTGGAGGTAGAGACATGTATACCTCTTCCTCTAATGTGCCATGCAAAAATGCATTGTGAACATCCAATTGGTGAAGGTACCAATTTTGAGAGGATGCAATGGCTGATAGGAGTCTAATAGTGGTCGTTTTTACAACAGGTGAATAGGTGTCAAAGAAATCAATACCCTTTGTTTATGTAAAACCTTTGGCAACAAGGCATGCCTTGTGCCTCTCAATGTTGCCATCAGTATTGTGTTTTATTTTATAAACCCTTTTACAGCCAATGGGGATTTTACCATGAGGTAAATCAGTAATAATCCATGTGTTATTGTTATTTAAGGCATCTAATTCAGTTTGCATAGCGGAAACCCATTGGGGATTCTTAATAGCTTGTTTGTAAGAAGAAAGTTCATCATAATGCAGAAATTGAGAGAGTAAAGTGTGAGTATGCAGGGGATAGTTTGGAATAGTCCAAAACAGAAGAAAGATGATAGAGTACACCTGCAGGATATGTAGAAGATGTGGAGACAGCGTTGCAGTGAAAGTCTTTAAGATAGGAAGGCTACTTGATGATTCTGGTGGATCTCCTCAATGGTTGATCATCAACAGTGGGATGTGCAGCATCAAGCTGAGCAGAATCAGGTTCTGTAGAAGGTGAAGCTGCATAGTCAAATGGTGGTGGAGATGTAGGTCTCTGAGATGAGGAGAATTCTTGTGTGATAGTAGATAGCTTCTTTGTGTAATCAAAGATGAAGAAAGTATCATCAGATGAAGTAGGAGCCTCGGGATTTGCAGCGTCAGTTGAAACAGAACAAAAATATGGGGAAATAGTCTCATAAAACACAACATTGTGGGAAATAAAGGTGGTCCTGTTATGCAGGTCATATAATAGGTAACCTTTGGTGCCTAGTTGATAGCCAAGAAACACACATTTTCGGGCCCTGGGATCAAGTTTTTGTCGATGCTGAGACAGAGTCGTAGCATATGATAAACACCCAAAGCCTTTAAATCAAGAAAGGTTGGTGGAGAATTATATAAAATTTCATATGGAGTTCTTTTATTGAGAACATGTGTTGGCAAGCGATTAATAATAAAAAACTGAATGACATAAGTCAAAAGACCAGAATATTTTAGGCAATTGTGAGTAAAATAAAAGAGCTCTAGTTACATTCAATAAATTCCTATGTTTGCATTCCACAATAGAGTTTTGTTC
Source organism: Sophora flavescens (assembly GCA_030762895.1). Classification (NCBI taxonomy): domain Eukaryota; kingdom Viridiplantae; phylum Streptophyta; class Magnoliopsida; order Fabales; family Fabaceae; genus Sophora; species Sophora flavescens. Next base: position 27,748,177 of record CM061063.1, on the reverse strand, counting down.
AGGTGTTTCTACACATGATTTCTGATGCAGAATACCAAGAGAAGAGTAGTAAAGAGGCATATTAAATTCAATGCCATTATCACTACGAATAACTTTAACTTTTGCAGAAAATTGTGTGGAAACAATAGTAATGAAATTAGTGATGCAGGTTTTTGTTTCGTATTTGCATTTCATTAAAAATATCCATGTATACCTAGTAAAATCATCTACAATAGTTAGAAAGTATTTATGTCCCTGAAAAGAAGGAATACTAATATGGCTCCATATGTCCATATTCAAGAAATCAAAAGCAAGCAAAGATTTTTAGTTAAAAAAAACATGTAAAGATTTAAAAGAATCAGGTAAACCATAGAAGAAGGGTGTCCTGGCCTATGGTGCCACGAATCAAAAGAATCAGATGTGGCTTTATTAACAGAAGCAGTGTTTACAGAAACAATAGATTCTGGAAACTGAAAAGTGTTAATGCTAGAGGTTTGAGGTTGCTGCCTTATTATGTATAAATTGTTTTTGATCTCAGCTTGTCTAATCGTCTTCAAGGAAGAGAGGGCCTGTATGACACATTTGGTTGGTGAAAAGATCAATCTACAATTAATAGTGTTAGTGAGTCTTTGAATAGAAATTAAATTGAAATGAAAGTTTGGGATGTGTAAAACATTTGTTAAAAAGAATTCATGATAAAAGAAGATAGTGCCAGAATGTTGGGCGATAACAATTTCTCCATTAGGCAATTTGATAGAAACAACAGGTATTTTATTGTAACTTGAAAAGAAATGAAGATGGGGACATACATGATCACTAGCTCCAGAGTCTAAAGTCCAAAAAGAATTGAAAGAAGAAAGATTACCTGGTTTGGTAACACTTGAAATCACATGATGATTGAGATCAATGGTTTGAGGCTTACTGATAGAATGAGATGTGGAGCCAAGATTACCATTTGAAGCATGTAGCAAAGACATAAGATTATGACATTCATCACGTGTAAGAGAAACAGAGGCATCATTGTGGGCATGCTTTGGTGCACTCGAGGAGGCTTCAGTAAGATGATGATCAATGGAGACAAAACCCAATAGGGTGGTGCTTTGGTTCTTTCTGCGATATCCGGGAGGGAACCCATGTTTAAAGTAACAATTTTCTATGGTATGATTGGTACGATTGCAGTATGTGCACAGCATGGGTGACCTATTATTTGGGCGACCTCTTCCCCTTCCTGGTGTGGATAAACCTCTTGGTTGAGGAGTGAAAGAATTGGAGTTAGTGACAAAAGCAGTGGATTCAATGATGCAATTAGAGGGTTGTGGCCTTTCTTGTTGCAGAACCATGGAATAAACCTCACTCACAGATGGTAAGGGGTTCTTGATCTCACAGATTGATAGTTGTCATTGAGACCTTTAAGGAAGCAGGTGGTGTGCTCCTTGTCTTTGTATGTTTGAACAGATCTGTTTAATGGACAAGAACAAGCCCCAATACAAATGCAAGATGGTGTGGGACAAAGAAACTCTAACTCATCCCAGATAATTTTCATATGAGTGAAAAAGGAGGAAAAAGACTTGTCACCTTGTCTCATAGAATGTATTTCTTGAAGTAAATCAGACATCCGAAAATGGTTGCCTTTGATAAATCGGTGTTGAAGGTCTAACCAGAGGGCTCGGTCATTATCAAAAGAGATGGTGTTGTGGATAATATGTGGAGATAGGGTACGAGTGATCCAAGAAACAACAAGATGATTGCAGCGAACCCAATGATCATACAAAGAACTGGTTTCGGCAAGTTGAGGGAGGCTGCCATCGATGAACTTTATCTTATTCTTCGAGGATAACGCATGTTGAAGAGCCATGCTCCATGTGTAGTAGTTATCTCCGTTGAAGGGTGGGGAAACAAGAACACAACCTGGATTCTTACGAGGGTGCAAAAAGTATAGGCTATTGGGGTTCTGTGTAGGATCTACTGGTGGAGGTGGCAGAGGTGGTGGGGGTTGATCACCATGACTGCCACCAGAACTCTCATTGTTGGTAGGAATGGAATGAATGAAATCATCAGCCATTAAAACAAGAAAAAGGAAAGTATTTTGCGGAAGCTATTTTAGTGAATGAAAGTTGATACTATATTATGATATATGGAATGACACTGAATAATACTTTTCATTGAACAGTTAAGGGATAGAAGATGTGTTTATATAGAAACACATATCAAGATCCTAACAAAGTTCTATATCAGATAAACTAATCTAAACAGCACCAACTGATCCAAAACAGAAATAACAATAAGTGGTTAGCCTGACAGAAAATTATCTTCTAATTCTAATTGTGACATGTGATGGAAATGCCACTAATCAATAATCCAATAGTAGAGAACTTTACTTAATCACCATCCTTCATCTGAGGATTAGTTTGACAACTTTGTCGGTGGGATTATCCAATCAAAGACCAAACTTATATTAATATTCTTTTAAAATTTCTATGGGTCCATTTGTTTTAGATTTGGATAGAATTGATTTTGAAATAATTTCTTTTAAAAAAATTGAAGTTAAAAAAATTGATTTGTGTTTAGTAATGATATTTTAAAAGCAAGTTTAGAAAAAAAAAATTTGTTTGGATAAAATAAAGTAGAATCACTTTTAAGGTTAAATTACTATAAACGACATGAATAATATAAATCTTCCCTCCCACCTTTTTAGATGGACTGTTGTATAGAGGGTCAAAAAGTAAATGAGCATTTTGCGTTTGAATGGTCCAACGGAAAAGCAACTTTGTTTTGTTTTCACAAAACTCCATTTTGACTCCTTTCAAACCCACTTTTTCTCACATTGACTTTTACCGAAACAACATTCATGAATGCAAACTGAATTTTTTAGAAGGGAAACGGAAACTTGAGGCTCTAAAATCAAAAACAAACGAGCACTATCACAAGTCAAAGATTTAGTTGTTCAAGAATTATATCACAAATGTTCATATAATGATTATCATAAAAAATCATTGATTTTGCACAATATGCTTGAATATCAAGAGTAATAAGATAAATATTTTATGGTCGGATCACTGAAAGATTTTCATACTGACACTAAATGACTCAAAATATCAATTCATTTAACTATCTTTTGACGAATAAGTACACTATATTTGTGGGTTGTTCAAATTAGGAGCCACCATATATAGTATATACGAATAATATATTTATATTGCAGAAAATACTAAAAATTCCTTAAAAATTTAAAGGTGATAGAAGTAAACTAGTAAGTTCATTAACAAGTATTTGTCAAAAAAAGTTTATTAACAAGTATTTAATATTTATATTTTAATAAATTATATCGATAAGTGATTAATAAATAAGCTAATTTTGATAAAAAAAAATAGCATTTAATTGATAGATACTGACACTATAAACATTTTTACACTGTCAACCAAACAGAAATTGATAAATCATTAAAAATCATTTACTCTTATCCTAACCACCTTAAAAATCATCCAAACCATGATTTCTGATTGGCTGTCAGTGTAAAAAACTTTACACTCACAGCATACACCAATTACACTCATACCTTTTTTTTTTGTCCAGCTTTCTTAATACCCATAATAAATCAATAATATAGTCAATATCATTTTTTTTAACATAATTGATTATATTTGATACATTATTTTTTATTTCTTTATTTTTTTCATAACTCATCATAAATACCTGTTAACTTATTTAATTAATTGTAACAAATTTATTTTTAATATAAATTTGGGTTATTTATTTAATATGTTGTATTTCGGTGGCATACAAAACAATTCTTATGTACTAATTCGCAACAGTAACTTATCACAGCATGAAAAAACAAATGCTTTCCACGTAAGACTAAGGGGCGGCGAATTCCCCCAAAACCAACAAACCTAAAGTTACAAAAAAAGCCCTAACTACATAGAAATCAATAGGAATAAACTAAAAACTAAAACTACTATGCTTTCTTTGGAGACTTGGTAGCCTTGGATGGAGACTTTGGCTCTTTAGCGACTTTCTCGTTCTTCTTCGGCAACAAGACAGGGTTGATGTTTGGAAGAACACCACCGTGTGCAATGGTAACACCAGCGAGCAATTTCTCGAGTTCCTCATCGTTCCTCACAACCAGTAAAACATGCCTTGGGATAATCCTGTTCTTCTTGTTATCTTTAGCGGCATTCCCAGCTAACTCAAGAACCTGAATCCACACACATTCAATAATACCTTTAATTAAACCCTATTCTGTAAAATTAACTTGTTCTAGGTCTAATCTGGGTTTCAAAATTAACATAGGACAAAAAAATTTCGTCCAATTACAAAGACATTTGAATCAGAGAAAGATCGAAAAAATTAGGGTATACCTCAGCGGCTAGGTATTCCAAAACGGCAGCGAGGTAAACAGGAGCACCGGTACCGACGCGCTGAGCGTACCTTCCCTTCTTCAAGTAGCGTCCGATTCTTCCGATAGGGAATTGAAGACCAGCCTTGAAGGACCTTGAAACGGGCTTCTTCTTGGGCCCGCCGCCTCTCCTTCCTCCGGTGCCCTTCTTCACCTTGCCGCCACCGGTATCCATCGTCGAAAAATTATTTTTAGAGAGGGAGAGAGAGAGAAGAAGGAAAGAAGAAGCAGTGTTTGAAAAGAGAAAGGTGTTGGTGGGAGAGATCCGTGGGCAGGGATTTGGATTTATGGAGCTTCGGACAGCGAGAGGGGACTCTATGGATGTGTAGGTAAACGAATTCTGGACGTACGATTCGATCTTATCAACGACTGTCAAATATTTTACATAACGATCCGCGTGACTTCCAAATGGGCCAATGGAATGCGATTGTAAAAAGTTTGTCATAGGAAGGGGATTAACTGAAGTCAGCACTAGACACCACCTGGTCATATAACTTAACCAGCTTCAAGTCACTTGGATTAAGATTAGGATTATATTATGAAATTAATTCAAAATAATTCTTAAAATATTTTTTTTATTTTTGCTATTTTAGAAGCATATTTGATAGACATATAAGATATTTTTCTCATTTTGTTTGTTTCAAAATATACTAAAATCAACCAAAAAATGATTGGTCACGGTGAAATTGGATTGTGCCTCAAGACGGATTTTACTCACGACGTCAGGAGTATGAATCTCAAGTCACCTCTTTGGAGATATTATGATATATGGAATGAAATCGAATAATACTTTTTATTGAACAATTAAGGGATACAAGATGTGTTTATATAGGAACACATATAATATTTTAAATATTTTAATATTTTCTATATTTAATATTTATATTCATTATATTTTAATTTTTAATATTCGGGTCCGAACCGAACCAATCCGTTCTTCAATTGTTTGATTTGGTTGGGTTTGGTAGAAAAAATCTTAAAACCGAATCAAACCGTTTTTTATTGGTTCGGATTTTTTTTCTGCCTAAAAATGAACCAAACCTAGTCGTTACACCCCTAGCAACAACTGATCCAAAATAGAAATAACAAGAAGTGGTTAGCCTAATAGAAAATTATCTTCTATTTCTAATTGTGACATGTGATGGAAATGCCACTAATCAATAATCCAATACCCCCCTCAAGCTAAAAAATGGATGTTTTTCATTCCAAGCTTGTCCTTAAAAAATTGAAAAGGAGTAGGATCGAGGGCCTTTGTTAATTGGTCAGTCAGTTGATTGATGCTTGCAACAGGAAGAAGATGAAACATCTTAGCTTGCAACTTTTCTCGGACAATATGGCAGTCTAATTCAATGTGCTTGGTTCTTTCATGAAAAGAGGAGTTTGCAGCTATATGATGGGCATATTGGTTGTCACAATACAAGAGAGCAGACTGCTGAAATGGAAGGTGAAACTCATTTAGCAAATAAGCCACTGAAGTTCACATACAGTGGAAGCTAATGCCCTGTATTCAGCTTTAGAGGAAGAACGAGAAACCGTCACCTGTTTCTTTGATCTCCACAAAATTAGGGACTCTCCAAGGAAGATACAGTAGCCCGTGATAGATTTACGAGAGTCCGGACAACTGGCCCAATCCAAATCACTAAAAGCCTTTAATTGAAGGGAGGAGCTGCTGGAGAAGAAAATTCCTTGTGCAGGTGAACTTTTAGATATCTGAGGACATGCACAGCTGCATCATGGTGCAAGGAGGTTGCCTGCCCCATAATTTGGCTTAACGATTGAACACAAAAGGTGATGTCAGGTCATGCTGTAGTAAGATATAAAAGTTTGTCAATTAAGCGTCTATAAGAACTAGGATCAGTTAGAGGGTTGCCACCCTCTTTAGTCAATCGGGTTCCTTTTGACATAGGTGTGGTTACTAGTTTGGAAGACATTAAGTCACACTCAAAAAGAATGTCCAAAGTGTATTTTCTTTGGCAAAGGTGAATGCCGGATTTTGATCAAGCTATTTCCAAACCCAGAAAATATTTTAAGCAACCTAAATCCTTAATTTTGAATTGTTGATGCAAACTGGTTTTGATAGTATCGATTTCTTGCAAATCATTCCCTGCAAGTATCAAATCATCAACATAAACTAGTAGTGCAGGAAAAGAAGAATAAGAATGTTTGATAAAAAGGGAAGAATCAGAATTAGATTGATTATAACCATTTAGTACAAGAAACTGGGAAAGACGGGTAAACCATTGACGTCTAGATTGCTTTAGGCCATATATTAATTTAAGGAGTTTACAAACTTGATTTGGTTTAGTAGAAGAAACTCCTGGAGGTAGAGACATGTATACCTCTTCCTCTAATGTGCCATGTAAAAAGGCATTGTGAACATCCAATTGGTGAAGGTACCAATTTTGAGAGGATGCAATGGCTAGTAGGAGTCTAATAGTTGTCATTTTTGCCACAGGTGAATAGGTGTCAAAGAAATCAATACCCTCTATTTGTGTAAAACCTTTGCCAACAAGACATGCCTTGTGCCTCTCAATGTTGCCATCAGCATTGTGTTTTATTTTATAAACCCATTTACAACCAATAGGGGTTTTACCAGGAGGTAAATCAGTAATAATCCATGTGTTATTGTTATTTAAGGCATCTAATTCAGTTTGCATAGCTGAAACCCATTGGGGATTCTAAATAGCTTGTTTATAAGAAGAAGGTTCATCATATGCAGAAATTGAGAGAGTAAAGTGTAAGTGTGCAGGGGATAGTTTGGAATAGTCCAAAACAGAAGAAAGAGGATAGAGTACACCTGCAGGATATGTAGAAGATGTGGAGACAACATTGCAGTGAAAGTCTTTAAGATAGGAAGGCTGCTTGATGATTCTGGTGGATCTCCTCAATGGTTGATCATTAACTGTGGGATGTGCAGCATCAAGCTGAGCAGAACCAGGTTCTGTAGAAGGTGAAGCTGCATAGTCAAATGGTGGTGGCGATGTAGGTCTCTGAGATGGGGAGAATTCTAGTGTGATAGTAGACAGCTTCTTTGTGTAATCAAAGATGAAGAAAGTATCATCAGATGAAGTAAGAGCCTCAGGATCTACAGGGTCAGTTGAAACAGAACAAAAATATGGGAAAATAGAATCATAAAACACAACATTGCTGGAAACAAAGGTGGTCCGGTTATGCGGGTCATATAATAGGTAACCTTTGGTGCCTGGTTGATAGCCAAGAAACACACATTTTCTGGCCTTGGGATCAAGTTTTGTCGATGCTGAGATAGAGTCGTAGCATATGATAAACACCCAAAAACCTTTAAATCAAGGTTGGTGGAGAATTATATAAAATTTCATATGGAGTTCTTTTATTGAGAACATGTGTAGGCAAGCGATTAGCAATAAAAAACTGAATGACGTAAGGCAAAAGACCAGAATATTTTAGGCAATTGAGAGAAAAATAAAAGAGCTCTAGTTACATTCAATAAATTCCTATGTTTGCGTTCCACAATAGAGTTTTGTTCAGGTGTAAAACACATGATTTCTGATGCAGAATACCAAGAGAAGAGTAGTAAAGAGGCATATTAAATTCAATGCCATTATCACTGCGAATAACTTTAACGTTTGCAAAAAATTGTGTGGAAACAAAAGTAATGAAACTAGTGATGCAGGTTCTTGTTTCATATTTGCATTTCATTAAAAAATATCCATGTATACCTAGTAAAATCATCTACAATAGTTAGAAAGTATTTATGTTCCTGAAAAGAAGAAATACTAATAGGGCTCCATATGTCCATATGCAAGAGATCAAAAGCATGTGAAGATTTTTAGTAAAAAAAAAAGCATGTAACGATTTAAAAGAATCAGATAAACCATAGAAGAAAGGTGTCATGGTCTATGGTGCCACGAATCAAAAGAATCAGATGTGGCTTTATTAACAGAAGCAGTGTTTATAGAAACAATAGATTCTGGAATCTGAAAAAGTGTTAGTGCTAGAGGTTTGAGGTTGCTGCCTTATTATGTATATATTGTTTTTGATCTCAGCTTGTCCAATCGTCTTCAAGGAAGAGAGGGCCTGTATAACACATTTGGTTGGTGAAAAGATCAATCCACAATTAATAGTGTTAGTGAGTATGTGAATAGAAATTAAGTTGAAATGAAAGTTTGGGATATGTAAAACATTTGTTAAAAAGAATTCATGATTAAAGAAGATAGTGCCAGAATGGTCGGCAATAACAATTTCTCCATTAGGCAATTTGACAGAAACAACAGGTATTTTATTATAAGTTGAAAAGAAATGAAGATGGGGACATACATGATCACTAGCTCCAGATTCTAAAGTCCAAAAAGAATTGAAAGAAAAAAGATTACCTGGTTTGGTAACACTTGAAATCACATGATGATTGAGATCAATGGTTTGAGGCTTACTGATAGAATGAGATGTGGAGCCAAGATCACCATTTGAAGCATGTAGCAAAGACATAAGATTATGATATTCATCACGTGTAAGAGAAACAGAGGCATCATTGTGGGCATGCTTTGGTGCACTCGAGGGGGCTTCTGTAAGATGATGAACAGTGGAGACATAACCCAATTGCAGGGTGGTGCTTTGGTTCTTTGTGCGATATCCGGTAAGGAACCCATGTTTAAAGTAACAATTTTCTATGGTATGATTGGTACGATTGCAGTATGTGCACAGCATGGGTGACCTATTATTTGGGAGGCCTCTGTCACTTCCTGGTGTGGATAAACCTCTTGGTTGAGGATTGAAAGAATTGGAGTTAGTGGCAAAAGCAGTGGATTCAATGATGGAAATAGAGGGTTGTGGCCTTTCTTGTTGCAGAACCATGGAATAAACCTCACTCGCAGATGGTAAAGGGTTCATGATGAGAATCTGAGATCTCACAGATTGATAGTTGTCATTGAGACCTTTAAGGAAGCAGATGGTGTGCTCCTTGTCTTAGTATGTTTGAACAGATCTGTTTGATGGACAAGAACAAGCCACGGTACAAATGCAAGATGGTGTGGGACAAAGAAACTCTAACTCATCCCAGATAATTTTCATATCAGTGAAAAAGGAGGAAAAAGACTTGTCACCTTGTCTCATAGAATGTATTTCTTGAAGTAAATCAGACATCCGAAAATGGTTGCCTTTGGTAAATCGGTGTTGAAGGTCTAACCAGAGGACTCAGGCATTATTAAAAGAGATGGTGCTGTGGATAATATGTGGATATAGGGTACGAGTGATCCAAGAAACAACAAGATGATTGCAATGAACCCAATGATCATACAAAGAACTGGTTTCGACAGGTTGAGGGAGGCTGCCATCGATGAACTTTATCTTATTCTTGGAGGACAACGCACGTTGAAGAGCCATGCTCCATGTGTAGTAGTTATCTCCGTTGAAGGGTGGGGAAACAAAACAAAACTTGGGTTCTCGCGAGGGTGCAAAAAGTATGGGCTATTGGGGTTCTCTGTAGGATCTACTGGTGGAGGTGGTGGGGTTGATCACCATGACTGCCACCAGAACTCTCATTGTTGGTAGGACTGGAATGAATGAAATCATCAGCCATTAAAACAAGAATAAGGAAAGTATTTTGCGAAAGCTATTTTACTGAATGAAAACTGATACCATATTATGATATATGGAATGAAACTGAATAATACTTTTCATTGAACAGTTAAGGGATACAAGATGTGTTTATATAGGAACACATATCAAGAGCCTAACAAAGTTCTATATCAGATAAACTAATCTAAACAGCAACAACTGATCCAAAACAGAAATAACAATAAGTGGTTAGCCTGACAGAAAATTATCTTCTAATTGTGACATGTGATAGAAATGCCATTAATCAATAATCCAATAGGAGAGAACTTTACTTAATCACCATCCTTCATCCGAGGATTAGTTTGACAACTTTGTCAGTGGGATTATCCGATCAAAGACCAAATTATATTAATATTCTTTTAAAATTTCTATGGGTCCATTTGTTTTAGATTTTGATAGAATTGATTTTGAAATAATTTCTTTTAAAAAAATTGATTTGTGTTTGGTAATGATATTTTAAAAACAAGTTTAGAAAAATTGTTTTTTTTGTATAAAATAAAGTAGACTCACTTTTGAGGTTAAATTACTATAAAGGACATGAATAATATAAATCTTCCCACCCACCTTTTTAGATTGACTGCAATATAGAGGACCAAAAAGTAAATGACCATTTTGCGTTTGAATGGTCCAATGGAAAAGCAACTTTGTTTTGCTTTCACAAAACTCCATTTTGACTCCTTTCAAACCCACTTTTTCTCACGTTGACTTTTACCCAAACAACATTCATGAATGCAAACTCAATTTTTTAGAAGGGAAACGGAAATTTGAGTCTCTAGAATCTAAAACAAACGAGCACTAAGTCAAAGGTCTAGTTGTTCAAGAATTATATCACAAATGTTCATATAATGATTATCAGAAAAAATCATTGATTTTACGCAATATGCTTGAATATCAAAAGTAACAAGATAAATATTTTATGGACGGATCACTGAAAGATTTTCATACTGAAATCAAGATGAAAAATAAAACTATAAAAAAGAACATAATCAATAATTAGATTGACTAAATTAAGTACGAAGAATATGAACTCTTTCAATAGAACCTCTAAGTTGATAAGTCATCACCCCTTTGATGGGGTCTCATGCTTTCCTCAAACACTTGATTGTGTTGTGCTAATATGTGTTAAAAAAAAAAAAAGAGGGCAAGAGAATAGAAATAAGAACTCAAAAACTAGTTGTTATACAACTGGTTTTAATCTTTCTATCAATACTTATGCTGATTTAATAACTTGATAATTCGATAAAGTATATAGTAAGGACAAATTGATTAGTTTTATTTATAACAAATAGTAAACTCCTAGTATTAAAGTTGTTTCCTTGTAAAAAATAAAGTATTAAAGTCGTTTCATATTAAAATGAGTTAGTCATCCATTACATGATAAATAGAAAGATATATTACAACTAGAAATAGCTTGAAGTTTGTTTTGAGAAAAAAGAGAGGAGAGATAATTAGCCAAAGATAAAAGGGTTTGAAAGTGGAAAGAGATCCTCGTTGCTAGTGTTTTTGTTGAGTTGTGTTCTCACTTCTTTTAGCTTCATGGTAGTTTTTTTTTCCCACTTATCAATTGGTGGTGATGGAGACTGAAAACAACAATTTAACACACAACCCCTCACTGCCCCATGATACCATCCAATGGCTAATGATGACGTCAATGCCGAAGCGGAAAGCATCATCAGTTTCGCGGAGAAAGGACCTCTCAATAGGTGGATCTCATAGCAATAGAAAGAAATCATATTCAGAAGCTTTCTGGTTTTTATATTTTAAAAAAATTGTTTACTGTCACAATTTTGGGTCAATTTGTTTTAGATTTTCATAGAATCAATTTTGGTAGAATTGATTTTTGTTCCTGTTGAGATCCGACTTATCGGAATCTCGCGTAGAACGTTAAATCAAGAGTGAACGCTGATGTTATTTTAGATTATGACTTGACATAATAAGGTATTCCGGTCCTACGTGTCCCAATAGGAATCAAAGTCAACGTGGTTCTATGTTCAACCCTTGACCATGTGGTGAAGTCAATCCCTTAATCTTGTATATGATGAATATCAGTGATGATTAGGCTGGTTCCTCAAGTACGCTTAAGGGAGATTCACCTAGGTTAGCAAAAAGTGTCTTCCTCTTAGGGCTCTCACTCCTTTTATTGAGTCGTCCGATCCTCTTTCTTAGGATCATGTCTATCTCTTTATCACTTATCTCTTTACCAATATCCAACTAACAACCTTCTTCTTATCTGAAAAGATCTTAGTCTTATACTCAGATAATGTTAGTTAGGTTTAGCTAAGTGTTGTTACTGGTGGGATCGGTTCCAAGCTCGGGGGTTGAGCTTATCACCTCGGCCGTACAATTTTAAAAGAATTGATTTTGCAGAAATCAAGTTTAAAAAAAAATATTAGTGCTTGGTAATAATATTTTTAAAGTGAGTTTAGAAGAATTGATTTTGTTAGGACTTAGGATGATAAAGTAAAAATACTTTTGAGGTGTAAATATGTAGAATTTTGTGAATCCAACATCCAGAATCAGTTATTCTCAACGGAAAAGCTATAAATTTGTGTTTCCACTAAAATCAATTATACTCACTCATGAATCAATTATTTTAGACTATATTTTGCACTCAAACACTTCAATTACTGCAGCGACTGGGGTTATGGCGCCAAACTGCCATTTGCGTTGCAAACCAAACAGACACTTAGTAGTTGTGTGTAAGATATAAGTTTTGGGTTGGGGTTTGTGCTGGCTCAAGCATTACAAAAGTTATTTTGTACAAAAAAAAAATTGATGTTTACGAAAGTTATAAAAAGTCTGATATGTAAATCAATCATCTAAAATGAGTAAAATCAAATGATAATATAAGAGAAGGAATTAGGTTATTCAAAGGGTAAAGTTTCAGTCTTACATTGATTTTTTATTATCTAAAATCAAATAATATTATAACGAAGAAAGATACTATAAAAACTCAACTTAAATGGAAAAGAAATAAATTGTATTAATGAAGATAGAGAATTTAATTTACCATCATAAATAAATTCAAATGACTAATTTTGGACATTCAGCTGAAAATCAAGAGTATTTTCGTGGATGAGTCTTCTGCGGATGTGGTGATTAATTTAGGAGAGTACAAATTCAGACCTTAGTCAGTAAAGTGGGCTTACCAATTTATTCATGTCTCTCAATCAAATTCCTCTCTCGGGTTGCTCGGTCATACTAGTGGCCTTAGGTTTGGAAACCTGGAATTCCAGAAAATGTCAAGCATTCTCTTTGGTTGATCTTGCACGAAAGTATTCATGCCTATCAATTTCGTGTCCAACGCCATATTTATTTTGATCGGGTGAAGAATTTCTATGTTGCTATAGCTGTAAGGAGTGGATCAGACTTCATTCTTTGGATGATAATGGCCCTATTTATATGGTGACTCGTTGGACCATTTGGAAGTCCAAGAATGCAGAGGTGTTTTTAGATAATCGTTAGAATGAATGATACTCCTATCTTCTAAATTGTATTCATTCTTTACACAACTCTGTTATCCAGGCTTTTGGTTTTATATTTATTTATAAGGATCGTCAGGCAACGAAAGTTGGTTTGCTCTCTCCTCCATAACACTTTATCAAAGTCAATGCAGATTGTGGCTCTTTTTGGGGAATCCAAGAAGGGCTAATTATGGTGGATTAACTAGGAACAAGCAGAGGGAATGGCTTACAGGTTTCTCTGGCTCATGCGGCATCGCAACAAATTTCAATGTTGAAATATTGGCCGTTGCACATGGTCTGAATTTAGCTTGGAATACCGATTTTCGATCCGTTATGATGGAATCTGACTCTCAAATAGCTTTCGATTTGGTTCACGAGGGCTGTCCCAACCAAAAATTATGGCAGGGATGCGATAAAAAGAGATTTTAAGAAAAATGTAGAGTCGTCACCAATTTTATTTAATTTAGGAAAAATTGGAAAACCTTTAAAAATGGTCTTTGGAATCAGTTGAGTTCAGGAGTCGGTTACGAGTAGGGAAGGTGTTAAGCATCCTACATCGCCCATCCTACGAATGGTACCTTGAATTAATTGCGTAAAATTAATAACTTTTAAATTATTTATTTTACCCCAAAAATTTTTACATCAATAAAGAGATTACTAATTAATATTTACCCTAAGGAGGTTAAACATGACATATAAGTCTACGGGGCAACCTCAATTCTAAGAGATTGAAGATGAAACTTTTCATGGAGCAATCCATAGGTAACATTAATTAATAACATAAATTCAATTGTTTTTAATTAGCTAAAAAAACAAACACAAAAATAAGGAAAAATAGTTTTTGCTTGACATAATATCTAATCATGCTCCTACGTATGCACCACTGCGATGGAAAATTCAAAGTCTCGTAGTTCTTGTTAAAAATATTTGATGGTTTGGTTTTGATTTTTATGAAAAGGTTTTTCTTTATTTTAAAAAAAAGTTTTTATTTTTGAATCTTTTATTGCCTAACTTCTAAATATTGAAAAGTCCTAAACGAGATATAACATGACACGTACGTCCACAGATCGATCTTGAATCTAAGGAATTGAGTGTGATACATTTCACAAAGCAATACCCAAAATTATTTATAATTAATTCCCCTTTTACATTTTATTTATTTTGACTCATTGAAAAAGAAAACAAACAAAAAATAATAATAATAACAAAAATAGTAACAATAAATAAATAAATAAAAACCAAAATGGAAGAGACTTAAACTAAGAGGGGCAAGGATCACAACCTTCTATCATCAAAGTAGAAAATGAGAAAAAACAAACAGGCAAGAGCTTAGCACTGTAGCACGCGGGTCACCAAGGAGGTGGAAGTAGTGGCGGTCCGGGATGGCGGAGCGGCTAGGGACGTGGGTGCGGCTTGCGGAACATGGTGGTGTCGCGGTGACTGAGGATTAAAGGAGCCAAGATAACTCTTTCTTAATGTTCTAGTTTGCTATTAAAAGGATTGATAGTTGTTCATTGTTTCTGTTAAGGTTGGAGTCAAGGTTAAATGGAGGAGAGTGGTGGCTATTGTATGATAGTGAAGTGAGAGGTATTTTTGATGGAGGTGTCGTGGAGTCCCCCTTTTGTGTAGCCTCTCTTGTGATTTTATAACGTCAATTCCTCCAATCTTGATCCTAAAATTCCACCTAGATTTAAGATTGTTATCTGATCTTGTTCCTAAAAATGTGTCAAGATTAAGATTTCTATCTCTGATTCAAAATAAAGTGGTTGCTAGGGTTTGTTGGAGGAGGATGAAATGGGTTTAACTGACCTGGCCCAATTGAAAATCTTTTTATTATTTTTATTATTTTTATTTTCTTTACAATTTTTTATTTTATTATTTTTTTGAAATTTTTAGTGAAAACTAAAAAGACCCGGTCAAAATAGGGTGTTCACAGTTGCCCCTCTTTACTTGTTCATTATTAGAATGCATGAAGAATGAGCGATTTTTCATGTGATAGTAGTAAGGAACTAGTAAAGAAAATGAACTCGCATTTTGACGGGGATGGGAAATAGGCTGGAGAAAATTCAGCATTACGCTTCAGAGCTCGGAAAATAAAAATGACAATGGGCCTCAGATCCCTAAAATAAAATTAGCAGTGAGCCTCAGAGCTCAAAAAAATAAACTTGCAGTGGGCCACGGATCCCAAGAATAAATTTAGCAGTGAGCCACAAAGCTCAAAAAAATAAATTTGCAGCGGACCTCAGATCCCAAATATAAAATTAGCAGCGAGCCTTAAAGCTCGAAAAATAATTTTGCATCGGGCCTTAGATCCCAAAAATAAATTTGCAGTGAGCCTCAGAGCTCGAAAAATAAAATTGCAGTGGGCCTCAGATCCCAAAAATAAAGTTGCGGTGAGCCTCAGAGCTCG
This sequence comes from Sophora flavescens, assembly GCA_030762895.1. NCBI lineage: Eukaryota > Viridiplantae > Streptophyta > Magnoliopsida > Fabales > Fabaceae > Sophora > Sophora flavescens. The sequence goes on along the minus strand of CM061063.1, from coordinate 27,732,336 downwards.
AAAAATAAAATTTGCAGCGGGCCTCAGATCCCAAAAATAAAATTAGCAGTGAGCCTTAGAGCTCGAAAAATGAATTTGCAGTGGGTCTTAGATCCCAAAAGTAAATTTGCAGTGAGCCTCAGAGCTCGAAAAATAAATTTCAGTGGGCCTCAGATCCCAGAAATAAAAACGCAGTGAGCCTCAGAGCTCCAAAAATAAAATGCAGTGGGCCTCAGATCCCAAAAATAAAGTTGCAGTGAGCCTCAGAGCTCGAAAAATAAAATTTGCATCGGGCCTTAGATCCCAAAAGTAAATTTGCAGTGAGCCTCAGAGCTCGAAAAATAAATTGCAGTGGGCCTCAGATCCCAGAAATAAAAACACAGTGAGTCTCAGAGCTCCAAAAATAAAATGCAGTGCACCTTGAGTCAAAATATGTGAGCCTGGAGCCAAAACAAGTAAGCCACGAGCCTTAAAAGTAGACCAATGAGTCAGAAAAATTTTATGACTGGGCCATGACCCGAGAATTTCATGCAGTGGACAAGTGAGCCATGAGCCTTAAAAATAGACCATTGAGTCAGAAAAATTTTATGATTGGGCCATGACCCGAGAATTTCATGCAGTGGACCTTGAGTCAAAACATGCGAGCTATGAGCCTTAAAAATGGACCATTGAGTCAAAAAAAATTCTGATTGGGCCATGACCCGAGAATTTCATGCAATGGACCTTGAGTCAAAACAGGTGAGCCATTAGCCTTAAAAAGTAGACCATTGAGTCCGAAAAATTTTATGATTGGGCCATGACCCGAGAAATTGATGGACTTTGAGTCAAAACAAGCAAGCCATGAGCCTTATAAAAATAGACCATTGAGTCCTAAAAGTTTTATGATTGGGTCATGACCCGAGAATGCGATGGACCTTGAGTCAAAACAAGTAAGCCATGAGCCTTAAAAAGATAGACCATTGAGTCGAAAATTTTATGATTGGGCCATGACTCCAGAAATTTATTGAAAACTGCATTTTAAGAAAATGTGGAACCAAATGCTTCTCAGAAAAGCTTTCACTAATCAAACTCATATTCAAATGGAACCTTTTGAAAAATTGGTCTTGCCTCTATCCCTTTTCACTCGATAATGCCTCCTTAGGCTTGCTACTTCCAAATATCCCTTTCTACCTCTCAATCTTTATTGTCCATAAGGATGTCATTTCCTTCAGTTATCGAAACTTCAAAGTTCTTTTGGTCCGGACTGTTCATCAAAAGATTACCATTAGATGGTTAAATTATACTATTATGTCTAGGTTCATCTTTCTTGAAGCATAATATAACAGATATGCATTGATTCAGAAGTGTGATGAAAAAGGATTTGATTGACTCGATAACTTTGATTTGTGCGTTTGACTTCACAAGATACGGAAAACAAGGAAAGGGACACAAAGGATGAGAGGGATTTCAAAGGGGTTTTTTTTTTAATCTGGATTGTTCTGATCTTAATGAGATTGACTTTTTCTCAACAAGTGGATATCACGATCGAAATTTGCCCCAGTGTAAGGTATTCCAAAACAAAAACTCAAACATGGGTAAACCTTTCAAGAACAAAATTGCCCCAGTGTAAGGCGTTCTAGAATAAACACAACCAAGGATACACCATTTAAGAACAAAATTTCCCCCAAAAAAAATTGCCCCAGTTTATGATTATGAGGATAAAGTTATCCTCATTCAAGCCAAATCTCGCCCTAACTTTTGCTTAGACCGCCCTTTCGAGTTTTCAGTTTAACGCGTTTTTTTTTTTTTAAGAGCAAAGTGCTTGGAAAAGAAAGTGTGGATACCTTGTCTCACGATTAATATTTTATGAAAATAAGAGTAATTCCTCGTTGATCAGAATGTACTTTTAAAGCTTGTAACGTGGCCATGGTTTAAGGGTTAAGAAACAAAAGGTATAAAAGGCTCAAACAAATGTTTAAGGGTGAATGAGACAAAGGATCTTACATCATCAAGAGAATTGCTTGCTTTAATTTGCACACACTACCTTTTTTATTTTTTTCATTTCATTTTTCTCCTTCTCATCCTTTTTTTTTCAACTCAATTACATTGCCAACATTGTCTCTTTTTGCTTTCAGTATCACATTTTCCTTCTTTTACTTTTTCTTTTGCTTCCTCTTCTTCTTTCTTTTAGCATCTCCTTCAAATTCTTCTTTCTTTTTCCTTCACTTATTGTGGTTGCTATCAATCTTTTATACAAGCCCCCTTTTGCAGGGGTGATCCTTGTCCAAGGTTATTTTGAAAGAATTTATAAGGCTCAATAGGGGTAATAAAGGATAATGATTTTTTTTATGAAGGATAAAGAAAGATGGTCAATCTTCATTTCAAATTAGGATTACTCATTTTTCATAAAGAATTAAACTTGAAACATGGTAAGAAAACACACCTTCATTCATTTACTCTTTTTTTTCCTAGAGCAAATAGAACATGCGCAAAGGGTTTCATCAAGAAAGAAAAAAAATCCAAGGGCTGGATACCCACATAGTTCCAATGTCAAAGAAGAAACCGACAAGAAAGATAGAGGTAAACACATAAATGAAGAAGCAAAACTATGATGGAATCCATGCAAATTTATTATATTAATGCTTCAAGAAGGATGACAAAAACTTAGATCGCAACAGATTCTAATCACTAAACACAACAAATAGTTAAACCATCCTCGTGACAATCTATTGATGAACAAAACAAAATACCAAATATTGTATTTCCTCAACTATAGTCAAAAGAATCATTTGTAATGATAAGCTCTTCCCCTTGAACACTAACTAGTCCAGATGCTAACAGCCTTCTCACAGTGGTCTTGAAATCTTCACAATTATCAATAGAGTGACCACCTACCCCCATGTGAAACTTACAAGTGACATTTGGGTCATACCATGCCGGAAATGGGGGTTCCCTTGGGCGCACAGGCTTCTCCGAAATCATATGGACATCAAATAATCGTTGGAATAACTCATCCTTGGAAATGGATAGCCTTGGGAAAGGTGGTAGGGTTGATGGAGGGCAAAAGGTTCTTCTCATTTGTGGGTTCACTTTGGGTTGGAATTGGCTAGGGTGATTTGGTGGGGAACCAGTGGGATATGATGAGTGTGGTTGTGTGTATGGACAAGGTGATGATGGCGCTTGGAAAACTTTTGTGGGATGGAAGATCTGGTGAGGTGGGTATATGAATGTAGGTGTCTGGTATAGAAAGTAAGAATTAGGATCATATGGTGGTGAGTTTGATTAGTGACTTCTTTTCTGGGACGCACAATGATTCAACTTTTCTTCTGTGAAAAAGTCATTCTTGGGATTAAAATAGATAAAATCATTGTCCCTACTTTTCCTTAGATGCAAAACTTATGTGAAGGTGAGACGCATATATATATATATATATATATATATATATATATATATATATATATATATATATATATATATATATATATATATATATATATATATATATATATATATATTACTTGAAATGAATCCTTTTTTCCCAAAATATTTTCAATTAAGCTTCTTTTTTTTGAATTTTTTTTTTAAAAATAACAAGAATAAAAATAATGCATGGCATGCTTGGAAAGAAAAATGCAAGTTTGTGCATGTGGTGAGTTTTTTTTTTTATTTCAAGTTTAAAAATGCATGAGATACATGAAACGCGTTTTTTTTATGAAGGGGAAATTTAATGGGGAAAAAAAACATGAAATCAATTTTTTTTTTTTTTATAAAAAGTTGACCATACATTTTTTTTCTTATAGGTGCAAGAACATGTAGGATAGAGGAAAAAAATGCTCTATGTGTCCTAAAATGGTCCACTTTGCCGTAGAAGGTCATGACTCAAAGGGGATTGGCCACTAAGTTGAACTATTAGTGAAAATTTCAGGGTGGATCTAGAATTCTAAAGGTTGTGATCCACAGATTGCCCCTGTCTCGAAAGGTAAGGACCCGGCCCATGACCCTAGCGACAAGTAGGGATAAACCCTCACAGGATGACTAGTCCATGATATACAGTAATAACTGAGTGATGACTCAACAAATATCAGAGGGGCACCAGGCCGATCAATGACAATGTCGAGACACCGCCTAGTCCTAAGTTACCACAAGCTCGGGTATAGAGCTAAAAAGTGTGTGCAACAAGTGACAATGCAGTGTGTGTGGAGAGAGCATCCAAACTTGTACAGCCCTAAAAACTACAACAAACCTTACAAAACTAAGCCACACATATATACATCAAATAGAGAACAGCTACCCTAGGGTCGAGGTAACAAGTCAAATTATCATCAATGAAGTATACGAAATAAATAAAGGAGAATATGAATATTAAGGAATATCAAATCTAGATAAAGCAAACAAAAATATATTTTTTTCTTTTTTTTTCTTTTGTGTTTTTCTTAAATAAAAGAAAGGGGTAAAACAAATAAATTAAAATTTACTAAAAATTTGCACGATCAATTATACTAGGCTTGACTCTGAAAAAATTCCCCAGTGGAGTCGCCATCTGTCGCAACCAAAAATTACGACAGGGACGGCGATAAAAAGAGATTTTTAGAAAAATGTAGAGTCGCCACCAATTTTATTTAATTTATGAAAAATTGGAAAACCTTTAAAAATGGTCTTTGGAACCAAGTTGATTTCGGGAGTCGGTTACGAGTAGGGAAGGTGTTAAGCATCCTACATCGCTCATCCTACGAATGGTACCTTGAATTAATTGCGTAAAATTAATAAATTTTAAATTATTTATTTTACCCCAAAAATTTTTACACCAATAAAGAGATTACTAATTAATATTTACCCTAAGGAGGTTGAACATGACACATAAGTCTACAGGGCAACCTCAATTCTAAGAGATTAACATGAAACTTTTCATAAAGCAATCCCTAAGTAACATTAACTAATAACACAAATTCAGATGTTTTTAATTAGATAAAAAAACAAACACAAAAATAAGGAAAAATAGTTTTGGCTTGACATAATATCTAATCATGCTCCTACGTATTCCCCGCTGCGATGGGAAATTCAAAGCCACGTATTTCTTGTTAAAAATATTCGATGGTTTGGTTTTGATTTTTATGAAAAGGTTTTTCTTTATTTTAAAAAAAAAGTTTATATTTTTGAATCTTTTATTGCCTAACTTCTAAATATTGAAAAGTCCTAAACGAGATAGAACATGACACGTACGTCCACATATCGATCTTGAATCTAAGGAATTGAGTGTGATACATCTCACAAAGCAATCCCCAAAATTATTTATAATTAATTCCCCTTTTACATTTTATTTATTTTGACTCATTGAAAAAGAAAGAAAACAAACAAAAAATAATAATAATAAAAATAATAATAACAAAAATAGTAACAATAAATAAATAAATATAACCAAAATGGAAGAGACTTAAACTAAGAGAGGCAAGGATCACAACCTTCTATCATCAAAGTAGAAAATGAGAAAAAACAAACAGGCAAGAGCTTAGCACTGTAGCGTGTGGGTCACCAAGGAGGTGGAGGTAGTGGCGATCCGGGATGGCGGAACGGCTAGGGACGTGGGTGCGGCTTGCGGAACATGATGGTGTCGCGGTGACTGAGGATTAAAGGAGCCAAGATAACTCTTTCTTAATGTTCTAGTTTGCTATTAAAAGGATTGATAGTTGTTGTTATTTCTGTTAAGGTTGGAGTCAAGGTTAAATGGAGGAGAGTGGTGGCTATTGTATGATAGTGAAGTGAGAGGTATTTTTGATGGAGGTGTCGTGGAGTCCCCCTTTTGTGTAGCCTCTCTTGTGATTTTATAATGTCAATTCCTCCAATCTTGATCCTAAAATTCCGCCTAGATTTAAGATTGTTATCTGATCTTGTTCCTAAAAATCTGCCAAGATTAAGATTTCTATCTCTGATTCAAAATAAAGTGGCTGCTAGGGTTTGTTGGAGGAGGATGAAATGGGTTTAACTGGCCTGGACCAATTGAAAATCTTTTTATTATTTTTATTTTCTTTACAATTTTTTATTTTATTATTTTTTGAAATTTTTAGTGAAAACTAAAAAGACCCGGTCAAAATAGGATGTTCACAAGTGCTATCAACAATTCCATCATTGTGCAGTTGTGGTCCTCTAGTGAAGCACATCATAAAGTTCATGACCTTCGTTTGGACCTTAACTTTGCATCATATGCTATGTGAAGGAAATGAATGTGCAGATTGGTTGGCTAAGACTGGTTTTGCCTATGATCATGTCTTAACGGCTTGGAATCAATGTCCTCCTTAGTTGCATTTGGTGTTACTAGCTGGTGTTATGGGCCTAACTGGACTTAGGCTCTAATTTTCTCTTTTTGTTTTTCCGTCTAATAAAAAATTGACTAATTTTGTCACGATAAAATATGTATTTCTCTTTAAAAGTTTAATATTATGACTTAAAATTAATCTTTTATAATATATGTCATCAATATTAATGAGTTTAATTTAGATATATTATTAGTATAAATTTTTTGCACTATCTAAATAAACTATAAAATCCATTTTGAGTCCATCTTAAATTACCGATATTGTTCTTCAGCAGTTTTATAGTCACCTTTTTGCAAGTAGGTTCAAGCCAAGTTCCCTAGTATCCTATATTGATAGAGAGAGATTCAAATTCAAGTAAGGGTGCAAGGACTATAAACTTTGAACTAGATATAAAATGACGAAAGAACATGAATGATTAAAATGCACTTTGATATCTCTTGCCTAGCAATTACTTGAATCTTCTTCCCTTGAGAAAAAAATCACAAATTATTTTATGTGTGACTTTTAAAATGATTAAGACGAGATTTAATTAATTTTTAATGACATGATAATTTATGGATGATTGATAATATAAAAAAATTCCACACTAAATGTGTATACTAATTAATACCATATTTAATTAACACACCTTTTTTTTTTGTTACAATTAACACACCTTATTATTTGATTATTTCATTATTTCCGTTACAAAAGAAAAATGTTTGTGTTTATCTCATGGTTATTTAATAAGTTGGATTCCTGAACATATGTCAAGTTATAAATAAATAAATATATATATATATATATATATATATATATATATAGGTCCAGGATAGAATCAGGGTATCCCACAGATGCAGTTATATTCACATTACCATGATTCAAACCCATCCTAGACATATGATTAAAGAGACCAAACTACTAGCCACTTGGACAACATTTCAAGTTGTGTTATACATTGAGAAATGAGAAGTAGGTTTCAAAATATTTTAAGATATTAAAATTAAAAAACTATAAAAGTGCAATCCCAAATTATAGAAATTTTTAGTATATTGTGCTGGTTTAGACGCAATGAAAAACAAGTTTTCAGTCTTTTGTTACTTCTATTTTGTTGGGTAAATTTTATTATTTTAATTAACAAAATTATTAAATCCAATGAGAATATTAATTTTTTTTATTAAACTATGTAATTGTTACCATAAAAAAATATATTATCTAGAAAAATATAATTTTCATTTGATGCAATTTATTTTTTCTATTTTCATTTAAGTCAAGCTTTTATAATATCTTAATCATTAATAATGATAATTTCTTAAAATTAAATTGTTAAATTGTGACTCAAGTGTCCACACTTTAGGCAATATTAATAGGTTGAAGCTTGAAAATAAAATACTATGTTTGGGAGTTTTGAATGATGTAAAATAAAGTGACTAATAGCAGAATAAAGTAAAAATATAAAAATATATCACTCAATTATTTAAATGTTTAATAAGGGTTGGAAGAAGAACCCACGTCCTAATTTGAATGATATGAAATAAAAAATTGAAGACTTGAATGGGAGATGAAGTGATTTAAATTATCATCCTTCACCACTACACTTCCATAGAATCTATTATTATATTCTTATCACACAACTTCATTACCAATTATTTCATATCATCTATCCAAACATAAGCAAAAATATAAATCTAAAGTTACAAGATATATCAACCCTTCATTAACTAACGAGTTTAACTGGGATATATCATCAGTATAAATTTTTTTATACCGATAACAAATCATAAATCAAGATATAGAAGATTTTTAACGTAGTTAAAATGAAATTCAAAATTTTTTAATGATATATCAATTTTTAATTGATTTACTATATAAAAAATGTTCACATTAACAATATATACGAATTAAATCCTTACCTAAATTAAATTAAAATATCAATATACTAAAATTAATCAAAAATTAATATATCTTTAATTTTATTTGCTTTAGATAAAAATTATCCTATTGCAGAGAATAAAGATAGCATAAATGTTGAAACAAAGGTTTTGTGAGTAGGAAATTGAGTGCTTCCAGTTTACCCAGGGAAGAAAGAACACGATTTGATTCGTTCATCCATCAATTTTATGCAAACCAGTGCGGTATGGCCTGACCTGTTTCGCACAGAATGCTCAAAATACAACAAAAATGTAAAGATAAAAACTTGAAACACAAGAATTGGATCCAATAACTTGAAACAAGTAGTTTTCAATGTTTTCATGAAATCCTAAATAGACACGAGAGCATTACACTGATTTAAAAGCACCGAAGTTCCTTTAACATCAAAAGCCCTAACCATAGATATACATAGAAATCAATAGGAACAAACTTAAACTACAACGATCAAGCTTTCTTGGGAGACTTGGTGGCCTTAGATGGAGATTTAGGCTCTTTGGCTGCCCTATCGGTCTTCTTGGGCAATAGCACAGGGTTGATGTTTGGAAGAACACCACCATGAGCAATGGTGACTCCTGCAAGCAATTTTCCAAGCTCCTCATCGTTCCTCACAGCCAGTAAAACATGCCTTGGGATAATTCTATTCTTCTTGTTATCTCTAGCCGCATTCCCAGCCAACTCAAGCACCTGCATCCAAAATTTAACACACAAAACCCTTCAATTACAGACTGAAACCCTATCCTGTACCAAAATTAACATTAATAAGACATTTGAATCGATCTAGAAATTAGGGTTACCTCAGCAGCTAGGTATTCCAAAACGGCAGCGAGGTAAACGGCAGCACCAGATCCCACGCGCTGAGCGTATCTACCTTTCTTCAAGTAGCGCCCGATTCTTCCAACGGGGAATTGGAGACCAGCTTTCACGGACCTTGAAACGGGCTTCTTCTTGGGCCCACCGCCTCTCCTTCCTCCGGCACCCTTCTTCAACTTTCCGCCACCGGTATCCATCGTTAGAACACTGGCTGATAGAGAAAGAACAGTGCTGTATGCTGTGAAATAGAATGTAAGAATGAGATTGTAATTGGTGGGAGACAAGTGCGGGCATGGTTTATATGGAGCTTCGGACAGTGAGAGAGGACTCTATGGAAATGTGGGTGAAAAGATTGTGGACGTACGATTGGATCTTATCAACGGCCGTGAGATCTTTTATGTGGTGATCCGTGTGACTTCCAAATGGGCCACTGGAAATGAAATATGATTATAGTTATCCAAATCTTTCTTTCGATTCCTCTCACAGGTGGATTCTACGCTCTCAGATTTGAAACTTGAAAGGGTTTAGGAACTCTTCCCACATGACCAACAAAAATGTGATAATCCCTTTTTCTTTTCTTTTTTCCTTTTTTTGTTATACGATAACTCCTTTTTTCAACATCACAATTTAGGTGCACTACCTATTTAATTTAGGTGGACTAGCTATATTTTTATATATTGTCAATCCATTATAAATTTTTAACATTTCATTTTTATTATAAGTATCATAAAAGTCATATAGAATTGCTTATTAAAAAAAGTCATATAAAATGACGAGTGATTCATCAAATAATATATCAAAATTAAACACTTGATTTCATTGAGTTTTTTCTTAACTTTTCTATTTTAATTTATAAAAAAATATTTTCCAAAATAAAAAAACCAATCATGATCTCATTTTGAATCTCTTAATTTTAGTTTCGCTGATTATCTCTTTCTAAGAAATAAAAGAACATCGCAAGAAAAACAAGACATCCATGAATAACCCTAACTCCAACCATTAAACCCAATTGACCAAAACCATTTAAAGTAACTTCAATAGTGGTTGTGATAGTTGGTTATCCTCTTCGTCTCTCTTTCGTGTTGAAAATTCTCATAAGAAACAATAATGTTATGTATCTTGAACCATATAATGAACCCAAAAGTTGGCGATATCTATATTAAAAACTCACGTAAAGAACCACATAAGTGAACTTAATATTAGATCTTGACTTAAAACCTTGAAACTATGAGCTTATATGTTTTTCCACTTATAACCGATTTGAATTTCCAACACTTAGTCCCAAAACTCAAGTGCGAGTCTCAACATTAGTATGCTACCCCGAAAATAAAAGGTCAAGGTGCTCCACAACATGCGTTAGGGCCAAACCCGACCACAAACCAAAAACCATTCACTTTGGACAATGAGGGAAGCCCAAAAGCTGGGAAGATCTTTTATTCATGAGCTATGTTAAGAATCACATAAGTGAGTTTGACATTAGGTGGTTAGTAATGGAGTGGTTGAGAGATAAAAGTGTATCACTCCATTGTTTGGAAGTTTAAGGACGAAATCCCAAACCCCCCCAATTTGGAGGGTACAAAAAATTCGGGGTTTGGATGGGATGGGGTGGTTTGGATTACCATCCTAAACTATCACACTCCATTAATGAATGAACTCTCGAACAATGGGTTAATGTTCTTTAACCACTCCACTCCATTACTAACCACCTCACTCCATCCTCCCAAACATACCCTAAGGCAACAAGTCTATAGGTTTTCTCGCTTATATATTGTCCACATTTTTTTCCCAATGTAGGACTCACACTTCAATTTCCAACTATGTAAATTAGTGATGTTGATAAAATAGATATAATAGGTTCTTTACTAAATGTTTTCTTTTGCAAATGATGCAGTCTCCATTTTCCTCTCAAAATTTTCACCTTCATTTCTGTAACACTTCGTTCATTTTAAACAAACTTGTTTTCTACTAATTTATTAAGGTTGTGGTTTCTAAATGAGCTGTTCATGGGGTGTTTATTAGTTTTTCAACATGTTGAAGAATGGTTGTTCGATTTTTTACACGCTTGAAGAATGTTGAATAATGTTGAAGTATGAATTCGCACTTCAAGTTGTATGGATTTACTTGGGAAAATGAAGATCTAAGCCCATGTTTAGTTTACTTCCTATTTTCAGTTTTCATTTCTTGATTTTAAGAACAATCACAATAAAACTAATTACAAAATTGTTACTTTTTTTCATTGTGTTTCCTGTTTCCAAAGGTTTGTACAGGAAATCCTGTAAACAACTTTTTGTTTGTTTTCATTGTTTCCTCTACAAATATTTGAAAACAGGAAACAAAATGAAAACAAATTAATAATTTTATAATTATTCTTGTTGTAATTATTCCTGAAATCAGGAAATGAAAACAGGAAATAGGAAATAAGGCAAACAAGCCCTAAGTCTTTTATCCCAAATTTTATCAACACTGGAGAGAGACAAAGAAGACAACCTGCGACGACATTCCTGGCTTCGAATGGCTTAAGTCCATTGGTTTAATAATGTTTTTATTTTTGTCAAAGTCGGGTGTTTTTCTATTATCAGACAGAAAAACTTTTGAGACTAAAATTAAAGGATTAAAAGTGATTTAAATGTTGAGTTTTTATTTTAAAAATTATTCTTTTAGATATTGTTCTGGCCCATATATTGAAATCTGGGCCACATGGAGACTTGGCCCAATAAGGGCCCAGGAAATCCCAAGGCCAGACGACCCGCCCTTAGCAGAGCAAATCACCCGACCAAGAAGTCGGAGTCAAAGAACTATGATTAAAAAGGGGTTGACCTACTACACCTAGGGAATGACCCCCACCAATCAAGCTGCGCCATCAATAAGAATCGCCTCTTACTCACGCGACCCTTCTAATCACTATCATAATCACCTTAAATCACTGTTGACCACAAACATCATGTGATATGGAAACCACACCAACTCTATGTGTGGCACACTCTATACAATGAGGGGAGCCATGCCATCGATGAAAATCGTATCATCCCCACTCCGGGGAATCGCTATAAAAGGCCATAGAGCCATAAACCCATGTAAGTGATTTGAACACCACATGTATACATTACTTGCAATACCCTTGCTGACTAAAGTATCAAAGTGTCTTCGCAAGTACCCTCATTCAGTCCAACCAGAAGAACAACAAAGAAGATGAAGCTAACACTATTCTCAAGCCTTGAAGCCAAGTATTGGGCAACTCCATCACACACCCAATATCTGTCGCGACCGTCCCGTCCGGGAGGCGCGGAAAAGGAAGGGTAAAAACAGAGGAGTCGCCACTAAAATTTTTATTGGGAAAATCTTAGAAAACCCAATTATTTAAAGGTTAACTGGTCTTTTAAAAAGAGAGATAAGTCCGGGAGTCGGTTACGAGTAGGGAAGGTATTAGCACCCCACATCGCCCATTAAAAACGGTACCTCAAGTTGATTGTGCAAAAACATTTTAATGACCTTTTAAATATTTATTTTACCCCAAAAATTATTTACAAGAAAGAACTATTTTTTGATTTTTAATATTTTAAATTTATTGATTTTTACGTTTTTAAATTTATTGTTTATAAAAACTAAATGAGGTTGAACATGGCACATGGGTCCATAGGGCATCCTCAAATCTAAGGGACTGAACATGACACCGTGTCCATAGAGCATCCCTAAAAATAGAAAAGTTTAATTATTTTAATTAATTATTTTAACATAAAAAGAGACACAAAAAAAGGAAAATTTAGTTTTGGCCCGACAAGATGATTTATCTTGCTCCTACGTATTCCCGGGTGCGATGGGAAACTCAAAGCCACGTAGTTCTCTTGAAAAATTTTGATTGGTTGGTTGATTTTAATTTTGATAAAGATTTTGGTTTATTTATTTTTATTTTAAAAAAGATTTTATTTCAGAATAAATTCACTTTTGCATAGAGTCCAAGATAGCAGTGCTACACGATAAACCCTTACAATTCATACGACACTTGAGGATGAAAAATCATACATCAACATCGTAGATTGTTGCGTGAATTAAAAAGATTTGTATAAAAATGAAAATTGGGTGAAATTGATTTAAAGTATAAATTAAAAAAACATTTAATATTTTTTAACGGGGATTCACTCTTGCACCGGGTTAAAGATAGCAAAGCTATACGATGAACCCTTACAATTCATACGACACTTGAGGATGAAAAAATCACACATCAACGTCGTAGATTGTTGCGTGAATTAAAAACATTTTTATTTTATTTTTTTTTTACAAAAAGGTTGGATAAAATTTGTTAAAAGAGCAAATTGAAAATATTTTATTTTTACAAAAAGAAGAGATTCACTCTTGCACAGGGTTAAAGATAGCGACGCTATACGATAAACCCCTACAATTCATACGACACTTGAAGATGAAAAATCATACATCAACGTCGTAGATTGTTGCGTGAATTCCAAAGATTTTTTATTTTATTTTATTTTAAAAAAATCATCTTTTTTACTTTAAAACAAAATTCCTTTTTTTTAATTAGTTTTTTACTAAAGCGTTTTTTTTTAAAAGAAGATAAAAAATATGACCCACACTTGAAAAGGCCCATACCAGTAAAAATAATAATAATAATAATTTGGAAACACACTTATTTCTCTTTGTTTGAACCTTATGTATGACCCAAACTTTATAAGAGAAAAAGAACAAAAAAGAGAGGCCTAGTAATTAGCCCATAGCTTATATTCATTTCTAATGGGCCTCTCACTACGTCCTTGGCCCAACAACAAACTTTTAAACAAAAATAATAGTAATAGTAAATAAAGAAAACCAAACTTGGGCCTAACAGAGATGACTCAAAATTATTCTGCTTTTCTTTTTGAAGACATAGGTTTCTTGTTGGTCCACAAAACTCCATAATTAAATAGACAAAAAAAAAAAAAAAAACTGAAACATACCCATTGTTTCAAAGGCCCAAATAACCAAACCCTACATAATTAGTGACAATAAAGGTAGCAGAAAAAATAGGGAACAAGCAGAGAAGTTATAAACTTCTTCATCCTTACCCACTCACCACAAGCAGAGAAGGCAAGAGTGGCTGCAATGGGGCTGATATGGACCGGGTTCTTACAGAGGAGGAGGCGCTGATGAGGACGGACCGTAGAGGGGCCTCTGTCACGCGGTGGTGGTGCGCCGGTCTGGACAGGTTCGTGCGAACAGGGATGCGGTCGGAGCTTGGGGCGGTCCAGACACACGGCTCAGCGGTTCGTGGGCGCGCCGAGTGGTGGCCGGAGGTGGCTCTGGGGCGATGCACGGTTGAGCCACAAGCAGAGAAGGCAAGAGTGGCTGTAGTGGGGCTGATCTGGATCGGGTTCTTGCAGAGGAGGAGGCGCTGATGAGGACAGACCGTAGAGGGGCCTCTGTCACGCGGTGGTGGTGCGCCTGCCCTGGGACAGGTTCGTGGGCGGCGTCGAGTGGTGGGCCGGAGGTGGCTCTGGGGCGATGCACTACCGAGCCTAGGATGAAGGAGGATTAATATCGGTCAAAGTTTAAGAGGAAGAAGGAGATGGGTTTATGGTGAAGGAGGAAGAAAGGTTGAAAGAGGAAGAAGGGTTGAAGTTAAGATGAAAGAAGAGGAAAGAAGAAAAATCTGGAACGTGAGAGAAGAGAGGAAGAAGAAAAGAGAAAGAGAAAGAAAAAGAAGAAAAAAAAAAGTCAGGGGGGGGGGGGGTTTCACGCCTACTGCAGCAAGCTGGTTTTTTTTTATTTGTTTTTGCTGGTTCAGAGAGTATTTGGGTATTTTTGTGTTGATTTGTAATTTGGGATGATGGTGGCTAGAGGTTGGAGAGGAGAGTATTGAGTATTTTTTCTGCTGGTCTGGTTCCTTCTCCCTTTTCTTCCTCTGGTCACTGTTCAATATATAGCATCAGGGGGAAGAAGATGCCAAATTTTTCTGTTGGTGGGTACAAGTAGTGGGGAGCAAATCAGCCTTTGCTCCACCACCTTGCAGGGGCAGCAATGGGTGAGGATGGCTTGTACTATTGTCCCCCCTTTTCTGGAAAAAGAAGAAGAAGACAAAGAAGAGGGGTACAAGCATGGGATCTGATTTTTTGAAATTTTTACTTTTTATTTTTTTTTATTTTTAAACAAATCAGAATAGTAACAATTTTTGTTGGGTTTGGGATAATGGGCTCAAAAGATAAAAACGAAAATGGGCTCCATTTGATGATGTAATGGGCCCAAAAACAATATTTTTTGTTTTATTTTTATTATTTTTTTGTTATTATTTTCAAGACATTAATTAAAAAATCTGGGCAAAATTAGGTGTTCACAGCTGCCCCTCTTTACTTGTTTCTTATTAGATAGTAGGTGTAACCGTAGTTAACCTATTATCGTTATAAGAAACGAGTAAAGACATGAACTCCAATTTTGGCCGGTGTTCGCTGAAAAGTAGATGGATGCATAATTAAAAGCTTACGGGATGGACGGCCCGTAGAAGTTCGAACAGAAAGATAAAAGCTTGCGGAGTCGTTTGTCCGCTGGAGCTTGACCAAGCATAGCTTACGAGGTACGGTACCCGTCGAAGCTTAACAAAATGTAAAAATCTTACGGATTCGGTTGTCCGCTGAAGCAAAAATGATTAAAAACTTATAGAGTCGGTTATCCACTGAAGCTTGACAGAAAAGTTAAAAGCTTGCGGAGTCGGTTGTCCACTGAAGCTTGAAAAGAAAAGGTAAAAAGCAGGCGGAGTCGGGTATCCGCTGAAGCTTTAAAGGAAAGGTAAAAAAGCTTACGGAGTCGGTTGTCTGCCGAAGCTTGAAAGCAAAAGAATTAAAAGCTTGCGGAGTCGGTTATCCACTGAAGCTTGAAAGCAAAAGAATCAAAAGCTCGCGGAGTCGGTTATCCACTGAAGCTTGAAAACAAAATGATTAAAAGCTTGCGGAGTCGGTTATCCACTGAAGCTTGAAAGCAAAAGAATTAAAAGCTTGCGGAGTCGGTTATCCACTGAAGCTTGAAAGCAAAAGAATTAAAAGCTTGCGGAGTCGGTTATCCACTGAAGCTTGAAAACAAAATGATTAAAAGCTTGCGGAGTCGGTTATCCACTGAAGCTTGAAAGCAAAAGAATTAAAAGCTTGCGGAGTCGGTTATCCACTGAAGCTTGAAAACAAAATGATTAAAAGCTTGCGGAGTCGGTTATCCACTGAAGCTTGAAAGCAAAAGAATTAAAAGCTTGCGGAGTCGGTTATCCACTGAAGCTTGAAAGCAAAAGAATTAAAAGCTTGCGGAGTCGGTTATCCACTGAAGCTTGAAAGCAAAAGAAATAAAAGCTTGCGGAGTCGGTTATCCACTGAAGCTTGAAAGCAAAATGATTAAAAGCTTGCGGAGTCGGTTGTCCGCTGAAGCTTGAAAGCAAAAGAATTAAAAGCTTGCGGAGTCGGTTATCCGCTGAAGCTTGACATGAAAGGTAAAAACCTACGAAGTTTGTGCAATTTACTGGGTTTTGTGCTCACAAGAGATAAACAATTACAATGCATGATGCCAAAAATGTAGTATATGCTTGACGAAAACCTCGAATGATTTCAATGCAACACAAGGAAATCCTGTAACACGTTACTATTTTTTTTAATTTTTTTATCGCTTAGGTGTTTCTTATTATCACCCTTGACCCCTTGAAGTATTGATCACAGACAACCCCGGAGGTGAACTAAAACGTGTCCTGTCTTCGTGGAGAATAAAGGCTAAGTGCTTTTGAAAGGGTACGCTTTCTCTGCAGTGATTGTCCCTATGCTTCCTGTCAGTAGACCACGGTGCCCTTTGTCGGGAGGTCATCTTGTTCTTTACGAACCTTTGAGATTTTCAAAGAAGTTCTAAATGCTCTTGAAGACACCAAATACATGTTTCACATCTCAAGATATACTTATCATGATGAATGCACACACACAATTGATGAAGTTAAGAGAAAGAGATAAGGGTAAAAAGAATTGGGAGTCAATGTCATTATATTTGGACCGAAAAGGAATACAAAGCAGATATTACAATGGAGTATGGAATTGTAAAAGGTTGTGGAGTGGAAACACATCTCCTCAAGTGATATCTCTTTCCATGACTAGTGTTAGTATCCCTCATACTATCTTGATTGCTTACTAATCAACATCCGAGAACGCTATCTGCCCGATTTTCATGCATCTAGCCTCATCGATTCCTCCAGCTCATCGCCTTGACGACACTTCCATTGTTTATTTATTTTATGAACCCTAACTTTTGCCTAGACCGCCTTTTCAGGGTTTCAACCCTAGCGGGTTGCTCTAACTTTTGCTTAGACTGTCTTTTCGGATTTTCAGCCTAACGAGCTTCTCTTTTTCATTTTTCACTCTTTTTCTTTTTCTTTTTCTCTTGGGAAGTGCGTTCAAGCATAATACTTTTTGACTGCATCCCGAGTTTATAGGGAGTGGAAGATCTTCCCCATCCATCCTTGTGAGAATTAAAGCTCCTCCCGAGAAGGCCTTTTTCACAACGTAAGGTCCTTCGTAGTTCGGGGTCCACTTTCCCGATGATCCTTTTGGATCGGTAGGATCTTTTTGAGCACTAGATCACCCTCCCCGAAACTGCCGCGGGCGTACCTTCTTCTCGTAAGCTCTCATCAACCTTTTCTGGTACAATTGGCCGTGACACGTCTTTCGCTAATCTCTTTTCTTCAATGAGATTCAATTGGTCGAGTCGATCCCGAACCCACTCGGCTTCTTCCAGTTCTCGCTTCTCTCGGTACCCTTAATGAAGGGATCTCTACTTCAATCGGGAGCACTTGCCTCCATCCCATAAACTAAAGAATACGGAGTTGCCCCCTGTCGAGGTGCGAATAGAGGCACGGTGAGCCGTGCAAAGCAAAAGGTAACACCTCATGCCAATCCTTATACGTCACCACCATCTTTTGGACAATCTTCTTGATATTTTTATTAGCGGCCTCAACTGCTCCGTTCATCTTTGGGAGATAAGGGGAGGAATTGTGATGCTTTATCTTGAAGTTTTCGCACATCTCTTTCATCATTTTGTTGTTCAAGTTGGTCGCATTATCAGTGATGATCTCGCTTGGCAACCCATAACGACAAATTAATTCTCTTTTTACGAATTTGATCACGACATTCCGGGTTACATTGGCATATGATGCAGCCTCAACCCACTTTGTGAAATAATCAATGGCAACAAGAATGAAGCGATGCCCATTCGAGGCTTTTGGTTCGATCGGACCGATCACATCCATTCCCCACATTGAGAATGGCCAGGGTGCCGTCATGACATTCAAGGGAGCTGGCGGCGCATGAACCCTTTCAGCATATATTTGACACTTATGGCACCTCTTTGCATAATTAAAGCAGTCTGCTTCCATTGTCAACCAATATTGACCAGCCCTCAAGATTTTTCTTGCCGTTGCATGCCCGCTCGCATGTGTTCCGAAAGACCCTTCATGGACTTCCTCAATTATCTGTTTAGCTTCTTTCGCATCGACGCATCTTAACAATACCATGTCATGATTTCTTTTATAGAGAATACCTCCATCTAAATAGAAACTCATTGCAAGTCTTCTTAGAGTTCTTTTGTCGTTTTCTGAAATGCCCGGAGGATATTCCCTTCTTTGGATATAGCACTTGATGTCATGGTACCACGGTTTTTGATCAGACTCTTCCTCTATCACTTGACAATATGCAGGATGATCACGACTTTCCATTTTGATGAGTGGTAAGTTCCTCTCGTCACTTACTTTGAACATCGAGGACAAGGTAGACAGCGCGTCAGCTAATTGGTTATCTTCTCGGGGAATATGATGGAATGTGACTTCATCAAAATGCTCAATCAAGCCTTTGATGTAATCATGGTACGGGATTAACTTGGCATCTCGGGTTTCCCATTCCCCTCTTAGCTGGTGGATGACTAATGCAGAGTCCCCATATACCTCCAGTATCCTTGCCTTTGATTCTATCGCTGTCAGGATCCCAAGCGCACAAGCTTCATATTCGGCTATATTGTTTGTACAATCAAAGCAAAGCCTTGCGGTGGACAGGAAATAATCATTTTCCCATGAGATTAGTATTGCCCCGATTCCATGCCCCAATGCATTAGAAGCTCCATCAAATAACAAAGTCCACTTTTCTTTTTCTAGTGATTGCTCGCGATCAAACAAAGCCATTATATCTTCATCCGGAAATCGCATTGCATCGATCCATAATCTTCCACCGGCTGATTGGCTAGATACTCTGCGAGAGCACTACCTTTCTTGCTTTTTGGGTGACATAGACAATGTCGTATTCGATAGCAGGACTTGCCAACGAGCAATTCTTCCAAATCAAAGCAGGCTTATCAAAGATGTACTTGATCGGATCCATTTTGGACACCAACCAGGTAGTGTAACACAACATGTAATGTCTCAAACGCGCGGGCCGCCTAAGCCAAAGCACAGCAAGTGCGTTCCAAAGCAATGAGTAGTTGGCTTCACAACTGGTGAACTTCTTGCTTAGATAATAGATGGCATGTTCCTTCCTTCCCGACTCATCGTGTTGCCCCAAAGACACAACCCATTGATTCATCTAGCACATCAAATACAGGATAAGAGGTCTTCCCGAACCGGGGAACCAAGACCGGAGGCTCCGATAGAGGTACTTGTTTGATCTTCTCGAAGGCTTTTTGACAATCTTCATTCCATGTTACTGCCTGATTTTTGCGTAGCAATTTAAAGATTGGTTCACACGTCGCGGTCAGTTGGGAGATGAACCGGGCAATGTAGTTCAATCTTCCTAAAAACCCACGAACTTCTTTCTCTGTTCGAGGTGTTGGCATATCGATGATTGCTCGTACTTTTTCAGGATCAACCTCTATTCCTCTTTGACTAACAATGAACCCCAGAAGCTTGCCTGATTTCACTCCAAAAGTGCATTTGGCTGGATTCAGTCGGAGCTTAAACTTTCTTAAACGCTCAAAAAGTTTCTGCAGATTATCAACATGGTCATCTTCGGATCTGGACTTGGCGATCATGTCATCTACATAAACTTCTATCTCCTTATGCATCATGTCATGGAATAAAGCCACCATAGCCCGCTGATATGTTGCCCCAAAGATTTTTCAAACCAAAGGGCATAACCTTGTAGCAAAAGGTTCCCCATAAAGTAACAAATGTAGTTTTCTCCATATCTTCGGTGTCATCTTGATCGATTATATCCGGAGAATCCGTCCATGAAAGAGAATAATGCATGTTGGGCAGTATTGTCTACAAGAACATCAATGTGAGGCAGAGGAAAGTCATCTTTTGGGCTAGCTCTGTTCAGATCTCGATAGTCAACACACATTCGAACCTTTCCATCTTTCTTGGGAACAGAACGATGTTAGCAACCCATTGAGGGTACTTCACAACTTCTAGGAAACCTGCATCCAGTTGTTTCTTGACCTCCTCCTTGATCTTTAGAGACATTTCTGCTTTCATCCTTCGTAGCTTCTGCTTTACCGGAGGACACTCCGGCTTTAATGGCAGTTTGTGTTCTGCTACACTCGGGTCTAACCTCGGCATGTCTTGGTACGACCATGCGAAAACATCTTTATAATCCATCAACAACTTGATCAACCTACTTCGCTCCTTTTCTTTCGGGAAAGGCCAATCTTGACCTCCTTTTTATCATCTTCGGTCCCCAAATTGATTGGTTCACTCTCGGTTCTTCATGGGGTCGAATTTCCCTGGCTTCTTGCTCTACTAACCTTAACAGATTCAGGAGGAACTTCCCCATCATCATCAACAACCTCATCAGCATGATCAATAGAATAGTCGAAATTGTATCTTTGAGTTATTAACACTGTCATTTTCAAGAGAGTCACTTTTAGATCTGCATTTTGGGTAGTCATCAGGGAAAGATGAATGAATAACGGTTAAAGATGAGAAACTGTATTTATTGGTGAGGAACGATGAATAAAGAGCGAAAGCAAAAAACAAAAGGGATAAGCACATAAAGATATTGAATGCATGCATTTATTGATAAGTCATACTGGAATGGAAACAAGTAAGCCCATTACAACGAAAATCCTAAAGCCTTGGGCAGAGCAAAAGGATAAACATTACAGAATTACTTTGAAAAAAACTCTATGGTCCTGGGGAACTCGATGACCTCCCAATTGTTGAGCTCTGTATCCGGAGGGCATGGATACACCAAATTGACACCATGATCGACGAGATAATCATCTTCAACAACTGCTGCTTGGTCCAGGAAGGCGAACCCTACACTTCGGAAGCTCTGTCGAATGTCACAGATGGGAACCCTTTCAGCCTTGTATTCACGATTTTCCAGGCGAGCCAGCCTCTTTCTTTTCTTCTCTTCCATAACCCTCATCCTGTCGGCCTTGGTGGGTTTATATCCTAGCCCAAACCTGTCCTTGTTCTCGGTGAGCATGAGGATGTCAGTGACACCTTGGCTATTCTTCCCCAAACCGCTTCCAGGTCGGTATCCTCCTTCAAGCATAACCCTAGCCACCATAACAGACGCTTTAGATGACTGAGGTTTCAAGAGTGGAGTACTGTCCCCGACATAAGTGGCATTGGCAATTTCAAGCGATTGGAAAGCGGTCTCAAGAGCTTCTTCGGCAGCTTCAATGTAAGGGGTAGTTGATGGCTTACTCACTAACATATCCTCCTCTCCAGAAACAATTATCAATTTGCTATCAACAATGAACTTCACTTTCTGGTGCAGTGTGGAAGGTACAGCTCCAGACGAATGGATCCATGGTCGTCCCAAGAGACAACTGTAAGTTGGCGTAATGTCCATTACTTGAAAGAGTATTTCAAAGGTGCAAGGGCCAATCTGAATGGGCAATTCAATTTCTCCCATAACTTCCCTTCGGGTGCCATCGAAAGCTCTTACAATCATTGTGCTTGGCTTCATGTGAGTTCCATCGAAAGGCAACTTCGCCAGCGTTGACTTTGGCATTACATTCAAAGAAGAGCCATTATCAATGAGAACCCTGGCCATGACATGGTCTCGGCACTTCACAGAAATGTGCAAGGCCTTGTTGTGCCCCATACCTTCACAGGGTATTTCATCATCCGTCAAATTGACATAATTATCAGCAACTATGTTACCGACACTGTTATCGAGCTTATCAAATGTGATGTCAAGGGAGACATGTGCTAGATTCAACACCTTCATCAGTACTCTTCTGTGTGGCTCGTAGTTCATCAATAGAGACAAAAGAGATATCCGAGCCGGAGTCCGATTTAATCCGATCCACAACCCTATATTCACTCTGCTTGATGAACTTCAAGAATTCACCTACCTCCTCATCGATATACACCCTTTTTATTCTCACCCCCATCTCGCTTCCTTGTCATCTAGGATTTCTTCCACCTTCTCTTTCCCTTTGTGATCCTTTCCTTCCTTTTCTATTTCCCCCCTTTCGCAAAACCTCTGGAGTGTAAATGCGACCACTCCTAGTCATTCCACCAATTCCCGAAATGTTGGTGACCACAAGTAGTCCCGTTGGAAGGATTGGGTTGGACCCGCATCTCATACTTCCATGGTCTTGCTTTGGTGTCCTTGTAAGGGAAAGGACTTGGAACTCGGATGACGATTGGTGTTGGCCCATTTGGAACCGGCAAAGGTTTCTTCTCGGTATAGTATATCACCACCGGTCTCGGAGTGACTTGCTCGGAATTGGTTGAGGATTAACCACAACAATAAAAGGGGTTATCTTAAGCGGGGTTGGGGAAATTGTAGATTCAGCAACCATATTGATGGCATACTCATTTGATTCACAACCAATTAAGATAAGCTTCATATCCATTAGCCGCTGCACAACTTGCCGAAAATCCGAACAGTTTCAATCGAATGCCCCATGATCCCATCAAAGTCACACCTTATATCTCCATCGAGCCTTTTCTTCCGTGGGTCGGGATTTGGATCAATCCACATTTGCACATCTCTCTGAAAACATCTCTCATAGGAGTCCTAACATCGGCCACTTTACTCTTGAGAGTATGTTCCAAAAAGCTCCCAATGGCATTGACTCCGAACCCCCATGATTTGGCATAGGACCTTGTCCCCCATTCGAGCATCCTTTTGAAAGCTCAACCACTTAGCATCAATAAGGTCTTGTACCTTAAATTTGAAAGCCCTGCAGTTCTCGGTGGAATGACCTCTCACGCCCCTGCATGGTACTCACATTTAGCATTTGGATCAAACCACTTTGGATAGGGAGGCCCCAATGGTTTCATCGGGATTGGAGTCAACACAGATTTGCTTATAAGCTGATGCAGTAGCTCGGTGTAGGTCATGGGTATTGGGTCGAAATGTACTCGGCTTTCTTTCCGAGTTGTATGGTGGTCTTGTTTGGCTGGTGCTTGGGTTTTGGATTTAGAGGCCGGACGATTTGAGGTGGCATGGTGGGGTGTGTTTGAGGTCGAGAAGGGGTATGATGGCCTGTGGGGAGCCATTTGTCGAGGGTTTGGAAATTGCGAGGTTGCAGCGATGTATGGCTGGTTGGCTTGGTGATATGGAGGTGGTTGGTAATATGGGGCGTATTGGGCATGGAAGGAGGGTGTTTGGTTTGGTCTCCATTGGTTCGGTTTCTTCTGTTCACAGGTTACTGCATGTGCCTCTCCCTCCTTGTTTTTCACGAACGGGGTTTTCTTTGGGCCGTTCCCTACTGAAGTCTCGGCAATCTTGCCATTCCTCATTCCGCTTACAATTCTCTCGCCGATGATGACCATGTCAGAAAAATTTGATGACACACTCCCAATCATCCTATCATAGAAGGGCGACTGGAGTGTATCAATGAACATTGCTACGATTTCTTTCTCAGCTAAGGGAGGCTCCACCTGAGCAGCCGGTTCCTCCCATCGTTGTGCATATTCTTTGAAAGTCTCCACGTCCCTTTTTGACATATTTTGAAGTTGCATCCTGTCGGGAGCCATGTCAATATTGTACTTGTACTGCTTCAGGAATGCATCTGCTAGATCTTTGAAGGATCGGATGTGTGCCCGCTCGAGATGCGTATACCAATTTGAAGTTGCCCTGGCCAAACCTGTCTTGGAAGAAGTGAATCAAGAGTTTATCATCTTGGGCATGTGACGCCATCTTCCTAACATACATGGTCAAATGGTTCTTGGGACAAGTGATTCCCCGATATTTGTCAAAATCGGGCACCTTAAATTTCCGGCGGAATTACAACATTTGGCACCGACATGAGCTCGAGGCGTCCCAAGACCATAACTATTTACCCCTTCAATGGCCCGCAATCTTTCCTCCAAGACTTCCAGCTTTTCTTTAGATGGGAATCCCTCCCGACTGATTCACCTGAGCTTCTCCGTACATATTATTGGGAAACGAATATGGCATGGAGGAGGAACCAAAGTTTGGCATTATTTGAGCCCCCGGGGTCCATAATGTAGGGTGTATTGTGGGGGCCTTGGATTGACAGAAGGTGTCACTATCGGGGGTGTTACCATCCGTAGGGTCGACATTTTGTGTCTGCAGATATTTAAAACGACATTGGTGGGAATTTGTGTCTGAGTGATGCCATCTTGTGGACTGGGGGCTGCTGGTGGTACAAACCCACGAGGCAAACCATATGGGGGATTGTTCGGGTCAAATGAAAAATGAGTTTGGTTGAGAGGCATCATGACCCCTGGTGGGTTGAAGCCTTGAACAGGAATCTGAGTAAAACCGGGCGGGATGAGAGGTGTGGCCGGATGTCCTTCTTTCGAGGCTGGAGGGTTTTCCTCTGTGTTCTTTTCTTTCTGCATTGCCTGCAGGATCTCCATCATCTTAGCCATCTGATCCTTGATTTGGCTGACCTCATCCCTGATCTCTTGGACTTCTTCTAGTTCATCCGCCATGGCTCTTGTCTGTGACCGAGTGCGATAAGGGCGTCTTTTAGCAATTGTTCAGAAAGGCCACACACTGTTTTAAAACCACAAGAGAAATGAGAACAAAATGTTTGAAAAACGAAAAGCTTTTAAGAAAATCACCTTTGGAGTTTATTATTATATAATTTTTTTTGAGTTAACACCTTATAACAGACAGAGATGGTCCCTCCATCCCGCACAGAGAGCATTTTGCTCATAAGATGGAATGGAGTTGACAACAAATCTAGGGGAGAAACAACTCTCCACAATAGATGTTGTCTCAAACACACTAGCAATTTCTGAATTGAGACACCTCGTCCCACCCTTTGCGCAGAAGGAAGAGTCCTATAAGGCAAAGATGTAGTTGACAACATACTAAAGGAAGACCATGTTCCACGATAGGTGTCGTCACAAATCAAGTGCAAGAGTTGGAGTGCGAAGGAATCATAGAAGAAGAACTGGTTCCATTAAAAACTTCTCAAAGCCAATACATAGAATTCTGGAGGCAAGGACATATTTCATTAAAATCTCCACAAAACAATACATAGATCGGGATTACATCACAATTCTCAACATTGTTTCAACATTTTCATCCTAAAGTCAATAACTTAGGTCTCTTTCTTTTTAGCCCTCGAGCAAATCCTCCACACATTTGCATGAAATCATCCAACTCAGCCGGGAGACGAAGCATAGGGTCTGCACGAATTTGTTCTTTTGCCCTCTCAAAGCTTTGGACAAAATTCGGAATACAATGGCTTAGCTCCAAATTCATGCTCATATATCTTTTTTTCCATATGTCAATATCTATTCCTCGCTCTCGGGCCTCTTCTCTCCACCACTTCACGGCGTTTATTACTTGAACCCTTTGATCATGATAGTGTTTCCCTGAGGCCCACCCTAGATCGCACTGCTTCTTGATTTCGACTAGTAGGATATTCAACTCTTGGACCTTTTGTACCAACTCATCGATCATCCTGTCTTGTGCACAAATTTGTTTTTGTAAGTTGGCATTGACTCCCCTTTGCCGATTGACTTCTACTTCCAATGACTTTCTCACATCTCCTTGCAGAATGACTTCTTCTTCTAACTGGCGCTTTTCTTTTCTTAGTTGATGCCTCTCTGTTGTCAAGGACAATACTCTGCTTTCAAGATTCTGTATCCTAGTCATGACGCTCGACGGGACCTTGTCTGTATTCTTCGGGACTTTTGAGGTTGCGGAGATGTCTGCACACAAATCTTTTAAATGTTCATTTTCTTTTGTTAACCTCTCACAACGTTTCTGACCAACGGCTATTTTCAGCTCGGCATCTTGCTTTTGTTGCTCCATTTCCTTCATTTGTGCCTCCAGGATTTTTAGTTGCTCTGCCATTTGAGTTACCGAAGGGGAGTAATCTTCAGCTTTCATGTTTTCTGCAGGAATGTTGACAAGACCTTTCCTTGATTTTCTCCATGCTTCATACTCTAAGACAATGATTAGGATTGGTCGGCCCAATTGTGATCTCCCCGCCATCCTCACGTTTTTCCATGCATCTCTAACTTCTTTTGCCACCAACTTGGTATTCTCACCATCCTCGTATCGAAAACAGCATCCACCGAGTTGTTCTTCTCGTGGCACGGTTTGCGTCCAACAAAGTTGTCGTAAGGCTATGGCGGGTGTGTAGGATATGCAACCTCTTGGGCCCATCAAAGGAACATTTGGATAATCACCACAACTATAAATGATCTCTTGACCCTGTTGACTTTCGTACCATGGGCATACCCACTTAAAAGAGTCTCTTTCTACCTTGTCAAACTCACTCTTCCATTCATCTTCATTAAGTTGTCTTGTAGGGATGTTATGGAAGCCTCTTAGTGGATCTGAATGGCGGTTGATATAGCCTTTTGCGTACATGTGAGTCATGACCCATACATAGAGCAACTGTGCACAACATCTGAGTTTCCCCTTTGGATGCCGCTGGCAAAATTCTAGAGTCAAAAGTGTTTCAGCCAATATTGCCGGCACGGGGTTTTTCTTTCTTTCAACCGTGAAGAACACATCCATTGCTGCTTGATCTATCATGTCTAGCGCCGATGGAAATAGAACCAACCCATATATTGCTAGTGCCAATACCCTTTCAAAGGTTTCCCAGTCTTGTCGACCCATTAGTTTCCTCAAATGATTTTCAAGGAACTTTCGGGTTAACCCTCGCGAGTTTGAGTGTCCGGTCAAGTTTACTTCAATTTCAGGAAGCCCTAGTAACCCTGCTATGCTTGCGGTGGTCAAGTATTGCCCCAGGTGAAAGTACACAACGGGATTTTTCTGCATTGGCAAACTTAACAGGCAAGCATATTCTTCAATGGTGGGTGTAATGTCCATGTTTGGCAACTCGAAACATCTGAGACGTGGGTTCCAATACTGAATTAGAGCACTCAAAGCAGTAGCTTCAACTGGTACGAAAATTAGGTCCAATATCCCTCCATATTTCTTGACGAAGCTTTTTCGATGCTCTTGAGGCAAAGATTGGCTCAACTCTTTCAGATTCTCTAATGAGTTCAAAATCACCTTGGAGCTCTTGGTGGCAGGAACATTGCTAGTGTGTCTGACTTTTTCCATCTCTTGTTATTAAAGGTGTTTTCTCTTACCAAATTATCTGTGCAAAGAAAATTTATTTTATTAATAACGCTTGGAAAGCAAAATTACTTATGCATGAGAGCGTACCAAGATGCATGAATGAATGACATATTGACGATGCATGGCCTAAAATACTACATGTACGAGCATACAATATAATGAGAATGAGCGTAACAGAATACATGAATGAGTGGCATGTTAAGGTGCATGTGGGATGCGTGCAGAAAAAATCGTTATGATGCATGAGATATAAATGTGATTATCAATGTTGCAGAAAAAGATGGAATGCGCTCCCTTTTGTCCTACATAGGTCAAATCCTAAAGTCGGGATTTCTGAAGTCAAGACCCTAGTTTGGTTGGCTGCTAATGGCATTTTATGTGCATGACTTTCGGGATAGATCTAGACCCCTAAACATATGGTCCCCGGATTACCCTCATCTAAAAGATAAGGATCCGAATCCATGAACCTCACCACAGGGACCAATAAGTCACAATGTGGCAGTCCATGTACCGGTGGCAATCCGAGCGGGAGAATCAATGACTGTCAGGGATGCTAAAGCATCACAATAACATCACTGAAGCCCCTTCTAATCTTATGGCATTCCAAGACTCGGGTATAGAGCCCAAAAGTGTGTGCAACATATGATAGTGATGTGTGTGAGGGGAGCATACAAACCTTCACAAAACCTACTAAAACAAAACTACCCCAAACCTGCAAAAGGGAACAAACAAATACCAATACAAAAAAAATTCTCTACCCTAAGGTTGCAAGAATATACAAGAGCAGTTATGAAAGCATAAAAAGAAATAAAATAAAAAGGGTAAAACAAATATTTTCAAAGCTGTTAAAAAAAATGCACAACCAACTATGATAGGCCTGACTCTCAAAAGTCCCCAGTGGAGTCGCCAGCTGTCGCGACCGTCCCGTCCGGGAGGCGCGGAAAAGGAAAGGTAAAAACAGAGGAGTCGCCACTAAAATTTTTATTGGGAAAATCTTAGAAAACCCAATTATTTAAAGGTTAACTGGTCTTTTAAAAAGAGAGATAAGTCCGGGAGTCGGTTACGAGTAGGGAAGGTATTAGCACCCCACATCGCCCGTTAAAAACGGTACCTCAAGTTGATTGTGCAAAAACATTTTAACGACCTTTTAAATATTTATTTTACCCCAAAAATTATTTACAAGAAAGAACTATTTTTTGATTTTTAATATTTTAAATTTATTGATTTTTACGTTTTTAAATTTATTGTTTATAAAAACTAAATGAGGTTGAACATGGCACATGGGTCCATAGGGCATCCTCAAATCTAAGGGACTGAACATGACACCGTGTCCATAGAGCATCCCTAAAAATAGAAAAGTTTAATTATTTTAATTAATTATTTTAACATAAAAAGAGACACAAAAAAAGGAAAATTTAGTTTTGGCCCGACAAGATGATTTATCTTGCTCCTACGTATTCCAGTGCGATGGGAAACTCAAAGCCACGTAGTTCTCTTGAAAAATTTTGATTGGTTGGTTGATTTTAATTTTGATAAAGATTTTGGTTTATTTATTTTTATTTTAAAAAGATTTTATTTCAGAATAAATTCACTTTTGCATAGAGTCCAAGATAGCAGTGCTACACGATAAACCCTTACAATTCATACGACACTTGAGGATGAAAAATCATACATCAACATCGTAGATTGTTGCGTGAATTAAAAAGATTTGTATAAAAATGAAAATTGGGTGAAATTGATTTAAAGTATAAATTAAAAAAACATTTAATATTTTTTAACGGGGATTCACTCTTTGCCGGGTTAAAGATAGCAAAGCTATACGATGAACCCTTACAATTCATACGACACTTGAGGATGAAAAAATCACACATCAACGTCGTAGATTGTTGCGTGAATTAAAAACATTTTTATTTTTATTTTTTTTACAAAAAGGTTGGATAAAATTTGTTAAAAGAGCAAATTGAAAATATTTTATTTTTACAAAAAGAAGAGATTCACTCTTGCACAGGGTTAAAGATAGCGACGCTATACGATAAACCCCTACAATTCATACGACACTTGAAGATGAAAAATCATACATCAACGTCGTAGATTGTTGCGTGAATTCCAAAGATTTTTTATTTTATTTTATTTTAAAAAAATCATCTTTTTTACTTTAAAACAAAATTCCTTTTTTTTAATTAGTTTTTTACTAAAGCGTTTTTTTTTAAAAGAAGATAAAAAATATGACCCACACTTGAAAAGGCCCATACCAGTAAAAAAAATAATAATAATAATTTGGAAACACACTTATTTCTCTTTGTTGGAACCTTATGTATGACCCAAACTTTATAAGAGAAAAAGAACAAAAAAGAGAGGCCTAGTAATTAGCCCATAGCTTATATTCATTTCTAATGGGCCTCTCACTACGTCCTTGGCCCAACAACAAACTTTTAAACAAAAATAATAGTAATAGTAAATAAAGAAAACCAAACTTGGGCCTAACAGAGATGACTCAAAATTATTCTGCTTTTCTTTTTGAAGACATAGGTTTCTTGTTGGTCCACAAAACTCCATAATTAAATAGACAAAAAAAAAAAAAAAAAATTGAAACATACCCATTGTTTCAAAGGCCCAAATAACCAAACCCTACATAATTAGTGACAATAAAGGTAGCAGAAAAAATAGGGAACAAGCAGAGAAGTTATAAACTTCTTCATCCTTACCCACTCACCACAAGCAGAGAAGGCAAGAGTGGCTGCAATGGGGCTGATATGGACCGGGTTCTTACAGAGGAGGAGGCGCCGATGAGGACGGACCGTAGAGGGGCCTGCTCACGCGCGGTGGTGGTGCGCCGGTCTGGACAGGTTCGTGCGAAACAGGGGATGCGGTCGGAGCTTGGGGCGGTCCGGACACGGTTCCGGCGGTTCGTGGCAGCGTGCCAGTGGTGGCCGGAGGTGGCTCTGGGGCGATGCACGGTTGAGCCACAAGCGAGAGAAGGCAAGAGTGGGCTGTAGTGGGGCCGATCTGGGCCGGGTTCTTGCAGAGGAGGAGGCGCTGATGAGGACAGACCGTAGAGGGGCCTCTGTCACGCGGTGGTGGTGCGCCGGTCTGGACAGGTTCGTGGGCGGCGTCGAGTGGTGGCCGGAGGTGGCTCCTGGGGCGATGCACGGCTGAGCCTAGGATGAAGGAGGAGGAAGATCGGTCAAAGTTTTGGGATGATGGTGGCTAGAGGTTGGAGAGGAGAGTATTGAGTATTTTTTCTGCTGGTCTGGTTCCTTCTCCCTTTTCTTCCTCTGGTCACTGTTCAATATATAGCATCAGGGGGAAGAAGATGCCAAATTTTTCTGTTGGTGGGTACAAGTAGTGGGGAGCAAATCAGCCTTTGCTCCACCACCTTGCAGGGGCAGCAATGGGTGAGGATGGCTTGTACTATTGTCCCCCCTTTTCTGGAAAAAGAAGAAGAAGACAAAGAAGAGGGGTACAAGCATGGGATCTGATTTTTTTGAAATTTTTACTTTTTATTTTTTTTTATTTTTAAACAAATCAGAATAGTAACAATTTTTGTTGGGTTTGGGATAATGGGCTCAAAAGATAAAAACGAAAATGGGCTCCATTTGATGATGTAATGGGCCCAAAAACAATATTTTTTGTTTTATTTTTATTATTTTTTTGTTATTATTTTCAAGACATTAATTAAAAAATCTGGGCAAAATTAGGTGTTCACAATATCAATGAAGGACCTAGGAAACATCATTTTGGGCCCCTCAAATATTAGATATAAAATAAAAATTGAAACTCGTAAGGGTTTTCAATAAATATATGATCATTCAAACGCATTCAGGATGTATAACATTTTAAATGAGTTGTCACATTTTGACTGGGCTATGTAGCAAAAGTTCCAAAACCTAATTATGTCTATGGGTATTGCAACATTCACCTTTAGTCAATCATTTTTGGGAATGGTTCTTCAGTGTGTTCTTGTTAATCAGTTAATCGGTATGTAAGTAATAGAGATATAAAGTATATGAAAGAATTACCAATGTATGTTGCTATGAGTAGCAATAAGGTTGATTAAGTATATTCATAGATTTAGATTTGAGTTTTGTGAATAAAAAATGTCAAGTTTTAAGAATTTTGTTCCCTTAAATGATTATTTTCGACTTAGCTCATATCAATATATGCCAAAGTAATTTCACAATACAAAGGATTTAAAACAAATAAAAAAAGCTTTATGGAAGAATTTCACAAATCTACTCCCCAGAAAATTCTCCTTATGTTAATATCTCCGTTCCATATGGCTACATGGCGAAAAAATTATGTGAGAATCCTTTTCCATGATTTTGTTTTTGAAAAGGTTTTATCATATAAATGGATTTACAAAAGCAATTTTATTTAATAACTTCACTACCCTGAAGTTAATTGGATTATAATCATGCTGTGGAAATTTGGTCTTCCATTTTTTTTAATTAGTAACATTAACCCAAATTATAATAATTCAAAATAATTGAATTAATATGTGATTTCTGTTAACAATCACATGGGGTGACCTATTCCTACTCGGTGGGGGCGGACTTGTTCTCACTGAACTATTGGACGCATTGCTCTCAGGTGAATCGGTAATGCAACATTCTAGCTTACTAAATGGGAAGACATCAATCAGGTTTTGGAGAAAGCTTTGGTTGGTAATCATTCGGTCCAATTGGCTGCATAGGAATGAACTTATTTTCAAAGAACAAAATCTGGTTTTTGATTAGGTTCAGAGCTGATATAGGTTGTGCAACATAGGGAGGATGTGCATGTTGCATTTTGTTCTTTGTCCCGTTTTATCGATGTTCTTTGGGATATACTTTTGGCTAATTATTCAAATAGGATAAATGGTGCAGTCTGCGATACATTGTGTCATTAGGAGTTTGGAGTTTAGATTTTTGTGTATCCGGGTGAATTAGTAGGGATTAGGTTCTTTGTAAAAGCGATCTTGGTGGGTATGTCTGTCAGTATTGTATCAACAATTTTCCTATCTCTTTTGATTTCTTCTTATATATGGGTCAGAATATCCCTTGTTCTCTTCTTTAATATACATTGTTGCTTATCAAAAAAAAAAAAGTTAGCATTACATATTCATAGTCGTTGATCATATCTGTTTGTTTTTCTTTGACAACAACAAATCAACTGACTATCCACATTTGGTGGACCAACATGAGTTTTATAAATAATCTCTCAGGCTATGTTTGGACGTTTTAAGGAAATAGAGTGAAATAATTATTAATGGGTTGATTTAAAGTGAAATGGATTGAAAGGTAAAAATATATCATTTGACTGTTTAAAGGTTTTAAAGAGGGAACGGAGGAAGAACCAACTTCACTGTTTGAGAGTTATTATGATATGTAATGGAGTGAAGTAGATTAGAAATTTTACTTCTAATACTACCTTTTTAATTTTCATTGTAATTTACCGTTGTTTATTAACCAAACCATACATGTTAAAATACCTTCCTAACTTTTAAAACCAAATGCATTACTGAGGTTGGGTCATCTTCACTAGCATTTAGCTATAGATTTTTTTGACAAATCTGCACTTTTGCATATAAAAGCAGTAATAAAAACATAAATGAAGAATATCAAGCTGAAAACTGCATATTTCCCTCACTTGATTTGGACTTAATTGGTTATTTGATTTCTTGGCCCCTCCTGTCACGCGAAAATATATTCTCTGATGATTGAATAAAAGGAATAAGAAGTAAGGAAATTGTGCAACAAGTTGCTGGCACTTATTCTGAGAGAATGAACAAATTTTAGATTAGCTACGAGGAATGAACATGTTGTAGATAATATTAAAATACAACCAGACCCAATGGACAACCAGACTAATGCTTTGTTAGCAACGATGCCATGTAGCGTGATTGATTCCTTTATTGAACAATATTTTGACGCTCATTTCTTTGTTCCTTTCAAGCCAACAACCAATGATCAAGTAGCATATTTTCTGATTTGCCAAAGTGAGAACCTGGAGCCGTTGAGGAGAGGAGCTTCTGTCGTCACTGCAGTTCTCAAAAGAGAAATGTGACGTTTAACGGTTTAAGAGAAGAGACAATCAAAAGTGAAAAGTGACGTTTTGTTTTGTTTTATTGTAGAGTTAAAATTGTAAAGGCTTAAATGCAGTTTTGGTCCATCTATTATTGATCATATGCGATTTTTTTGTCCCTAAAGTTTTTTCAGTGATCAATATAGAGGAACCTCCCTTCTAGGCACACAAAGCCTTTGACTGAGGTTCTCCCTCCATCGCATGTCCGATTCAACATAATTCAGCGGTTTTTCTATGTTATTTATTGGTTTTGTCCCTCATTTCAGGGACCTCTTTTTGATTTCACTATATCATCCTTTACCACAAAAGCTCAAAAAGAGGTTTTATGCCCTTAGAGCAGTCTGTCATTTTTTCCAATGATCAACATAGAGGAACCACTATTCTAGGCACACACAACCTTTGGCTGAGTTTCTCCCTCCACTGCGTGTCCGATTCAACATAATTCAGCGATTCTTCTATGCTATTTATTGGTTTTGTCCCTCATTTCAGGAACTTCTTTTTTATTTCACTACATGATCATTTACCACAAAAGCTCAAAAAGATGTTTTATGCGTATAGAGCAATGGTTTTGTGTGCATAGAAAAGTGGTTTCTCTATATTAATCATTGAAAAATCGACAAATATTGTTAGAATGACCAAATTTGCACCATTGAAAAAATAAGGATCGAATGTGCACGAAAAAAACTTTAGAGACCAAAATTATACTTAAGCAATTGTAAATGAACGTGTAAAAGAAAAAAGAGGGGAGTATTCCCTTCCAAACCCAAAATCCAAAATTAGAGGGTATGAAAAATTGTAGAACCAAGTGATATGAAATAATTTGAATTCTCACCCTTATTTACATTATTTTATTACACTCAATAACTCTCAAATGAATGAACATTTTTTACAACTTTAGTTCATTACCAACGATCATACTCCATCCATGAAAACATACCCTTAATTAAAGTAGTGCTTCTGATGACACCAGGCTATCATTGCTCTAAGATCAACTGAGTGTTTACACATTTTGTAAAATGAATTGATAATTTAGTAACCTGTAGTTGTGTCGTGAAATGATGAAAGAGTCTCTTTTTCACTTCCAACTTTTTTTTGTGCGACTGTTTTTCACTTCCAACTTGCTGACTATCCTAGTAGGCCAGTAGGCATTATTTGACTACTTGAGTGAAATGAGACTAGGTAGAGCTCTAAGCTCTTCTCCCGTGAATGCATTTAAGAAATCACCCCCTGTCAAACACTGTTCATGGCAGCAACTAAGTTTAGGTCACTCCTTTGAGAAATGATTAGCAATTCACTTCACATGGATATTCACGAGAGTTTTGAGGAAAATAAAATGAAGTACTTTAGAAATGAAATAAAAACATAATAATATATCACCCACCGATTTAAAAGTTTTCAATGAAAAAACAAAAGATCTCCCTCAAACCCAAACCCCAAATTGAAAGATATACAAAATTGAAGGATATAAAATAATTTGGACTTCCATCATCACCAATTACACTGCGGAACTTAAAAAACTCTTGAACAATTTGATTTAAGTCATTTTTTTATGATTCCACAGCACCACAAATCACACCCCACAACCATCCAAGCATAGCATCAAATTCCAAATAATAAATCAAACGATGTCATTTATAACTCAATCTAAAAAGAAATCAAATAAACTAATTACTTGAATGGTTGAAACCAGGGAAACGATTTTATGCCAAATGAAATTTATACCATAGGACCACAAATAACTCAAGCTATTAAGCTTGAGGTATAGATTTCGACCCACAATTATACTTTGCTCTCATCACTTGCACCCACAGAGCTTCAGGATTAGCAATTATGTTCCAAGAAAGCTTCCAAATATATGCCTTGTTTAGAATTCTCATACTATTAAACCCGAGTCTTCCATCCTCTTTAGGTTGGCAAACATGATTCCAAGAAACAAGATTACATCTCTTATGATCTGCAGTTGTTCCCCAAATAAAGTTCCTGCATATCCTCTCAGCTTCATCACAAACTGACAAATGAATATCACGTCTGCATCACATAGCCAGGAATATTGGCCAAGGACGATTGGGCCAAGGTGACTATACTTTCAAAGGACAAAGAAGCTTTCCAACCTGAAAGCTTATTCCTCATTTTATCAAGAATAAAAGAGAGAGAATTCGTAGACACTCTCTGATGCAACATGGTGCACCCAAATAGGTCCCAAGATCAGCAGTTTGAGCAATACCAAGGGTATTACTCAACTCAACAGCCACCTG
Source organism: Sophora flavescens (assembly GCA_030762895.1). NCBI lineage: Eukaryota > Viridiplantae > Streptophyta > Magnoliopsida > Fabales > Fabaceae > Sophora > Sophora flavescens. The sequence continues at coordinate 27,696,555 of CM061063.1, read as the reverse complement.
CTCATTCATATTCCTAGAGAAAGACACTTTCGACTTTTCCAAATTCACTTTTTGCCCAGATTTTTCAAAAACTCAGCAAGCACATTTTGGATAAGACATGCCTGCTTAAAAGAAGCTTCAGAAACAAGTAACAAATCATCAACAAAGCTAATATGTTCTCGATTTTTGGTCCATTGCCTCTTCCAAACTTGAAAGGATTCCAATCCCCAGCATTAACTAGGTCTTGGATTCTATGACCTAGCCTTTCCAAGGCAAGGATAAATTTGTGGTCCTATGATTAAACCCCAACTGTATTCTTTGATTAAGCGAAAATCCCCCATGGGGATAATGATACCAGAAATACATTTTTCTGTTTCAATAACAGGGATTAACGCTTTTTGCTACCCAAAAAAAAAAAAAAAAAAAAAAAGACCTAAATGCAGATTATACAAAACATCAATTTTCAAGAGGCCTATAACATTCAAGCCTTCTTAGGAGACTTGGTCGCCTTGGAAGGCGACTTAGGCTCTTTAGCAGCTTTCTCATGCTTCTTTGGCAACAGCACAGGGTTGATGTTTGGAATAACACCACCATGAGCAATGGTAACACCAGCCAGCAATTTCCCAAGCTCTTCATCATTCCTCACAGCCAGTAAAACATGCCTTGGGGTAATCCTGTTCTTCTTGTTGTCTCTTGCAGCATTCCCAGCCAATTCCAAAACCTACATCCACACAAACCCTAATTAATAACCCTAATAATTAACAATTAACAATTAAAATTACTATCGTTATTATGGAACAACTCCCAAAATCGAGCTTCCGCAAGCAATCAATGGCAGAATTGAACCACATTCCGTAAAATCAACTTGTTCCAATTTGAATCTGAGTCCCGAAATTTATTAACATTCAACGCCCAATTTAATTTTATTCGAATCAAATTAGGGTTTACCTCAGCAGCCAGGTATTCGAGAACGGCGGCGAGGTATACAGGAGCGCCAGTTCCGACGCGCTGGGCGTACCTTCCCTTCTTCAAGAAGCGTCCGATTCTCCCGACGGGGAACTGGAGACCAGCCCTGACGGACCTTGTAACGGGCTTCTTCTTGGGCCCGCCGCCCTTCCTTCCTCCAGCACCCTTCTTCACCTTAGCACCAGCGGCATCCATTGCAGAGAGAGAGAGGAGATGTAAGAATGAGTGAATGAGATGAGGGTGATGGTGGTGGTGGTGGTGGGCAGAGGCATTTTATTGAGGCTTCGGACAGCGTGTGGGGGCCTCTATGGGACGAGGCTGAACAGATTGTGGACGTTCGATTGGAGCTTATCAACGGCTGTGGAGTACTTTGTTTAGTGATCCGTGTGACTTCCAAATGCACCACTGGAACTGCAATCAAATGAAACGTTCCTCCTGAGCATATAATTTAAAATTCAGAGTAAATTACATTTTACCCCTCGAAATTTTGTTAAAATACATTCTACCACAACTTTATAATATGTCAAAAATACTGTTCACCCAAATTTATATATTATGATTACTTTAAACGTTTTATAAAAATTCATTTCATTTGTATTTTTTTAGTCCCTTGATTTAATTATTTGGATAATTCGATAAATTCGGTTTTTATCATACTTTATTTTTTTTCTTATGTTAAATATCATTTCTACTGATTTAATAGTGAAAAAAAGATAATTTTCATTTGAGGAAGCTAGTTTATAGTGTCTAACACCTATTTTAACCTCTCTATACTAGAACAGTAAAACATTTATAAAAGGGAGCTACTATTTGTTCTTTATTAATCTTTATTTGATTTGATGATAAGTGGCAAAATTCTAGAGAATTATTGACCAACTTTGGGAGTTTGAGAAAAATAATAATTATTGATATATGTTTTAACATGTAGGATGGCAACGGGACGGGGTGGGCATGGGTAGCACTCCCTCGTCCCCCGCGAGGTGAAATTCGTGCCCGTCCCCGTCTGTTACTCGCGCGGGTATCCAACGGATATTCGTGGGTTTGTGGATATCGGCGGGTAATTTTTTCCAGAAAAAATGAATTGTTTGCTTGGAAAATTGTTGAAATATGTATAGTTTCAATTAAAATAACCATGTCCATACAAATGGATGTTACAAAACTACTAAAGCATTATCCAATTACAAAAGTTACTAACAAAAGTAATCAAATACATTTGTTTTATCCAAAAATAAAAGCTACAAATGCTAGGATCCACTTGAAACACCCTTGGAATATGTTTTCTCCAAATACCAAAGCTAAAAAATATAGGATCCACTTGAAACGAAGTTAGATTTTGATTTGATTCCAACTGAACACAACCAAGGCACATGCTGTTACAAGAAAGAGAGGCAATATCATATGAACAAAAAATATTTGGCCAGTAACTTGATAAAAGTTCAACTTAATATAATTAATATTAGTATGTACATATTTTACCGTTAGTTTTAGCTTATGGCTTTATAGGCTCTTCACCAACGATGTCAGCATCCATATCTTCCAATATTGTAATACAATCGATGTCATGAGCTTCTAATTTTGAAGAACCCGAAAAATAAAAATAAGTTAAGTAAAAAATTTATAATAACGTACCAATATAGATAAATAAATTAAAAGTAATAAATTTTGTTACCTTTCACATCAGTCCATAACCAATCTTAGACACACATCAGTGCCTCTAAAGTATCACAATGCAATCTCCTACGATGGGGAGTAAGAAACCGACCATCGGTGCTAGAAGAAGACCCCGAAGCAATAGTTGAGATGCGAATTGCGAGAAAATATCTTGCAATCATTTGCATGATTGGGTATTTTAACCCATTAGCATTCCATCAATTCAAGATGTCAAACACCTCACATGAACAAGGCAACACGACTCCTCCAAATATTGGTCAAAGTTTGAATTATGAATTTTGTGGCAGATTTTTTTGCACTAATATGCTTTTGTAAAATCTGACATCCAATCTTCTTCATTTATTCCATCACCCACATCTTCATTTTGATTTGAACTTAAAGATGAATAAACAGTCTCCTTACCTTTGATTTTGATATCGTACTCTCTTACCATGTCTTGACAAACAAATTTCACCTTTTCAATTTCAACATCTGATTCCTTCCCATAAATTTTAGGGACAAAATAATCTAACAAATCAACTTTATACCTGGGATCCAACACAGTACTTGCAGCCACCACCCCATTGATCACACTCCAATACTTGTCAAAATTGGCCATCATGGTTGTAGCCATTTGATGAAAGATAAGATTAGTACTGTCAACCCACTTAATCAATGCCAATTTAATTGCACACATTTTTGGAAAATAAAAATTTGCAGTTGGATACAAAGTATCGGAAAATAACTTTGTAACATCATAAAACAATTTGCAACCCTAGACAAATTTCTTTCGCCATCTTCCAATCATCTCCACTAGGCAATGTGTTACACGGATTCTCCTTTTATGCCGATCGTCTAAACACATCTTTATATTGTATGGCAACTCGAAGCATTAAAAATGTAGAATTCCACCTAGTTTTGCAATCAAGAACTACTTTTCTACCATATGTAACGCCCATCTGACCGCATGTCTCTATAAATTTCTCCTCTCTTTTAGGTGTAGATGTCCAAAAACTCGCACTTTCTCTAATCTTTTCAGTAGCATCACAGATTATAAACAAACCATATCTCACAATTAAGTTCAAAATATGAGCGCAACAATGCATATGAAACAGTTGACCACCCAAAATAAATGAGCTAGGTGAAATCTTATGTAAAATATGGTCAATCATAGCATCATTTGTGGAACAATTATCAACTGTCAAGGCGGATAAATTTGTATCTAGATTCTAATCCATCAAGCATTCAAGTAAGACATCAACAAGAGTTTTGCTAGTATGAGGCACATAAATGAACCTAACATAGAAACATTTAAATGAAAGTCTCAATAATAATATCACCATCAACAAAATCAACAATAATCAGAATTATCACCATATCATTAAAGTTTAGATTTATTACCTTACAAGTCGACTTTGTAGGGTCCATGAATCATCAATAAAATGAGTTGTAACGGTCATAAAGCCTTTGTTTTGATTACTAGCCGTCCACATATCAATTGTAATTGCAACTCAACTTTGATTTTGTACCACAATAGTTACTATGGCTTTCCACTTTCCATCTATTTTTTGCTTCTTGGAATGATTCCACACATCTGAAGTTTGCTTTCTCTTAGCAATGTCAGCTTCACTTGCCATTGAGTTTTGAGTTCACCTTGAGTTGTATCTAAATTCACATGAGACTCAATTGATGCACCCACTTTTGATTCAGTCACATTAGTTGATGTGTGGTATTTTTACACTTGCTCTTGTCCATCACCCATAAGAGCAAATGTTTGCAATTGCTCTTGTGCAGCAGACATTGATACTGTGTGCAATGTAAACAAAACAATTAATAACATTTTTTAAAGTAACATTTAAATTTGAGTTAAGTACGAAAGTAACATTTGTGAAACTTGGATAAATTATACATCATGGTAATTAGAGAATCGAGTACGAAAGTAACATTTTTGAAACTTGTAGCATTATTGAATTCAATTTGACAGTCACTTAGGAAGCGAGCAAAAGAATAACTATACAAATCAAGTCCGACAAATGTTTCCACTGTAACATCAATTCCGAAGTATAGGGGCAAATCTTAATATGAATGACAATAACTTGTTTACCAATTAATAGGGTGGCAAAATGATCCATTTGTCCACCATCAATCTAATCCATCCATGAGAAAATCCATCCAATTCATCCATTTATAAAAAAATAATATAAATGGATTGGATGGATTGAATTATTTTTTTAGTGGATGGTTTACGATCCATCCAATATTTTTTAAAATCCATTGAACCAACAATCAAAAATGTAATGGATCAACTTTTATCCATTCCAAAACCAATTTATTTTTTCATATTAGTTTTCACGAAATAAAAAAAAACCTCCATTTGTAACAAAAAAAAACTCCATGTAATTTTCTCATCCGTTCCTTATTATTTTTTCTGCATTATTTTTTATTTTATTTATCTGTTTTTTTTGTTACATTAAGTATTAGCTAATTAATTGTTTTCGAGCACCGATTGTAGTCCACGTTATCACGTACGTTTTCTTTTGTCGTTGCCTTTTTTTTTTGCTGAGAAACTTAAAAAAAGTATTAACTAATTGAAAGTACAAAAAGTCGTAACAAAAAAAAACTCCATGTAATTTTCTCATCCGTTCCTTATTATTTTTTCTGCATTATTTTTTATTTTATTTATCTGTTTTTTTTTGTTACATTAAGTATTAGCTAATTAATTGTTTTCGAGCACCGATTGTAGTCCACGTTATCACGTACGTTTTCTTTTGTCGTTGCCTTTTTTTTTTTGCTGAGAAACTTAAAAAAAGTATTAACTAATTGAAAGTACAAAAAGTCGTAACAAGTTTTGTAAAACAATATCATGAAACGTTGTGACGAGAAGGGTCACACCCTAGAGTTGATGACATCTCAGAGTGTCATGATGCCTCCATGACTTTCGATGGCATCAGCAATGCCAAGTTCAATGGCACATTTCACCAATGAGGGAGAAGGGAAAACAAGAACATAGAAGATAAGGGAGCAGGGTGAAATGAAGAGAGAAGGGGGCCGATAGAACTGAGGTGAAGGGTGAGTGTTGGGTTGAGATAGAGCAGGGGAACGAGATTTTTCTAAAGAAGATGAAGGAAAGAGTGGTTGAAAGAAAATGTACCAAGCCGTTAGATATTTTTGTATTAGAGGAAGAGCATAATAAGAGATAAATGTAGAAGGATCTGGAAAGTTTTTAATTTATTAATTAATGTTATGGATTATAAAAGGCCCATGGAGTTGTCACAATGCAATGCAACGTGCAATGAATTGATGCAAATCTGGACCCCCCGCGCGCGCATATGCACATATATATATATATATATATATATATAAGAGTGAATTGTTTAAATTTGAAAAAAAAGCCATTTGAAATGTTTTATTAAAAATATTTTTCCTTTCAATGATGAGAGAGAGGGAAAGAATGTTTTAAAAGTTATAAAAAGTATTTAATTTTTAAAAATATTTTTGTAGATATATGAGTATGAGAGATATATTATTTTGAAACAGTTATAAAAGTTCTTTAATTTGTAAAATAACTTTTATGGATGGATTGAATATCCATCCGTGAAAAAGTTGTTGATGGACGGATTGGATGGATTTTATTAAATGGATTATGGATGGATTGGATTTTTTTAACAAAATTTTAATGGATCATAATGGATTGTTTTTAATCCATCCATTATAATCCAAACAAAAATTTATCGAATCCATCCATTTGACACCCTTACCAATTAAGCAATACACGAATAAAAAAAACCTCCCCATGAGGAGACTTCCATGTACACTTATGAGTAAATCAATTCCAATGCCAAAAAAGAAAATGTATTTGTATCCAAAGACAACATATATTTATATCATTTGACCAGTTTTGACATTCAATTGATATATGATATCTACATATGAATATGTTGTAATTTGGTCAAAACAAAAAATAGAAGTACAATAAAGTATCACATTACAATAAAAAGTACAGCAAAGTACATATTAAAGTACATGTAAATACCCTCCCCCTTCTCTTTTTTCCATTTCCTACTCCAAAGGTACATATTAAAATATTAACAAAGGAATTCACATCAAAATTCATATCAAATCCAATAATAGGTAATTAACTATTAATCAAGAACAAACAAAAGTCAAGCTTATAGAATTCATATGTTAGGATAAATTACTAACCAAGTCATCACATTACGGCAGCCTACCAAACAAATCATACTAGCTGACAGTTGCATTAAGACAAACACTACATCAACCATCAAAAAAAGGAACCCTGTTCCAGGTCATTGTGGTTGAAACTTAACCGATGAATGAAAGTTATAGCTATTCATCATCAAAAGCAACTTCTCGTTGTAAAACTTTCTGAAAAATCAAGTTTAAGTCATTAAAGGGGGAAAAACTACGTTTATGACTTTCGAATCATCCTATTTGATTTATTTGCATATGATGAAATGAACAAATAATTTTAATCTGATTAAAAAATAACAATCATGTTTCGCGAAAACCTCTCATAAATCAAACAAATTGACATAATCATAAATCAATTTCTATCTATCTATCAACTGCTCAAATGTCTTTGTCTTGCATAAAGTGTTGGTATTGGTTGAGAAGGGAAGGGGGAACTAGAGTATCAAATAAAGAGAAACATAAACTACCACTCACCAGTCATGTGAAGATTTACAGTGAATAGTGCCAATAAGTGCAGTAGAGCGCGGTGGGTGATGGCAGGGAAGAGGGAAGAGGAAGCTTACCGTGAGGGAGGGAGGCGCGACAGACGAAGTTTCTGGAGGAGTCTGGCGAGACGGTGGTGGCCTGAAGGTTAAAAGAGAGGAGACCTAAGGTAAGGAGGGCAAGTAGCGGCGCAAATAGGGGAGGTGTCAAGGGTGAGAAAAATGGGTCTGATATGACATATGTTGTGAAGTGTGAACCTAGTTTATTAAGGGTATTTAGGTAACTTTCTCACAGGTGCAGGTATCCGCAGGCACGGGTACCTCCGTACCCGCCCGTTAACAAACGGGTAATGTAAAAAATTCATTGTTGGAATAAAGACGATTCTATAAGCTTATATATATTTAAATAGGGATAAAAATGAAAGAATACACCATTATTGGAATGATGATGTCTCCTCAACTCTGTTACTTGTACCTCCTTTTTGAGCATTCAAATAATGACATCCCTTAGTGTAACATTCTTTTCCTTACAACTGTATACAGTTTAGGTTGCCCCAATTTATAGGAAAATGAAGTCCAAACCAATTACTTAAGGTTGGGTTCAAATGGGTTAGTATTTTTAGAGAAAAAAATTGCAAACCCTAACTAAGTAAACCCAAAATGGAAAGAGTTGGTTCGAGTCGAGAGATCAAGTTACACCATTACACCTTTTCCAAATGTTTTTAAAATCATTCTAACGAAAAAATCAGAAAGGAAGGTGGTTCAAAGTTCAACTTGTTGAACCAGCGGTCAAATCGGGATTATATTTATATATAATTGCAAGCATCGTAAAGGAAAGGAAAGTGTCAACCAGGTAGCCATCACAAAACCATTACCAATCTTTGTTTTCAAAGGAAATGAAAGTTTCAAACAAACATGAAAATCATTATCTAACCTCTCATGATTTCATTCACAAACATGATTTCGTTCACAAAAGTGAAAACTTTGAGAGGAAAAAAGAAGCCCCAAAATATAATAATGGTAGAAACAGGAACCCATATGAAGTCAATAGCAATCAAGAACCTCAAATCTACCAGTTATTTTCTTAATGTGCCTTAAAACGAAAAGCAGGTACCTATTTGTGTGGATGCGCCGTTGATTTAATCGTGGAGCTGTGGAGCTGCGCTATTGTAGAAAACACGATCTGTTCGTGGAGGTGCGCCACTACAGAGAACGAGATGTATCATGAGTCGTTGGTTTCTGTGTGCCATAGTGGAGTCAGGTTGTCGTGTGCTATTTGTCGTTGTAAAGGTGCGACGTTGTTGGTGTTAGAAAACGTAAAACCCTCAACATTTTTTCCAATCAACTCACGAGTATGGTCCCCGGTTCAGGTTTAGTTAGTGAAAGTAGTATTTTTTTTAAAATAATAATGTAAAATGTTGGTGGAATGGATCAAATAGTTCTCAAATTTTCAGTTTTTTTTACTGATCCAACATTTTTTTTTACGTTCTTGGCCAGCCAAACTGTAAAGCGATTCTAAGGTCCGGCCAGGACGGGAGAGGGGACTAATCGACGGTCCAACGATTTTAAAAACATTGCTTTTCCCCAATTTTCTCAACCCATCGCCCAACTTGTATCCAACATTTTTTAAAAAATAATAATTTAATTTGCATTCTCTTAACAAATTCATGTTCTAGTATTCCATAATACAAATAAGCGAAAACAAATCACAAACACAACAAAATAGAGCAAAATGTACAAGAAAATATGTATTTGCAAGTGCACGCCTTGACCGAGGTTGTAAACATCATCGTTGTTGAGGTAGTCTTGCAAGTCGAGTCATTGTTTCCACCATTGAGTTGTTATCGTCAACTTGCCATCCCCGTCGCACCATAGTCACACTCAATAGTCACAATCGTATGCACACACCACATACCATTGAAACCAAGCAAGGATTCAAAATGGAGGTGGCTATTTTGTTGTCACCAACCAATGTGTTGGTTGGGGATGAAGGTCGTTGAGGAAAGGACTATGATAACAATGGATGTAAGGGTTCATGATAATGTTACGAAGAATGGAGAAATTACGAATTTAGGTCAAATGGAATGAGAATGTGGCGATAAATGTGGAGTCTACCAGAAAAGGGAAAAACAACATTATTTTATAGTCGGGTCGAGTCAACATGTTGGCTTTCTTAACATTTCATCCAAACTGATTTGTAGACTAGTTAACCATATTATAACCATTATTTTTATCTTTTACCATTAATCAAATGAAACATTAAAGTGCGCGACCGATTATAATTGGAGCATTGAGTTAGAGTAAATGTTAATGTTCACAGTGGTCAAATATTTGTAAGTATATTTAATTTTATAAAATTAATTTTAACATAATTGATGAAGTTTTTTTATTTTTATTTTTGTAATGTATCACCATTTAATTATCATGTATTTTGTTTTATAATAAAAAATGCTTAATGTAAGTGTTCTTACAAATTTCCGGTAATAAATGATCCGAGAATCCGAGGAACGTTACACCGAGAATCCAAGGAACACTAACTATGATTCACTACTACACTTAGTCAGAAATGTACTTTTTGTATTGAGATGTCTCTGACTAGCAGAGTAATAGTTACAAGATAGCTTCAAGATTCTCGTTACATCCAAGTTCTATTTATATGTAAAAGAACAACTTTACGGTTTCGATCTGTAGCCCCAACTGTATGCCCATGTTCCCCACTCTTCCACGTTCTCGACTCTCCCACGTCCTACAATCGCTATTCTTCTCATTTGCTTTGACTTAGTCTTCCCTCAGTCCTCGATCTTCGACTTCTTAGACTGAAAACGACCCATTCTCGGTCCAAACATATCCAACTAGTACATAAGCCCCCCAAGCTCTAAGCTTCAAAGAGGCGAAAGAGCTTTAAGTAAATTGGAGTCTTCCATACCTGAGCTATAAATGTCTCCAAGCAAATTCGAGCCTTTTTCAAGCTGATTTGTCGATGTCTTCAAAGAAGCTAGCATTTGGTGTGCCTCGTTAAAACCTTCCCGAGCAAAAACCTTTTCAGGAAAAAAGCCCCGGGTAGGAAAAATAGTACACAAGCCAAAGAACTTTGATAGACATCTTCAAGAAAATCAAGCTTTCTCTGAGCTAATCGTACATGTTTTAACTATTCTTCTTTATCTTCATCTTAGTAAACCGGGTTTTCTTCTTCTTGCTTCTGCTTCTTCGTCTTGCTTTTGCACCTTGCATTCTTTCTTCTTCTTTTTTCTTCTTTTGGCTTCTTCTTCTCGCTTTTTGTCTCTACTTCTTTTTTATTTATATATACCAGTTCAAATACAACTTCAACTAGAACAACAAAAAAACATCATTACAGATATAAATGGGGATATCAACCATGCTAACATATGATATAAACTCCAAGGCATATCAATGTGCTACCATAAAAAATATAAAATAAACTTTAACTTCACCCTCAACCGCTATTAACGTATTTGTGCCAAAACATAATGCTCTGATCAGGGATTTTCGCTTTGCCTTTTATCTGAGATCTGGCTCGTCTTTAAGGGCTTTAAGTATGCCTTTTATCCGAGAACTTGCTCGTCTTTAAGGACTTTCAGTGCCTTTTACCGAGATCATTCTCGTTTTAAGGACTTTGGGCGCCCTTTACCCGATATCTTGCTCGTTTTTAAAGACTTGATAATTTTCCTTTTACCTAGATCATTCTTGTTTTAAGGACTTTGAGTGCCTTTTACCCGAGATCTTGCTCGTTTTTAAGGCCTTGATAATGTTCATTTTACCGAGATCATTCTCATTTTAAGGACTTTGAGTGCCTTTTACCCGATATCTTGCTCGTTTTTAAGGCCTTTCAGTATGCCTTTTATCCGAGATCTTGCTCGTCTTTAAGGACTTTCATATCACCATAGCTCTTGCCGAGATTTTTGCTTCCTTATAACTCTATTCATATATATATATTCAACTCCTTATTTCCATCCAGGACCCGATTAAATCGAGCTTAAGACAGATTTGATGCAAACAGACTCCAATATTAAGGAAGGCATCTTGGACAGTACCACCCTCGCGTATCACATTCACCACCTACATCACTATACATTAACTTATACTTAAAGTCCAAATAAAAACATAACATTCTCTTTCGAGAATTCTGGCTTTCACCTCCAACACTTGTTATCATACAACATTGAATATAATCAGCTACAACATATCCCCCAACCGAGTTCATAAAAATTCATATACTTTTCTTCTAAATAATGCTTCTGTAGTAAATATTTTCCCCTCCAATTTCATTATCAAGGACTTAATAATGCCTTTATAGACTTATTTATAAGAACCGGGTGTTTTTCTAATTATAATATGATAAAGGTATGAATGCCATAATAGTTCTAGAAGCAACATGGATTTATAAACCACACAAGCTTCAATTGAAAGTTAACTACTATTTACATGGAGTACGGTGTTTCGATCATTAATTATTATTTCAATGACGATAATAACCAAATGACCTTTAAACTATTGTTGTTTCCACGTAAGGCAGCTCCACTTTTCAATCTATCATCCACAATCTAATCTACATCACTGCATCTCTCACGTATATATCATATCAGAACCTTCTTTTTACTTGCTACCAACCCTTTTTCTTCCCAAGGTTTAGTTTATATTATCAAGCTATAATTTGTTCTAGAAATCATCCAAACTAATGACATAGGCTTTGTAGCTGTCATAGCTATTTACAAAAAGGCAAGAGATTCCCTTCAACATATAAAGCCACAAGATTCTTCTCTGGATAAATATAGAAAGCTTTCTCATATGGCACAAATTTCTCCTCAACATACCAAACACCCTTTTGTTACTTAAAAAATATGCAATTATGGCTAGCCACCACCATATTGCACATGTTAATTTATTTATAACTTCAAGCTAATTAAACCACCAAAGATGCCATACAAACGTATAGACAATGGCCACATACTGATCTTTTGAGAATTTATCTGCTTCTATGAACAACAGTAGGAATTAAAATTCTTAAAAACATCATGTGACCATTGCCAAGTTTTTAAGCACATAAAGATAGTCATAGCAACAAAACAATATCACCTGGGCGTTTTATCGAACACTTGGTGCGTTTCAAGATGCACAAATTCAGACCATTGGAGATGAATCATGATGAAACTTTTAAGTTATAGCAAAAACGGTGGGGTGTGCTTTGCGCCAGCATGAAGACAACTCTACTAGTTCCACACTCTTTGAAATTGAAACCTACTTCCAAAGCCAATTCGGAAAGTTCTAAGGAGGAGCAAGTTGGGCTCCTTGTCAATGATGGCTTTTCCATTGCTCTGTGCGTTGAACCCTTGGACTTTCTATAGTGCGTCTTCTGAAACGCAGAACAGGGAATGAATCACAGTGGTTGTTCACGTAAAGGCTGAGTGATGGGTTTGGGCGTCTCTGGTTCTTCTGCGTTGCACATCGGTTGGGGCGACGAGTCCGTACTCGTCGACGTCGGATCCGAGATTCTGAGTTGGAGGAATCCGATTTAGATGGAACATCTTTGTGGGTCCCTCTGGAAAAGATATATTCTTCAGTTGTAATTTCTGCCTACCATTCCTATTTTTCCTCATCACCATCATCCAATCTTCATACCACTATCTATGGCAACCACCCAGTATCCTCTGACATAACTTCTATGGAAATTGTCAGATTAAATTTCAGAGTAAAAGCCCATAGATGCGCCGAAAATTTTCGTGACCAGAATAGCGGATCGAAGAAAGCTTCCATTTCTATAAGTCTGCCTAGTGTCACCTGCTCAATGGACAACATGTATGTGTGGCTAGGGAAAATTTACCCTCACATGGGTGCCAAATGTTCTTACAAATTTTTCGTAATGAACGATCCGAGAATCCGAGGAACATTACAATTAGGGCTACAGACCGAAACCGTAAAGCGGTTCTTTTACATATAAATAGAACTTGGATGTAACGAGAATCTTGAAGCTATCTTATAACTATTGCTCTGCTAGTCAGAGACATCTTAATACAAAGAGTACATTTCTGATTAAGTGTAGTAGTGAATCATAGCGATAGTGTTCATCGTATTCTCGGTATAACGTTCCTCGGATTCTCGGATCGTTCATTACCGAAAATTTATAAGAACATTAAGTATCATCACATGACTCATCTAGAAGAATAGAGTTTGTGGGGAATGACCCATGTTTAAAACCAAGTACTCTAGTTTAATATACATGAGTTGATTTCAAAAATATTGACCCATCGGTAGTGTTTCTATTTCTTTTTTTGGTTACTCATCAGATTTTCTTTTTATCGCTTTCCTATACATCAAGACATGATAAGCAAAAACAAACATGCAAATTATTCATTTCTATAAATGATATGACTGCTTAAGGGTGGGAATAAGTCGTACGACTTATCAAGGGCTTATAGCCTAATATCTTTTTTGGTTTACACATATCAAACAACTCAGACTTAGGTTTTTTTTAAAGACTTATTTAACCATTCGGGTCAAGATTTGAGTTATGAAAAAAAAAACTATTAAGCTTACGAGGTTAATCTATTTATTTATGTTTAACGAACATTTTAAGTCCCTCAAATAAGTTTTTTTTTTTGGTACCTCCAAATTTTTTTGTTAGGAATTGATGTTGATACGTTTAATATTTTGGAAATTATTCATGTTGCTAGATTGTGTTGTTAAGTGTTGACGTGACTAACAATGTGTCATACTAGCATTGGCACACAGACTAATTATTATTATTTTAAATCTCACGTGGCACTTTCAAGTGTTTATTTATATTTTTTATAATTATTATTATTTATCATTTAAAATATTAAATTATTTTAAAATTATTATAATATTATTAGAATATATGTGTGGGTGTAGATTTATATATCAAATAAAACTTTACCCAAAGAAAATGGGAATCGAATTCAAAAGTTGACTGGACTTGAGTTGACTCGAAAGAATTCTTGACCCAAAAGAAATAATGAAATTTGTCATTGTAGTAATTTACCCAAACAATCAAACGTTTACCCTTGAACTTGGGTGGTTTCTACAATGAGGCCTGATGGAAAGTGGTATATGACTGAACCATTATGGATTATCCTCACCTACTGTAGCTGGTTATGTAGGTAATAAAGTTTTTATTATTTGTAGAGATAGGTCTCTGGCGTAGAAAAATAAAAACCAATTTGGTCCTTGTTGGTGATGATTTTTCCATTTGTACCCAAATCTATATGAAATTATGAACGTGGGTCGGCTTTTCTTCCCAAGTGACCAACTTTTAGAAACTATATATCAAAATAACCTCATTTTGAAACAATTTATCAAACTAACCTACTTTTGAATAAAAATTTATTTTTTTAGTGGCGCCAATTTGACTGGCGTCATTGACTTGTTGACCTGCCACGTGGTAGGTCAAGATTGGTCCGAAATATCTGCAAAAAAAAAAAATTAAAATTTTTTTTGGCGAAAAAAAAGGGTCAGCGCCACGTGGCACACTCTGGTGGAGTGACACCACTTTGACTGGAGCCATTGACCTGTCATGTGACAGCTTCTGAATAGCAATATTTTTTATGAACCCTTTCCATGGTATTTTTATGTGTTTATGGTGATTTTAAAATTGATGATCTCATATTTCAATTCATTGTTTTGCTTACAAAATTTAGGTGACTGTATTCCTCATTTTCATTGACTTGTTTGTGAATTCTCCTTCTAATGTGTATGACGGTAAAAGTGCCAAAAACTAACACTTGAATTGCTTATCCCTTCCTAATTTTCAATTGCCTATAACGTGAAGTCTGGTTCATTTATGCCAAACATCAATTCATATTTGTATTGGAATCAAAATTCTTGACCCTCTATGACATGTCCAACAAGATGCATATTTGCTATTTGCCAATTGTTCTATTCACATCATTGTTTTCTTGTCTCAATTCCTCTTCATTCCAGACGCATGATTACACTGATTGTGGTGAATGATTTTGCTTTTTGGACTATTCATTATCGTTTGATTATAGTATGTAACATATCCGACTTTAAATAAAAATAAGAAATATGATTGATAATGTACTTGATGATTGTGTGTCCCTGGTTATGAATAAATAAGTGTATGTATGATCTGTGAAGTTTGTTGTTGTGCCCCCTAAGTTAGGGACATTGGCTTGTAACATCGCCATTTAATGGGATGTCGAAATTAAGATACGGGACATGAATCCATTTTATGAACGAGGCTCTCGGGTACGTTAATGGGAGGCAAGGAACCAACTTAATTATGAGGTTCTCGGGTCACCATAGGGGCAATGAGTCAATTCTAAAATGAGGTTCACGAGTCACCAAGGGGGCAAGGAATCAATTTTAGAACGAGGTTCCCGGGTCACCATAAAGAGGGTGGCAGAGAATCAATTCTAGAACGAGGTTCCCGAGTCACCGCAGACAAGGGGCAAGGAATCAATTCTAGAACTAGGTTCTCGGGTCACCATAAAGAGGGTGGCAAGGAATCAATTCTAGAACGAGGTTCCCAAGTCACGGAAGACAAGGGGCAATGAACCAATTTAATGAGGTTCTCGAGTTACCGAATTAGGCAAGAAACCAACACAGAGTGGGGTTTCCGAGCCACTTGAGGATTGTGTTATTGTGTGATGTGTTATTACTTTGTTTAATTAATATATGATATTTGATTATGTTGTCGTTATATGATTGTTGTAATTAAATATATTTTTATAATGAAAATTATTTTAGAAAATTAGCGGGTACCATGGACAGTTTTTTCGGTTACCGTGCCGGCTGAGAACATCACTATTTTCGAAATATTTTATAACTGTATTGTTGTTCACTGAGATTTTATATCTCATTAAAAAGTGTTATTTTCAGGGCCCGAGGACATCATTGTTGCGGACACCGAGGCTTAAAGAACTATTTTCTTATTTTTTTTAGCTTAGCTGGTTAGTATTGTAGCATGGCTTACGAGTGCCATGCAGACATCGTTTATTATTTTTAGTTATTCCTCTCGGATTGTAGTTGGACGCCCGGTTTTGAGGCTTTTCTTTTTATTTGGTTTTATTCAGATGTATGGATTTAATAGTATATTTATTACTTTGATACATTATTACTATTTTATTTAATATGAGACATTTCCCAGACTTATATAATTGAGAAATTTTTTTATGATTAGCATATTTTAATTAAATGTTTTCAATGATTTTTATACAATTTATTTTGGGTTACTAATGTAACGAAGGGCATTACATGAAACCCAGAACATCAAACATCAAGCAGAACAAAGAACACGTAAAATTTGAAACTTTCAACAAAATTTCCCAAAAAAAACAACAACTTTAACTTTAATACAAAGCAGATCTGAAAGAAAAAGAAGAGAAAGTGTGATGTCGCCGTGGTTGCCGCCGTGGTGAACCAGAAGAACCATAGGTGAAGGCAGGTCGATTACAGATCTGAGGAAGACGCACGAGCCAGCGTGGTGTGGTGTCGCGAGGTCTGAGAGCAAGAAAGTACAATGTGGAGTCGTGGTGGTGGGTTCGCGCGACTGTTCGCAGAAACAGTGGCGTCGTGCGATGTGAAGTCATGGTGGTGAGAGAGGAGCCAGAGGGGAGGTGGTGCGATGGCAGGCCGCCAGGAGGTCATGGTGGTGCGACTGTGAGTCGCGGTGGTGGGAGAGGAAGAAACCAGAAGGGTAACAATGAAGAGAGAGGATGAGAGATGTTGAAGTCTTGAGGAGTCAGAGAGGCTGAACGAAGATAGAGTTTGACAGATCTTGAGAAATTATTATTATTAAAGGATAAGGATAATGATAGGTTATATGAGGACCAATAAGATTTAAGGGAAATCAGAGATAGCCAATCAGATTTAAGGAGAATCAGAAATTAAAATAATTATATATTAATTATATGCGGGTGGGTTCGGTCGGAAATGGATTTTTTTTACCACACCTGAACCCTCCCGAACTAATCCATGTGAAACTGAGCATTCAACCCGATGACCCGCAAACCCGAATCTGCCCGCCCGCGTGACTACGTTCTCGTTCAGTCTTCTCGGGTTGCGGTCGGTTAAAATATTTTGTCCAACCCTAGGCTATGCAACATGCCATTCGTTGAGAATAGAAGGAAGTCTGCAAACGAAGGTTGATCCAGTTGGTAAGGATACGGCTCATAACCTACAAGGTTGTGAGTTCGAATCCCACTACCGATGTGAGGACCTCGTACCCTCTGTAAGCGCTCATTGAGCCCTGAGGCCTGTCCTGGCCCTTGTGAGTCCCCAGGACCCAACTCACCTAAACTTTTGCTTACCAAAAAAAAAAGGGAATAGAAGGAAGCCTCTATTGATCCAAACTGTAGGTTCACTACAAGAAAGGTGTAAATTACCAACGGAAATTGTTCCATCGAAAATCGAGACATTACCGACGGAAATAGCCGTCGGTAATGATGAATATGAAAGTTTCCCACTTTACCGACAGAAAGTCCGTCGGAAAGGTTACTGACGGTCATTCCGTCGCAACTTCCGTCGGTAAGTATGGAGGGAAAGGCAATTTTTTTGGCCCCAGATGTTACCGACGGAATAGCCGTTGGAAAGTCGGAAATTTTAATGTACATTACCGACGGAATATTCCGTTGGAAATTCAAAAGTTTCACTTACCGACGGCTAAAGCCTTCGGAAACGTTATTTCCGTCGGAAAAATTATTATAACAGCGTTGGCCAAACCTATCTCCCCCCACTTTCCCTTTTTCTTCTTCTCTCTTGCTTGGACCTCTCTGCCCACCCCCTCCTCCCAGCACAGCGGCGAGCCACCATCGACCCCGCCACCGCGCGCGGGGCGAGCCACCACCGCCACCCATTGTCTTCTCTTCTCGGCCTCTCCCTCTCCTTCTCCCCCACTGTTACGCACGGTCAAACCCTCCCCCACCGTGCCTAGCAACGCCGGAGAAGCCCCCCACCGCGCATCTCTGTCTTCTCCTGGAGCAGCTCTGCCCTCCAACGCACTTCCACCACCACCTCCGCGAGCCACCACGTCTCCAACACCACCTCCGCGAGCCACCACACAGGCACCACCCCCCCAGCTTTTGTGGTATGCATTTTGTGATTTTTTTTTTGTTATTATTCACTTTGGTATTTACTTATGTGCAATTTTCATTGTTTTGTGCATTTTCTGTTTACAAGTGTGCATCTATTTGAGGGTTGCCACCACCGCCACCGTTGTGAGCCACCCAGCTGCTTGTTTTCACCTCCTCTCAGCCTCGAGTAATCTATATATTCAATTCTTTTGTTTTTCCTTTATTTGCATTTCCTGCAATTGACACTTACTGTATTTGAATTTCATGACTTGAATGTGTCTTACTAGTGTGCAATGATATTTTTGAATTGTTTTTGGTTGTGGTCAGTAAAACTTAACCCATATCCTTACCAAGGTTTACAAAACTGGACCGGCCATCGAACCGGTGAATGCAGCGGTTCAAGGTTCAATGGTCCAACCGAGGTTGAACCGTGGTTGAATCGATTATAATTAAATAATATTATTTTAATTTTTAATATAATATTTGTAACAATATTAAACAAAAAAACAACATAACAACTAAAATTATTAAGCATAATTTTTTTATTTTGAAATTCAACTAAATAAATGTAAAGATATATGTTAAAATCATCTTCATAGGGAAATCCAACCCAAAATCTACAACTAGCCCACATATGTTAGAAAACAAAAGATTTGGGTTTTGACTAGGATGACCAAAATCCTTTTATACCTTTTTTTAGGAAACCGGTCCAGGCCGGTCCACAACCGATTTTGAACTGGTTCGACGGTTCTGAGACTGGTTTCAAGCAAGGATGGTTTTGGGGGCCAATCGAACCGGTCGGACCGGTCCGGTTTTGTAAACCTTGATCCTTACTTGTTAATTTATGATTAATTCTTGAGGATGATGGCGGATTTTATGATAATATAATGTTGTTTATTTGATTATGCCAAGGATGCAACGTTAATAGAAAACCTTAACCTTAGCTTAAGTGTTGGATCTCAACGACTTTAGTATACAAAATTGTACTTAGCAAACACGATTAGCTGCTCATGGTGCATCGAGAATAGCTTGTATTGGCGCGTCGGGGAGCGTGCACGATGAAATCAACTGTTATTAACACAAATAGTGTACAAAAATTTGAAAACCACTAGTCAAATATCTAAATAAAATAAAATAAAATATATAAAACAATATTAAAATAAAATATGTAAACAATTAAATAATTACATAATAATTAAATTAGATTGAATAAATAAATTAAAAAATGATTGAATAACTACATATAATTTAAAAAACAAATGACGCCATTCGGGATTAAAACAGAAAATGTTAAGAAAATTGAATAACAACATAGTTAAGTATGCAAATAAGATAAATTTTAGTAAACAATAATAAAATTAAGTTTATAAATAAGTAATTAAGTAATCAAGTAATTTAGTATCCAATATTTAGTTGTAGTTTGTAAAGAAGTAATTAAGTTTGTAAATAACTAACTAATTACATTACATTAAAAATAGAGTAAATAAAATAATAAAAAACTATTGAATAAATAAAATTAATATATAAAAAACAAATGATTTATTCAAAAGTTAGAAGCATAATTTAAAACATGTGATTGAATTTTATTTGTTAATGCTTTGATTATGATGGTTGCTTAATCGTGTGTTTGATTTTTTGCTAATAATGTCAATGTTTATGCAAAATATCCCTATTACTTAATTACTTATTTTATTTTAGAGTATAGTTAATATGTTCTTGAGAAAAACCTTAGTCACATGTTCGAGGTTCAATAATATTGAGCATGTGTACTCGTGGTCATGGCATCACTCATTTTATTGAATCTTGAATTGTCTAGTTTGGACACTTTGGGAAGAAACTTTATCTCCATTGATATACTAATTACTCGTTGATTCTCATCTGTTAAATAGTTGATTAAATTTCGGGTCGAAGCATTTCTTTTTGTTCTCCAGGTCCATACTTGGTTGTGGTATCTTACCGCGGTCAAGTCGTGTACTTGGAGACCAAGGGGAAATGCTGCCGAAATTTCGTCAGCTATAAGACATGAGAAGTGATGAGTAACTAGTATAATATAGTGGTGAATTTTTTTTTCCTCGAATTGGATAGGGCCACACCTTTTAAGGAAAGGGAGAGATTCGGGGTCGTAGTATCATGTTTAAAAATACGTCAATTTATCTGAAAATGCAGAAGGATGGAATATTAGCCCTTGAGCCGTAGTTGGATGTATGATAGGAACGAGTCTGGGAGACGACTTCTGAAATTTGTAGATGGAGTTGAGGAGTTTATATCGAAAGCCAAGCAACATTGTGATTATACCGAAGAGGGGGGGATTAGATGTCCGTGCACAAAGTACAATTGTATGACGGTTTTGAGTGACGATGACGTGAAGTTACACCTATACCGACGTGGGTTCAAGCCTAATTATTGGATATAGACTGATCATGGTGAGGAGTTGCCGGATATTGATCTGAATGAAGTCTGTGGTGATGATCTTGACATGGGTGCATCAGGCAATGGCTACCACGACGACTATGTCGAACAACTCCAGTCAATGCATATGATGGTCGATGATTGTCTTGGGCAACATGGGAATTTTGAGGCGGATGAGTCTGATTACATGGAAGAGCCTTCTAATGAATCGGTGCAGAGATTATACAATCTATTGTAAGAGACAAATAAGCCATTGTTTGAAGGGGTGTCATATTCAAAATTATCAATTTGTGTTATGCCTCTAGTTTGCTAGTCCAATTGGAATGTCCCCGAGCAGTGTTTGGAGTTCTTTTGTAAAATGCTTCAAGATGTGACACCCTTCAAAGAGTTGTTGCCAAAAAGTTATTATGATGTGAAGCGGTTGGTGTCGAAACTGGGGTTGGGGGCTAAGATGATTGATTGTTGTCCGAACGGGTGCATGCTATATTATGACAGTGCTTTGGGCACAAATGACAGCGTGCTGGAAGAATGTAAATTTTGTCAGACACCCAGGTACCGCGTTCAAAGCAGTGACCGTAGTAAGAACAAACCAGTTCCTGCGAAGGCAATGTTCTATCCGCCAATAATTCCAAGGTTACAGAGACTGTTTGCATCAACGTAAACTACGGGACATATGAGGTGGCATTATGAAAATAGAGGAACTACGGGCGTTATATGCCACCCTTCTGATGGTGAAGCCTGGAAGCATTTCGATCGGGTACACCCTGATTTTGCAGCAGATCCTCGTAATGTACGACTTGGGCTGTGCTCAGATGGTTTTATCCCATACATTCAGGCATCAGCCTTGCCATATTCATGTTGCCCAGTGGTTGTTACACCGTACAATCTTCCTCCTGAGATGTGCATGTCAAAACCATATATGTTTCTGACTTGTCTCATACCAGACCATCTAATCCAAAGGCTGGGATATATGTATATTTGCAGCCTCTGATTGATGATCTGAAGAAGTTGTGGGATGGTGTGTTGATGTATGATGTTTCCAAGAAGTAAAACTTTATGATGAGGGCGTCACTGATGTGGACTATCAATGATTTTCATGCATATGGCATGCTCTCTGGTTAGGTGACCCAAGGTAAATTGGCGTGCCCGTATGGAACATGGAAAGGCTTTTACCCTAAGATATGGTGGCAAAAGTTCCTGGTTTGATTCTCAATGTCGGTTCTTAGATCCTGACCATCCCTTCTGAAGGAATATCCAAGCATTCAAAAAGAATCAGACAGAAGAGGAAGGTCCACCACCTTTGTTGACTCCTGAACAAATATAGGGTTGGGTTAGAGATCTTCCTAAAGTCACTGAAGCAGGTGTGTCAAAATTACCCGGGTATGGAGAATGGCATAACTGGATAAAACAAAGTATTTTTTGGGAACTACCGTACTGGAAGGATAATTTGTTAAGACATAACCTTGATGTGATGCATATTGAGAAGAATTTCTTTGACAACATTTTTAACACGGTTATGAATGTGTCTGGCAAGACGAAGGACAATGAGAAGGCAAGGATGGACATAGCTCTGTACTGTAGACGAAAGGATTTGGAGCTGAAGCCGTAGCCTAATGGAAAAATGGTCAAACCAAAAGCTTGTTACACTCTAACCGCCGATGAAACGAAGTCAATTTGTTAGTGGTTAAAAGACCTTAGGACCCCTGATGGTTATTCCTCTAATTTGGCACGATGTACTAGTGTAAGAATGGGGAGGTTTCATGGGATGAAAAGTCATGATTGTCATGTATTCATGGAGTGTTTGCTTCCTATTGCTTTCGGCTCGCTGTCCCCGCATGTTTCGAACATGCTTATAGAAATCAGTCATTTCTTCAAAGATCTATGCTCTGCAACTTTAAGAGCGGATGGTCTGACGACGATGGAAGAAAACATTCCAATAGTTTTGTGCATGATGGAGAGGGTATTTTCCCCAGATTTTTTGACTCAATGGAACATCTCCCTATCCATCTTGCATATGAAGCGAGGCTTGGTGGACCAGTACAATATAGGTGGATGTATCCGTTTGAAATGTAATTTTATTATATTTTGACATTTAAATAATTAGCGGCCCTTGAATAATGCCTTGTCACTAATGTTTTTTATTACTTAGATTCATGGGCAACTCTAAACGATCAGTTAAAAACAAGGCTAGGAGGAAGGATCAATATGTGCGTCTTACTTACACCGCTAGACAACTCATTTCTGTTCCATTATTTCAACAACTTCATGTTGGCCTCGAGAAATATTAGGAACGATGTAGATTCTTATAGTGCAGGTATCCTTATATGCTATCTGTATTTAATCTTCCTGGCCGTCATGCTGGCAAGGAGCTTACTTACTGGTTAAGCGATGAGGAGTATGCATCGGCCCATGTTCATGTCTTGATAAATTGCACAGAGGTGAAACCATACCATGATTAAGTATCAACGACCCATATTTGAATGTATCACATGTTATTTCAATTTCTCCTTTAACACATAGTACACATTTTATTTGTCATATGTTCCTGCAAATTAATCAATTAAGTGAACAAGATGCTTCTGCTCGTACACATGCAGATTTTCCTGAATGGTTCAAGCAACAAGTAAGTGTCATATAACTTAGCAAACAATATATTAAAGCTTAATTGCCACTCGAAAAAGTAATTATTTAATATGACTTACCTATTCGTAGGTGTATCAGCAACCATTGAGCGTGACTAATCAACACTTGAGAGATTTAGCGTACGAGCCCTATAATTGCGTTAGATCATGGCATACATACTTTGTTAATGGGTACAAATTCCACATAGATGAATGGAACATAGGTAAAAAGACAATTAATAGCGGGGTTGTCGTACAGGATAAAGGTACCGGTGATTTTTATGGGGTCATAAAACACATATACGAGTTACAATACAATACTACTACTTATCCTAAAAAAGTAGTCTTATTTTATTGTAACTGGTTTGATCCATCGAGGACAGGCACAAAGGTGGATCCCAAGTATGGAACTGTGGACATATGCATGGACAGAAGATATCAACAGTTTGATCCGTTTATAATTGCTCAGAATGCAAAACAAATTTATTATATCCCTTATCCAGCAATGCGAACGGACAAACGAGGTTGGTGTGTTACTGTCACTACCAAGCCTAGGGGTCGCATAGAAATCGATGATGCAGAGGATGAGACGCCCTTCCAGGTGGATGAATCGTCCCATGTCAATGAAGTAATTGAGGTCGAGCTAATTACTGGCATGTTGGGATCTGCAAATGAAGGGGAAGAAGTGGTCATTGGTAATCAGTCATCGATGCATGCATCATCAGAGGAAGAAATCCAACGTGATGATTCAATGCAAGAAGACAAAGAGTCAAACTTACAATCAAATGACGATACCGAGTCTGAATAGGAATTTTATTGTTAAGTTATTTTTATTGTATTTTAAATATTTTCTTATGCAATTAAATGTAAGATTTGACAAATATTGTACTATTTTAAATATTTGCTTAGATTAGACTGTCAGATGTTGATTCATTTATTATTTTTACATTGATTTATACTTGTGCTATAAAAATAGATATGTCAGCATCAGGAGGACAGCCGCCCCGCCGCCCACCGCCTAACGGTGATAAAGGGAAGGGGTAGGCTAAGCGGGGACGGTACACCGTGAAGTCCCAGGTGCTTGCTCGTTTTGCTGCAGGTTCCTTAGCACCCATCGTACCCACTCCCATCCCTTCGGCACCCACCCCAGCGGCACCTACAGGAGCCTCCCCCACCCATTCTACACCCTCCCTCACCTATACTACACCCTCACCAACCCATACCACACCCTCATCGACCCATACTACACCATCCCATACCCATACTACACTATCCCCGACCTACACTACCCCATCCTCCACCCATGTCCATACCTCCACTAGCTTTGCGCCACGACGCACACTAGCCGGCTACATCATACTACACCCTCCCTCACCCATACTACACCCTCACCAACCCATACCGCACCCTCACCGACCCATACTACACCATCCCCTACCCATACTACACTATCCCCGACCTACACTACCCCATCCTCCACCCATGTCCATACCTCCACTACCTTTGTGCCACGACGCGCACTAGCCGGCTACTCGCCGCTCGACCACACCCACACCCAGCACCACCATCATCGTCGGCCGATGCCACAGCCGGACAAAACCATTCCATCCTCATCATCCGCGCTCGCATACGGTCACGCCATGGCCGTTCCATCATCATCGTCTATGCAGCAATCGGCTGCGGCGGAGGTCCTGCCTGAATGGGCTAGGGTTCCCGCACCTGAGGATCGACCATGGATCCGACCGGTTTCTGGATCGTAAGTTTTATTTAATTAAATGTTTTTTTAACTTTGACTATTTTAGTTACTATCAATAAGTATATATTTGATGGTTGTCATATTGTTGAATTAATAAAATTATAAATTTTCAGCTTCATCCCATCGAAAGTGGGATCGAAGCACGTTACCTACGCCATCAAGGCGCAGTATAGTCGCTTCTAGTCATCATGGGGGGGGTGATCCCACAGGACGACCGGGATCGTATCTTCAGATGTTTCAGGGTAAGTTGTTTTTATTATTTCATGTAATTTTTCCTTTATTTTTCATGCATTATATATATATTTTTTGTATAATGTTATTAATATTTCTTTTTGTTAATAGGATCTTGTGCGCTGGTTACCGGAGCATGCCTCAGAGATACGTGCTATCTTTGACGACCGAGCAGGTAATCGATTGAGGGACATGCTCCGGGAGCGTAGGGAGACCCGGATAAGTCCGGATTACATTGGGCCCAACTATGTGCGTACTGGGACACACCAGCTTACAAGCTGAAGTGTGAGCAGGCGAAGAGGAATCGGGCTTCTGAGAATGGTGGGATCATGTACACTGGTGGTTCGATTAGCCACATGCAGCATTCCATTAACATGATATGCATATATAAATAATTTTATTTATAAACTGTATATTTTTATTAAAAATTTATTTAATAACTAATTGATTTTATTTATGTGACGGTTGCAGGCAGGAGAGCTTGCACGGTCCGTTGATGTCCCTACGGTCTTTGAGCAGACATATTCGCTCGGACATCGGCGAGTTTGTTGATGAGAGGTCGAGGCAGATAATGGTGAGCTAAAGTATCTTTTTACATTTAAAGTATAGGTTATTATTATTATATATATATAGTTTAATAATATAGTGATTGTAATGTATTTATCGCAGGCGGAGTACAATGTAAGATTTAGTCAGGTAGCATCTTAGGCTGCCTCCTGCTTTGGTGCCTCGGATCCTTCTCAGTTGGACCCCGCCGAGGTTGAGCGACTATAGACCCAAGTCTGGGTGGATGTGGCGAGCGGGAAGAAGAAGGGACGGATTTACGGTACTGCGATCCTAGCCAGGCTTGACCATTAGGGAGCCTACATCCTCCGACTCACAGGACACAGAGGAGGTGCAACGGTTGAGGCAGGAGGTGCAGCGACAGAGGGAGGCAAACGAGCGCATGATGCAGCAAATGGAGAAATTCTCTACGGTCATGACCGCTGTGCTCGATTTCCTCCCACCAGACAGGCGCAGTGCTCTACAGGGGATCCTCCATGCCACCCAGCCCTCCACTAATTCTACCGATCCACCACCGCATCTGCATGATACCGGTCTGTCTTCTGAGCCGCAGCCTGATGGTCATCTGACGTAGGCAGACTCCCCCCGTCAGGACGACGACGACAGATATTATGGTGATGGGTATTAGGATGGTTATAGATGTAGTAGAGTTTTGTAGCTAGACGGATATTTTATGTATGGATTATATGTTGAGTTTATTTTTATTTTAAATTAATTTTAATTTAATTGCTTTTTAAATTTTATTTATAATTTCAATTTTGTTTTTTAATTAAAATATAATAATTATTAATTAAATTAAAATATAACAATTATTAATTAAAATATATTCATAATTAATAATTATAATATAATAATAATTAATATTCAAAATATAAAATTTAAATTATAATAAAAAATTAATTAAAATTTATAATTAACTATTAATATAAAACAAAATAAAATATGTAAAAAAAACAAAATAACAATTAATTAAAATACAATTTAATATATATATATATATATATATATATATAGAGAGAGAGAGAGAGAGAGAGAGAGAGACCCTTGTTTCCAACGAACAAATCCGTCGGTAAATGTAGTTAAGAGTTTCCGACGTATTTGCCTGTCGGTAACGTCCACTGACACTTACCGACGGACATATCCGTAAGTAATTAAGGGACCCATGTGACAAGGTTTCCGATGGACTAGACCGTCGAAAATTTCCGACGGACCGTCCCTATTTGTCGGAAACCCTTTCCTACGCTCATAGTACCGACGAATTCGGTCCGTCGGAAAGTCCGTGGGAAATGCAGTTTTCTGAGGGCTTTCCTTCGTTTCTGATGGTAATAGCCCTTTTTTTTTGTAGTGGTTTATGTAACTATGATGTTGTAAACTACACATGTTTAACCACATACATATCTTTGGGACGAAACAACTTCTCACTAGTTCAATCATGGGTAATGATCCAATTAATGCATAGTAAACATGTGAACTCAATAGCTAAATTCGGTCGCAGTATTAACTCTAATCAGTCTTTCATGTAGATCCTATAATCGGTCGCCATTTCGGTCACCAAAAACAATCAAAAAATTCGGTCACTATTTTCGGTCGCTAAACAACCTTTTTTTGTAGTGTAGAATGTTCCGTCTCTTCTCCTAATTTCGAAGGACAACAACTATAGAATGTTCTGTCCAACCTAATGACAAATCTGCTTCCTAAAGCCTAAGATTACATGGCTGCAGATGAATTTTTTCATAAATAGATATACCATCCAAATCCCTAACTTTCACCCCAAAGTTTTCCGAATGGGTTGATTGCAACGCAGAAATTTAAAATGTACCTCTGTTTCGCGAGGTTGCGAGAGAGGCAGCTGCAAGAGGACACTTGAGGAGCAACAAGCTTCAAAAGGAAGGGCCAAGCGAGGAGTGCTTGGGATAGGCGAGATGGATATATGGACCCTCGATGGATTTTGGTGTTGCAATGGTGCCGCAGAGGACGGCAGACATGCTCATGTGTACAGACGTCGATTGGCAGTGGTGCCGTCGCCGTCGTCTACTAACACCAGGGTGTTGCTTCGGTGCCTCTCGTCAACCAATAAGACAACACAATGTTGGTTTGTTAAGATTATTTTTGCAAAGAGAACAATGGACAATTTAGCAAATACTACCTCCGGTCCTTAATATAAAAAACAAAACCCTTAAGCACACAGACAAAGGAAATGCATTAAAATAAGCTAATTGTAATTAATATTCATATAAATATTCAAAAATACCCCTTCTAATTAATGAACAAACTCACTTGTATGGAAAGTTAACATATCTCGTAAATATCATAACTTTATTAAGGCTGAATGTTGACATTATACTGTTTGCTGAATTGGCCTTCTAACCGCAATTTAGGGAGAAATTATGAGTTTTTTATTCATCATTTTATGCTAATTTTTTATTTATTAAATTAAAGTTCTTATATCTTTGTTCCTTACACGGGAAGGAATGCAAGCATTAACAAGGATAGGACACTGACAGAGGAGGAGGGTAGTACTGTAGCTACAAATTTCATTTCGTCACACTCTCTGGTCACACGCAACAAAGGATCAGGGACGAATTCTTTGGTCCCTCTTTATCTCCTCTCCTCCCGTCCCTCTTTCATTTTTTCTTCATCTTTTCCTTCTCTCTCGGCACAGGACGACAACCACACTAGGGAGAACCGAGGACGAGTTCGAATGGCGACGTCGGAGAGGACGACAATGAGTAAGGTGACGGCGACGGTTTTCTGAACGGCGAAAGGAGTCAACGACCTCGATCTCCTTCTGTCACTTTCTCGATAAGATTTCTCTCTCAAATTTCTCTCATCCAAAAGCTTTAATCTTCCAAAATGTTGGATTTTCAGCCCATTCTCTCTCTGTAGGTTATTTGAGAAGCATCGGTTTTATCTTTGTAAAGTCAGAAGCTACCGATTTGTGCTTTCAGAGAAGGAAAAAAAATAGACAAAATACTCGTTCATTGATGGAGGAAGGAGAGGTGGAGAAACTATGGGTAAGCTTCCTTTATCCTTTCTTCCAAAAATCAAGGGTTTTGAGTATGCTTGAGGTAAGGGATCCCTTTGTATTTTGAAACTTTAGGTCTTTTTAGATGTTTGTTTGGTGAGGGATGTATGTTGTTTGTAATGAAGGTATGCCATGAATTTACTAAGTATTTTATCATATCTTGTGATGTGAAGTGTTTATAATATGTGTCTATTTATGATCTAAAGGAAGGTGTGATGAACTCATAGTATAATGTGTTCATAGTGGTTGGGATTTTTTTTTCTTCTCTTTTCTGTTGCTAATAGTGACTGGAGGAGGCTCACTACAAGAATTTAAGCAATTTCCCAAGGCATATTACCCAAGGCAAAAAATCCCTAGGAAATTTTGACGTTTCCCACGGTTAAAGCCTTGGGAAAGTTCTCTATATGGTTCCCACGGGTTGGGCCTTGGGTAACAGAGGCGCTAACTGCTCCCGCTTGTTTTCCCACGGATTGGGCCGCAGGTATCTGATTTAGCTGTTTCCCACGGGTTAGACCCTGGGAAATATGTTACATGAAGCGCCGTTTCCCAGGGTTGTGGCCGTGGGAAATATGTTACATGAGGCGCCGTTTCCCAGGGCTGTGACCATGGGAAATATGTTGAGGCGCCGTTTCCCAGGGCTGTGGCCGTGGGAAATATGTTACATGAGGCGTCGTTTCCCAGGGCTGTGACCGTGGGAAATATGGAATTAGAAACCCTCGCCTTCCTTCACTCTCTGAGTTACTTCAGAAATTGCAGTGTGGAGCCATGGACAACATGCACAAACCATGGTTCTGCCTTTATCTTCTCATCATCATCTGCTTCTTCTCTCTTCACACCGACACCTCCCTTGCAGCTTTGACCACCATCTCATCAAACCAATCTCTTTCTGGTGACCAAACTCTCGTTTCCAAAGTAGGAAACTTTGAATTGGGTTTCTTCAAGCCAGGTAATTTAGTTCTCTTTGACCAGTCTCAAAATAAAGTTTCAGTCCCTGTACGCGAACGGCGCCGCCCCTACCTCCTTTGGTCCGTCATCCTCCTCCTGGTCCAGCGCCATCTCCGACCACCGTGCAGAGCCACTGCCAGCGGCTGCATTGATTCTGATAGTGTTGCTCCTCTGAAGTGTTGAACCCTATTTTGCATTGATTCTGATACTGTTGAGTATTCTGCTATTCTGATAGTATTAAGCTATAAATTAAAATTTTTTAATTAAAAAAATACATAGGTTTCCCACGGTTAAAACCCTGGGAAATGTTTCCCAGGGAAAATTCCGTGGGAAACGTTTCCCAGAGATTTTTCCGTGGGAAACTTTTCCCAGGGAGTAGTCCGTGGGAAATTTCCCAAGGGTGTGACCGCGGGGTATTTCCCAGGGCCTACCCGTGGGAAACGTTTCCGACCAGCTGAAAACCGAGGGATCTGTATCCGTGGGTCATCCCTGGGAAATGTGTATTTTCCCATGGATTTTATGGATTTCCCAGGGCCATAGGCCGTGGGAAACAGCGAAAATTCTTGTAGTGGCTTAGTAATTTATTATGTTCACATAACAGTGTAGCACTGATTTCTTTTAATAAACATATGATGGTAGTTATAGCAGCAATCATATTTAATCAATAGCTTTTGGTGAAGCAACATTTCTATTCAAGCAAAGTCCTTTTATATCAGTAAATTACCAAGGTTTACCAGCTTTTAGGGACTGAGGCATAGAAATCACGTGACTAGGTTGCTTCATATTTACTTTCATGTCCTCTTCTAATTGCAGCTTTGTTTCCATTAACTTAGAGAATACAAAAGTTGCATTTGACTTAAATGAAAAGGTTATCCACGTGATGTTTCCCTGGCCAAATAAGTATAATTGATCTAAACAGAAAAACTAACACTTTTAGCCTCCTGTAACGTGTGTGTGTATAGTTGTGAGTGTGGCATAGAGTATTTTTATGCTATGATGTGATTTTGTTTTTTGAAGACAAAATATTTCAATTTATTTAGGAATAAGAATAATTAACAATTAGGATTTTTTCATGCAGCTGTTGGTTGTATTTATAAGTACCTACAGGTATGAGGGAGATGAGTTTGATGAGAGTAGGGTAAAAAACAAATATCCTTAGTCGAGCATTCGAAAATAAGACCTTTAATGATGTTGAAAATAAGACCTTTATTGATGTTGTAATCATTATATCTTATATATATTGATGTTTGGATTGCTTTATGGTATTTGGGACTTCTTCATTCAACTATTTTCACTGATAATGGGACTACAATTTCATTTCTAACCTTTTATAAAAATTGAATAAAGGATGATTGAAAGGTTATAGCTATCATTTTAATCCTCTGTTTTAAAAAATCTCAAATATTGAGTGTGTCTACTCAAAATAAAGAATAACCCTTTATGTTTTATTCATGTCTTGATGGTGTCATAAGCCTCAACGAGCCACGATGTTATGTATGCAGCGAGTAGATGAAAAGATGTCAGAAGAGGATCCAAAGCCTCTCAACTTTATTCCAGAGGTTATATTGAAGGAGTAATTCCAGCAGAGATGTTTCCAAACCAAGAAGGCCAAGGACTTCATCAAGCCCATGGTGGAACATTTGGTTTTGTACAATCTGAGACATTGGGTTCATCTTTTGAACAATC
This sequence comes from Sophora flavescens, assembly GCA_030762895.1. NCBI lineage: Eukaryota > Viridiplantae > Streptophyta > Magnoliopsida > Fabales > Fabaceae > Sophora > Sophora flavescens. Next base: position 27,664,960 of record CM061063.1, on the reverse strand, counting down.
ACATGATGGAACATTTGGTTTTGAAGAAGCAAATTCTTCTATGCTTTCACAGCTTACTGCGACTAGAAAGGTGAAAAAAATACTTCCACACTGCCTTGAAAATATTCGTGTTGGTTGACAAGATATTTCCATGTTATTGCATACAAAGATAAATGACTAAGATGAGGGTCACGGTGATACTCAATAATGAGAGATGTTCTTCTGAGGAACTTCTGTCTGAAAATTGGTCCGGGTTTCGGATTCCCTAGATATGCTGTAAAATGAGCATGGGGACAGGAGGGGTGTCTGGAATCTGGAATGAAATTATTGTTATAATAATTTTTAAGCCAATGTTATTTGTTTATTTCTCCTTCCTCAAGCTGAAGCAGATTTAAACTGAAAATCAATTCAACAATTTCATAGTAGTTTAGCAGTTGGAATATGTTGTTTGTGACCAATATAGATTCTAATGCATGTACCCCTGACAGGACCACCTCACAAGGTTCAATTTCTGTGATAAGCTATGAAGAGAGGCCCATATTAAAGAAATGTTCTCCCTCAATGGTTTCGGTGAAGTTCCTGTAAGAGTTGGAGTGGTGGTTAGATCGCGGACCCGTAATGCAAAGGAATCATTGGCTGATGTTGATTTTGCTGATTGCGTGGAACTACAGCCAGAGGTATATGGTAAATCAATTCCAGAACTTCTTCAAAATCTTCCTGTTTGTTTTGTAATGATCTTCTGTCCACTTGGTGTATCTTTATACCGTTTGTTGGATAGTTAATCTTACTTGGGGATATTTTTGCAGATGTTTCTTTGAAAACTGATTCAGTTTCATTCTCTTATTTGCAGGTACTTTTCAATAGAAGAAATTCTAAAAGAAATTTTGGTTTGTTATTTTTCTTCCTAATTTAGTTTCGCTGTCTGTCTAATTCTCTTTCCAGCACTATATTTGTTAAATTTTTGGGCAAGCTACATTCAGAATTAACCTGTTAACATGGTGTGTCTTGATGTCCATGTTCAGCTTTATATGGATACTATACAACATTTTCTTGACACCGCTAATGAAAACATAACCATTGAATAGGATCCCATAGCCTATGATGTCTCGCTACTTAGAGCTACCCTATATGTTATCGTTTTTTGCAGGCCGACATTGACATTATTGTACCTTTTGTGAGTATCGGGAATACTATTGAGCAGTTTCTAACTTACTATGAAGCAGTCTTCGAGACTTAAGCAAGATACTTTGCCTCAAATATGTACTTATTTAACACGTGTACGTGATATTTTCAAAAAGGTGGCAACCAACCAAATATAGATCACACAAGAGAGTCTTGGTTTTAGGGCAGGTACCTTCTAACTTCTACTGATAGCAGTTTCTGCACATTAAGTTACTTGCTATATGTCATGTGGTTTTGGTCTAGGCTCTTAATAGCATGCTATATGTTATACAAGTGTAAAACTAAAAACTGGTGTTTTTTTTTTGGTATAAGAAAATTGGTGGTTTTAAAAGTACTGTTGGTAGAGATACATGAATGAAAAGAATAAAAACACCATGAAAAAACAAAGTTTTCAATCATCTATATGAGAAAAATTGGGAGGGTATTTGAACCAAGATACTTTCTTATGAAGTTTTGCTCCATCCTTTGATTTTGATCATTTGTATTGACAACTGTTCATAATGATGTTCTTTTAAAAATTTTCTTTTACGATCATTTCTCTATGACGAAGTTTGTATAATTTGTTTATTTGGCCATCGAAAAATAAACATTGGATATTATGACTGTCATACGATACCTGAATACTATTCCTAGGGGGTACAAAGGTCCTCAACAGATGCATATTTATTTTATTTAAATTTAATCATTATAGCCAGTTAGGTTGCCATTGGATTTTGCGGGAATGGTCAGAACTCAGAAGCATGTATTTTGTGAGTGGTGTAAACTATTATTTTCAATTTTTAAATTAATAAGTGCATGATATCATGCCTTTACTAAAGCTTAATATTGTGCAGCTGAGTTGACGTTGTTACCGCAATTTAAGGGACTTTTAATCAGTTTTTTATTCAGCTTTTACTATTAATTTTTTATTGATTATTTTAATTTTTTGTATTTTGGTTCCTTACACATGAATGGAAGCATTAATGGGATAAGACATTGACAAACGGAGTACTATACCTATACCTACGAATTTCATGTTCTATTCTCTGGTCACACACAAAAGACTCCCCGGTCACATGCAACCAAGGACGACTTCTTTGGTCTCTTTCTCTCATCTTTCACTTTTTCTTCATCGTTTTCCTACTCCCTCGACACAGATGACGACCACACTGAGGAGAACCGACGACGAGTTTGAACGACGGTAGCGGCAGTGACGGAGAGGACGACAAGGAGTAAGGCTGCGGCGGTCTCCTAGGTTCCTCTCAACTGGATTAAGGTTTGCTCTCTCTCTCTCTAAGATTCAATCTTTCTTCTTACTGTGAAATAGCTTGCCCTGCATCTTTCTCCTCTTCCGTTCCTTCTCTTGCCGATCCTTCATTCTCTCCAACAAGGTCTCTTTGCTTCCAACTCATTCATTCATCTTTTTGTTTCTATCTTCATTCTAATCTAGGGTTTATTGATTTGGGGCTTTGCTTAATCATGAGTTGTAGGATGCAAAAAATATTGAATTGGAGCTTTGCTGGGACTTTTCCCCCTTTATGCATTTGCATTATTATTGCTGCTGTTAGCAATTATCCTTTCTCCCACTTTATGTGTATAGGAATTTTTCCTGTTGCTTCTATTTTTTGGCACTCTTTTATTTTCATATTGACATTTATTAGGCATTGAAGCGAAAGTTGATGGTAATATGGGATACTTTGATTTGGTGTGATGATCTCTTTCCCAAGAAAGAAAAAGGAACGGGACTGGAAGAAGTAACATTTATTTGTTCAAGTTTTTAAAATTTTCTAATTTTATATTAAAAAAAATAGTTTTGGGAATCCTTTATAAACATAAGATTAGGACATGAAAAAGATTGAAAAATTGAAATTTTGGAAAGTAATTGAAGTTTTGAAGGATTAGCAGTTATAATATCAATGGTTTTTGGTTTTTTTGACAATTGGTTATACTCTCTCTTGGGTACAGGTTAGGAAATGACATATAATGGATTTATTGGAATTTGGTGCTAATTTCTCTAATGTTTTGAAATGTACGTGTTTTGGGGGGGTTGCTTGGGTATGGTTAACTCAAATCATAGGGGTAACCCATTGGTTTTTAGCTAATCTGAGATATGTTTCTGGTTCTAAGCTTTGCTCATCCACATAGGGGCTGTGAGATGTCTATAAGATCTTGATGTTGACAAAACTAAATGAACTTTTAGGAAAGGCTAAGCAGGTTGGGGAATGCATCTTTTCGTCTCAAATTTCAGCTATGGAGGCATGTTTTAGTTTTTTCAGGGCCTTTGGATTTGGGTGCATGAAGGTTTTAAGACCTGTTGAATGCAATATTGGCCTTAATTTTTGAATGTTACAAGAAATGATAAAGGGTTTTTGTAAACTTAGTATGGGTTTTTTATTTTAGTTCTGCAGGGTCTCTACTGGTGCAGTTTCGGCCTAAAGGGAGGTGGTACAAGTTTGTGAGTTTGGCATGAATGTCTTTTAATTTGGGTCCAAAAGGTTTTATGAGGTTGGGAATAACATATACAAAAATTTGATTTTTTTTTTTTGACTCAATATACAAAAATTTGACGGCCTACTAAAATGACCTATTCTTAGAGTAGTCTGCTGATTTATATAAATGTTTTGTTTCATAAAATTAACAAAATGAAGTTAATGATAAAGACTTTATCAATTAATTAGCCATTTAAAAGAAGAAATTGTAATATCCACAATGAGGATATATGCTGTATAGCTACAGCAACAGCTTGCAAGTATAGGAAAAGAAGAAATTGGCCACCTTATGAGGATACTAGAGCTATATGCTGTATAGCTACAGCAGCAGCTTGCAAGCATAGGAAAAAAATGGGAATTGGCCACCTTATATAGTGAATGTGATAGCATTATATGTTTTTCCTCTATGGAGTTGTTACTAGAGCTCAAAGGGTATAACTGAGGGGACACCATTACTTATTGAAAACTATACATGATTGGTGAATGTGTCATGCTTCTAACTTTGGCCACTTGGCAATGTCTCAACCTAATAGTTTTTATTATTTCCTATATTGAATGTTGGTATAATTGCATTAGAATAATCAACTTTCAATTAGGAGAGAAACAAGGAAGGTTATTAGAGGATTCGTTGGGTTGGATATTGTGTTGTATGTAACTATTAATCAAGGGTTTCCTGCATGTAGCTTCCCCATTTCAAGCATGCAATAGATATGTAACTTCTCAATAATTGAAAATGTTGGAGTGATGGATAAGAAAGGTAAAATTTCTAGAAAAAGACCAATCACTATTATCGATTCTCCTCTCTTTATAGTACACACTCAGACATACCTACACACATTGTTTCCTGTCATTCTGTAAATGTGTATCTTTCAAGCATGGATATTGATATTGTATGTATCCACGTTGACTACCAGCTCGATGCAAAGAGATGCATGCTAGAAATATAATCATTGTTCTAAAATAACATCATTCCTAACCTTTTTAGCCTTTAAGAGATCTCTGGGCAATATCACTATTTCTCAAGGATACCTTTGGATTGAACTGGAATTCATTTCTTTACTTGAGAGTGAATTTTTTTTTTTTCCAGAAAAAAAGGTATGGGGCGAGGGGAACTATAGGGTTAATTTCATACTTCTGAAGTACCATTCAGGTAGCTCATGGCATATTGTGTCTATAATAGGTCTATACATATATTAAGTTTGAAAGATCTTTTGCATTTTTATTTGATAACAATAATTACTATTGTTGAAAAAATGTCTTCACAGCATTTCTATATCCTGTCTATGCTTCCATGGTTTCTATGTGTTTGTTTTGGTGGGGGCAGGGGTCTTTTGGAGTATAATAGTTTCACTAGCTGTAATTTATTATTATTAATTTGTTTCGCAATTTAGCGATTCTTTGGTTTTTAAACCTTGGCGATTTCCTTTTGCAGAAACTAGGGGAAGGTATTAGAGTTGTATATATCTCAATAGATGTGGATTGTGTGGATCCTACGTTTGCTGCTGGAGTGTCTCACATAGAACCAGGAGGTCTTTCTTGCAAATTGTGTCTCACATCCTACCTTTGTTGCTTTAAACCAGGTTTTTTTGTTGCTAATTTAGGATTTGCCACGTTAAATCGTTTTCTTAGGACTCAAGCAAAGCAACTTTCTTCCTCCTCTACCATCTCATTATCTCCTTTTGTAAGAGCCAAGCAGGGAAATCTAATGGTTCCTGCAAGAAAGGTTTCTGCTAACAGCTCTTACATTGTCAGCTACATTAGAAGTGGCACATCCTCCAAACTGTTTATCCTATGATTCGCTAAAAGGATAAAGAATATGTTCTCTTTATATATAGTTTGCCTACTAGCTTGCATTGTTATGCAATTGTAAATGTTAGTGACTTCTTATCACTCATTTATTTTAATCCTACAATCTGAATGAGAAACCAGACTAATTAGTAATGACATGTAAAGATGGGTTTTAGCTTATTTGGTGAGAAAATCTGATTTTGTTCGTTGCAACTTCTTCTATTAGTTCTTTTACATTTTCTGTGATTTTCATGCTAATTTGTCCTATTAGTTTGATAGGAAGAATATTACCTTATTATGTTACAACAATAAGAATTTGTCCTGTTTGCTTTTGCCATTCTAGGAAATTTGAGTGGTGTGTCCATTTTACTTTTTACATTATAAACACTTAATGGAGTCTGTGATCTTTTATGAAATCTCCTCTTTTGTAACATATGGATTTATATATTGTTTGAATTATACAAGTTTGTTGCTGGCTCCTTTAGAGATGCTTAATGTGATTTTAGTTTAATGAGTATTCTTTTATTTTCGTTGCCCAGTCAAATTAAGTAATATTAGCCTTGACTTCGACCATCTTCCATTTTTATATTATTCATAATATTTTTTATAGGTTGATAGCTGGAAAATCAAATATGCCACATTTTCTTTTAGCATTTAACGGTCATTCTTAACTTTTTTAATTAGATTTGCATATAATCTAATTACTTTAGTATAATACATCTTTTCATGTAAGTAATAATTATCCTTAATAATAAATTATTGACCTTTGATTGCAAGTTCTCATGCTCCATCACGACAGTGTTGTAAACTCTTTAAATTAGCCACAACATCACCACTTAGTAGTCTATTTTTCACACAAAGTAGCATAGCTCAATAAAGATATATAGAAGATGCATATCCCACATAAAGAAAATCATAAAAAAGAAAAGAGTTTAACCAAGTAACTTATCATTCATCTAAATAATATAAGTAGCCAAACTCAGCAAAGATTCTGTAAACAATATTTTGGCACTAACACAATAGTTATGAGTGAAACTGACTTATTGCTTCCAGTCTTAACCAAGCAAGGATTTCTACAAAGTAAATAATTTTACCTTAACCTCATCAAAGATTGCATTAGGTTGCACTTGAGGATCCATTATTAGGAAGATACCGGGATAAGCAAAAATTAAAACTTGCAAGTCTGATTGGAAAACCAACTTATGTCCTAATTATCTCAACTATACCTGTGATACTTTACGTGGTTTAATGCTATAAACAACTTTCTATTTTGATGGTAAGAGCATATAGCAGTTAAATTCCAACAAGGCATCTTCATCAATTTACAATATGCTACACAAGCTTCTATCTTTTCTTGAAAGGTGTTTTCCTTTTCTTTATTCCAAGTTCCATTCCAACTTTGTAACCTATCAAACCTTAACACTTTTTTTGCCTGAAACAATAAACAACTTTTGATTTAAAATGGGTATTTTGATTTTTGATTTTTTTTTTTGGCAGGTAACACCATTGACAGATGAGAGACTACCTTTCAGATTGTAGGTGTCATTCAATATCCTAATATTACCATTTGCTGCCATATGTAATTATGTTCATGGGTTGTTATTGTGGAATGGGGAGTTAAAATGAATGACAAGCTATGCATTTTCTTCTACACCTCTGCACCAACTTTGCCATATTCAAGAGTTTATATTTGGTTTGCCTCCCTGACTCTCTTACGCCTTCACATGTTTTTTCAATGGAAAGCATTCTGAAGGTTACTTTGGTCAATTGAATGAGAGAATGTTGATTGAATGCTTCTGAATGAATTTTTTTTTATGAAACTAGCTAAGGTGCTTAGGCATCATAATAGTAGATTGACATCCCAACTATATTGGCACCCCAATCCCTACCTATCATTTGCAGTACCTTAAGATTATATTAAAATGAAAAAAAAAGAAATACAAAAAAAGACATGGGGGGCCAAACCAAAACCCATGCCAAAACAAAATCCTAATGAAACCTATAAGAGATACAACCAAACCTGTTTTGATTGAAATCTCTCAAAAGTCAAAATAAAATCAGGTGGTGACGCCCACCAAGTATTACAAAGACTAGAAACAACATAAGATGCTAATTTATCCGTGCATGTGTTTCCTTCCCTAAATACATGAGAAACTACAAATTTCATTTTCTTAATGGAATTCAAACAATTTTTCCAGCTGCTTTTAATCTTCCAAGGAACCAAAGTAGAATCCGAAAAGGCTGCAACAATTATTACAATGCAGATAGCCTACTTATAGATGAACCATTACAACTATTTGTACCTACTTTGTCCTTTATGTTTATTATGTTCTTTTAATATTTCTAGAGAGTTGGTTCCCAAGAACTTGATAACTCTTGGAGGAATATTTCATGCTTGCCCCAACTTACATATTCAGGGGAAGAGAGTCAACCACCTAACTTGAACTTGAAATTTATCCAATCTCATTATCAAATGGAACTTTGTAGATCATAAAAGCAATGGTACTTCATAATGGTGTATGAGTTTTGTTTCTATTGCTTATATTTTTTAGCATCCGCATTAGACTTATCTAAGAGTGATATGGCTTCTCTAATCGACGCAAAAATAGGAAGAAAATTTAGTTACCTTTTGCATGCACATGTGACTTTACTCAAGATAATAAATCTATTATTTGCACCAGCAGGTCAGTTAAGTGAAGGACTTGAACACCGAGTTGGCATAATGGAAACTTCATTGAGCAGGTTTGCAATGATCTTAGATTCTGTTCAAAGTGACGTGATACAAGTAAACAAATGAACTTACTTTAGAGAGTAAGTGATGAATTCAAATGTTATCGACAATATTCTGAAAAAAATATTAATGGAAGCTTTATTGTGCTGATCAATTGCTTTACAAATGTCTGGTCTAAAACCTTCCATTAACTGATCTGATAATTTTTGTATGCAACCATTTTTTTGGATGTATCTACCCCATGGAAACAGTATATTTTGATAACATGGTTTTGTTTAGTGCTCTTATACCTGCAATTGATCCTATCATTGTTTTGTCCATATTCAGGTTATTTATGTACTGCTTTAGTACAATACTAAGAGTTTAGCCTATTATGTAGATAGGCCTTGGAAAATGTGTTAATTGAAAATAGTTATGGACCCCCACCCCACCCCAATTTCTACAACAAACCATTAGACGGAAGAAAAATTAGATTGACCTGCTTTGCTTTTAGTCTATTTACTTCTACTTCATACATAAGAATAAGTAGTTTGATGAAAAATACACGGTGTGGAATATAAGATTTGTTTTTTGTTTTTTTACGAATATTTGTAAAAGGAGTCGTGTCTAATACTTATCAATTTTCCTTACGTTGTCAGACCGCTATAATTCGGCCACTCAATATATATCCCTAAGCACCATCCCAACTGAACACCAGCAACTCTCTTTGAGCTGTTTTCATGAGCCTATTCAACAAACTATTCTTTAGAATATGTAATTTACACATTTTTTATATAACTTGCATTTATAAATTCCAAAGAATCCATATAAATTGTGTAAGTTTCTCGAAATTCAGATCACAAGTAATATGGTACATATTTGATTCTGATTTAATGCTAACATATTGTTGTTGAGTTTAGAAAGTGGCTTCTACACATGAATCTATTGAATGCTATCTTATTGTCAGCAAGCAGCTTTAGATTTTTAACCATTTGTCTTACTGTCCAGTTGCTTCCTTATTATTCCACTGTTATAGAGGACTAAAAGCAGCATACACACGGATCTTAATGTTTGTTCCATACATGGCTGTAAATAAAATCATGAAAAACTGTGACATAAAATAGCTAACAATTTTAGCGACTCACCGGCACATATAAGTAGAGCCATTTATCAGTAGAATAGCATATGGATGCTTCCTTCTGACTCAGTTTAAGGTCCATTTGGCTTCAATTTGCTATATTATCATTTTTAATAAATACAATCTTTTGTAGGTTCATTTCGTGGAGCATATTTAATGGTCAATTTTTTGTGTGATCATCTCATTGGATACAATATGTACTGGATATGCTTTTCTAATGCACAAATTTGTTTCTATATTGAAACAATGTTGAAAATTTATGTTAATAAACTATGTGTAAAGTTTGGAAATTGGAAAGTCTTTCATTTTCTATCTTGGCTCGAGTTGTTCATGCAAATAAAAGCATTCATAGTTTTAAGTTCCTTGCAACTTGCTTTTTGAAGAAGATAAACAAGTTGTGACAGTAACAATTGATGTTCACTTTATTGCTAGGACATATAAACTAATCCTCTTCTCCAGCTTATTTTTTTAGTCAAATTGTATGGCATCATCATTGCTATGAAGAACAACTACATTGTAAATTGGAAAATTAGATTGTGAACATGATTTACAATCGCTACTATATTCTTAATGTTGGTTGTATGATATTTTCACACTTCGGTGAACATTGTGCATTTTAAGTGACTTATTGTAAATTAGTGAAATTCATTGGTTTAAGTGATTTATGCTAAGTAAACTAATATTTATCTCTATAAAAAAATGTAAACTAATATTATTATTTATAAAATAAATTTATTGATACTTAAAAAAACTGTATCTGTGCTTTCAGTACGGGTCAACAACCCTAGTAAATATAAATCTTATTATAAATGAGGGTAATATTGAAAATTAATATTTAATATATTTGAAATTGATACATATTTCTTATATTTTGGATAAAAAAAATACCCTATTTATTTATTATATTAAGGACTATGAGGTAGTAGTACCTAAACAAGTAGTTGAACCAATACTCAGTTGCCTTTTTTTTTTTTTTGTGTGGATGAAATGAACTCTACCATTGATTGTTATATGAATAAATCGGACGGTTTATGATAATGGTTCAACCGTATATCACATTCCATCATGCCTTATCGTAGAAGCTACCTTGAACTTGGGATGCGGTTAAAATTTGGCATTGCAAATTTGCATAAAATAAGAAAAGTTAATAACCTTTATTGTTGGCGTCGCCCGGACTCGAACCGGAGACCTTCAGTGTGTTAGACTGACGTGATAACCAACTACACCACGACACCATCTTGTTGCCATTCTTCTCAAACAAAGAAATATATCCTTAATTTTATGAACCCGCTATTTCCTTCGTTGAATGTTGAAAACTTGAAATTACTGGTTCGTCTTTGTTTCCTTAGCTGTAAGCTCACGCTGTATATCGAAGAAACCCTAAAAACTTCCACGTTCCACCTTCACTCTCCCTTTCAGATGCTTTCCCTGCGTTGAAGGTTTAAAAAAGTTCAAAACGCAAACATGTCTGCAGCTCTCGGTTTGTCCCTTGATGACATCATCAATAACACCAGAAAACTAAAGTCCGGATCCGGAAACTTCCGTGCCCGTCCATCCGGATCTGGACCCGGACCCGCTCGCCGCTTCCTCAACCGCGCCGCCCCTTACGCCACCGCTAAAATACCTAGATTGATTTCATTCATTTTTAATTTTCTACGAGATTCGGTTTTCGATGTCAAACACCATTTTGCGCTGGATTAGATTTATCGTTGATTTTTAGGCGCCGGAGATGACGATCTGTTGGCAGATCAGCATGTGGCGTTCGCAGGTAGTGCGTCTTCCATAGAAACGGGGACCAAACTCTACATATCTAATTTGGATTACAGTGTTTCAAACGATGATATTAATTAAGGTATTTTTACTGTCTCTTATTTGGCATAACCTCGAGCTTCGATCATTGAATTTTATATGAGCGACGACATTTTGTGAATTGATTTTGATTTGATTGTATATAGCATGTTACTAGTGCTTGCTGTGTGAGAAATGTGGACAATCTGAACCATTCATAAAAGCCTGACCAGTGTGCTATCTTATGGCTTAGAAAACATGGCGGAGTCGATAGAAGAAGAAATAAATGAGAGAAAACCGAAAACTGAGTGTATGGAAGTTCTTATTTTCTACATAGGCTAGCTAACCAACCAACCAACCGTTAACTAATCCTAATCTGTAACTGACTATATCTCTGATAACTTGATTGGGAGAATGTGAGGAGTGTGCGTTTAAGTTTGTGCCAGTATGACTCTACTATAGTCGCTGCTCAAGTTGTTAATTGTAGATTTGGATTTCGAACTGGTTGCACATTATGCTTTTTATGAATTTCTCCCTTCATGGCCACCTCTCATGGGCTCATTATGCATTCCTGTTTGGCCATGTTATTGATATTATTTTATAATATGTGGAATTCGATTCTAAATTAGCTTTATTTTTCCCTTCTTTTGAAGCATACATGAATAATTGTGTACTTATAATCATGACTACATATACATCCATGTAGGGTTGGGTTTATAAAGTGAGTTTAAATCAATTTATGATATTGATGAGGAGGTCATGTGTTAGAGTTTTACAATCCATCCAGTGTACACTTTACCCAGAAGAAAAGGAGGTCATGTGTTAGAGTTTTACAATCAATGTTTAAATTCAATTTTCATACTTGCAGGAATTGTTTTTTGAAGTTGGTGACCTGAAACGGCATGGCATTCATTACGACAGGAGTGGCAGGTCGAAGGTATCTTGTCCAGTTGGCATAATTTGGTCCTTCTGATCCATTCTTTCTGTTCTGCTGTAGTTTAGAAAAACTCTTTTTCATAGGGTACAGCAGAAGTAGTCTTCTTGCGACGAGCAGATGCTGTAGCTGCTGTTAAGAGATACAACAATGTTCAACTTGATGGAAAACCGATGAAGATAGAGATTGTTGGAAAACAAACATTTCTACACCTGCTGCGGTCCCTGCTGCAAACGGAGCTATTGGAAATTCAAACGGAGTTTCTTGAAGGCTTGCACTTGTTTATTGACTTAGTACTTTAATGATCTGCCTCTCTTTAGTCTGATATTTTGGGGTGTGAAGCCTCCTATATTCTATATTCTGCTTAGATTAGCTATTTTTTAATATTTGAAGTGTTTTTGGGTGTGTATATATTGCTGTATGTTTTGAATTTTTTTTTAATCTTGATGCAAAACTTGACCGAGTCATGTTTTATGATGTTTTCAGTCAGTTGATGAATGTTATTAACTTTAACTTTGTTACTAGAAATTTTCAATCTTTAGAATGGCGAAAAGCTTTTGGATATTTGGAATTTTATGAGTCAATTGCTTATATCACTTTTGGCATGTTGGAAGTCTCTTAACTGTCATGTGATGCCACTTGACAAGCTTGCTATTGATATGATTATCCTGTCCTGTATACATGTTTTTCAAAAAGGGACCTTCGATCAGTGAATTGCTGCAAATGAATGCTGGTTGCTTGTTAGTATTAAGTTCTAACATGGCATATGGATGCAAGGAGGCTGTGTTTAGGGTTTAGGGTTCCCAACTATTTTCAATTCTAAATATTGAATTTGGCATTTTAACACTACTTTTGACTTATTTCATGTGATGACTTTTAGTGTGATTGTTAAGTTGGTTTTCTTTCTCACATTAAAGCTAATTGCATGTATCTTTGATCAGTGGTCAAGGAAGAGGTGGGGAATTCAGAAAGCCAGGAGGTAGAGGGCAAGGCATTCGAAGGGGCCGAGGACGTGGAAGAGGTCGTGGTGAAAAGATATCTGCAGAAGATGTTGATACTGATTTGGACAAGTATCATGCAGAGGCAATGGAATTGAACTGAAGGGATCAACGTTCTATATTCTTGCTATTACATCTGTGGTTGTTAGGGACATGGTGATGGAACACCACACATTTATGTATTTTTCACAGCCCTACTTTTTAGGAAAGGGGATGGATTACTTCTAGAGTGAAATCTTGTTAGACTTGATATGTGGAGTTTGGGCTTCTGTTGTCAAATATTTGTCTTCCTTGGGTTTGAAGTATGGGTTTAGAAACCGAAGTCCGCATGTAATATGCACTCAGGCTTGCTTTCATTGGCTTTAATCATTTGTTTTATCAACAAGTGGATTATGAAAGTGGGAACTGTGATCTCGTCTATCATTGCACAAAGAAATCTTTGGCTGCAAAAAGTGGGAGGCTGCAGATTTCACCCACAGTCGCTTTGTAATTGGTTAAACCATTACAGTGGAATCTTCAAATGAGGTAGATTCCCTGCCCCTTCTTCCCTCTTTCCCGCCCACAACAAAAAGGAGTTATCTGATCTCTTTTGGTTTTATGATTTGTCCCGTGCTTTATCTAGTTTGATATTGTTTATTAAGTCTTGTTATCTTGGATGTTCTTGTTTTAAGTGAGTACATCTTTCTTGATTATCTGGTAATTTTCGCATTTTATCTAGTGAGATGGAATCTATGTTCTACTCGACTTCACGGGTCGAGTGCACTGGTCAAGATACAGGCCATTCCCCGCTAGGGATGCTAATTTCTACGGGAGTTGGTATTCATGTAATGTTCGCACGTCCTGCTGCATTCAGGATTCGGCTATGATTGTTTTAGATTCTTCACTCTCTAAAACTCCGTATGAAACCCAGTTGAATGGAAGCTCAAAAAATTAGCTTCATATGAAAGTGCATTGGGAAGCCAAATTGACATTGGGAGTTGTGCTTTTTTCAGTTTGTGTTAAATTAAATCTTAACCAAACATGCACAAATGTCTACACGTGATTCAATATGCATTGCGACCTTACTGTTCTTCCACCTGCACTTCTCAGAACTGTGGGGTTGAAGTTACATGCTGGTCCTCTTTACATTATATTTTCACTGATAGGAACTGAGGGACATAGTGAGGGGAGTTGAGTTTGTGCTTGCTTAATTAATGCCAAGTGCTAACTGGCTGTTGCAGTTGACGGGCGATGGTGAATACTAATGTCATTTTAGTTAGGATGCCCTCCTTGGGAAAGTGTTGTGTTTGCTTCCTTTAAATTAAGTGTAATGTTTGTCTTTAAATATGAGGGTTTTTTGAACTGAGCAGTCTGACAGCAAGACAATAATGTAAAGGTCGGGTTGTTCTGATTAGAGCAGGTGCAGTGTGAGGTTGCTAAGTTGTTTCTGGCAGAAGACCTGTAACTGGCCAGTGTGAGATTTTCAAAGTTTGGATTGTGTAATCCTTCATGTTTCTGCGGTTGGAACTAGTCGAAATTTTGTTTCAAACGTGATGCGGTCTGTGGATAAATATAAAAATGGAGTTCCAATGCTCTGGCAGGAATAGAAAAAATTTATCGGAAGTTGTTGCATTGAAGATTTTGAAGAGTTATACACTTGTATTCTCAATGAAAATTTTCAGTTTTTGGTATTTTTAACCAGTATCCTTAGGACACTGGAGGACCCTTAATATATAATGTACACCTTAAATGAAATGAACTGCAGTTCCATGTTTTCAGAGTTTTCATTCTCCAATGATAAATTACTTTGAATTCTAAACATTGTGTAGCCATAGTGAACAAATTATACATAACATTAACAAGCTTGTTTTTACACCAATTACCCCTCGTGACTTGAAAAAATATATCAGAGGATCAGGGAGCTGCTGTGGATTTGTGTTTTTCTTTTTCTCGGATGGTTCATACAAGTTCTATGTGCATATAAAATACAGAGACACAGGAACCTATGGTGATTTTGGCTTGGCAATCTTTTCCCACGTAGAAAATATCAACCTCAGCAGGGAGTAAAAGACTGCCTGAACGCAAGAAATAACGAAGTTCCAACAGGAGGAAGGCCAATACCATGGATAGAGCAACCTGAAGAACAAACTTATAAGATGCCGAGGGTAACGTCCCACCTGCATCATGGCATAACAATAACACGAATATTTTAATAGCCAGATAATTTTGTATTCCTGCAGCTCGCTCCCAAGAATTATGGTGTTAATCTTATCTATATATGCCAGGAATTCTTCTCATTAAACAATTTTGCACAATTGATTAATCATTTGATACCACCTATTAGAAAAGAAACATTTTAGTTATAAGTAAATAATATTAGTTAACAACGATGTGACACTTGTTATTGGTAGCCTGAAAATAACTACTCTGACAAGTATACAACTAAAATTAGTTGGCCATACATTATTTAGTAATTTGCCATGAATACGAATTAATGAAAAGATACTCACCGGAAAAAGCAAATCTAATGCTTCCCAGGCAGCATGACGAACAGCCCTGGTGGGATACATTGGACCACCCGGAGATGTAAAACTATATAAACAAGTTTTCAATCTCGTACTTGTAGTCATTCTCAATTCCATACCTGTGCCATTAGCATAATCAAAAGAATGGCATAGCTAGGTCAGGTCGAGATAAGAATAGTCCAACTATTGCATCTGAATGGTTGATATAGTACCCTGAAGGACCTTCATTTCTGAAAGGTAATGCAGCAGCACTGGTTCCACCTTTAACTTTTGAAGCTGACAACAAAATAATTTCAACACCATAAATTAAGGGTAACATCTTCATTTCTTCGTATGAATATGAAACAGAATACATGACTCCTAATTATGAAAGGTAAATCATATGTACCTGATCAGTAAGCTCAGTAACAAATATATCTGCTGGACCACCAACTAAGAAAGCAGTTGGGAAAACCGGACATTGCTTTAAGAAGCTATCCATTTTGTCAGCTACAAAGAGAAGAATAGTGAATAGTATTATTTTAAAGACAAATGCAATGCCATTTGTGGGTTAATTTACTCCTCTGAATGCCTACCTGAGTTGTAAAATAAAATGAACCTTGAGAGCAAAAGATACATATCTCGCTGGGCCTAAGGATTCAATGAACAGTAGAGAATTCAGAATGCCGTTGCTAGCAAGTAGCATAAATAATACACTGTAGGGTCCAATAAACACTTGTTGGCAGAATTCATCTGATGCTAAAACCAAAATCTGATAGGGTATCAAACCTGGACAGGAATTTTATTTAATCGAGTGTGGTCTAATGCAACATCTTCCAAAAGGTACTGAACTTGAGGGGAACACAAGGAATATGCAAAACAATTGGGAAAGGGAAGCAATAATCACAACATTATTCAGACAATACATATCAGTGCAAATAAACATAAGAAATGCCTTGAATTTGTTTGAATGTCAATCCTGTAGGACTCTTACACGGAATAGAGACTGGAAATGCCTTGAATTTGTTTGAATGTCAATCCTGTACATAGCACCAAAAAAATTATTGCAATATCAAATCATCCCAGATTGAATTTATGAGCATGGCATTATGTCAACTGTACGACTGCAGCAGTTAGAGTCCATAGAGACACATTTAATAACATCTGTTACTTTCTCTCTTGTTTTGTTTTTATAGAGGAGACAGACTTTGGATGGGTTGCTATTGAATTGGCATAGTTAAAGCTATCGACGCAAAGCAAAAAATAAGATCTCAAAATCTTTTAGAAAAAATTGAAACAAGGAAGAGCACCCACAAACACTTATTCTTCCCGTTTAGAAGGGGAATAGAGCATGAAAGGAAGTTCCACATGGAAGCTTATCAAATGTAACGCGATATTTTTGTCAATATAACGGTAAATGCCAGGCAATCTAAATCCAAGCTTGGGTTTTGCAAGTTATAGCCATTTAACTAACATTTTCATTTATAACAGCTTGTATTCATACCAGAAAACATTTGTGGCACCTTGAACCAGAGCAGATGAATTGCGGAGGAGCACTTCTGGATTATCAATATGAACTTCAAATAACTGCAAAAAGGTTTAAAGAAGTTATTGTGCAACACAAATGAAAGATACAGGGAAAATGTTTTATCGATCAACTATATACCACAATTGGGATCCATGCAACATGCATACACAATGATTCATCAAATACGTTAAAAACCCTTGTCTAAACCAAATTAGAATAGCCATGTCAATATTAGGGCGGCAAAACCCGAAAACCCCCTGCTCTTCAGAGAGAAAAAAATCCCCTTAATATATATTGAAAAATCCCAAAAGGGCCAAAACCAACAACCAATCTCAAACAAGGTACCCTGTAAAAATATTATAAAATACTCAAAAAAAATTAAATAACACGTCTAGTACAAGAATCAAAATTATATAATCTGATAAATTAGTTCATGAAGAACTACAATTTATAAATGTTGAGGCCCCTCATAATTATAGCATAATAAACAAATAATATTCATACCTTACAAGCACATTATATATTATATTATTGTACTCTTCAAGTCTTTAAGAATAAAAAAGGTACAAATCATTTCACCTTATATTGTATAAATATTTATACCATATCTTTGAAATAATATGTATTAGGTTACTACTGCCTAGAGATTAAATCTGAAACCTGGCTCTATCAACTGGTCACTTAGATAAAGAATTTGGGTCTAATATCAGGGAAAGCATTAGCTTTAGAAACCATTGACAAAGTTCTGAGTAATTATAAGCATTTCAAAATTTAAATAACAAAGAATAAATCATAGTACATCAATTAGAAACTAGATATATTTCAAAAGATCTTGCTAACAAGTGCCCTAACGGCATTGATTACAGAATCAGATATAGAAAGTTTTTGTTGGAAAATTGTGTATTTAATATGTTAGAAATTCAAAAATTGTAACTTGCAATAAAAACTTTCTATCTTTTGATTCCTTAAATTAGTGTCTGGCACAGGTTAGCTTTTGCCTATTTCAAATGGTTATAGATTTTGAGAAAGACCTTATGTTTACAGAACTAACTGAAAAATGGAATTGCCAACCCCTCTGTAACCGGGTCTCAGAGAAACCGTGCATGCTTCAGAATATCGTACATCCAAATTGAGAATGTTCACATTTGTGAGAAAGGGACCATGCCACTATGTAGTGACATACCAACAGTGCAGAAAAGAAGCTTAGATTACTGTCGAGATGCTAAAACAAATTGTTTTAAGTTCAGAATATAACCAACCATGGAATATAGAAAACATTTTCTTGTTAGAAACTGCAATTAGAATTTCTTCATCCAATAAAGTGCTATGTGGCCTTTGTAATACCAAAAGTACTGATTCCCAAGTTCATTCAAATTTTTGAGGTATTTTATTTTTTTGTTGGGTAAAAGGGGAGTAGCAGCGGGTATCCTTCTTGGCAAGCAATGAATGTCAAAAAGGCTGTAATTGAATGCCTAAGGAAACAGCTCCAATGTATACATTTTTGCACAAGGCCAAGCGGCTGCTGATTTTTTTTTACATATATTAACAAAATGATTTGCAGCATCAAACTGCATCATCATCATTGTTAGTATTTAATGTTGAATCTGCATATACTATTCAATACACAGCACGAGATTATGGATTTTTTAACATTTAGTTGGAAAATTTGATATTTAAACAGATAAGTACTAAGGAGACATTAGCTTATGTTAAAGAAAAGCTTCAAACCTATCAGAATTAGAATAAATAGAACCAATTATTATTGTAAAACCTTTATCTTAATTATAAAAATCCAAAGGAATATGTTGAAGGCTTGGAGAACTGAAATTCCAATGAAAAACAATATCAAACATATGGGCAAGGCCTCTATTTTTGATGATCATGTTAATCATGATAAGAAATGATAAAAAAATACCAAGAATGCTAAGCAGTACGGATATGATATTCATACTATTAAACATGAATTGGGAAAAAGTTTCCTCTCTCCTACCATCAAACCACCACAAACAAATCCTGATTGGTTAATATCAAATTCATCAGAATTCGTACGGAATTTTTTTGTACAAAAATGGTAACGCTGAAAAATATTATCTAAATTGGACTGTAGTTATATTGAGGGCATGATGATCATGGAAACATTGATATCTATGCACTTCAAATGCTTGCCTACTTAATAGGACCGAACTGGTAAAGCTAGTTGAGTAAAGGGGGTTCCAATGCAGGAGGCTCACATCTGGTGGAGTCTGGGGAGGGTAGACACCATGGTTATTAAATCGGGATACGTATTGTGAATCAGAAGACCTATTTTCCAAATCGTGTATCGTATCTTTTTATGAATCATAAGATACATAATCAATAATAAAAACAATAAAAAATATATTTTCTCATAAATATACATATATATTTATATACGTTATTAAATTTTATGCATATATCTTTATTATTTGTTTATTTATTTTACATAATTATTTATGAATCTTTTTTAAAATATTAATTTTTTGGTATTCATTAGATGTTCTTTATTATTATAAAATACCTTATATTTCTATAATAGTGATATATGTTATAATATAATATACGTAGAATGTAGAATATTATCTAACATAAAAGCATTAGTATATAGAATAGTAATAGTATAATATTGGATCCTATTTAATAAAGTTCTAAAACAGTTTGGGCACCGCCATCAACAACTTGGCAAAATGTGTCGTAGCCACTTACGCCCCTCCACTAACCTTGTTTAATAAAATAAAATTCTAAAAGAGTTTAGGCACCGCACCGCACCCCACTAACATCATGATCGTTCTACAGTAACAGAGCTGACATCAAGACACTCACATAAGACTGGGTAGGGGCTTAACCCACAGACAATTAAAGAATCGTCCGATTCTAGTTTGATTCGCGATTCTTGCGATACGAGTCCGATTCACGCGATACACGCAACGATTCAGAACATTTTCGATACAAGCATGCGATCTGAATCGGCAACCCCAAATTCTGTTGCGTTTCGCGATTCGTATCGCCTGTATCGTGCGATACTTACTACTATGGTAGACACAGCCTTACCCCCACAAGTGGAGATGCTGTTATGACCTCCAGGTCACAAGGCAGCAACCTTATCATTGCGTCTACTCGAGTAACTCATTCATTTTTTTTCTAATGTGAATGAAGTTCAAAATAATTCAAAACCAGTGTAGTAATTCAAATGTTATCAAGAAAATAAGACAAAAGGTAGATACAAGCTCACATACCCATTTATGAAACAAGAGGGCAAAGATATGTGACGCAAATGATTGGCTCCAGAGTTGGACAATCAAGTCAAGGATTGGTTTTCCACTCTCAGGAATTCGTACAAAATAATCAGCAAGCACATCATAGAAACACAGCGGACCACCGTCGACATCCTCTGCAGGAGAAATGTCATCTTCTTCCTTGATGAGAATTACATCTGTTAATGTGAAAAAAGAAAATTTGCACTTGGTAATTTTTGTTGGGGCAAATAGAAGAGAATACATACATTCTCCCCCCTCTCAAAAAAAAGTTCTCGACACATTTCTTAGATTCAAATATCCACTTGTTAGTTGTGAGTTCAATCCTTCAGAATCCTACTCATTTGCTTAAAAAACCCAATTATATGTGATCTAGTATTCAGAGAGTACCACAACATAACAGACCAGCTAATTATGTTAACAAGACATATATAATCTTATATCCTAACATAATTTTTTTTCAATTATGTGATCTAGCACTCAGAGAGTACTATAACATAATAGACCAGCTAACTATGTTGGCAAGACATATATAATCTAACATATGGTAATTGACCAAGGAAATATAAATCGGGAGCATGTAAACAAGGTGGAGCATAAACAATGACTCCAATACCATACTTGAAGCACAAGTTGTCATCTGAGTAATCGTTGAATTCTAATTCTACAATTCATAAGATAGACACAGGAGCAATCTCACGAAAATAAAATCATTAGATTGTACGAATTAAACAATGCACCATCAACCATCAATGAAGCAAAAAATGGATTGAAACTCACCTTTGGCTCGATCATCCACTTCCAAAGCTATGTCGGCAAACAGCTCCTGCAACAAATTGCGTCTCTGCGATGAATTGGCCAGCGCCTGCAGCAACCACATTTATGATTTATCACACACAACACAATCAAACAGGAAATTCGATACAGAACTATGATTGCTAGTTTCATCATAATTTTCTCGATATCCAAACAAGAGAAAATTCCGAGAAAATGGAAGAAGAAGAAGAAGAAAACAAACTCACCCGCTGGAGCTTCTTGTGGATCTCTTGAGAGAGGGCGTCGAGATAAGCGGAGCTTCGAGGCGTTGATTGAGCTTCGGACATTTCCGAATCCGAATAGGAAGAAGACAATAAGGCTTGGAAATTAGGCAAAGAGCACAAAACCCTAGAGCCCTAATCTCGATCCAGACATGTTGGCTTCGACATTTTCTAGGATCTTCCGAAAGTAACAACGAAACTGATTTAAACGAAATCAAATTAACGTAAAAGATTGATTGTTCATCTATGAAACAGAAACAGAAACAGAAACAGAGATTTCTTCTAAAGAGTAAAGTCTTTTTGGTGTGTCTCTTAACCGAGCACAAACACAACCGTTTTTTCCTCTTCCTGGGTTTGTTTGGTGTCTCTTGTTCCTTGCCTTTTAAATTTAACCCTTGACGTGCTTAATATGCACTTGAATAGTTGAATTATAATGGCTATTTTATTTGAGAGAGAATAGAATGAAAACAATGAATGATGAATAGCGTAGGAATGAGGAAAAGAAAGGTGTGAGTGCGTGGCGGTTAGATAGAGTGGCAGAGTCACAAGTGTCGGACATAATAAACTATTGCTTCTCCTTTTTATGAATGAATGAATTATAATTGGAATGGATTGGATTTGGATGCGGTGGCACGGTCCGTTTTCGTTTTGGTTTGGATGACTCTGGATAAAAGCAACAAGCTGATCTGGCGACCAAATCCAAAGCAAATTCAGCCTATTCGTAACTCACTCTTCCTTTCACTTGTTACAGTTTTTTTAAATCACGAGCAGTAATTAATCTTAATATTAAATATATAATATGGGTTCTCTCCTTTCAATCAGATTTTGAGTATTCAAGAATCATGATTCGAACTCCTTATGATGTTTAAGGAGTTTAATTGATATATACTGTCACCTATTAAATGGTTGGTGATTGATTGACGGTATAAAAAATTTTATACTACAAGTTCATAGCAATTAAAAGTTCATTATCATTTGAACCAACCACTCAGCGTTTTAACTATGAAAAAAAGAAAAGAAATGTTAACAAGTGTATATGTTAAGGAATTAAAATATTTATGAAAAAATGATTTATTTAATGATATCTTTTTTATAAATAAAACTTTGCCTATTTTTTATTCTTTAATAATCAGCGTCATGTGGTTACCAAAACCAAAAAAAGTAAGTTAAAATAAAATAAAATAATTTTAAAATATAACTTCTCATATTTTTAAATATATTTTTTTTAATAAATAATATTTCTTTTAATTTTTTAACCGGTATCCTAGTATTTGCTTCTATAAATGATTCAAGAAAAAGTTTTTATATATTTCAATTATAAATTTTTGAATAGTTTTGCTATCATTGACGTAAATACAATAATTAAAAAAATTGATTTTCATTTGAAAGTAACGTTTAATTAGTGCATTTCTCAAACAAAAATAGTTGAAATTTAAAAAATGATATATTTAATTTGTCAATAAAAGATTAATTTTTTTTAAATTATATATATAAATATTATTCAACTTTTAAAAATATTTTAGTTTAATATACTTTTATATAAATCAGTTACATTTTATATTATTAAATATTTTTGAATTAAAATATATAAAGTTAAATAAAAAATTTATTAAGTATAAAATTCAAATTTGACTTATTAAAATATAGCTCATGAATTAAGACTGAGCCGAGTTTTTTGAATTAAAAAAGCAAACTCACTTTGTTAACGTTCGGAAGCACGTAACAAATTTTTTTTTTTTTTTACGTTTGATTCAATTATATTATACTGTTTTTACTTATTTTTTTTAACTAAAAAGATATTCTTTCATTCAAATTGGTAAAATACATCGAAAACAACATAAATTCAACATCGCTGTCACAGATATTCATCCAGTACAGTTAGCAGTTAGATAAGTTAGTTTATTCAGTTAGAATACAGTTAGAGTTAGTTTTGCCAACTGGCTTTTTCAGTTAGTTATTGCACTAATATTTATCTTTTGTCATTCCATTGTATAAGTAGTTAGTTTTGTAGTTTTTCAATTCATTGAGTTGAATGAAGAAGCATTGACTTTTCTTCCCAAGCAGTCTTTCTCTCTTCCTCTGTTCAATTCAGTTTGCAATGCAGCTTTCTTTATTTTTTCACATGGTATCAGTTTGAGTTCACGCTGCAACTCTGTCTTACTCTGCAACTCTGTCTTGCTTCCATTGCAAGTTTACCTTTTGTTTCTTCGAGTCTTCTTGATTCAATTCATCCTCTGTACATTGAAGATTCCTCGATTTGGTTAGAAGCACATGGCAACTCCAATCATGGATCCTTCGAACCCATACTATCCGCCTCCAAATGAGAACACTGGTTGTTCCTTGGTTTCAACTCTCCTTCTTGGATCAGGCAGCAATTACCACACATGGTCAAGATCAATGACCATTGCCCTCAAGAACAAGAACAAACTTCCATTTGTTGATGGTTCAATTGTGAAGCCCGATGTCAATGATTTGATGTTCAAACCTTGGGATCGATGCAATACTCAGGTTCTTTCTTGGCTTCATAATTCAATAGAACCTTCCATTCTTGAAACTGTTCTTTGGATTGATGCTGGTTATGAAATTTGGAATGACCTCAAGAAAAGGTATTTTCAAGGTGACATATTCAGGATTTCTGATTTACAAGAGGAAATCTATATGTGTAAACAAGGAGATAGGTCAATCACAACCTACTTTACCCATATGAAAGGTTTGTGGCAAGAGTTGATTAATTTCAGACCTATTCCCCAATGCTTGTGTGTAGTTAAATGTTCTTGCACCTTGATTCCTATTATTCAGAATTATAGAGAAACCGATCATGTAATTCGCTTCTTAAAGAACCTTAATGAACAGTATGCTGCAGTTAGATCATAGATTATGCTAATGAAACCCTTGCCTGATGTTGATGAAGTG
Organism: Sophora flavescens; assembly: GCA_030762895.1. NCBI lineage: Eukaryota > Viridiplantae > Streptophyta > Magnoliopsida > Fabales > Fabaceae > Sophora > Sophora flavescens. Next base: position 27,640,745 of record CM061063.1, on the reverse strand, counting down.
TTCAATATGCTCATTCAACAAGAACGACGGTTCAATGGTGGCTCCTTTGATGAGCACAAAATTCTTGCAAATGTTGCTGACAATGGTCAAATGACCCGAGGAAGATCCAAAGGAAGAGGAGGCAGGTCCTTCTCTAATGGTAAAGGGAAAGGTCACAGTCCCAAAATGTGTACTTTCTGTCACAAGTCAGGCCATACAGTGGATGTGTGCTACAAGAAACATGGCTATCCACCAAACTATTTCAAGAACAGTGCAGTGAATAATCTCTCAGCAGATGATGATGCAGCTTCTGATTATGATGATGATAGAAGCATGACATCTCACACTTCTCAGAAGGAAAGGCTCGAAACTCCAGGTGTTGGATTCACTCCAGATCAACACAAAGCCTTACTAGCCTTGTTGCAACAGTCCAACTCTCAGCATCACACAAGCCAGTTGACCACAATCCCAAACCATTCTTTTATTAATAAGCCTTCAGGTACAGTTTGTGCTTTGTCAAAATTGTGCCATGTTCAAAACTGGATTCTTGACACAGGAGCTACAGACCATGTCTGTTTCTCTTTATCCGAATTCCAAACTTACAAGAAAATTAGGCCTATCCTTGTTAGACTTCCTGATGGAAGTCAGATCCATGCCAACATAGATGGGACATTAATTTTCTCTCCTAAACTGTACCTCACTGATGTATTATACATCCCCTCTTTCAATTTTAATCTTGTTTCCATTTCCAAACTCACTACTTCTTTACATTGCCAATTTCTATTCTCTAACACTGAATGTATAATACAGGACACCAATACTTTGAAGATGATTGGTGCAGCTGAGCTCAAGTTTGGCCTATATGCTATGAAGTCTTCAAGTATGTTGTTCTCTCCATTGGCCACAGTGAATAATGTCTCTGCACCATCTTGTAATATTTGGCACCAAAGATTAGGACATCTCTCTCAAGAGAAGTTAGTCAGTTTGCAAAAATCTTATTCTTTCATTGATTTTGTAAATTCTGAAGTCCCTTGTGAGGTGTGTCATCTAGCTAAACAGAAAAGACTTCCATTCTGTAATAGTTCTAGTCATACTATGTCTCCATTTGAAATAATACATGTTGACATATGGGGCCCCATTTCCATTCCTTCTCTATTTGGTCATAAGTATTTTCTCACAATTGTAGATGATTACACACGACACACATGGATACTTTTAATGAAATCCAAAAGTGAGGTTGCTGCTCATATAAAATCCTTTTCTGCTTTAGTTGAAACTCAATTTGATACAAAAATCAAATGCATAAGATCAGACAATGGGAAAGAGTTCTACCTCACTGATTTTTATGCTTCTAAAGGCATTATCCATCAAACCACTTGTGTAGAAACACCACAACAAAATGGCATTGTGGAAAGAAAGCACCAACACATCTTGGCAATGGCTAGAGCACTCCTCTTTCAAGCCAACCTACCTAAATTTTTTTGGAATTATGCTATGGTGCATGCTGTCTTTCTCATTAACAGACAACCTTCTTCCTTTTTATCTAATCAAACTCCTTATTTCATGCTACATAAACAACTCCCTGAGCTTTCTCATATTAGAGTTTTTGGTTGTTTATGCTATGCTAACACACTGCAAGCACAAAGGAAGAAATTGGACCCTAGGTCAGGAAAATCTGTTTTTCTGGGATTCAAAAATGGTACAAAAGGTTACATCTTGTTTGACTTGAAAAATAGAGAGACCTTTCTATCAAGAAATGTAGTGTTCTATGAGAATCAATTTCCATATCAGTCAATTGAGACACCCTCATGTCATCATCCTGTCCTGGCACCAAATTCAACCAACTTGGCTCCTTTTGATCTTCCCACAGCAACTCAGTTCTTTCAAAATGAACAAATACAGAATGCTGAACCACAAAATGTATATCCACAGTCTTCACCTGATCCTCACATTGACATTCCAGTCACACAAAATGTCGATGACACAGCAGATCATCCATCTGCTGCTGCAGCATCCAATATTCCTGTCATTGCCACAAATAACCCTGCAGTAAGACAATCTGCTGCTGCAACATCAAATGTTCCTGTCATTACCACAAATAACCCTGCAGTGAGACAATCCACAAGGACAAAGAAGACACCAAAGATACTTGATCGACTATCATTGCGGTTCTTTGAACAGCACAACTCCTCAATCATCTTCAACAGTCAGGTATCCCATTTCAAACTATATTTCTACTCACCATCTATCCAATTCATATAAACATTATGCTTTAGCTATCTCTTCTATAACTGAACCAACCACCTACAAAGATGCTGTGGCTCATGATCATTGGCGGCAAGCTATTCGAGCAGAATCTGTTGGCCTTAAAGAAGAACAACACCTGGACCCTCACACCTCTTCCTCCTGGGAAGAAAACTATAGGATGCAAATGGGTTTTTAAAGTGAAGCATAAGTCAGATGGCTCTATAGAGAGACACAAAGCAAGGCTTGTAGCCAAGGGCTACACTCAAACAACAGGCATAGACTACATGGAGACTTTCAGTCCAGTAGTTAAAATGACAACAATCAGGGTGCTGATGTCACTTGCTTCAACTTTCAGCTGGCATCTGCATCAGTTGGATGTCAACACGACTTTTCTTCATGGTGATCTTGAAGAAGAAGTGTACATGGAAATCCCACAAGGCCTGCCTGTTTCTGATGCATCACTTGTGTGCAAACTTGAAAAATCATTGTATGGCCTCAAACAAGCTAGCAGACAATGGAATGCCAAACTCACTCAAGTTTTATTACATTCTGGTTATGTTCAATCCAAATCCGATTACTCTCTGTTCACCAAATCACATTCAACTAGTTTCACTATTATTCTAGTTTATGTAGATGATTTTGTTTTGTCAGGCTATGACCTCACTGAAATCAGTCACATGAAGGATTTACTCGACAAGCAGTTCAGCATCAAAGACCTTGGGGAGCTCAGATACTTCCTAGGCTTTGAGATAGCTAGATCAAAGCAAGGGATTAGTTTATGTCAAAGGAAGTATGCAATGGATCTTCTCACAGACACGGGCATGATGGCTGCTAAGCCATGTTCTACACCTATGGACTCTAAAATCAAGTTGCACAGGCAGTCAGGTGAACCTTTAACTGATTCTACAAGTTATAGAAGACTGGTTGGGCGACTCTTGTATTTGACTCACACCAGACCCGACATCTCATGTGCTGTGAACAACCTTAGTCAATTTCTGGAATCTCCAACTACTGAACATAACCAAGCTGTAATGAGGATAGTAAGATACATCAAGGGCTCTCTGGGGCAAGGCTTGTTCTTTCCAGCTTCATCAGACACTAATCTTAAGGGGTTTAGTGACTCGGATTGGGGAACTTGCCCTGATACTAGGAAGTCCATTACTGGGTTTTGCTTCTTTCTTGGCTCCTCTCTGGTTTCATGGAAGAGCAAGAAACAGACTACTGTTTCAAGGTCTTCATCAGAAGCTGAATATCGAGCCCTTGCACAAGCTACCTGTGAAGCACAATGGCTTCTGTATCTGCTACATGATTTTGGGATCACTTCTTTCTTGCCTGCCATCCTATATTGTGACAATCAATCCGCCCTTCATATAGCCGCAAATCCTGTGTTTCATGAAAGAACGAAACACATTGAGATAGATTGTCATTTGGTTCGCAACAAAGTTCAAGAGGGAGTCCTGCACCTATTGCCTATATCCACTACACTGCAAGTTGCAGATATACTCACAAAACCACTAGCCCCTGGTCCCTTCCATTCCATGCACTCCAAGCTTGGCATGATCAACATCCATTCCAGCTTGAAGGGGGGTGTCACAGATATTCATCCAGTTCAGTTAGTAGTTAGATAAGTTAGTTTATTCAGTTAGAATACAGTTAGAGTTAGTTTTGCCAACTGGCTTTTTCAGTTAGTTATTGCACTAATATTTGTCTTTAGTCATTCCATTGTATAAGTAGTTAGTTTTGTAGTTTTTCAATTCATCGAGTTGAATGAAGAAGCATTGGCTTTTCTTCCCAAGCAGTCTTTCTCTCTTCCTCTGTTCAATTCAGTTTGCAATGCAGCTTTCTTTGTTTTTTCACAATCGCTAAAAACCGAAAAGGATGAATCTACGAACAAATTACTCACAGTATCCAGGTTAATAGCATAACACGGTAAAAAGCCTACAAATGTGACAAAATCAAAGTGATCGGAATACCCATGCCTCCGGATCTGTAACGTTGACGCCGGGTCTTGATTGAATCTGTAATGGATCGAAACTGATTTGTCAATTTGAACCAAACGAACACCGCAACAAGATGGGAAACCATACGACACCGCAACAAGACGACGAACAAAACACCGCCGCAGGCAGACGATGAAAACACGGAAAAATACGAAAGAAAAAACAGATCTATGTGGAGAACCATTTATTTAGATAAGATGATAGAAAAAATGATGTAGAGGGCCCAAACCCACCTCTTCCGTTGGATAAGGAAGAAGGAAAAGAGGAGTAGAGTGAGAGGCGACTCTAGGTTTTAGAAGCGCTCATTCTGTTTTTACTGATTGTATTCTCGTATATATGTGTGTTGATGAATGGTATCGTAGGATCTCGACCAGACAATCGCTTGGCAGAGAGAAAAAGGGTAGTGCAAGTGTGCAGTGCAACAGATCAATAGAGCATACAGTTTTTGTTTATGGTGTTGATTACTTGATTTATGACGAGGAATCTTTCTTCCCTTTTTCTCCTCAAGTTGTTTCAAAAAGAACTGTTGCCGAAGTGCAACATCATATGTTGTTCAGTAGGCAAACAGTTATTCAATGATTCTATGTAAACTGTTTTATAAAAGCTCATGTTATCTTAGCATCCAAATTTGTGGATAAGCTAACCCAGTCTTTTGTATGATCTCTGCAGGCTCTACAATTCTGTGCAAAGGAGGCCTTTGGTTTGTCTTGGTGTCAATGACATACGTGACCTCACTAATATTGCAGGGAAAAAAGCATCTAACTCCCCTAAACTTTATCCTATTTATAAATATGTACCCTCGACACTTGATTCTTTTCAATTAATCCTAACACTTTATAAATTAGTGAAATTGATTTTTCGCTTAACCCAAGATTAAATAAGTAACTGTAATTAAGTCTAACCATTCATTTTTGTTACCGTTAATTTTATTATTTTTATTTTTTCAAAAAAAAAGAGCTACGTCTTTGGGCATTTCCTCTTTGTTCGTACACCTCTTCATCTTTTTCTATTTCTATATAGGTCCTGCGTAAATTAACAAATCATCGCAGTAGTTCTCAATCAGACATGCACCTAATTCTTACATGTACCTACCCGTTTTCAGTTTTGCAAAAATATGCTGGAACTCATTTAATTTGATCGAGACATTCACTTGAAAAATGTTTCACACATATATAGAGCTCGTTTGCTATTGCCTTTTTTTTAAAAAAAAAAAATCACTTTTTTAATTATAAAATCATTTTTTTAAAAATTTTTAGTATGTTTGTTTTTGTTTCTGAAAATGATCAGAAGCAAAAAAAAAAAAAAATCATTTTTAAGATTAAAATAAAAATCAACTTTGACTTATTTCTGATTTTGGGGATATGCGGTAGAAGAAAGAGAAGTTGAGATAAAACACGGAGATGAACACTTAAATTTTTTCTCAACAAAATTATCCCTGACAAATTTTTAAAAGAGCCGTGCTATTTGGACACGGTTTTCGCGACATCGTATGCGACACTTCTACAGTGGCATACATGTTGTGAACCGTTGGATCTATGATTCATGTTGATCTGTCCATAAATTTAATTTATTAATTATGATTTTTATCAAATCTATTTTTCTCTCATATTCTTTACAATAACAATATTCACAGTGATATTTCATGCGTTTATTACATGTATCAGTGGCTTCGGCTTTTAATTCTTGTATTAGTCTATTTAGTTCATCTTGATTTGTTAAATCAAGCATACTTAATTTGTGAACAATTTTTTCTATATTTTGAGGATTCATTAGTAATTAGATCTAATATTTCTACAATCTCCGATACCAAAGTGGTACCACCTTTACAATATTTATTATTAAGTAATTTTTCATCATCTTTACAATTAGGAAGTAATTTTTTATCCTAATCATCTAATAAATCATAATCTTCATATATATCAGAATCGGATAATCTATCATATTCGAAGGCCAAACCTATTTCTTGCATGTAATTCCATTCTAGATCTAATGAAATATGTGCTAAGTAATAATCTTCTTGTCTATATTGAGCCTTTATTTTTTCAATTATTAGTTGCTTACAGTCAATAGGCAAATCCATTACTAAACTACTTATTATTTCCTTTTCGGTTTGATCATCAAATTCAGAGTATATTTCCATTGTTTTATTCGATATCTTCAAAAGGTGGTGCTGTTATTTTAAAATAACTAGATGATGATTGATAAGATCTTGTTGATATCATTTTTTCTATTTTTTCTATTATTTGTTTTTTATGTTCTTCTCTTTTATTTCTTATATTAATAAGTTCTTTTTCTTTTTCTATAATATATCTTTCTATTTGTTTTCGATTTTTATCTTCTTTGTCTTTTTTAAGATGATTATCATAGATGTTCATGAATTCTTTCATATTCCTTTTATCTTGATTTATTTTATTATAAGATTTTTCATAAATATTTCTTAATTCCTTTTCTTTATTCATATCCTATTCTTTAAATATTGTGCTAAATCTCTTACTTAGTTTGACAATTTATTTATTTTTTCGTCTTCCTTATTATTTTCTGTTTCAGGAAAAGTAACTGGTTTAGGAATCTGTCTAAAACTTAGTGATTTTGGATTTCTTATAGAAATTCCTAGTTCAGTTAATTCATTTCTTTTAAGATAGTAGATTTTTCCTATTTCTTCAAAAAGTCTTGGTATATCTATTCTATCATTATTTCTGAAAGTAATACTATGATGATAATTGGTCAGTGCATAATTAACACAGTAAGTAATTGAGAAGATCTTGTCTCCGGATCTCATTAAATTATTTCTTAAGAATCTATGTTCCATAGTTAATGATTGATCTAGTCTTTGAGTATCTAATGGTATTCCAATATTTGGATGTATCTCAAATTTTATCTTAACATAAGCTAAATTACCTTCGATTACTCCTAGTATTTTATCTTTAGCATCTGTTATTCTATCGTCTTTTAAAACTAATTCTATAGGTGAATCTATTCCTTCTTAAAAAGTTGCTTTAATTAGAACTTGTATAGCTCCTATATGAATATAATCAATCTTCTTTCTATGTGCTTCTTTCTTTAAATTTCTTTTTAGATCTATTAATTTCCTTTTGTTTAATAATTGGATACAAGTGTTACCTTGTGTTTCTGATATATCTATTGGAGTTTCATTAATTATCTTTCCACAGTATATTATATTTTCTTTTTGATTAATTATTCCTCCTAGTTTCTTCATGTTTGCATCTTTAGCTAAGTTTAAGTCTTCTTTCTGTATTTTTTGAAATAGTTTTGGATCTATTAAAATACTTCCTTCATAGTTTCCGTCTTCTTTAGTAATTTGTATATGTTCTATATCAGTATTATCAATCTTTTCTCTTTCTATTTCAGACACGATTAATTTCTAGTAAAATCTTGAATGAAATTGAATAGGTGATGAGTCATACCTGATTTGGTGTTCTTCGAAATTATATCTGAATTCTTTGGTCCACCGCTGCTTCCGTTTAGTCAAGTCGAGATTCGATTACAACGAGTAGTTGAAAGTAATGAAAGTAATAAGAAGTAGAGAAATATATGAAAGTAGTGTTTATTTATGATCAGTAGTGAAGTACATAGAACCTATTTGAATCCACTCTCAAGGATTCGAACTAGCAAAGCTAGAAAACTTCTCAAAGAGAAGAAAGGTGAGAATTGAAATTCTGATTTGCCTCAGCATAAAAGGGCTTATTTATACACTCGAGAGGGCTAGGTAATTTACAAGAAAGTCCCTACATTATTACAATCTATCAGACTTTTAATAATTCATGCTGACGCCAGTGCTTACATCATTCCTCTATTATTGCTTCGTCTGAATCCTTATCTTCTTGCCGATAGTCCTTTTTTGTCACGCACCTTTCGCACGTGTGATTCCCATTCTCTTTAATCATTGAGCATAATAAGTCGAGTACAGCTGGCTGATAGTTCATAGAAAGTCCTTGAAGCGTGTAAAAGGGTAATTCAAAGTTTGTCAGTATTGTCAAGTCCTTTTCTCTGATCAGCTATCCGCTAGTCTTGCTTAGAAGCAAAGTATGTGGTCCTTTGTATAGTGCTTTGATGAAGGAATCTTTCCCAATAATTTGGCATTGAGTAAAAATACTCGCCAGTTGATTAGCTAGAATTGTGACAATCTTTTATTCATTATAGTCCTCGCCAGTTGGTTCATATCTCATGGAAAAGCTGTTATTGCTTACTCCAATGAAGATTAAGTTTTTGGGTGGTTGCTTAGTAGTGAAATCTGGATAAGTTGAATAGAACTTCAGGAAGATAGTTCTATCCTTCGCAACATTTCTTCTATAATTCTGAACTGCTTCTTTGAGAATATATGGGAACAGGCTGATTTCTTCTAAGTCTTTACTTAAGTAGAGACATTCAATAAGTCCAAATTGGAACATATTAAATATAAGAATCGATGACGCTCCTGGAGTAATTATGGCTTTAACACCGAAAATGTTTCGGTTTACCATGTAAAAACAATTAATTTTTTCTTTCTCGGACCATTTGGTCAATCTTTTCAAGTTTTCATGAAATTTTTCTTTGGAAAATTGAATCTGTAGTTCGTGGTCTTTTCTGGCAGTAATTGGGTAGTCATCAATGGAAGAAGGAATTCTTCCTAGTACTTTCAATGAACTCTTTGGTTCTGGTGGAATTCTTATTGTTTCGGAGAAAGTTCTTGGGCCAAGATAAACTTCTTTGCCCTTGTCATGTTCTTTTTGATAGTCTATTAAAGCTTTTTCATCTTCTTCCTTGGTGCGAAATCCTTTGTGATGAACTCCTGAGAGTCCAATGCAATGAGGAGCTGCTTTGTGCCATTCATCATAAATACTTGGGTGTGGTCCATTAAAAATGGCGTACCACTTGTCTTTAGTATTCTCCTGTATTTGTTGTTTTATATTCTTTATAGGATCTTCTTTAACAGATTCTCCTTTTGCTTGTAATTGGAATTCCAGTACTTCAATGTTTGCCTTGATCAAGTCTAGCTCCATTATTTTTTGTTTCTCCAGCATCCTTTGAAGTTGAATATGCTTCTTTATATCTTCAATTGTTTGCTGCTTCATTCTCTTGATAATATATCTGCAAGAACATTTTTATCTCCCTTAATGTGAGAGATTGAGTAATTGTATTCGGCAAGTTTCATTTGCCATTTAATCAATCTTCCTTGTTTGTAAGTGCCTTTATGATTTAAGTTCTTAAAACCTGCAACATAAGTAGAATCGGTTCGGACAATAAAGTCCTTATCCAGTATATAAATCCGATGTTTTTCCAACATACGGATCAATGCCAGTGTTTCCTTTTCATGAGTAGGATAATTAATTTCATTGTCTGAAAAAGTTCCAGACATGTATCGACACAGTAATTCGTTTTTGTATCCAGGGTGTTTTGCTTTCATAACACCTCCCCAACAGTCATTTGAGGCATCAGTCTCAATAATTATTATATCATCATCCGATGGATGATAAAGCTCAGGAAGATCCTGGCATAAGTCTTTCATTTTTATAATAAATCTATCGTCTTCATCAGTCCATGTCCAAGGGACATCTTTCTTCAGCTTTTGTTGAAGTATCCTTCTTTCTGCTGCAAGATTCCTGATGAAACCTTCATTTGAAATATATGTTAATAGTTCAAGAAATCTTTGTAAATCCTTTTTATCCTTTAATTTCGTTGGAAAGTTCTGAAGTTTTTCTAATACATGTCGTTGCATTATTATTTTCCTTTTTCAATTTCTAATCCTAAGTAATTAATTCTATTTTGAGCTAAAACAGCCTTCTTTTTACTTAGAACTATTCCATGTTCATAACGCTTGTTAAGAACTAATTCTATTTTTTCAAAATGATCATTTAATCCTTTGTTAGAAAAGATTAATATATCATCGATGTAGATAAGACAAAAGTCTTTGAATTCTTTGAGAATTGAATCTATCCTTCGCTGGAAGATTCCTGGTGATTGCTTTAATCCCATTGGAAGTACATTCCATTCATATTAACCTTGTGGACAACTGAATGCTGTTAATGCTTTTGATTCTTCAGTCAATCTGATTTGATAAAATCCTGATTTACAATCAAAAGTGCTAAACCAATCCATATTTCTAATTCTTTCAATAATTAAGTATTTTCTTGGGAGAAAATAAGCATCTCCTTCCATAGCATCATTAATTTGTTTATAGTTAATCACCATTCTTCTTTTGCCTCTTTTAATTTCATTATGATTTTCTACATAAAAGGCGGGTGCTGGATGCTTGCTATTCGATGGTCTAATCAATCCTTTTTGGCACATTTCTTCAATGTCTTTTGCAAATTTATCTATATCTTGTTTTGTATAAATCATTGGCTTACATTTTACCTCTTTCGTTGGATCCTTTAGTTTTAATTCTACTAATTCAGTATTTTTGTTAATCTTTGGATCTAAAGGGTTTTCACTACATACTTTATCTAAAAGTTCTTTTATATGGGCTGGAATTATTCTATTTGGTTCTAGATTTACTAGTGCATGGCGAATTTTTGTGCAAATTAAACTAATTATCTCACCACGTTTCAGCTGTTGAAACTTTGATGAATAAGTACATGCGGAAAAATGAATAATTGGAATTCTAATAATTTCACGTTTTTGTTTTTGATAAATATATGGTGTTTTGAGGGTAATATATTCCAGATATTGACAAAATGGTGCATATAATCTTAAGAAATTATTTCCAATAATTATATCGATTCCAGTTTCTTGTTTATATATCGTAGGTATTATAAATATTTTTCCTTGTATGACTAAAGTAATTCTTTTTGCTATCCAATACAGAGGATGTATCGATCCATCTGCAATTTGTATTTTTAGTGGCTTTTCCAATCTTTCCCAGTTATCAAGAAGTGCTTCTGTCGCAAGACAAAGACTTGCTCCAGTATCTATGTAGGCTTCTGTTTCTTTATTACATTTTTCTATCAATATTTTTATACAAGTATTATTCAGATTCAATTTCTTTTGAAGATAATTCATCATATTCATATATACTTACACCTGAAGTACTTAATTCTTCTTCTAATGGTTCAAGTTCATATATCTGGAAAACTTGCTTTATTAATTTTGATTTCTCCTTAAAATATTTTTCCTTTCTTTGAGGGCATTCATTAGCATAATGTCCTTCAACATTACATATCCAACAAACACATTTCTTTTTTCCCTTCGGGCAGTATTTTCTTGGTGTTGATTTCTTTCTCCTAAAATATTTCTTTTTATTATTTTTATAATAATTTTTCTTTCTAGGATAAGTTTTTCGTAAGTTCGATTTCTTATAATATTTTTTCTTCTTTATTTTATCACAACCATATTTTCCTGGTTTTTCTATCTCTGGAATGTCACAACATATGACAGTACTTCCTCTATTTAATTGTCTAATGGTTTCTCTATTCAAGCATTGTTCTCTTAATTCTTGGTATAAGAGTTTAATAACTCCTCCTAATGTGTTTGCAGTCTCTTCTGGTCTTGATTCCCATAATCTATTAATTTTTGAATTGAGTGGATATGGTAATTTATCTATAAAGATATATTTATATATTTATTTAGTTTCTTCATCCAATTGATAATAGTATTTTTGATATTCACAGATGAAACTCTCGATCTGGCACATATTACATATTTGCATTCTATTTAAATGCGATTTAGCATTTTCAAGTAGAGTTTTATTTGTTTTTTCTTTATGTTCCATCATATTATATCCTAAGAATTCTTGATGAATTAGTGTCATTACTAATTTAACATAATCCATATTATTGTCTACCATTCTTCCATAATTAATCCAGTCTTCATCTTTGATTCCTATTAAGAATTTTTGTACATTTCCTGATGTTTTGAATATGTTACAAAATTCTTGGTTTCATTAAAGTTTAGTTTATTAAATCTTTCATCAGTCAAGATTATTAATATCATTTCATTGGTCCATTTTAATAATACATCTTCTTTATTTCTTATACAATCAAGATTTAAAATTTTTCCTGTATTATTATATCGAGGTTTAAATTCTTCTTGGATTTTTGTCCATTTATTATTATTTTTTATTGCGTATCCTTTATTATACATAGTTTCTTCTTCATATCTATCTCAAGTTCCATCAGGTGTATATTTATATTCTTCCCATTTTCTCTTAGGGCTTTTTCCACTATATTCTCCTTTTTCCATTCTTATATGGTTTTCTTCAAATTCTGAAGATGAACTATAATTTAAAATTATTTCTTCATTTTCATCATTTTCTGTATCTTTTTTATCGATCTTTTCAATTTTGTGTATTTGGTTATTTTCTTCTTCAACTATTTTAAGTTGTTCTAATAATTGTTGAATTTCTTCTAAATCATTTGATTTTCTTAATGTTTTCATATATTCGTCTTTTATCCTCTCCATGCGGATACAGGTATAGGTATTTTTGATGATTCTTGATCTAATTCCTTTTTAATTATTATTTTTTCTAAATATTTTATCTCCAAAATTTCCCCTAATTCCTTTTTTGTTATACATCTATTATTTTCTTCATTTTTTAAAAGGTCTTCTAGTTGTTCTAGAATAATTTTTATTTTATCAATATCTTCATTTTTATCTATTTCCTTTCCTCTGCTTATATTATATAATGTTTCTTTAATGTCTTTTATTTCATTTTGTCCTTTTTGTGTTCTATTGCAAGTATAATTTGCAATTTTTTTTCTGTATTTTCTATCAGTTGAATAACATTTTTGTTTATTTTTTTCATAAGTCTTTCTAATTCTTTGAATCCTGATTCTAATTCTTCGGATAATCCCATTATCCTATGTAATTTTCTAATTCTTGTTTTAATCTTTTTATTCTTTTTCTAACTAATTCTTGTTGATAAATAAGATAATTATTTTGCTCTAATTCATTGTTGTCATGCTCTAATTTTTCTAATATTTCTAAGTATTTTCTTAGCTCGTAAATAGCTTGTTTTATTGTTAATACTCTATTTGTCATTAAAATAGTATTTTGCTACAATGATATACGATGTATGTGTCAAATTTTTGTGTTCATTTAGCATTTCTCTTTTTAAAATGACTTCTCCTACCCCTTGACCTATTTCATACATCCCTACTTTCTCACTCCAGTTTCATGTGTCTGTTCCTTACGCTGTTGTTTCTGACTGACGCTGCTGGTCTCTTTCTTTCACTATTGTGTAAGTAAATTTTCTCTCTCAATTTTTTGTCTTTTCAACTAGGGGTGTAAGCGGATCTGATCCGATCTGTGAACCCGGTGAATCCGAATCGATTTTGGTGGATTGGTTCGGATCATCGGATCGGATCGGATTCCAAAAACGCCGATCCGAACAGGACCGGTTCGGGTCTCGGATCCGAGAAATTTAATCCGATCCGATCCGAATCCTATAAAATATTTATTGTTAAATTATTTTATATAATATTAATATATTATTATATAGATATTTATTATAATTAATAATTAAATATGTTTATTTTTATTTTTCTAATTTTTTATTAATATTTAAGTGTAAATAATAAAAAAATAATAATAGGTAACCCGATGATTCGAACCGATCCGATTGTGATCGGTTCGGTTCAGATTCGTAGTTGAAAATTTGATAAATCCGAACCGATCAAATTTGATCGGTTCGGATGATGAAACCTCTCAAATCCGATCCAAGCCGACCCGATTACACCCTTATTTTCAACCTTGCTTTAATATAGAATAGAATTTTCAATTGCTATTCTCTCCCTTTACATGCTTTCACTTCTCAATTTACATGCTTGCACTTTTTTTTGTCTCATGCATTTTGTCTCATGTGCATTTTGTCTCACGTAATATTAACACTATCTAATTATAATATACTAAAGTAATATTAACATAACGTAATAAAAATAAAGTTCCGTTCCATTGAAAGGAATGAGATGTGGGTGAGTGTTCTGTTTTTGACCATAACCAGATCAAGAATGGCTCTATATATGGCTCTGTTAATTATCATTAATATTAGTTATGCCCTTTATAGTAATTTTACAGAAAAATAATCAATTCTGCATGGTTGGTATCCAAACGTACTCAAAATCAAATTTTTTTAAAAAATGATTTTTACTTATGTATTAACAAACATAAAACTGTTTTCCGCTTTTACTAAAATCACTAAAAATAATCATTAAATTATTTTATAACAAAATCACTTATTTTTAATCTTAAAAAAAGAGGCTCATAATCTTTAGAACTTTCTAAATTCAAAGAAGATGCGAGAACGGCTACGGAGTTATTAAGCCAAAAAAAGGAATAAGGTGGCGTTTGGAAGAGCTTATTTAAGCTCCTTTTGACTTATCTGATGACATAAGCTCTTATGCAGTGTGTTTGGCAGAGCTTATAAAAATAACTTATGACATCCCATAAGGAGTTTTTGACTTATTTTCATAAGTCAATGGGAGAAGCTTATGGAATTATCATAAGAGCTTATGCACTAAACACCCTCTCTGTGTTTTTCACTATTTGAATCCTCTCATTTCCCTTTCTTTCTTTTTCTTTCGGAGTAGCAGCGGCGGCGAGCAATGGCGAAGGTGAGGGAAGAAAAAAGAGATGGCATGCAGAGGGAAGGAAACAGTAGAATGAAAATGAGGAAGAAACAGAGAGGGAAGGCCGAGCGCGCGTCTAATTGTACTGGGAAGACCTAAGATATCGATTCCTACCGGAACCGCTATCTTAGGTGATACCTAAGATAGCGTTTCCTGAAGGAAACACTATCTGAGGTATCACCTAAGATAGCGTTTCCGTGTGGAACCGCTATTTTTTCCTAAGTGACACTTTTAATAGCGGTTCCACACGGAAACGCTATCTTAGGTGATACCTAAGATAGCGTTTCCCTTAGGGAAACGCTATTAAAAGTCCCCCATCACTTTTAATAGCATTTCCACACGGAAATGCTATTAAAGGTGCGTTATTAAAAGCCTATTATGTTGTAGTGTTATGGCATAAGCTCTCATGCGATAAGGTCTTATGTGATAAGCTCTTAATTAAGTTGTTTACCCAAATGCACCCTAAATGCTGAAGACAACTCTTGACCTAAGAGAGCAAAGAAACGAAATAGAAGAAGAAGAACCGTCGCTGTCTTTGTTTTCTCCCTTTTATTGAAAAATTAAAGAAAAAAAAATTTCAAAGCAAGAAGAACGATACACCAGAGAAATAGAAGATAAAGATACATGGGCAAAGAGAAAACGCCCAAGACTGTAGCTATTTTTTCCTTTTTCTTTTGTAAAATAATAATAATAATAATAAAATCAACTGTGAGATTTAACAAAAATGAATGGTTAGATTCAATTACATTTAGTTATTTAATTTTGGGTTAACCAAAGGACTAATTTTACTAATTCACAGGGTTTGAGGATTAATTAAGAAGAATCAATAATTAAGAATTCCTATGTGCAAATGAGGTAAAGTTTAGGGAGTGTATATATACTTTTCCCAATATTATAAAGTATATTTTTGTTTATAAGGTGATTAAAAGATACCCAACGAAATCTGAATTATAACAAATATGTTATTGTTCTTTCTTCACAGTTCCTTGAAATCATAAGACAAAATTAGCACAACTGGGGTTCAATTGAGTGTCCTAATTCGTGAATTAGAACAAATTCACGAATTATAATATTCAAATGAGCAAAAAAGAATTACAAAGAGACAAAATACACAAACACCAGCAATGTCTATTGAAATATTGCACATTAAGGAAGGAAGGACACTATAACATAGATCTAAATGTAAGATGATATGGGAGATTGTCACCAGATGTAACCAGCAATGTTGCTGAATTTTGCGGCGCCAGAGATCGAAATATACGAGAACAAGCAACTAAGTAACTCATATCAGACAGCACTTTTGGGACAAAGCATCTGAAAAAATATTAAAATAAAAAGTTTAAGAACTTTTTATTTGATAGGCAAAAAGTTTAAGATACTTATAAGTTACAATTAGAAAACTTTCTAGGAAGTAATTTCTAACAAAGTAAAAAAGCATTATGTGTAATCTAAAACCTATGCTAAAATGATGCAGAAAAAAAGGGTATTAGAAATTAGAATTGAACCTCGATTCACAACCAAACCTCCTATGCACCATAGACATAGGAGGAGGAGCAGCAGCAAGTGCAACCACCTCCTATACTGGTGCAGGTATTTTGACCTTCCTTTCGAGCACCAGCAGTGGGAAGTATTTCATGGATTGCTAATCCAAATCATCATCAAATGATCCCGTATCAAGCGGTATCGCAAGATCCCACCTATCCCCCCAAAACCTTTGCAAAACATGGAACTTTGTTGTGTGACAATCTCAAAGAGTGCAACCAAACCGTTTGTATTCATTTTCAAACCACTCCAATAGAGACATCTTTTCCCGAACCTCATAATCAGCAGAGCTCCTAGGATCCATAAAATTGCTCTGGTCAGCCTCCTGTTCCTTGTTGAAGTGCTTAATGACAATCTCACCATTAGCATTATTTTTTAAGACATATCTATTCATATCCAGATTTTCCCAAACAATAAGTGTCTCAACAGCTCCCATTTCCAGATCTTGTATAGTAGCATCAACACCATAAACAAGCTTTCCAATATCCTGGCTGAATTGCTCAAAGTACTTTCCAATCAATCGTTTCTCATGAATAAACTTTACATTGGACAGAACTTCAGCAGATAGCCCAATAGCCTGATTAAACCCATCCTCCCCTCCACAAGATACATCTTCAACGTTAATTATTTTTTCCTGAAGTCGAGGATCAAACATATTTGACTATCTAAGCTCGGTTTTGTAATCATCAGGACCAGCAAGTATTAATCCAGAAACATTGGGCTGGCTGGTAGCAGGATTGATATAAAATTGGGTTGCAAGCTCGGCCGTCTTCCTCACATAGTTATGACACTTTTCCATGCGAAGACGGGAAACCGTAGAACTGGTTGCCCAGCTCTTCCGTGTTTCTTTGGGAGATCCACACTAAACTTACCAAGCACCTCTTTTGTATTACCAGTCAAGGTCCCAAACAGAGTGCCATTGCCATTCATGACAATAAAACCAAACATGTCATCAGACTCCAGGAGCTCTTTCAGAGCTTCCGTGTGAAACTTGTTGTCACAAAGATAGAGAGACGCATTGATAGGTCTGAAGGGCTCCAAATCAATGGTCACCTTCTTTTCCTTTCCATCTTTTGTCATAATCGTGCTAGTATACAAAACAAGCCCATTTGGAGGAACCTTGTTATAAAGCTTAAGCCTTTACCGAGCAGAAGTGATTGCACGAAGAACAGACTGTCGATTCACCTTGCTTTCGATGTTTGAAGCAGCTCCAAACTCATCACCAAGCATCTTGGTAACACGAGCTATTTGATCACGTGGGGGCATGATAAGGGAAATCATGCTCGTCCCATTTCCACTGGCAGCCTCAAGAGCCTTGATAAGTCTCTTGATCTTCCACACCTCAATGTTCTTATCAGACTCCTGAGCAGCAGCCATCTTTGATCAATAATAGGCAAGTAACCCTGAAAGGAATGAGGACAACAAATAAGCCATATCCGGATTGATGAAAATTGAAAAAACATAAAACTCAAAGTTGATCAATTCTTAAAATGTAAAGGAATCATATTATATTTCTAAGCTTTTTTCTCTTGAAAAAAGAATCAATTCTTTTACTCTTGATCATTATTTTTCTGATGCTACAAAGACCGGTGAAGAAATGTAAATAAATACCTTAAAATACCCAAAGCAAAAATAGCAGAGAAAAAACTATAGTAACCATGAAGTGATGAACAAAAAGTATAGTAAAGTGAATAAATTTGCAATTGCAAGCCTTGAAACACATAACTATAAAGCCAGTGAAGACACGTTTCGTGTCCCTGATACTTTGGCGGAGGATACATACCCCATCACCAAAAACCTATAAATATAAAGCCATCATCCAAAAAACTCTAATATTGCGCATCTTCAAATCTAAAGACCAGAATCGCATACCAGGTGGAAGGGACGCTGGCACGCACGACGCACACGTAGACGACAGGGACTCAAGAGTTCGACGCAGGGGGCAGAGGGGAATTAGTTGCAAATCGTAATTTTTAGTCACGGGGACGCAGGGTTAAAGGTAACTTTATTTGGGGTTGGGCTTTTTACTTGTTTGTTTTCACCCTGCGTTGGGCTTTATGTATACAAATAAATTGTAGGTAAAAAATGTTTTAAAAAGTTTTGGGTGAGCCAAGGCTCTCCTGTCATTGAAAATTCTAGTTAAATTTTGTAAAATTATATAGAATTATAAGATTAGATATTGTTTATAAATATAATTGTAATACATGTTTATTGTTTTTAAATATAAGACGACAAAATTGAAATTAAAGAGTTTTATTAAGTGGGAAATAAAGATAAGCACAATACAAAATAACCTATACTATACATGATAATTTAAAAGGATATGGTTTGTTGTGATTCAAAATTTGTAAAGGAATAGAAAAATATAAATTAAAGAAATTCATAGAAAAATTTAAAGTTAAGCATAGTTCAAAAATAATGGATAAGTTGTCAAAAAAAAATTACGAAAAGTATAATAATAAGATATTGCTTTAATAAAATCCCATGGATATCCATATTAGAAAAGCAAAATAAAATCAGTTAAATGTTTTTCATGACAAAGAATGGATAAAATGAAGTTATAGTAAAATAAAAGCAATATTGCAACCTTTATAAATTTTGTAGAAATATATATATATATATATATATATATATATATATATATATATATATATATATATATATATATATATATATATATATATATATTGAAAGGTAAAACCAAACAAATTTACATAAGTTGACATCGCGTATATACAAAACACATAGCAAAATAAAGGTCTTGGTCACATACTAAATACAGAAGAAAAGCATAGCAAAAAATTGCATGCTTAATATCCCAAAGTTTGTTTTTCAAAACATGTAATTTGCTACATAGGAAAAGGCAATATTAATTTATCCTAATACTTCTCCTTCTTCATCTTTGGCAAAATCTTAGTTGAGGAGTACCGAGGGGATATCATATCAACCAAATGAATATCACCATCATCAGTTGAGGCAGGCCTCTTCATTGGGGTAACATTATTTGAGGTTGAAATATCATTATCAATGTCATCAGTACCAGATTGAAATTCCTAAAATAAAGAAGCGGACAAAAAAAAAAATCCAATCAATGAAAATTAACAATAGTGAAATAAGGATACACAACATGTAAAATATTTTTTAATGTAGCTATTAAATGAAGAATGTGGTTGATTTCATTGATTTTTTCACAAGCAACAAAAAAAAAAAAAAAAAAACCAATAGACATGTGTAGAAATAATGTAATTGATATAGTATAATCCTACTGTGGATACTACTGCTAGTGTATTATGGCATAGGAGTGAAGGAACAATGATAACTAACAAATTTACACAAATGAAATAGCAACTACATAGGTGCAACCTGTATAAATAAAGACAATTCAAGATGCAGCCTTATGTTGCAAACCATAATTAATGTCTTTAAGGTTATATGATGATGGACAGAAAACTACGAATACAAACCAAAAGTAAGATATGTTCTTTTAAAATTCAATAGTAGCATAAAAAAATGCAACAATTGTGTTTGCAACTCATATACAACATATGAAAATGGGATTACATAATATATTTCACACTCAAAATCTCTAAGAGCTAATAGATCTTCACATAGAAATTTATCCAAAGAACATTTCAAAAGGCATAATATGTGAAGCATGCATTATGTTCAGCACACATAAACTGTATAATGACAAAAAATTAGACTTGAACACACTAAAAAAGAGTAGAGTTCAAAATATATTCTAATTGAAACCTTATATAATATATATTTACCGGTTGAACAGGACTAACCTTTCCGACTGTTGTTGGTGAAATATTACTCACCGAATCACCAAATTCAGAATCTTGCATTATAAAAAACATAATTATATACTAATGAATTGACATAATTGAGAAATATAAATTTTAGCATTATAATATAAAAAGATGTTGACTGATGATGCAGCTATGGTTTTTTTTTTTTTTTTTTACTTACATTGTCTATGGTAGACATTTTGGAGAAATCTTGTGAATCAATGTTAGTAACATAATCTTCCGAAGTTGTCTCCTAAAAAAATGAACATTATATATAAAGATTTGTTAAAAGTAATGAAAGAAAAAGTAATTTATAAAGTTTGATAATATACATTAGCCTTTGGTATAGTAGACATGTAAGATTTGATAAGTTCAGCATCATCAATTATTTTCTTGAAAGTAAAACTTGAAGATGGTGGATTGCTTTTGATGAAATCATTGACTTCAACTTTGAAAATATATGTGTTTTTCACTAAACGCTCAAGCTCCTTCGGAACTCCATCATCATCACCTTGCTGCCAAAAAATGAAATGAAATTAAATAGTTATGTTTGGATAAAGGTATTTACTAAAAAATAACGATTACTTACTTCAACCAAACGTTTTTTCAGATCACTTGCTGTTTCCTGAATAATTTGAAAGGCATGATTATCAAACAACACAAAGGATGCAGCAGTTCCATTTTGATCTTTGACCGCAACATGGACCTTGTACCTATACATATAAAAACAAAATATTAGATTACAGGTTGTAATAATATTAAAATTTAATTGTATTTGTGAAAATTTTAACAATTGGTAAGTTGAAACAAATAAAAGTATATGGAAAAAAGGTACGTAATTAAATTTATTTAACATACAAAAATGAAAAATAGAGTAAATTTTACAATAACTCCATTTATAAATATAAAATGAAAATATATTATAAGAAGGCATACATTGGCAAAGTCCTTGGGGCTTCCATCACATTTTTTGCATGTGATTTCGTCATCTTCTACTTTGATTTTGGATCCATGAATTGAGCATGCATCATAGTACCAATTGAATTGAGTTTGAATTTTGAGACATGTAGCAAGAGTAGTGTAAACTCCATTGTAAAAATGTGAAATTTTGTTAGTTGATATTTATTAAACATAGAAAATAATAACAACATATTGAAATAAAGTACTCTTCCTCGATATGTTTCAATTCAGAAAGTGGTTTAGGCATCTCCAGAGACAAAGTATCATTTGTAGTTGTTGTTTGAGTGTGATTATCATGTTGTGTATATCTCTGTGATGAATCTCCTTCATTGAAGTTCAAACTTGAAACACATGAAAAAAATAGTAAACATATGAAATTAAGAAAGCATAATATGGAATTTAAAGTAAAAATATTGGTATAGTAATTATATCTGTGTATAGTCTCAATTAGACATTAGACATGAAGCACAGTTTAATGAATTCGAGTACCTAGTTTTAAACTCAGCAACTTCGAGCACATTTGGATTAATTAAGAATTTGGAGGCATTCCAAGAATTTGAGAGTTTGACCTCACCTAATTAATAAAAATAATAATTATATTGTTAACACATATAATATCGTGTAAGTAGATTATTTTTTAATATAACCAAATAAAGTTGGATAATGAACCTGCTGTATATGAAATCATTGCTAATTGAAATACAACAATTAATGTGGTCTCCGAGGAGTCATCTAGAGTCTTTGTGAGTGAATCAGCATAATCACCAAACAAAGTACACTTAATTTTGTTGTTGTTGAAATTGATAAGATAAAAATGTAAATATATAATAAAAACCTCTTTAAAAAACAACAAAATTTAGTACAAAATTAAGGCATACCTGCTATCCGTAAGATATAAATTCATGTATTTCGACTTCCGTCCATTCTTTTGGAATTCCTTACATTTTTCAAATGAAGAGATTTCTCCAAGCACATCTAACATTTAATATAAGTAAAATCAATATTTTCATAAGAATTAATATTTGCAAAAAAAATAAAAAAACATAGTAAGGTGGTGAAAGAAAGACAATTAAAATTTAAAAAGTTACCAACTAAATAACCCTTGGGAACATTTTCATGTAGAATATCTTCTAAGGCCACAAAATCAAATGATTGTAGAGGAACTTGTAGATCACAAGGGTGGACAGTTGTAGCATTGTGAAAATTGATTTTGTATTTGTGTCGAGTGGTTCTATAATCGCCAACATTGTCAACCACAAAAAATTTCTGGATGATATAGCATTTTCCCTCCGAAATTGGTACACATGCTTCTTGATTAATCTATCTGATGTGATAGAGGCTTGAATTTTATCCCCCTAATTTTTTAAAAAAAAGATGTACTTAAATCATTGGTTCATCTAATGGATTAGAATTGTATATCAGAAGAAGTAAAATGTTTGTATAAGCAACTAAAGAAAAGTTTGAAAATTGGAAAAAACAAACATGCAGAATCTAAACTTTCTTTTATTTCTTGGATATACTCACTACTTATAACATAGATAAGATTATTAGAAACAAAGAAATTGTTGATATTTACTTTACTATTTAGAATAAAGCTACTCACTCCTTACACTCCGATTAAAGTGATAATTAAGCCCAGGAGTCATTGTGTTGTGGTAACTAAGGACCTGGACAATGCATGAATAACTCCACCTAAATATTATTTTATAGCACTTTAATGAAAATATAAATGTGCTAAAAAAATGAATACATTTTATAAGCAATATAAAAATGTAAAACACAAAACTTGACAATACCTAGAGTGCATTACATAGGCATCAAATCTTTTGATTAGCATATCACATCATGGGTACCTAGATAGTAATATGCTACTCATTGTAGTTTTTTTTTTAACATGGCTACGCATTGTAGTTAACATAGTGCAAATCTATTTTTTTATATATATATATATATCCATTGAAGATTAAGTAATTACAATCATTATAAAGATATCAAGATTAAACAAAAGCAATTATATTTCGGATGGGCTCTTTCCAATTTACAAAGTAACATTCAGACTACTGACATTTATAATACCACACGACCGTAAAGTATATTATGATTGTCTCTGATATAAATATTATTTACTTTCCTATTAATGACATGTATTACATATATCGACAATGATTAGTATAAAATAATAATGGCCATTAAAGAGATCTTATTTCATATGTTTAACTAAAGTATTTAAAAAGTTGTACATACCTTTTCATCAAGCAACACCATTTGAATGCTAGAAATGACATTGGGAGAAGAAGCATATGACACATTCCAAAGCCGAATAACTATTGCTGCTATTTTCCATGACTCTTTCTCGCTGTTTAGCTGAGCAATGTAGTTTAACTTAAACAAACTCATTTTGCAGCACCTAGTATGACTTTGGGAAAGGCAAAACAAAATAGTCAATGTAAAATACATATGTAGTGCAAATTAAGAACATCTAAATTGAAGTATATCATGAAAAGATCAACCTTTGTGATTGGACATAAAATTCATATTAAAAAAGGATTTCATGTACAAGAAACAATCACATTTGACAGTTAAAAGATTGGTAATTGAAGTAGAAGATAATATAAAAGGAAGTAACTTCACACAAACAAACTGATGGGTATCAATTCAAACAATAACAACAATTCCAAAAAGTAAATAAATGTCAACTTCTAACAAATAAGAAAAAAAACACCATTATAAATAATTTTCTATGATAGTTCCTGAAAAATTTCCTTGTAGACAACATTTATAGTTTCAGACAATGCTTCATTTTCGTTGTTGTGGATCAAAATTCTGATCCCATGCTTTGATTTGGCTCTTGAAACTGCTACATAAAGTTGTCCATGTGTGAAAACAAACTTTGGCAAGTAAAGACCAACATTGTCAAGAGATTGCCCTTGACTTTTATTAATTGTCATGCAATATGAGATTGTAACACCCTGTTTTTACGGTTTTTACCGTTTTGCTGTTTTTATTGTTTTTCAATTATCGGTAGAATTTTAATTGTTCGTAATTTTTATATTAGATCTAGAAAATGATTTTTAATAAAATAGAATCACAGTTATACTCTACCTTATGGTAAAATCTTATGGTAAAAATTTGGGTTTAAAACTCAGACGAAACCCGGTCTGCGTTTTCACTGACAGTAAGATTTTACTAGTCAGAAAACCTAATTTTGACCCGTGAACGAAACCGTTTAGGTTTATATTTTATTTACAACCATAATGGTTATTTTGAAAATTTTCAAAATAAATAGGTTATTATACGATATTCGGGTGAATACTCGATGATCGGGGATCGACGAAATCGAGAACGGATGTGCAGAGACAAAACCCGATGCCGAAAGGATAAGACCAATGAGTCATTTGTGATGACTCAAGGGGTGAATCATAGGGGTTAGTCACCATGAATTAAATGCATGTAATGATGACTAAAATGTGAAAACCCAAATTACCCTAAATCCTTCATTTTAACTACAAGTTTGCCATGACAACAATTTACTATTTGGACCATTTTCTCCCTAACAACTCACGGCCAAACCTTTCTTAAACACACTTGGACATTTCATTTCTCTCATTTGCTATGTTGTTCTTCATAAACTTAAGAAAAAACTCTAAGTTCTTCATCTTCAATTTTCAAAGGAAGTAGTAGATTTTGATCATTTCTTCAAATTATAAAGGTAGATTCTTGTGATTCATGATCATACCTTCCTTTCCTTTCACAACTTTTCTTCGTATCTCGTGTTTTTACAAATTTCAAATTCCTAGATCTAAAACTTCAAAAATCTCTAGAAAATCATAGAAAAATCCTTTTAATGTGATTCCAATTTCTATGATCTTCATATGATCGACTTTTACTTTCATCATCTAAGAGATTGAAAATTTTAGAGATCTCTAGCCTATTTTCCTTGACAAGGCCGAACCAAGCTCTTAAGTGAGTTAGATGGTTTTCTTTCATTTTTAACTTGTTTTCTCGTTGATGATTCATGGCTCGGTTTTGTTGGTTGAACCTTGAGCTCTAGGTGAACATCATCCTCTTCTTGCTTGAGTATCAAGTGGTCACCAAAGGTATGGGGGAGATTACCATCATCCTACCTTAGGGTAGATATGTTGGTGGTTTATTAGTGTATAAAGTCTTGTAGATTATAAGTATGTAAGTTGTGTAATTTATTGATTTATATGTGTGTGATCCTCTTGGAGGATTTGGTTGATGTTTGATTTTGATATGTGTTTATATTGGTGTGATTAGTCTCTAGTTGGAACCTTGGTTAATGATTATTGTTTGTTTTGTGAAACAAAAAATGGTTAAAATGAAAAAGTAAGGCCATTCGGCCATGTTAAATTAAATGGGTTCCATGAGGTTATAAATGGTTTGAATAATTTTTATGAGGATTGCATGATCACATAAGAATATAGAAATTGGTTTGGATTGATTTGGATGTGTATATTGAAAGTTATGGATTTATGAGTCCTTAGGGACTAAATTGCAATTTCTGAGAATTTCAGTGGCTGCACTTAAATTCATGTCCTTATATGTTAAGATTTTAGTTCTTTATGAGACAAAACCATAGAAATTGGTTTGGTGTTAATTGGATTAATACTTAAAAAGTTATAAGCTTTTTTGTAAAAAAGGACCTTTTTGCAATTATTGAAAAATATTTGGGACAGAAATATGATTTCTGGAAAATTTTAGGGCAACTGAAAAATGTTTCTAAATAAGTTGGTTTGGTGTGATTTGAGGTTATAAATAAAAACTTAGAAGGTTTTAAGTGAATAAGGACCTTTTTGTAATTAATGAAAGTTTAGGGACTAAACTGAAATTTTAGAAAATAAATGTTATTGGACAGTTAGAAACTGATTTTCATGCTTATAAAACCATTCTAAAACTCTAAAATGAGTTTTGGACTATTAGAGTGTAAAATCATTGAAAAAGGATTTACGCGATTTACAAAATTAACAACGTTCAGTCAAATTCTTAAGAATTTGGTATAAATGGAAATAAAGATGTAAAATCAGTGATTCAATATTTTTATATGAGTAATATAACCTAGGAGAGTAATACACTTGAGGTGAAGAACCATGTTTTAAAAAATATGGCTTTTGGGCCTAAATTCAGTAAAAAGCGGCGAAACCGTCGTTTAACGTTTTTAAGGATTTTGGAGAAAATGTTTTGGATAAATTGATACCTATATATCTTTGAGGGAATTTAATCTTGAAAATAGATTTGATTTTATCTAAAGGTGTTGGTTTTAAGCCAAAAGGATTTTAGTCTTGAAAGACGAGATTTTAATGTAAAATGTAAAAACCTAAGTCAAGAATGACTTAGTGAAAATACGAACGTAATAATTTATGACGTGGGATGGAACACGACCTTATGTCATAAAGTATGGATAATTTATTATCCATATTCCATAAAATTTAACGGACTCAAAATGATTTGTTTTATTGAAAGCCAAAGAAAAAGACTCAACTAGAAAAGTACAGAGAAATAAATAATTGGACGTGTGTTCCAATCTCATAATGTGCCAGGATTTGTAATCAAGTATTCTAAGAAAACTTTGCACAAATATGAAAGGTTACTCGAGAACTTTAGCTTGATGATTAAGTACCGGTGATTCGGACTTAAGGACATCTAGCATATGTTACAATACTCTGAAAGAATTCCGAAGGAATCACATTGTCATTCGATGGATGGACGAGAATAATGCATTTCTGGCAAAGTTTATCTAAACACATAGTGAAACTATGTTCTGTAAGGCAATTGTGACTAGGAGATTGAGCTAACAATTTAACGCGGGTGTGAATTCCGTAGTAAGATCTATTGATGCTTGGGGATGTAGGGGTTATGAAATACTCATATAGGCCCAGTGGGTTGCTCCTCTGTGGCGTGTTGATATTGCAATCCACCGACATACTCTACTAGACACTATGTATTTTCTAGTAGTGTAGGATGTTCCCGAAAAAGCCTATGTGCACCATGATGACTGTTGACGCATTTTATTACCCAGGGCTGGTGGACTCCGGAATAATCCTTCGAACCACTCTCTCCGACTATTTGTTAAAACCATGGTATAGGAATCAGAAGTCATTCCTTGAGTCTTAGATGTCTCTTAGCTAGTAAAACCGGTGCCTTGTGATTATGTTGTTGTGAGACATTATTATTTATGTTGTGATGGATGATATAGCTGTTTATTGATATTTGTACGTACCTGTGTGTCGTACCACTGCATGTCCGCATTAAGTGTAAGATGAATGGAAATCTCGCCTCATTTCTGTATTTTCTAGTTTGCTGTTTTATATCTTGCGTTGGATGAAGATGACGACAACATTGTTTCTCCATCACACCCCGCTAGAGTTTGAACATACTTGGAGACATGGACACAGTTTCGAGGGCTTTAGTATAATGGACTTTTGTCAGTATTTTGTGTCTACCCAGTCTCGTGTCTATGTTATATTTTATGGAGCCATGTCTCTAAAGATATTATTATTTTAAACATATTTCCAGTCTGTTGTTATTTACTGGCGTTGGTATTT
Source organism: Sophora flavescens (assembly GCA_030762895.1). Lineage (NCBI taxonomy): Eukaryota > Viridiplantae > Streptophyta > Magnoliopsida > Fabales > Fabaceae > Sophora > Sophora flavescens. Next base: position 27,613,098 of record CM061063.1, on the reverse strand, counting down.
CCGTCATCTTCTGAATATGTATGACTGTTCATACTTGGGAATGATTGTATAATATTGATGCATAAGTTGATGTTAAATGTTAAAAAGTTTGTATGATGTTATTTGCGAAAGAGAAAAGGAAAAAAATAAACCCGTATTTTTGGTAAATAATTATTTTCTGCTTTACTCGGTCTTATAAAAATAGAAATGTCACAAACAATGTAGCGCCCGAGAAGGGTGTTACATTATTTGGTATCAGAGCTGGCCGAGTCTGTTATGGTTTGTGGTTTAGGCTTGTCTTTGTTTGTGCTGAGTGTTCTCTGTGTACTTTTGGTATTATTTCTGGAAGAAATGATATTGTTTGGGGTGAGTTTATTGTAATCTGCATGACTAATTGATTTTGGTCTTGCAGGATTATAATGGCTCGTGGTGGAGGAACTACGGTTATGAATGCAGCAGTGAGAGCAATGTCACAAATGACTGTCGTGTTTGTTTGACGCTAGGAAAGGGGAGCTGAAAGCAGAAGACTGGATGAATTCCATCGTAGAAATCTGTCGGGATTCAAGGGTGAGTTTAAGCCTGAGAAAGCCAAGCTGTGGATTCATTCCTTGGAGACGATTTTTGCTGCTATGAGGTGTACTGATAACGACAAGGTTACTTATGTTGCCTACATGCTGGTGGGTGATGCTGAAAATTGGTGGAGAGGAGCTCGCCAAGTGCTTGAGCATGATCAACAAGCGGTGAACTGGGAAGCTTTTCGTAGGAAGTTTATGGAGAAGTATTTTCCAGCAAGTGCCAGAGATGCTAAAGAAATGGAATTTCTGCAGCTGAAGCAAGGCAATATGACTATAACTGTATACGGTGCCAGATTTGAAATCCTGTTGAAGTTTTCTGCCTATCTGAGTGACAATCCACATGAAGGGTGGAAGTGTCGCAAATTTGAAGGAGGATTACGGTATGAGCTGGAAGAAGTAGTAGTTCCAATGGAAATATATGTATTTCCGAGGCTGATGGACAAGTGTAGAGAGATAGAGGATTTGAAGGCGAATCGTGATGCTAATCAACAGAGTTATGGACCATCTAGGTTCAATAGGGGAACTACAAGAATAACAATCGATTCCGAGAGGAAGCCATACAATAGGCCACAAGGTCGGCAGCCCAGTTCAACAACGATCTTTTGGTGGAAGCAGTGGAGGTTCTGGTTCATCCAGGAATGTCCCACAAAAGTGTATGAAGTGTGGCATGGGTCACGCTACCAAAGACTGCAAGATTACGGGTATCACTTGCTTTAAGTGTGGACAGCCTGGACATGTCGCTAGGAATTGTGGACGATCTAACACGGAACCTTCTATGAACAACGTGCGAGCTGCAAGGCCTAGAGCTAGAGGAAGAGTTTATACAATGAGTGGTACTGAGGCCTCTCGGAATGATGATCTGATTCAGGGATTGTGTCATGGGAGGTAAATCTTTAACTGTACTATTTGATTCAGGTGCGACGCATTCGTTCATTGCATATGATTGTGCTAAATTGCTAGGATTACCTGTATCTTCTTTACCTTTTGAGTTAACTATATCTACTCCTACTGCTGAACCTGTTTTGACTACTACAGCTTGTTTGAATTGTGCTATCTTTGTAGAAGATAGGAAATTTTTTGTTAATTTAATCTGTTTGACTCTTTCGAAAATAGATGTGATACTATGAATGGATTGGTTATGTTCTAACTATATACTGTTAGACTGTGCCAATAAATCCTTAATTTTTTCTAAGGATGGGATTTATGGATTTTTGTCTGCTAACCGAGTGAAAGCTTCTTTGAGAGAGCGAGCTCTATGATACATGTTACTGTTTTCCTTAGACGTCAAGAGTGAGATTGATTTACAGTCCATACCTGTCGTCAATGAGTTTCTCGAAGTTTTTCCTGAAGATGTACCTGGACTATTGTTGTGTAAATCGCAAGTGCACGATTCTGCCAAGTAGTAAAATATCGTTCCACTAGGACTGTGTTGATGAGTACTAGTTACGTACAATTATGATTATCTAGACACAATCGAATTTATTAGAGTGACAATAAGCATTGAAAATTCGGAAATTAACAAATGGTAGAAAAACAATTTATAAGAATACGCTAACGTGCCCAATTAGACCAACCCCTACTTTCGTGGTAATTGAATCTAGGTTGGACCCCTTAAGAACAGTGATAAATCAAAAAATACCTCAAGCGAATTAATCTACTTTCATGATTAAAAACACAAGTTCAATTTTTAAAGTTCAGATGCTAAGGTTCACCTTTCAGTGCTTCCCTAATATAAACATCATGCAAACATGTGGCCAAGCTGTAAAGTCTCTAAAATGTCTGATGTGCATTTCCCTAAGTTTTGATGAGAACTAAACATTGGCTAATGATTTAATTAACCTTCATATTGGTTGCTAACCTGTCTATCGAGTGTGCAGATTAAATAAAACAAACAGACGTCCAACAAAGTGTAACAAACAGACGTCCAACAAAGTGTAGGAAAAGCAGACGTCCAACAAAGTGTAACAAGCAGACGTCCAACACTATAGTGTTTGAAGCGCACGTCCAAAACGCAAGAGAAACAAACTTGCGTCCACCAAAATGTTGAAAGCCAGCGTCTACCTACGTGGCATTCATAGCGCGTCCAATAAAGTATCATAACAGTGCATCCAATAAAGTACCAGAACCGCGCGTCCAATAAAGTATCAGAATAGCCCGTCCACTAAGGTATCAGAATGGCTCGTCCAATGACGTGGCAATTGGAGCTCTTCCATTAAGGTCAGAGTGTATCCGTCCAATGATTAAGGTCAGAATGTATCCGTCCAATGACGTGGCAATTGGAGCTCGTCCATTAAGGTCATAATGTATCTGTCCAATGACGTGGCAAATTGAGCTCGTCCATTAAGGTCAGAATGTATCCGTCCAATGGCGTGGCAAATGGAGCTCGTCCACCAGAGTAACAGAGACTCTCGTCCACTAGAGTAACAGAGACTCTCGTCCACTAAAGTAACAGAGGTGCTCGTCCACTATAGTAACAGAGGTGCTCGTCCACTAGAGTAATAGAAGTGCTCGTCCACTAAAGGTGACAGAAACGCTCGTCCACTAGTCTTTGGACTTGATGAGTCCTTAATATGGAGCTCGTCTACTAGCCCGGATGAAAACTCAAATGACTAGATAGACGTGATTATTTTCAAGATGGAAGCACTTATCTTATGAACACGAATTCTATAAGGATTATCAGAATCTTAGTTTAAGAACCAGAAAGAGACTTAAAGCCTTCTCTCCTACTTAGTTTCACTATTATCAAGAAAAGTCAGAAGTTACTCTCTCAAGCAACCTTGGATAATCAGAACCAAAGACCAGTTAAAGAATGCTTCCAACGTGCTTTATTCCCTAGTACCTCTGGTCCTTACACAAAAAGGGAAGTGTACTCAATAAAGTACAAAAAATCTCTCTACACAACTCTGATATGGCTGTAGCACGATGAATAAAGCCATGATCCTTCATGGTAGAGTACAACCAACGACTCTATTGCATTAATGGCTGCCCAGAACGACTCTATTGCATTAATGACTGCCCAGAACGACTCTATTGCAATTAATGAGGTTCTGCTTGAAGCCAACATCTGAGGGGATGTCTCTAACTGATCCTAAATGTTTGAAGACCATAAATACAGAAGTCATTGAAGATGAAGAAAAAAAGAGAAGAGAATACACATTGCATTAAAACGCCATTACTCTGCATTAATTTCTTCATTCTTTTATTCTGTATTCTTCAATCATTTTGAAGTTATTACGCAGACTTTCCTAAGCCTTACATTTAAACCACTCTCTGAGTGTTAGTGAAAGATCTGTCTATGAGAAATTGTATTTATTACAAACCCAATCTCTCAAATAAACCAGAGTGAGCCTGAAGAGGCTAGGTGTGAAAATAATACTTGTCTTGAGCCTAAAGAGACTAGGTGTGCAAATAATACTTGTCTTGAGCATGAAGAAGCTAGGTGTGCAAATAATACTTGAGTCTGTAACCTTATCAGTTATAGTGGATAAATCTTGGTGCTGCCAATGACTGGACGTAGCTCTTTATTTTGAAGAGTGAACCAGGATAAATAACCGTGTCAATCTCTCTTCCCTTAAACTCTTTAATTGCCTTAGTTTTCTTACGTCTATCAAGTGGTGTGCTTGCAAAAGTCACCCGTCCATCCTGTATTCTTCCACTCGTCCAAATCTAGCCTTTTTGTTTGTGAAAAGATTTCAACTTTGCTTAAATTCTGATAAACACAATTCAACCCCCCTTCTTGTGTTTATAGTTGTCTATTTTAGTTGGTATTAGAGCTTAGCCTCTGGGTTGAGCATCTAACAGTGTAGAGGTAAAAGGTCCTGTAGAATAGACATGACGGCTGGAGCTAGTACAAGTGGAAGTCATCAGACTGAAGGAGCCTCCCTAACCAGACCTCCTTACTTCAATGGAGAAAATTACAACTAATGGAAAGATAGATTTCAGTGGTTTATTCTATCCACAAACTCTGATCTTTGGGATGTCATCACAGATGGTCCATTCATTCCCAAAAATGATGATAACACTGACAAACCAAAAGCTCAGTGGACTGGTGTTGAAAAGACAAAATGGGAGCTTAACCACAAAGCCAGATATAACATCATCTGTGCTCTCAGTCCGGAGGAGTTTGAGAAGGTTTGTGCTTGTGACTCTGCAAACTAAATATGGGACACTTTGGCTGTCACTCATGAAGGAATAGCTAAAGTCAAAGAGTCAATGATTGCCATACTTGTCAGAAAGTATGAACTGTTCATCATGGAGGAAGGAGAATCTGTTGCTCAGATGATCGGAAGATTCCAAACTATAATCAACAGTTTGAAATCTCTTTGCAAAGTCTATACCAATGCTGAGAAGGTAGGAAAGATTCTGAGAAGTCTACCTAAACAGTGGAGACCTTTGGTCACTGCTATCTCCCAAGCCAAGGATCTCACCACCTTGACTATGGATGAACTTCTTGGAACACTCACTGTTCATGAGCAAGAACTTGGAGATGAAGTTGCACCAAAGAAGGGCAAGTCAATTACTCTGAAAGATGATCAAAAGTCAGTAAAAGTTTCCAAGGCTCTGAAGGCAGATGAGTCATCCAGTGATGCTGACCTATCAGAACTCGAGGATTCTGAGAGTGATGAAGAGTTGTCTCTCCTGACCAGGAAGATAAAGCTTCTCCTACAGAAAAAGAAGTTCAAGAGGTATAGGTCATTTAGAAGGTTCAACAAGGACAAGAACTTCAAAGAATCCACCTCAACAGACAAAAGTCCAATTGTTTGCTATGAGTGCAAGAAGCCCGGTCACTTCAAGACTGAATGTCCTCAACTCAAGAAGGCCCCTTCTAAGAAATTCTTCAAGAAGAAGAAGAAAGGAATGATGGCTACTTGGGAGGATCTGGAGTCAACATCTTCTGATGAAGAAACTGAGGAAGAAGCCAATCTCTGTTTGATGGCCAACACTGACTCAGACTCTGATGATGAGGTACATCCTGACTATGAGGAATTACTTGATGCCTATGAGGAGTTGTTGGAGGAATCCAACTGCTTATCTAAAGCCTTCAAATCCCTCAATAGAGAGTATGTAAAGCTCACCAATGAGCATAAACAAAAATCTCAAGAGTGTGAGAAGCTGGCTAAAGAGAACAGTGAGCTGAAGACTGAAAAGTTTAATGAAGCTAAGATCTCAAGTGAAACATCACCATCTGAAGAAGTTGAAATTAAAACTTCAACAGAAAGTGGAAGAGCTCACTCCTGATCTTGCCAAATTTGTTAATGGTAGAGACAATCTGACTAAGCTACTTGGCATTCAGAAGCACTCTCTTAACAAAGAAGGTGTTGGATATGACCATCAGACACATCATAAAGTATCAACTAAAGTTCCTACAGTATCTGTTAAGTCAACTGTAACCAAATCAACTCCTATTTGTTACTTCTGTGGAAAAACTGGGCATGTTATGTCTAAGTGTATCCATAATAAGAGAAGGAAGTCTTTACAGACTCCTAGAACTAACATAAAAGGACCCAGAAAAATATGGGTACCAAAAGATCAAATAATTTTTGTTGCAGATGTCCTTAACAGGACAAAGAAAACACCATTGCTGGTACCTGGACAGTGGCTGCTCGCGTCATATGACAGGAGAAAGGTCTATGTTCCTAGACCTCCAACTTAAGAAAGGAGGACACCTTGCCTTCAGAGGAAATCAGAAAGGGAAAGTTATAAGAATTGGTACTATTGGTGGTAAACCCCCTCTTCCCTCTATATCTAATGTTCTTATGGTTAAAGGATTAAGACACAATTTGCTTAGCATAAGTCAATTATGTGATAGTGGTTTTGATGTTTCCTTTACCAAGGATGTATGCATAGTTAAAGACTGTAGTGGCAAAACCTTCTTTTCAGCTAAAAGGCAACAAAATCTTTATAAGATTGAACTGTCTGATCTCTCAGATCAAAGTGTAACCTGTCTGATGTCTAAAGAGGATGAGAGATGGTTATGGCATAAGAAACTAGGGCATGCTAATATGAAACTAATTTCTGAATTAAAAAAGAATAATCTCGTGAGAGGATTGCCTGATATTAGCTTTAAGAAAGATGTCTTGTGTGATGCATGTCAGAGAGGTAAACAGATAAAATCAAGTTTCAAATCTAAAAACCAAGTATCAACCTCTAGACCTCTTCAGTTGTTACACATGGATCTGTTTGGACCAGTTAGTGTTGCCAGCCTGGCTGGAAGAAAATATGGATTTGTCATAGTTGATGACTATTCTAGATACACATGGGTACTCTTCCTAACACACAAGGATGAGTCTTTTAAGGCTTTCTATGTATTATGCAAAAGAGTACAAAATGAGCAAGGTTTTTGTATTTCTACCCTTAGAAGTGATCATGGGGGAGAATTTGAAAATGAGCAGTTTAGACAGTTCTGTGAGGAGAATGGAATCTCTCACAATTTCTCTGCACCTAGAACTCCACAGCAAAATGGAGTGGTTGAGAGAAAGAACAGATCTCTGCAAGAGATGGCTAGATCTATGCTCAATGAAAACAATCTCCCTAAGTACTTCTGGCGGAAGTGTGAAACATTGCTTGTTATGTACAAAACAGAATACTTATTAGGCCTTTTCTAAAAAGGACTCCTTATGAATTGTGGAAAGGAAAAAGCCCCAACATATCTTATTTTCATGCTTTTGGATGTGAATGTTTTATTCTGAATACCAAAGATAATCTTGGAAAGTTTGATTCTAAGGTAGATAAAGGTATTTTTGTAGGTTATTCTGAAAAGTCTAAGGATTTTAGAGTTTACAATTCAAGAACTTGTATTTTTTAAGAATCTGTTCATGTTAAATTCAATGATGGATTAAAGACTGATAATGAACTATCAGATCTAGAAGATGATCTTGCAGGTCTTGATATAAACAAGCCAGAAAGTCAACAACCCGATCTAACCAAAATAGAACCTGTACCTGAGGCTTAAAGACAAGTGGAACAAATGAGTCAGCAGACAAGTCAAGATCTTCATGATGATCTCAAAAGGGATTGGAAGTTCAACACTCATCATCCTAAGGATCTTATTATTGGAAATCCTTCTGAAGGAGTAAGAACCAGATCCACATTAAAAGAATCAAGCAATGTGGCCTTTATTTCAGATTTGGAGCCTAAGCGCATTGAAGAAGCTCTTGAGGATGAAAGCTGGATTCTTGCTACGCAAGAAGAACTTAACCAGTTCACCAGAAATGATGTCTAGACTCTTGTTTCTAAGCCTAAAAACAAGTCAGTTATTAGAACAAGATGGGTCTTCAGAAACAAATTAGATGAAGATGGTAAAGTTGTCAGAAATAAAGCAAAGTTAGTAGCTCAAGGCTATAACCAACGAGAAGGTATTGATTATACTGAAACCTTTGCACCTGTAGCTAGAATAGAAGCCATATGCATCTTAATGTCATATGCTGCACAACACCAAATTACCCTGTTTCAAATGGATGTAAAAAGTGATTTTCTAAATGGTATAATTGAAGAAGTGTATGTTAAACAACCCCTTGGTTTTGAGGATACTGATAAACCAGATCAAGTTTTCAAACTTAAAAAGGCATTATATGGTTTGAAACAATCACCTAGAGCATGGTATGATAGACTCAGTTCTTTTCTCATGCATAATGGTTTTACTAGAGGACAAGTAGACACCACTCTGTTCAAAAAATGCTCTAAAGAGAACTTTATTATAGTTCAAATATATGTTGATGATATTATTTTTGGAGCAACTAATGAAAAGCTGTGCAAGGAATTTTCAAATCTAATGCAAGCTGAATTTGAGATGAGCATGATGGGAGAATTGAAGTTCTTCGTTGGATTACAAATCAAGCATACAAGTGATGGAATTTACATCATCAACAAAAATATACCAAGGAGATACTCAAGAAATACAAAATGTAAAATGCAAAGCTCATGAAAACCCCTATGCAACCCAATGCAAAACTAAGCAAAGATGATAAGGTAAAAAGATAGATCAAACTGCCTACAGAGGTATGATTGGCTCTCTATTGTACTTAACTTCAAGCAGACCTGACATTCAATTTAGTGTCTGTATGTGTGTTAGATTCCAATCTGATCCTAAAGAATCTCATCTTAAGGCTGTTAAAAGAATATTTAGATATTTGCTTGGAACTACTAATCTTGGTTTGCTGTATTTAAGATCAAAAGAATACAGATTAGTGGGATATTGTGATGCTGATTTTGCTGGAGACAGAATAGAAAGAAAAAGCACCAGTGGAGGATGTCACTTCATTGGAGCAAGTTTAGTCTCATGGTCAAGCAAGAGGCAGACAACCATTGCCTTGTCTCTTTTTCAGAAGCAATACATCACTGCTGCTAGTTGCTGCTCTCAACTTTTATTGGTAAAACATCAACTTAAGGATTACTCTATTTATGAACATAACATATTTGTATGGTGTGATAATTCTAGTGCTATATGCTTAACTAAAAATCCAATTCAGCATTCTAAGGCTAAGCATATTGAAATCAAACATCATTTCATTAGGGATTATGTTCAGAAAGGCATCTTTGATATTAAGTTTGTTAAAACTGAAAATCAATGGGCTGATATTATCACTAAACCCCTCTCAGTAGAAAGGTTTTTATTTATTAGAGATAATATAAACATGCATTGCATTGTTGAATGACATGTATGAATGTTAACGAGTCTATGCTAAATCTGTCATTACTCCTATATACATGTTCTTTTAACTAAGCATTAGTTCAGGGGGAGTAATGATACAATAGTTTAAGTGGAGTATGTCTACTATGCTTGCTGCATTACTATGATTTTATTAACATGTTATCTTGCCTTCAACAGATCTCATAAATAATACTTGATAACCCTTTTTGATGTTGACAAAAGGGGGAGAAAGGGAGAAATGAATAGGGAGAATGAGAGAATGGGAGAATAGGAGAAATAGAATGGGAGAATGAATATGATATGACCTGTTCGCTTAAAAAAAATTTCAACCTGCCTGATATATGCTTTTTTCTTTGTTGATATTTTCTGAGGTTCATTAAATCATCTTAATGTTTGTCATCATAAAAAACGGGGAGATTGTTAAGTCTCTAAAATGTCTGATGTGCATTTCCCTAAGTTTTGGTGAGAACTAAACATTGGTTAATGATTTAATTAATATTCATATTGGTTGCTAACCTGTCTATCGAGTGTGCAGATTAAATAAAACAAACAGACGTCCAACAAAGTGTAGAAAAGCAGACGTCCAACAAAGTATAACAAGCAGACGTCCAACACTGTAGTGTTTGAAGCGCACGTCCAAAACACAAGAGAAACAAACTTGCGTCCACCAAAGTGTTGAAAGCCAGCGTCTACCTACGTGGCATTCGGAGCGCGTCCAATAAAGTATCAGAACAGTGCGTCCAATAAAGTACCAGAATCGCGCGTCCAATAAAGTATCAGAATAGCCCGTCCACTAAGGTATCAGAATGGCTTGTCCAATGACGTGTCAATTGGAGCTCGTCCATTAAGGTCAGAATGTATCCGTCCAATGACATGGCAATTGGAGCTCGTCCATTAAGGTCAGAATGTATCCGTCCAATGACGTGGCAAATTGAGCTCGTCCATTAAGGTCAGAATGTATCCGTCCAATGACATGGCAAATGGAGCTCGTCCACCAGAGTAACAGAGACTCTCGTCCACTAAAGTAACAAAGGTGATCATCCACTAGAGTAACAGAGGTGCTCGTCCACTAGAGAAACAGAGGCGCTCGTCCACTAGAGTAATAGAAGTGCTCGTCCAATAGAGTAATAGAAGTGCTCGTCCACTAGAGTAACAGAAGTGCTCGTCCACTAAAGGTGACAGAAGCGCTAGTCCACTAGTCTTTGGACTTGATGAGTCCTTAATATGGAGCTCGTCTACTAGCCCAGATGAAAACTCAAATGACTAGATAGACGTGATTATTTTCAAGATGGAAGCACTTATCTTATGAACACGAATTCTATAAGGATTATCAGAATCTTAGTTCAAGAACCAGAAAGAGACTTGAAGCCTTCTCTCCTACTCAGTTTCATGATTATCAAGAAAAGTCAGAAGTTACTCTCTCAAGCAACCTTGGATAATCAGAACCAAAGACCAGTTAAAGAATGCTTCCAACGTGCTTTATTCCCTAGTACCTCTGGTCCTTACACAAAAAGGGAAGTGTACTCAGTAAAGTACAAAAAAGCTATCTACACAACTCTGATATGGCTGTAGCACGATAAATAAAGCCATGATCCTTCATGTTAGAGTACAATCAGTGACTCTATTGCATTAATGGCTTCCCAGAACGACTCTATTGCATTAATGACTGCCCAGAACGACTCTATTGCAATTAATGAGGTTCTGCTTGAAGCCAACATCTGAGGGGATGTCTCGAACGGATCCTAAATGCTTGAAGACCATAAATATAGAAGTCATTGAAGATGAAGAAAAAAAGAGAAGAGAATACACATTGCATTAAAACACCATTACTCTGCATTAATTTCTTCATTCTTTTATTTTTATTCTTCAATCATTTTGAAGTTATTACGCAGACTTTCCTAAGCCTTACATTTAAACCACTCTCTGAGTGTTAGTGAAAGATTTGTCTGTGAGAAATTGTATTTATTACAACCCCAATGTCTCAAACAAACCAGAGTGAGCCTGAAGAGGCTAGGTGTGAAAATAATGCTTGTCTTGAGCCTGAAGAGGCTAGGTGTGCAAATAATACTTGAGTGTGTAACCTTATCAGTTATAGTGGATAAATCTTGGTGCTGCCAAGGACTGGACGTAGCTCTTTGTTTTGAAGAGTGAACTAGGATAAATAACCGTGTCAATCTCTCTTCCCTTAAACTCTTTAATTGCCTTAGTTTTCTTACGTCTATCAAGTGGTGTGCTTGCAAAAGTCACCCGTCCATACTGTATTCTTCCACTCGTCTAAATCTAGCCTTTTTGTTTGCGAAAAGATTTCAACTTTGCTTAAATTCTGATAAACACAATTCAACCCCCCTTCTTGTGTTTATAGTTGTCTATTTCACAAGCATATTCACAAGCAATTGGCGTGCTAAAAACTGAATCAAAATTATTTCATATTGAAAAGAGGAGAAAGTCAAGATAACATGTTAATACATCATGGGCTAAAACAAAATTCTATAATAAGGAATTACTCAAACATGTTCATAGAGATACAACCATAAGAATCCAAAAAAAATATTCAGAAAAAAGAAGAAAGTACAAAGGAAGAAGAAGAAAAACTCTGAAGGTTGCAGCAATAGAGAACTCCCTCAGTAAAGATCCTCTAATCCTTGATGTTTCTTGTGTTGTGTAGTTTCTTTTCTACGTGTTTCCTCCTCTCCATTTTCGAGCTCCCTACCTTCTTTTTAACCTCCTCTCTTGTTTGTAACCACTCTTCCCTCAATAAAAGGCAATAATTTGGCAGTTACAATTCTGACGCACACAATCCACGGCCCGGTCATGGATCATTCCAGCTATTTCAAAAATTCTGCATAGCACGGGTTCTTCGAGATCCATGATGTCGTTTGAGCGCACGTGCGATTCCGGTAAGTGTACCGGATTGTCGCCAAGTAATAAAAGATATCGATCCCACATAGACCGTGATCTCAAATCGCAACTTATTGTTAAATGACAAAGCTGGACTGTATAAAAAGATTTTGAATTTGAATTAAGAGATAACCTAAAATCAGAATCAAATAAACAGAAAGTAAACAGTTTATGGGTTTTTAGATCTAAAAGGATTCTTAGGGATTTGGGTTACCAACAAGATCGTTTATGTTACTAAACTGATTAAACCTTGTTAATTATCGAAATTGCCTTGAAGGTGAATTTATCCTCAAGTAGCTTAAGCTCCCTCTCGGGTTACAAAAACCGTGTCCAATTGAACCAACCCCTACTCTCGTGGTAGCCGAATTCAGATTGGACCCTTTACATTTTGTGACAATTCGTTAATCCTCAAAGGACGGATTATAACTCTCGTGATTTCAGTCCTAAGTCTGATTCTATAGATCTGACACCTAAGTTCACCACTAGGTTCCTCCTTAGAATGTCTACGACATGTAAATAAGCGCGCACCAGATTTACAAGTAATTAAAACACTAGAAATCAGATCTAAAACAAAATCGCAATTAACAAAGAGGAAACATCAGTTTACTGTCATAAACAAACCTTGGGCATAGCCCCAATCCCTAGAAATTATACTACTGCTCAAGCCTTGTCATGGTGACGACAAGCTTGATTACAAAATAACATGAAAACAGAAAATCAGAGAAGAAGAGGAAGGAGAAGAGGAGAGATCCTAAATTATTGCCTAAGTGTAACAGCCAAAAAAAAGGTCCCTAAGCCTCTGACTTGATCCCCTATTTATAGATTTGGGAAGTTAGAATCCTAATCTAACACAAATTAGATCCAAATCAGTTGCTTCTGATCCAAGTAACGCACATCACGGCCGTGATGGCCATCACGGCCTGGCCGTGATGGCTTCTGCCTTGGAAATTCTTCACTGGTTGGTCTGTCACGGCCGTGATGCTCATCACGGCCTGGCCCTGATGGCCATCACGGCCTGGCCCTGACAGCTTCTGACTTCAGCCTTCTTTCTTTTCATTTTTGCTCGATCATGGCCGTGATGGGCATCACGGCTAGGCCGTGATGGGCTCTGTTTGGCTCATTTTCTTCACTTTTCAAGCCCTATCTTCATGCAAGATCAATCATGGCTAATCTTGAGCATTTTATCCTTAATTCCTGTAAAACACCACTACAAAACCGCCTTACCCGTTCCAAGGTAAAAACTAACAAAAATCAAATTAAATATGCCTAAACTACATGAAAATGCATGCAAAATGATAAACAAAGATGAGGTGAAATCACACTCATCAATCCACGGCTATGTAATGTTCCACGGCTTGGCCGTGGATCTCTTAGCTGATTTTTGAAATGCTTCCTCTATGTTCCACGACCATGGCAGGTTCCATGGTCAGGTCGTGGAACCTTCATCTACTGAAAGAAATAGTGCAGAACCTTCCGTGGGTGTGGTACATTCCATGGCTAACCTGTAGAACTTGCAATCCACCTACTTATGCAACAAAAACAAACAAATCATCCGAACTAAAGGTAAAATACAAAATGCATGCTAAATGCTAAAAATCACTAAAAACTATGCTAGAAAATGCAACAATTGAATGCTAACTAATATGAAAATATATGCATATTTCACACACATCAACTACTGTCTGTTCGAGATATTGTGTTTGCGATTGATCTGGTACTGGGCACTGGACCGATATGCATGGCACCATACCATATATCGCCATTAGAGCTAGAGGACTTGAATAATCAAATAGTGGAACTAATGAGGAAAGAATTCATAAGACCTAGTGTTTCACCCTAGGGAGCTCCTGTTTTGCTTGTGAAGAAGAATGATGGAACTTCTCGCTTATGTGTAGATTTCCGTCAGTTAAATAAAGTGACGATCAAGAACAAGTATCCACTACCGAGGATTGACGATTTGATGGATTAGTTGCGTGGAGCAGTCATTTTCTCAAAGATAAATTTAGGATTTGGTTATCATCAGATTTGTGTGAAGGTGGAGGATATTCCGAAGACAGCGTTTCGAACACGCTATGGGCATTATGAGTACCTTGTGATGCCATTCGGAGTGATGAATGCACCTGTAATATTCATGGATTACATGAACATGATTTTTCGTCCGTATCTAGATCAGTTGTCATTGTCTTTATAGACGACATTCTAATCTATTCTTCTAATCCAGAGAAGCATGCTGAACATCTCAGTATGGTTCTCCAAATCTTAAAAGAGAAACAATTATACGCGAAACCCGAAAAGTGCGAATTTTGGTTAGATGAAGTTCAATTTTTAGGACACGTTATCTCTAATGAAGGTATCGCAGTGGATCCGTCAAAAGTTGAAGCTGTTCTAAAATGGGAGAGACCAAAGACGATAACAGAAATTCGTAGTTTCGTAGGTTTAACTGGATACTATAGGAGATTCATGGAGGGATTCTCCAAAATAGTAGGACCTATTACCCAACTAACGTGGAAAGATCAAGCGTTTGCGTGGACTGAAGCATGCGAGGAAAGTTTCCAATAGTTAAAGAAAAGGTTGACTACTTCACCTGTGTTAGTATTACCTGATCTTAAGGAACCTTTCGAGGTATACTGTGATACTTTGCATCAAGGGCTAGGTTGTGTCCTAATGCAAAACCGGAAAGTGGTAGCTTATGCTTCAAGGCAATTGAAGATTCATGAGAGGAACTACCCAACTCATGACTTGGAGCTAGTGGCTGTAGTGTTTGCACTGAAAATCTGGAGGCATTATTTGTATGGAGCCACGTTCAACATTTTCAATGATCACAAAAGTTTGAAGTACTTATTTGATCAAAAGGAGCTCAATATGCGACAGCGACGTTGGTTGGAATTTATGAAGGATTACGATTTCCAACTACAGTATCACCTTGGAAAAGCAAATGTGGTAGTGGATGCCTTGAGTAGAAAATCAATGCATGCGTCTGCAATGATGGTCAAAGAACAAGAGTTGTTAGAACAATTCAGAGATATGCAGTTGACGATTGAAATGTCACCAGGAAAGCTTTGATTAGGTATGATTATTGTTTCCAATGAATTAATGGAACATATATGAGAGAAACAAGAATGTGATCGGTACCTACAAGAAGAAAGAGAATTGGTACGACAAGGAGCAATATCAGAATTCAAAGAGGGAACCGATGGAATCCTAAGATTCGGAGAAAGGATTTGTATACCGGACGATTCCGAGCTCATAAAGTTGATTCTGGAGGAAGCTCATGAGAGTAAACTAAGTTTACATCCGGGAGCAACAAAGATGTATGAAGATCTCAAGCGGTTGTATTAGTTTTACAGGATGAAGAGAGACATGATGGAATATGTCACTTCCTGTCTAGTTTGTCAAAAAGCTAAGACAGAACATCGAAGACCATCAGGAATGCTACAACCTTTGAACATTCCAGAATGGAAATGGGATGGTATTGCGATGGATTTTGTGACAAGTTTTCCAAAGACCCGAAAGGGACATGATGCGATATGGGTAATAGTTGATCGACTAACCAAGTGGGATCACTTTTTGCTTATCAACATAAAATATTCAATGGAGAAATTGACTCAGTTATACATCGGGGAGATTGTCAGATTACATGGTGTACCTTCGAGTATTATTTCTGATCGAGATCCGAGGTTTACATCAAGATTCTGGCAAAGTCTACAAGAATCACTAGGAACAAAACTTAGATTGAGTTCTGCAAATCATCCACAGATGGATGGACAATCAGAGAGGATAATCCAATCACTTGAAGACTTGCTAAGAGCTTGTGTATTGGAGCATACTGGAAGTTGGGATGAATAATAGAATTCACCTACAACAACAGTTTCCATTTGAGCATAGGAATGACACCCTATGAAGCTTTATATGGTCGACGATGTAGAACACCTTTATGTTGGTACCAAGATGGAGAAAGTTTAGTGTTGGGACCAGATATAGTGCAATAGACAACAGAAAAGGTGAAAATGATTCAGGAGAAAATGCGGACAACTCAGTCGACAGAAAAGTTATGCGGATAAGAGATGACGACTTGAGTTTGAGGAAGGAGATCATGTGTTTTTGAGAGTCACGCCTAAGACTGGGGTTGGCAGGGTAATTAAATCCAGGAAACTTACTCCTAAATTCATTGGGCCCTACCAAATTCTTCGTCGAGTAGGTCTTGTAGCTTGCCAAATTGCCTTACCGCCTTCTCTTTCAAATCTTCATAGTGTTTTTCATGTGTCGCAATTGCGAAAGTATATTCCTGATCCTAGCCATGTCATAGTACCTAATACAGTACAATTGAAAGATAAGTTAATCTATGAGGCATTACCTTTGAGGATCGAGGATCAAAGAGTGAAACAACTAAGAGGGAAGACAATTTTATTGGTCAAAGTAATCTGGAACACAACGATAGGAGATGCTACATGGGAATTGGAGGACAAGATGAAGGAACAATATCCGTATTTGTTTTAAGGTAACTTAATTTCGTGGACGAAATTCTTTTTAGAGGGGTAATATTGTAACACTCTGTTTTTATGGTTTTTACCATTTTGTTGTTTTTACTGTTTTTCAATTATCGGTAGAATTTTAATTGTTCGTAATTTTTATATTATCTAGAAAATGATTTTTAATAAAATAAAATCATAGTTATACTCTACCTTATAGTAGAAGCTTACGGTAAAAATTTGGGTTTAAAACTCAGATGAAACCCGGTCTGCGTTTTCACTGACAGTAAGATTTTACTGGTCAGAAAACCTAATTTTGACCCGTGAATGAAACCGTTTAGGTTTATATATTATTTCCAACCATAGTGGTTATTTTGAAAATTTTCAAAATTAATAGGTTATTATACGATATTCAGGCGAATGCAGGTGCAGAGATAAAACTCGACACCGGAAGGATAAGACCAATGAGTCATCACCAAGGGGGTGAGTCATAGGGGTTAGTCACCATGCATTAAATGTATGTAATGATGACTAAAATGTGAAAAACCCAAATTACCCTAAATCCTTCATTTTAACTACAAGTTTGCCATGACAACAATTTACCCTTTGGACCCTTTTCTCCATAGCAAATCATGGCCAAACCCTTCTTAAACACACTTGGACATTTCATTTCTCTCATTTGTTCATGTTGTTTTCATAGACTTAAGAAAAAACTTTAAGTTCTTCATCTTCAATTTTCAAAGGAAGTAGTAGATTTTGATCATTTCTTCAAATTCTAAAGGTATTATTGTGATTCACGATCATACCTTCCTTTCCTTTCACAACTTTTCTTCATATCTCATGTTTTTACAAATTTCAAATTCCTAGATCTAGAACTTCAAAAATCTCTAGAAAATCATACAAAAATAATTTTAATGTGATTCCAATTTCTATGATCTTCATATGACTTCTACTTTCATCATATAAGAGCTTGAAAAATTTAGAGATCTCTAGCATATTTTCCTTGACAAGGCTGAACCTAGCTCTTAAGTGAGTTAGATGGTTTTCTTTCATTTTTAACTTGTTTTCTTGTTGATGATTCATGGCTAGGTTTTGTTGGTTCAAACCTTGAACTCTAGGTGAACATCATCCTCTTCTTGCTTGAGTATCAAGTGGACACCAAAGGTTAGGGGGAGATTACCATCATCCTACCTTAGGGTAGATATGTTGGTGGTTTATTAGTGTATAAAGTCTTGTAAATTATAAGCATGTAAGTTGTGTAATTTATTGATTTATATGTGTGTGATCCTCTTGGAGGATTTGGTTGATGTTTGATTTTGATATGTGTTTATATTGGTGTGATTAATCTCTAGTTGGAACCAACCAAGTGATTGGGTGCCAGTGGTTAACGCACTGCTACTTAAGGACGAATCGTTCGGGCTCTATCCGAGTTCGATCATTGGGTACGCAATAATACTTGACCAGGCTTTACTAACCACGCGGCCGACTCTGAGATTAGTCAGATAACGGGTCCAAAGGATCTAAGCCGTGGGGATACTTCGAGGGCTCACTCGGTCCCAAGGACTAATTAGGGTGAGTACCAAACCAAAAAATCTCTAGTTGGAACCTTGGTTAATGATTGTTTGTTTTGTGAAACAAAAATGGTTAAAATGAAAAAGTAAGGCCATTCGGCCATGTTAAATTAAATGGGTTTCATGAGGTTATAAATGGTTTGAATAATTTTTATGAGGATTTCATGATCACATAAGAATATAGAAATTGGTTTGGATTGATTTAGATGTGTCTATTGAAAGTTATGGATTTATGAGTCCTTAGGGACTAAATTGCAATGTCTGAGAATTTCATTGGCTGCACTGAAATTCATGTCCTTGTATGTTAATATTGTAGTTCTTGATGAGACAAAACCATAGAAATTGGTTTGGTGTTAATTGGATCAATACATAAAAAGTTATAAGCTTTTTTATAAAAAAGGACCTTTTTGCAATTATTAAAAAATATTTGGGGCAGAAATGTGATTTATGGAAAATTTGAGGGCAAATGAAAAATATTTCTAACTAAGTTGGTTTGGTGTGATTTGAGGTTATAAATAAAAAATTATAAGGTTTTAAGTGAATAAGGACCTTTTTGTAATTAATGAAAGTTTAGGGACTAAACTGTAATTTTTGAAAATAAATGTTATTGGACAGTTAGAAACTGTTTTTCATGCTTATCAAACTGTCCTAGAACTCCAAAATGAGTTTTGGACTATTAGAGTGTAAAATCATTGAAAAATGATTTACGCGATTTACAAAATTAACGACGTTCGGTCAAATTCTTAAGAATTTCGTATAAATGGAAAGAAAGATGTAAAATCAGTGTTTCAATATTTTCATATGATTAATATAACCTAGGAGAGTAATAAATTTGAGGTTAAGAACCATGTTTTCAAAAATATGGCTTTTGGGCTAAATTCAGTAAAAAGAGGGGAAACCGTCGTTAAACGTTTTTAAGGATTTTTGAGAAAATGTTTTGGATAAATTGATACCTATGTATCTTTGAGGGAAATTAATCTTGAAAATGGATTTGATTTTATCTAAAGGTGTTGGTTTTAAGCCAAAAAGGATTTTAGTCTTGAAAGACAAGATTTTACTGTAAAATGTAAAAACCTAAGTCAAGAATGACTTAGTGAAAATACGAAGGTAATAATTTATGACGTGGGGTGGAACACGACCTTATGTCATAAAGTATGGATAATTCATTATCCATATTCCATAAAATTTAACGGACTCAGAATGATTTGTTTTATTGAAAGCCAAAGAGAAAAACTCAACTAGAAAAGTACAGAGAAATAAATAATTGGATCTCTGTTTCAATCTCATAATGTGCTAGGATTTGTAATAAAGTATTCTAAGAAAACTTTACACAAATATGAGAGGTTACTTGAGAACTTTAGCTTGATGATTAATCACCGGTGATTCGGACTAAAGGACATCTAGCATCTGTTACAATACGCTGAAATAATTCCGAAGGAATCACATTGTCATTCGATGGATGGACAAGAAGAACGCATTTCCGTCAAAGTTTGCCTAAACACATAGTGAAACTATGTTCTGTAAGGTCGTTGTGCCTAGGAGATTGAGCTAACACTTTAATGCGGGTGTGAATTCCGTAGTGACGATCTATTAATGCTTGGGGATGTCGGGGTTACGAACACAAAGGCCCAGTGGGTTGCTCCTCTGCGGCGTGGTGATCTTGCAATACACCGACATACTCTACTAGACACTATGTATTTTCTGGTTGGGTAGGATGTTCCCGAAAAAGCCTATGTGCACCATGATGACTGTTGACGCATTTTATTACCCAGGGCTGGTGGACTCCGAAACAATCCTCTTAACCACTCTCTCCGACTGTTTGTTAAAACCATGGTATAGGAATCAGAAGTCATTCCTCGAGTCTTAGATGTCTCTTATCTAGTAAAAGCAATGCCTTGTGATTATGTTGTTGTGAAACATTATTATTTCTGTTGTGATAGATGATATATCTGTTTATTGATATTTGTACATACGTGCGTGTCGTACCACTGCATGTATGCGTTAAGTGTAAGATGAACGGAAATCTACCTCATTTCTGTATTTTTTGGTTTGCTATTTTCTATCTTGAGTTGGACGAACAGGACGACAACACTGTTTTTCCATCACACCCTGCTGGAGTTTGAGTATACTTGGAGACATGGACACGGTTTCGAGGGCTTTAGTATAATGGATTTTTGTCAGTATTTTATGTCTGTCCAGTCTCGTGTCTATGTTATATTTTATGGAGCTATGTCTCTAAAGATATTATTATTTTAAACATATTTCCAGTCTGTTGTTATTTACTGGCATTGATATTTCCACTATCTTCTAAATATGTATGACTGTTCGTACTTGGGAATGATTGTATAATATTGATGCATAAGTTGATGTTATATGTTAAAAAGTTTATATGGTATTATTTGCGAAAGAGAAAAGGAAAAAAATAAACCCGTATTTTTGGTAAAATAATTATTTTCCGCTTTACTTGATCTTATAAAAATAGAAATGTCACAGACAATGTAGCGCCCGAGAAGGAGAGGCCATCAATGGAAACTGTCTTCGGCCAAGTTTAAACGGCCCAACTGAATCAGAAGGACTCATTGTCATTCGAGAAATAAATACTTTTATGCCGAAATTGCTTCCAGGCATATTTTAGCTTCAATAACATGTGTACCCAGTCTAGTAATAATAAGCCTTGAACCATTACAAAGTCCAGTAGACTGATCAATATTTCTAAGAAGCATAATCAGAGTACCAACTTTTAAACAAAGCTTATGATTTGGCAAACCCGAGCAATGAAGGGTGTTTAGATACTCAGGTGGATGTATATCTTCAAACAGACCACTTTGTTCATTTGCTCTAAAAATGGAATCAGAGCTAAAATATTCTTTAGATTTAGCAGGAATCAAGTATAAAATATAATCATTAACTTTATCAGCAAAATCAAGAGTGGGTGCCAGAATTACCCCCCCCCCCCCCCCCTAAGTAATATGGATCACTATAATTCATAGCTAATGCTAGATAAGTACTTTCAACAATTGCTGCAATAGGATCATCAAAGGATTTTATTAAAAGCTCATCCGATATTTCAACGGTAGTTTCCCCATCATTTGGTTCAGATAACTTCCCATCACCAACCTTCAAAATCCAATATGAGAATTCCTTAAGTTCACTGGCATCTATATTTGTGGAATTTGTGTGTAGCCGCATATTCTTGAACAATGTCAAAACACGGCAAAATTCACTAGTGCAATAAGTGCTTTTTACGTCAGTTAAAATTGATTTTTTACGTCAGAATACTGACTGACGTAAATACAGCTGACGTTAAAAGTTAAAATTTTAACGTCAGTTGAGAACTGACGTTAAATATAAAACTATTAACGTCGGTTCTTTAATACAACTGACGTTAATTTTGTCAAAATTAACGTCAGTTGTTTAAACAACTGACGTTAAACATAAAACCATTAACATCAGTTCTTTAAGACAACGGACGTTAATTTTGTTAAAAGAACGTCAGTTGTTATAACGAAACTGACGTTAAAGGTTTTAATTTTAACGTCAGTTGTTTTACACAACTGACGTTAATAGCGTACTGTATATTTTATAAAATACTATTAACGTCAGTTGTTTGATACAACTGACGTTAATAGATTTTTTTTTTAAATTCAGTTTTAAAATATCACTCCCCTCAGCTATCCATGCATTCAGTAAATATCCCAGTAACACAGAATATCACACACATTACAGAATTGCAAAGGAAAAATGGAACAATGATCCATATGTATGCCTATTCAGAAACAATATATATTTATTAACATAGGTTATAACTCAAAATAAATACAGAAATAAAAATAAAAATAAATGTATACTAAGTTTAAACTACCTATATCAATATCCCATCGTGATGATCATCACGAGTGGCATGTAGATCGTCCACCTGTGTCTCCTCGATTATAGTAGGCATGTTTGTTGAAAAAGGAGTCTCAGGAATATCAAGATTTGAATCTTGATTTTCATCACTACCATTATACATGATTTTTCCTTGGAGAACCACGGACAACCTTTTGTTAGAAGGATCAGTGATGTAGAACACTTGTTTTGCTTGGGAAGCCATTATGAAAGGCTCATGTATATGACTTAACTTGTTGAGGCCTACCAATGTGAACCCCAATTCGTCGGTTTGTACACCACCGTTACTATCAACCCACTTACATTTAAATACCGGCACCGTAAGCTTAGTGTAATCGAGCACCCAAATATCTTCAATAACCCCACTATTTTGCATGGTACTCTTGTTATCTTGTTCCTTTGTATAAAAGGAAAAGTTATTTATGTCGTATACGCTCCAACATATGACGTTGAAGCTAGGCCCACGTGCTAGCCATCTTACGTCATCAGAAGCAGTACTACCATCCTTAAGCATTTCTTCCTTGAACCATGGTAAGAAAGTCTTGTTATGCTTGTTCAACAACCACCTTTCACTCATTCAAGGGTTTTCTTTATTGACTTTTCTTTTATGTTCAAATAAGAAAGGCTGAACACATTCGATGTTGTTCAATACATACAAATGTTCTTGAAGCACTTCCTCCCGATCCTTGCTATTAATTCTTAAGCCATGTGTACCCTTACCTTGACATTTGATCTCATCATGCCGAGGCTTAGGAACCCCTATAGGATCCATGTTATGAAGGTAGTCCGAACAAAACTCAATAGCTTCTTCTGCAGCATACCTTTGAACAATACATGCTTCCGGACGATGAGGATTCTTCACGTACCCTTCAAGATCTTCATGTAGCGCTCAACTGGGTACATCCATCTCAGAAAAACCGGTCCACATAATCTAATCTCCCTCACCAAATGAACAATTAAGTGAACCATTATGTCGAAAAAGTAAGGAGGAAAATACATCTCCAATTGGCACAAGATTGTAGCAGCCTCAACTTCCAAGTCATCCAACATACGGGGGTCAACGACTTTGCTACATATAGAATTGAAGAATGAGCACAACCGAGTAATGGTATGTCTCACATTTTTTGGAGCAATACCATGAATAGCAACGGGCAGAAGTTGTTGCATCAAGATGTGACAATCATGAGACTTTAAGCCAACCAATTTAAGATCACTAAAGACAAGCCTCTTCATATTTGAAGAGTAACCATGTGGAACTTTGATGCCCTGAAGACACCCGCAGAAACTTTGTCTCTCTTTTTTTGACAAAGTATGACATGTTGGCGGCAAATAAGTCCGCTTACCATCCTCAACAACTGGAGCTAACTGCTCTCGTATACCCATAGCAACGAGGTCAGGACGAGCATTCACACCATCCTTTGTCTTGCCCTGAATGTTGAGAAGCGTCCCAATCACACTATCACACACATTTTTCTCCACATGCATCACATCAATGCAGTGTCTGACATCAAGATTGCGCCAGTATGGAAGATCAAAGAATATCGACCTCTTCTTCCATATGTTTTTCTCAGCAGCTTTACCTTTCTTTTTGGACTTGCCGAATACAACATCGATGCCCTTTACCCTCTGATAAACCTGCTCTCCAATTAAGGCCGTCGACGCTTCTTCTGTCTCTTGGCATCCATTAAAAGCTTTTTTCATCTTACGATATGGGTGATCACGTCTAAGAAATCTCCGATGCCAAGGTAAACCGTCTTCTTTCCATGATGAAACTGAGTGTAGCATGTGCCTTCTTCACATATAGGGCATGCTTTATGCCCCTTGACACTACCCGGACAAGTTACCGTATGGTGGAAAGTCGTTGATGGTGCAAAATAACATGGCACGAAGCTTGAAAGTCTCATGAGAATACCCATCAACTACATCAACACCTTCCACCCACAGCGTTTTCAAGTCTTCAATCAAGGGACCTAGATAAACATCTAAGTCATTTTCCGGTTGCTTTGGGCCCGAAATCATCATAGACAACATCATGTATTTGCGCTTCATGCACAACCAAGGGGGCGTGTTGTAAATTACCAACAGAACAAGCCATGAACTATGAATACTGCTCATGTTACCATAAGGATTCATTCCATCCGTAGCAAGTCCAAGCCTTAGGTTTCTTGGCTCATCGGCGAAATCCGGAAACATAGTATCGATATTCTTCCATTGCATAGAATCAGCAGGATGACGAACCTTTCCATCACGTTTCCTCTCATCATTATGCCATCTAAGATTCTTCGCATCTTTCGCATTGGCAAACAATTGCTTGAACCTTGGAATTATTGGAAGATACCACAACACCTTCGCAGGAGGACCCTTTTTTCTCACATTATCAAGATCATCATCATCATCACCACCCTTCACTTTGTATCGTGATAACCCACATTTGGGGCAATCGTGATTGTCTTCATGAACACCGATATACAATATGCAATTATTGGGGCATGCGTGTATCTTCTTATACTCCATACCCATAGGACATAATACCTTCTTGGTCTCATAGTTACGGTCAGGCAATGTGTTGTCCTCCGGAAGCAAGTCTTTCAACACTTCAAGCAATTCCATGAAGCTTTTATCGGTCCAACCATTTCTCGCCTTCACACAAACCAATTTTAGCACCGCCGACAACCGTGTATGAGTAGTACACCCTGGATATAAAGGCTTATCCGCATCACTGCACAACCTATCATACACATGAGCTCGATGAAAAGATTCTTGTCCAATATCACGGATCATGTCCTCTACTCGATCATCCTTGTTGACGGATCTGGGCAAGTATACCCAGTCGTGCAAGTAATACGGTGGTAAGACCGTTCTATCGTTCCCACGAGGACTGCAACAAGTACTAGCACGTACCTATTCAATTACTATTTAAGCGATTCTTGGATTGAAGAGAGTTCTAAACTCACAAAAGCTAGAACTAACAGCATAAGAAAAACAAACTCTTTTTGTAATTTTCTCAAACACTTGGAAGGCAATAAAAGAAGGTTTTCAAATATGATAAAAGTAGCTGGGGTTAGGTTCACTAAACTTCATTCTCATGCAATTAAACACTCACAAACAGTTTCTACTTCAGTTATGACAATCAATCCACTACTTTACTCAAGCCCCGATTCCTCGGATGACAAGAGCCTAAATCCCCTAATAGACCCTAATTCCTTAGGAGGCCTAGATTAGTGAATTTGCATTAAGCGTAGGGATTACACAATTGCTAATAAACCTAGTTCCATTCCTAGATAAAAGGCTTACTAGGTGATTGAATTCAATTCCGGTTTTAACACGAATTTTCCAATTGCATATTAAAACACAAATCAAGTTATGGGGGTGCTAGCCACAACAAGCATTAAGCACGATATTCAATCACTCAATAACAAAGTAGAAATTGTATTGCAAGATTAAATCAATTACAATGAGAATTCGAGACATAGTTACCCTAACCCCAACAATGGAGGTTTAGCTACTCATGCTAATATCCACAACCAAAGAAACATAGAAGAAGGAAAGAAGGGATTCCATGGGAGTAATCCTCCGGATCGCCTCCTGGTTCCAAATTAGGTTAAAATTCTGATTCTCGAGAAGTGGTCCTTTCTATTCTCGCCTTTGGTCTCTTTTATAGGTCGGAGAACTTGCCGATCACGGCCAGTGATGGCCATCACGGCCAGGCCGTGATAGGTTCTCGCCAGGGGATACGCTTCAACTTCTACTCTGCCACGGCCGTGACATTCATCACGCCCAGGCCGTGACCAATTCTGTCTGGCTGTCACGGCCGTGATGCTTATCACGGCCAGTCAGTGATAGCTTCTGACTTTTGCTAACATTCCAGCTCTTCTTGATCACTGCCTTGATAGTCATCACGGCCAGGCCGTGATGCTCTCTGCCTGGGTCCTTTTCTGCACTTTTGAGACTCTGTCTTCCTCCAAGCTCTGTCATGGCTATTCTGAGCATTTTTCTTTGAATTCCTGCAAAACAACACACAAAACCAACCTCACCCGTTCCAAGGGAAAATCTAACAAAATAAACTAAATAACGCCTAATCTATATGAAATATGCATGCAAAAGTGTACAGCAAACATCATGTAAAATCACACTATCAAATCACCCCAAGCTTATTCAATTGCTTGTCCTCAAGCAATCACCAAGGCCAGAAGAAGAAAACAGAACATGGATAGTGAACTAAGAACCCGAGAAAATACTAATCCCAGTAATAGGCATTTCAAACAATTCAGCAAGAGACAATCAATTCAAGTCCAATTAGAGGCTTAGGTTCCTTAGATTCATATTCTCACTGATTTGGGCACTCTTTCTCACTCGAAGCTCACCCCAAGCTTGTTTATTTGCTTGGTTCTCTTTCCTCACCACTCCTGTATTTAGGGGATAAGACATTTCACTCAAATTTCCTCAAGGAATGAATCCTACCATAGGCTTGACTATCAACCAAATCTCTACTTTATTAATGAAAACAGTTTAGAATCAAGAGGTCTTTTATTTGGTTGTAACATGGCCATGGGATTAATCGTTAGGTGGGGATAACAAGAAAAGGAAATTTCAAAAGGCTACATAAACATCAAGCATTGCAAACATGACCTTTCTAGAATACCTTCTTGGGTTTTCAATTCATTTTTCCACCTTTCTTTTCTTTCTTTTTATTTTTATTTTTGTCTTCCCCTTCTCTATTTTTTTTTTTTTTTTCTTTTTACTTTTATTTGGAGAAGGGAAGAATTTTCAAATCAAGAGAATTATTTTTTCTGATTCTTTTCCCAAACTTTCAACTACCTTTTTCACCCTTTTGTAATACTTTAGAAGGTCCCATCAAACATTATTTATCAAAACATTTCAGGGTACCAAGAAAAGCATTTTTATTCTTTCAGGCTCAAAATTGGGCAACTAAGGGGTAGCATTTCATCATTCAAAACTCAGAAGGCCCGAAAAATACTTATTGCCTCAATCATTTTCAAAAATGTTTTCAAAAATTTTAAGCTTCAAAATGGTTTCAAGTCAAGTTCTAGAGAAAACAACCAAGAGGAATAACACTCTACACAAAGAATGGGGTAACATTTTGTGAGTACCCCTTTATGGCTCAAAATCTCACATTTTAGTTCAGAAACAATGAAAATCACAAGTCCACAGAACCATATGCTAATTATCAACTATCCAAGATCATCTCAAACATTTTCATTTGCAGCCTTATCACAAGAATAACAAATTGGGTTCAACAATTCACTATCACAAATTATTGGGCACTTAGTTCTCACTATTGGATACAAAATCTAAGCAAGGGCAATCTAATTGTGTGATCATGCAAAACTATATGAATGCAACATGAACAGATGCAAAATATGAACATGCAAAATACCCCTACCCCAAGCTTCAGAATTTACATTGTCCCCAATGTAAACAATCAAGATGGAAATAGGAGAAGAAAAATAAAATAAAACAAAAAAAAAAATTGGAACGGCTTACCGAGGCGGTAGCGGGTGCTGACTTTGCTTTTTCTTTGCCCCTTTTTCTCTTCTCCTTGTCTTCTTGCTCTCCCTTCCTTCCTTATTACCCTGCAAACACTTGGCAATTGGCAATTGACAATTGATTATTTTCCTCTTGAGCTTCTCAAATTATTCAAGAGGTTAAGGCAAAAACAAAACTATTAAGAAAATGAAACAACTAAAGAGAAGAGTTGAGAAATGTTGGGTTGCCTCCCAATAAGCGCTTCTTTAACGTCACTAGCTTGACGTGTTTCTTTCAATTAACCGGGGTCTGCTGGGCATAGAAGTGCAAGAGCACTTTTCTTCCATGAAACTCCTGTAAAGAGCTGATTTTGCTTTGAAGGCCAACAATTGTGCTTCTGCTTTGCCTTTTTCACTCTGGGCCTCTTGCCCTTTTTCTTACCCCTTCCCGGTGGGGGTTCTATTTTCACAAGATGAGCAGATCCAATTTCATCACCAACTGATACATCATTTGTCTTGCTTAGCTTCAGATTTGCTTTCATGTTGGGCTTTTCCTTCTTCTCTAGAGTAGAGGGGTGGTGTTGATGTGCAACAACTTCTTCAGCCACTGTATCCACCATATCCATGCGGAAACACTCCTCTTCAGTGCTCGGACGATGCATAACTTCCAATACCTTGAAATTGACTTCTTCTTCTTGCACTCTGAATTTCAGCTGGCCTTTTTCTACATCTATCAAAGCTCGCCCCGTGGCTAGAAAAGGTCTCCCCAGTATGAGCGGAACTTCAGCATCCTCCACCATGTCTAAAACCACAAAGTCCGCTGGAAAGATAAACTTTTCCACCTTTACAAGAACATCTTCCAAAATACCATAAGGATGCTTGATTGATCTGTCAGCTAACTGCAATGCCATCCTTGTGGGTTTCACCTCTCCTCCTCCAAGCTTTTTCAACATGGAAAGCGGCATCAAGTTGACACTCGCTCCCAAGTCACATAAGGCTTTTCTGATAGACACATTCCCAATAGTGCAAGGGATTGTAAAACTCCCAGGATCTTTCAGCTTTGGAGGTAGCTTCCTTTGCAGTATCGCACTGCACTCCTCAGTTAAGGCAACAGTTTCGCCTTCTTTAATCTTTCTTTTCTTCGTGAGCAGTTCCTTCATGAATTTTGCATAATTGGGCATCTGCTCAAGTGCTTCAAAGAAAAGGGATATTGATCTGCAACCTCTTGAAAATATCAAGGAACTTGGCAAATTGTTCGTCTTTCTCTTTTTTTCTTGGTCAAATGAGGGTATGGCAACTTCACATAAGAGGGAATCACTTGAGGCTTGTCCCAATCTTTCAAGAGCTGACTTTTAGTCTTCCTCAAAATTGAATTCTCATCTACTAGCTTCTCCCTCTTGTCTTGTTCACTGACCTTTTCTTCTTCCTCAACTATAACATCTTCATCTTTTTCTTCTTTTTCCTCTGCACTCACTCTGTTTTCCCATCAACATTCCGATTCTTCACCAAAGGTTCACCACCCACACTCTCAAGACTTTTTCCACTCCTCAAAACAATAGCATTGCAATGCTCCTTCGGATTAGTTTGAGTGTTACCGTAAAAAAACCACTCGCTAGTTTGCTCCGCCAGTGCTTTGCAATTTGGCCAATTTGAACCTCCAAACTCTTTAACGAAGCATCAGTATTTTTCTGGTTCGTCATGGACAACTGCATAAACTGATTGAGTGTGTTCTCCAGATTAGAAACCCGATCTTGAAGCGGTTGTGTAGGAGGAGGCTTGTTTGTTTGCCCGACATCTTGATTCCAACCAAAATTTGGTTGATTCCTCCACCCTTGGTTGTTGCCTTGTCGCCCATAGTTCCCCATATAATTTGCTTCTTCATGGGAACTAGGTGGTGCCTCACATCTTCCATTCTCATGATCACCTCCACAAAAATCACATCTCGCACTACTTGGTGTGGCATGGTCGTCCCTTGAACATTTTGGAGTTGTTGTGGGAGTTGAGATAATTGTTTAGTAAGAGACTCCAATTGTTGTGTCATGATCTTGTTCTGAGCCAACAATGCAGTTTGTGAATCTAGCTCCAACACTCCCCTTCTTTGTGTGGGACCCCGATCATGATGCATCAAGTAATCATTAGAGGCCATTGCTTCTATCAAAGTCAGGGCTTCCTCTGCTGTCTTTGTATTCATTGAACCTCCAGCTGAAGCATCCAACATGTACCTGGTTGATGGCCTCAATCCATTACAGAATGTTTGCATCTGAGTAAGATCATCAAAACCATGATTTGGGCATCTTCCGAGCAATTCCTTGAACCTTTCCCAAGGCGTCATGCAATGTCTCACCTTCTTGTTGAGAAAAACTCATGATGTCACCCCTTGCCTTTACAAATCTTGATGTGGGGAAGAACCTTGCCGTAAACTTTTCTTCTAAGTTGTCCCATGTAGTGAAACTCCCCTTGGTTGTGACTGGAGCCAAGACTTGGCTCTATCTCTTAAAGAAAAAGGGAACAATCTCGGTCGAATTGCATCATCGAAAGCACCATTTATCTTCACCGTATCACACAACTCCAGGAAAGTGGAAATATGATCATTAGGATCTTCTTTCTCCAACCCAAAAAACCTGATTTTGTGAAACCATGTTGATGAGATTTGGCTTGAGTTCACCATTGTTGGAGTTCACCGGAGGTCTCACTATACTAGTGACATGCCTGTTGAAATTTGTATTGGAATAGTCACCAAGTGTCCTCCGTGGTGGTGGTGGAGTATCTTCACCATTCCCTGCCATCTTGAGTTCTTCTTGAGTAACCTGAGAGGTGGAAGTCTTTTGTTCTTCTCCTTGTTGTCTTAACAAGTTATCTTTGTCTTGCTTGCTTCCTATTCTTCCTAGCTGTTCTTTCAATTTCTGGATCGTATAGGAGTTGGTCACTGGAATAGTACCTCGCATACACAAACAGTCTAGCAAACAAGATTGTTAGTAGTAAAGGTTAGCACACAACAAGCAAACACACTAAAAAAAAATGACAAGACACGGTTTATAACGAGAAAAGAAAAATTTTAAAACAGAAAAATTTTGTGCTCAAATTAGTAACCAAAATGGATATGCTAATATTGAAATACAAATCCCGACAACGGCGCCAAAAACTTGTTGACGGATCTGGGCAAGTATACCCAGTCGTGCAAGTAATACGGTGGTAAGACCGTTCTATCGTTCCCACGAGGACTGCAACAAGTACTAGCACGTACCTATTCAATTACTATTTAAGCGATTCTTGGATTGAAGAGAGTTCTAAACTCACAAAAGCTAGAACTAACAAAGATAAGAAAAACAAACTCTTTTTGTAATTTTCTCAAACACTTGGAAGGCAATAAAAGAAGGTTTTCAAATATGATAAAAGTAGCTGGGGTTAGGTTCACTAAACTTCATTCTCATGCAATTAAACACTCACAAACAGTTTCTACTTCAGTTATGACAATCAATCCACTACTTTACTCAAGCCCCGATTCCTCGGATGACAAGAGCCTAAATCCCCTAATAGACCCTAATTCCTTAGGAGGCCTAGATTAGTGAATTTGCATTAAGCGTAGGGATTACACAATTGCTAATAAACCTAGTTCCATTCCTAGATAAAAGGCTTACTAGGTGATTGAATTCAATTCCGGTTTTAACACGAATTTTCCAATTGCATATTAAAACACAAATCAAGTTATGGGGGTGCTAGCCACAACAAGCATTAAGCACAGATATTCAATCACTCAATAACAAAGTAGAAATTGTATTGCAAGATTAAATCAATTACAATGAGAATTCGGACATAGTTACCCTAACCCCAACAATGGATTTTTAGCTACTCATTCTAATATAAACAACCATAGATACATATAATAAGGAAAGAAGGGATTCCATGGGAGTAATCCTCCGGATCGCCTCTCGGTTCCAAATTAGGTTAAAATTCTGATTCGAGAAGTGGTCCTTTCTATTCTGCCCTTTGGTCTCTTTTATAGGTCGGAGAACTTGCCGATCCACGGCCGTGATGGCCATCACGGCCAGGCCGTGATAGGTTCTCGCCAGGGATACGCTTCAACTTCTACTCTGTCACGGTGTGACATTCATCACGCCAGGCGCGTGACCAATTCTGTCTCCCTGGCTGTCACGGCCGTGATGCTTATCACGGCCAGGCCGTGATAGCTTCCGACTTTTGCTCCCATTCCTGCTCTTCTTGATCACGCCGTGTGATGGTCATCACGGCCAGGCCGTGATGCTCTCTCGCTGGGTCCTTTTCTGCACTTTTGAGACTCTGTCTTCCTCCAAGCTCTGTCATGGCTATTCTGAGCATTTTTCTTTGAATTCCTGCAAAACAACACACAAAACCAACCTCACCCGTTCCAAGGGAAAATCTAACAAAATAAACTAAATAACGCCTAATCTATATGAAATATGCATGCAAAAGTGTACAGCAAACATCATGTAAAATCACACTATCAATCCTCCATATCTACGTCAACGTCCTCACTTTGGGAGACACTTGCCGTACTACTCAACAACACATCACCATGCCATATCCATCTTGTATAACTCAAGAAAATCCCTTCACAAATCAAATGAGTACGTATATCCTTCACCGTACATTTCCTCGTATTCAAACACTTGACACAAGGACAACTGAACATTCCATTACTATTAGGAACATTCCTTTGAGAAAATTCTATAAATTCTCCCACCCCCTTCAAATACTCAGCACTAGTGCGCTTACAAACCATCCAAGTACGATCCATAACTAGATAGGTCCTGTAGATATACAAAACATATATCCAATATAAGGACAATACGGGAGATTGAAAACTATAGTTTTTAAAGATTGCCGAGCACTGGTCACGGCCTGGCAGTGATGTCCATCACGACCGTAACGTGCCAACTGAACCAGACCATCACAGGCAGAACTGATCACGGCCTAGCCGTGATGAGCATCACGGCCGTGACAGATCAACCAGCAGAGCAACATGCACTCAAAACCAAAAATAGAGACATTCCAAACAACTCAAACTCACGGTTTCAAGTTTCAACTACTGAGACTACAGTTTCAACATACACTCAAAACCAAAAATAAAAAAATGTGGCCTAAAGACTCACTAGAAATAGGTGCTCGCGTGGTGGTGGGGAGGGGAGCTCGAGTGGTGGCCAACGTTCGATGCGGTTACTGAGAGCAGAGGGACAAGGAGAGTTAGTGCGCGGGAAGGGGAAAGAGAGATGTCAAGTTATTGCAAAGAATGAATAGAAAGACAGAGTTAGGGTTAAGAGTGTACCTCACGGTGGTGGCGAAGAAGCCTTCGCGGTGGTTGCGGTGGAGATGAGCTCGCGATTAGGGCAGAGTGAGAGTGAGAGTGAGAGTGAGAGTGAGGGTTGAGCGTGATGAAAAGAGAAAAGAGACGTATAGAGCGAAGTGCAGAAGGCGCGCGGGTGTAGACCAAAATAAAACAACATTTGGCGTCAGTTGTTTATAAAAACTGACATTTAAGGTCATATATTTAACGTCAGTTGTCTTAAGAAACTGACGTTAAAAGTGTATACGTTTATCCAAAAACATTAATTCATTTGACTATTTATTAATTGAAGTAAAAATCAAACTTTTAACGTCAGTTGTATTAAACAACCGACGTTAAAAATAAGTATTTTTTATTTTAAAAGCACTTTTAACGTCAGTTGTTGAAGACAACTGACGTTAAAAGTGTATAAGTTTCTGCAAAAAAATTCATTCCTTTGACTACTGTGCTAACCCATGCACCTTGTAACTTAATCCTCTTAATGAGCATTAAGTTTATAGATAAGTTTTCAAGAAAATCAGAGAGACTCTATTCTCTATATAAAGTGTCATTCTTCCAGTATCGATCAGTAAATACACCCTCTTCTTTTCCTCTATATTTCGTGCGTTTTCTATTCCTTCACAATATGGTTCTATCACATTTGAGACTTTTGTTATTTCTTCATATACCTAGACTTAATGGTCTCTGTCTTAATAGTCAAAAAACTTCTGAGGTTGAGTAAATCACATAATATGACTCCCTCACTTTATTCCATCTCCTCCCCAAGTGACTGTGGATAAAGCACAGATGGAGCATCAAGGACTTCAAATGAGGGAGGGGATCGATGCATCCATTGGAGTTTGAGGACAGAACTGAGAAGAAATTGATGTTGAAGCAGAAACTTTTTAATATTTTAGTGCTATGTTGCAGAAATTTTTTATCTTAATTTTAATCATGTAATTGTAACTTATGACTCGCTTCAATGAGATACGATTTGATTATACATATAACACTTTTATGTTAAGTGTTTATTTATTTTAATTTTCACAAGAATATGTTTACTAACTCAAGCTAATTAATGAAGATTAAAAATAAACTTGTTTAATATTTACACAAGTTCTTTACACAACTGACGCAAATAGTGATTTAATATTTACAAACTGCCACCACCTCATTTTTAACGTCAACTTAATTTATGACTGCCAAGTTCCCGTATATTACATTATTTCCAATATTCATTCTACACGTTTATAATATATAGGATTATTTACGTCAGCTATTTATTATACTGAAGTAAAAATCACACTTTTAACGTCAGTTGTATAAAAAACTGACGTTAAAAATAAATATTTTTTATTTTAAAAACACTTTTAACATCAGTTGTATTAAACAACCGACGTTAAAAGTGTATAAGTTTCTGCAAGAACATTCATTCCTTTGACTACTGTGCTACTTACTCATGCACCTTGTAACTTAATCCTCTTAATGAGCATTAAGTTTATAGATAAGTGACACGGACTCGGCAAGTGTATCGGTTCGTTGCAAGTAATAAAAACGGTAAGACCGGATATCGTTCTCAGGGATCGTGGACAATTACCACTTCGCAAATTTGACTACTATCTAGGCGATCGAATTTTGGATTGAAGGTTGTTCTAACATCTAACAAATAAACAAGAAGAAAATATTTTTGTTCTTTTTGGATTTTTCTCAAACAGTTGATGTGAAAACAGAGAGATGAATAACAATGATATAAGATTGCTGGGGTTAAACTAAGCTAATCCTCCCTTGGTTGTTATGAAATGATAACTAACACAGTTCCTAGTTCTAGTATGACAATCAAGTCTTTTCAGAGATACCCAAGCCTAATTCCTTAGGTGCATTGAGCCTAAAATCCCAAGTTAAACCCTAATTCCTTAGGTGGATTAACCTGAGATTTTGCATTAAGTAAAGACTTATAAGATTGCAAGCACCTCAAGACCTATTCCTAGGTTCATGAATTACCCGGCGTTTGATTCATGAGCAAGCTCTAACACCAACCTTCCAGTTATCTATTAAAGCAACTAATCATTCATAGGGTGATCAAGCCTAAGAAAGCATTAAGCATGGAATCAAACACTCATAAAGAACAAGGAAACTGTATTAAAATCAAATCATTTTTACAACCAAATTCAGATAGCAATAGTCTAACCCCAACAAAAGGGGAGTTTAGCTACACATAATTGAAAGTAAAACAAAAGGGATAATTACAGAGATGAACAAAGGGGAGAGCTCCATGGAATGATGCACACAGCCACAGCAGCAGAGGATTTTTCTTTAGGGTTTTTCTGAATGAATCTTCTTCCTTTCCTCTCGGTTTTTCTAGTACTCGTGGCGGTCACGGCCGTGACAGCCATCACGGCCAGGCCGTGATGGTTTCTGACTTGGCACCGCTTCATTTACTGATTCATCACGGTAGTGATACTCATCACGGCTAGGCCGTGATCCTTTCCGACTTTTCCAACAAACAAAGTCACGGCCGTGATAGACATCACGGCTGGCCGTGATCGTCTCGACTTTTCCAACCGATTTATCACGGTAGTAATATCCATCACGGCTGGCCGTGATCGTCTCGACTTTTGGAGATCTGGCACAGTGACACGTCACGGGCGTGATAGCCATCACGGCTAGGCCGTGACGGCTTCGACTTTTGGCTCAATTCTCTCTTCACTCTCGCTCCTCACGGTAGTGAGGGCCATCACGACTTAGGCCGTGATACTCTCTGCTTGGCTCAATTTCTTATCTTTCAAAGCTCTAAGTCATCAAAGCTTCATACTTGCTAATTCTTGGGCATTTAATCATGAATATCTGCAAAACAACACACAATACCACCTTATCTGTTCCAAAGGAAAAACTAAACAAAATAAACACTAAAATGGCCTAACTATATGCAAATGCATGCAGAAATGTACATGGAAAATGAGGTGAAATCACACTCATCAAATCACCCCAAGCTTAAGACTTTGCTTGTCCTCAAGCAAAAACCAAGGCCATAAGATGAAAACAACCAGGACAATGATAGTGAACTAAGAACCCGAATAAAATGATCCAAGCAAAAGGCAGTCAATTATTTCAGCAAGAGACAATCAATTCAAGTCCAATTAGGGGCTTAGTTTCCCTAGACTCACATTCTCACTAATTCGGGCACTCTATCTCACTTGCAGCTCACCCCAAGCTTGTTCATTTGCTTGGCTCTCTTTCTTGCCTCACTCACTCAAGTGTTAAGGGAATATGACATTTCACTCCATTTTCCTCAAAGAATGATTCCTACCATAAGCTTGACTATCAACCAAATCTTCACTTTATTAATGAAAACATCTAAGAATCAAGAGGTCTTATTCTTTGGTTGTAATGAGGCCATGGGATCAATTTTCAGGTGGGAATTTCAAAAACAGGAAATTTCAAAAGGTTATACAAACAATCAAGCATTGCAAGGCACGACCTTCTAAAATACCTTTCTTTGGGTTTCAGTTTACTCTTCCACCATTCTTTCATTTTTTTTTCTACTTCTCATTCCTTTTTTGTCATCCCCTTCCCCATTTTTATTTCTTTTTCCCTTCTTCTTTTTTTTTTTTGTTTGGAGAAGGGGAGATTTTTCAATTCAAGAGAAGTAAATTTTTTTCAGATTCATCTTTTTCTTTTCATCATCCCAAACTTTCAACTACATTTTCCAACCCATTTTTGCACAGTACTTTAGAAGGTCCCTCATGAGCATATTTAACAAAACATTTCAGGGCACCAAGAAAAGCATGCTATTCATTCCGGCTCAAAATGGGCAACTAAGGGTAGCATTTACACATTCAAAGTTCAGAAGGCCGGAAAAAATACCTATTGCCTCAATCATTTTCAAAAATGTTTCCAAAAATTTTCTAGTTTCGAAATGGTTTCAAGTCAAGTTCTAGAGAAAAACAGTCCAAGAGGAAAACACTCTACACAAAGAACGGGGGCAGATTTAGTGAGTGCCCCCTAATGGCTCAAAAGCTCACATTCATCAGTTCAAGAACCAGTGAGAACACAAATCCATAGAAACACATGCTAATCATCAACTATCCAAGAACATCTCAAGCATATTTAATGAAGCCAAATTACAAGAATAGAAAATCAGGGTCCAAAATTCACTATCACAGAAAAATTGGCACTTAGCTCTTACTATCATATGCTCAATCTAAGCAGGGGTAACCGAATCATGCGATCATGCAACTTAAGCCTATATGAATGCAATATTTACAATGCATAAATGGATGCAATATTTACAATGCAAGAAAAGAAGAGTACCCCTACCCCAAGCTTAAAGACTTACATTGTCCTCAAAGTAAATAATTAAGCTTAGAGAGGGGAGAAAACTGGAACAACTCACAAGGTGGTAGTGGTGCTGAATCACATGCTTTCTGGTTTTGTTTCCTCTTGCCCTTCTTCTCCTCCTTCCTTCAAAATCTGGAATCACTCAACAAACTATTAACAAACCTCTTGAGCTTCTCAAATTATTCAAGAGGGGGAAATCAAAAACAAAAGAGAAGATGAAAATAAAAAATAAAAATTGGGTTGCCTCCCAATAAGCGCTTCTTTAACGTCACTAGCTTGACGAGTAGATACTTCCTTCATTAACCGGGATCTGCTGGACATAGAATTGCAAGAGCACTTTTCTTCCATGAAACTCCTGTAAAGAGCTGATTTTTCTTAAAAGGCCAACAACTCGTGCTTCTGCTTTGCCTTTTTCGCTCCGGGCCTCTTGCTCTTTTTCTTACTCCTTCCTGGTGGAGGTTCTGTTTTCACAAGATGAGCAGGACCAGCTTCCTCACCAACTGATGCATCATTTGTTTTGCATAGCTTTAGATTTGCTTTCAAGTTGGGCTTTTCCTTCTTCTCTGGAATAAAGGGGTGGTGTTGATGCGCAATGACTTCCTTATCTCTCTCGTGTCCACCACTTCCATGCGGAAACACTCCTCTTCCTTGCTCGTGCGATGCATAGCTTCCAATACATTGAAAGTTACTTCCTCTTTTTGCACTCTGAATTTCAACTGGCCTTTTTCCACATCTATCAAAGCCCGACCAGTTGCCAGAAAAGGTCTCCCCAGTATGAGTGGAACTTCAGACATCCTCCTCCATATCTAAAACCACAAAGTCTCTGGGAAAGATTAATTTATCCACCTTCACCAACAAATCCTCCACAACACCATAGGGATATGTAATGGAGCGGTCTGCGCGATTGAAGAGAAATTCTGTTGGTTTTACCTCACCAATTCCCAGCTTTTTGAAAATGGACAACGGCATAAGGTTGACACTTGCGCCTAGATCGCACAATGCTCTCCTAATGTTCACATGACCAATAGTGCATGGGATAGTGAAGCTACCCGGTCCTTCATCTTTACTTGGTAGCTTCCTCTCGAATTATAGCACTGCACTCTTGATAAGCATCACTTTGTCTCCTCCTTCCACCTTCTTTTGTTTGTAAGGATCTCTTTCATGAATTTTGCGTAGGAAGGCATCTCGCTTGTAGAGCTTGAAAAAACGGGATGTTTATTTGTAGCTTTTTGAATACATCCAGGAACTTAGAAAACTGCTGGTCTTTTGCCTCCTTCTTCAACCGTTGGGGGTACGGAATTACGAAATATGAGGGCAGCTCTTTGGGATTATCGGCCTCTTCCGAATCTGTCTTCGGTCTTCTTCTTTGCAAATTCTTCATCAACCAGTTTCTCCTCTGTGGTTCTTGACTTTTTACATCAATAGGATTAGAGGTAGTATCTTGGGGATTTCTGGGTTTTTCATTGATTACCTCTTCAAATTGTACCTTATCATCTCTAGCTCCTCTTGTCTCTTCTTCTCCTTCTCTTTCTTGTGGATTTAACACTCTCCCACTTCTTGTGATAATTGCCATGCAACCTTCCTTCGGATTCTTCTCTGTATCTCCCGGGAATTGTCCTTGAGGTCTTTACGCCATTTGCTTTGCCAACTGTCCTATCTGGTGCTCAAGATTTTTGATGGAGGCATTTTGATTCTTCATAGTCTCTTGAGTGGCTTGCATGAACTGGCCTAGAATGCTCTCCAATTTGCTTGAACTCTCTTGAGGAGGCTTTGCTTGAGTATTTGAACTTTGCCCTTGTCTCCAACTAAAGTTGGGATGATTGCGCCACCCCGGATTGTAGGTGTTGGAATAGGGATCATTTCTAGGCACTTGGTTGCCCATATAGTTTACCTCTTCTTGTCCCGAGCTTCCAACCACATTGATCTCACAGTTTCCATTTGTATGGTTGCCTCCACAGAAATCACACACTGAGGCACCTTGAACTTGAACAGCTTGTACTTGAGAGTTCTGCAGTTGAACCGACCCCAGTTGTTTGGTAAGAATAGCCATTTGTGCTTTGAGGGCACCAATTTCATCCAGCTCTAGAACACCTCTCTTGACCACTGACCGAGAACGAGGCATTTGATAGTCATTGTTAGCCATGTTCTCAATCAAGTCCTCTGCTTCTTCCGGTGTCTTCTGACTCAATGTACCTCCTGCAGCCGCTTCAATCATACTTCTTGAATTCCTGTTGAGCCCATTAACAAAAGTTGCGACCTGCTTTGCCATGTCTCCGGTTCATGATTTGGACAAGCTGTGAGTAAAGACTTGAATCTCTCCCGGGCTTCATATAGTGACTCACCATCCCTCTGTGCAAAGGCATTGATCTCTGACCTCAGCTTAATCATTCTTGACGGGGGGAAGAATCGAGATAAAAACTTGCTGACTAAGTCGTTCCAGGTGATGATGCTTCCATGAGGATGAGATTGAAGCCATGCCTTGGCTCTATCCCTCAAAGAGAAAGGGAAAAGCCTTAACCGAATGGCCTCATCGGAGGCTCCGTTTAACTTGATGGTGTCACACAGCTCAATGAAGGTACCAATATGAGCATGAGGATCTTCACTCTCCAACCCTCCAAATTGGTTTTGCTGCACAAGGTGGAGAAGTGAGGCCTTGATTTCGAAATTATTGCAGGCCACTGCAGGTCTCACAATCGGAGTTCCACATCTATCAACTCTAGGGGAAGTGTAGTCCCCCATTGTTCTCCTTGGTGCATTCTCTTCTGCCATGGTGACAGCTGCTATTTCAATTTGTGGTTCTTGCACACTGGGTAACTCAACTTGCTGCTCTTGTCTACTAGAAGATACTCTTTCTCTGTTCTGTCTTGCCTTGGATTTCTTTCTATTCTTTCTGCAGAGTCTCTCGATCTCAGGTTCGAATTGGAGTTCACCTGGGTCGATTGTACCTCGCATACACTGAACAAACGGAGTAGCACAGAACAAACAGAAAAACAACACTTGCAGAAATTCACAGCAGAGATACAGAAATTAAGAACGAAACACAGTAGGAAAACAAGAAAAATAAAATGCCTAGATTAGGATTCCCCTTTGGTACTCTTGATATTTGCACACCGATCCACGTCAACGTAGCCAAAAGCTTGACACGGACTCGGCAAGTGTACCGGTTCGTTGCAAGTAATAAAAACGGTAAGACCGGATATCGTTCTCAGGGATCGTGGACAATTACCACTTCGCAAATTTGACTACTATCTAGGCGATCGAATTTTGGATTGAAGGTTGTTCTAACATCTAACAAATAAACAAGAAGAAAATATTTTTGTTCTTTTTGGATTTTTCTCAAACAGTTGATGTGAAAACAGAGAGATGAATAACAATGATATAAGATTGCTGGGGTTAAACTAAGCTAATCCTCCCTTGGTTGTTATGAAATGATAACTAACACAGTTCCTAGTTCTAGTATGACAATCAAGTCTTTTCAGAGATACCCAAGCCTAATTCCTTAGGTGCATTGAGCCTAAAATCCCAAGTTAAACCCTAATTCCTTAGGTGGATTAACCCGAGATTTTGCATTAAGTAAAGACTTATAAGATTGCAAGCACCTCAAGACCTATTCCTAGGTTCATGAATTACCCGGCGTTTGATTCATGAGCAAGCTCTAACACCAACCTTCCAGTTATCTATTAAAGCAACTAATCATTCATAGGGTGATCAAGCCTAAGAAAGCATTAAGCATGGAATCAAACACTCATAAAGAACAAGGAAACTGTATTAAAATCAAATCATTTTTACAACCAAATTCAGATAGCAATAGTCTAACCCCAACAAAAGGGGAGTTTAGCTACACATAATTGAAAGTAAAACAAAAGGGATAATTACAGAGATGAACAAAGGGGAGAGCTCCATGGAATGATGCACACAGCCACAGCAGCAGAGGATTTTTCTTTAGGGTTTTTCTGAATGAATCTTCTTCTGTTCTGCTCAGTTTTTCTAGTACTCGTGGCCGGTCACGGCCGTGATGGTTTCTGACTTGGCACCGCTTCATTTACTGATTCATCACGGCCGTGATACTCATCACGGCTAGGCCGTGATCCTTTCTGACTTTTCCAACAAACAGGTCACGGCCGTGATAGACATCACGGCTAGGCCGTGATCGTATTTGACTTTTCCAACTGATTTATCACGGCCGTAATATCCATCACGGCTAGGCCGTGATCGTCTCTGACTTTTGGAGATCTGGCACAGCTGACACGTCACGGCCGTGATAGCCATCACGGCTAGGCCGTGACAGCTTCTGACTTTTGGCTCAATTCTCTCTTGACTCTTCGCTCCTCACGGTAGTGAGGGCCATCACGGCTAGGCCGTGATACTCTCTGCTTGGCTCAATTTCTTATCTTTCAAAGCTCTAAGTCATCCAAGCTTCATACTTGCTAATTCTTGGGCATTTAATCATGAATATTTGCAAAACAACACACAATACCACCTTATCTGTTCCAAAGGAAAAACTAAACAAAATAAACACTAAAATGGCCTAACTATATGCAAATGCATGCAGAAATGTACATGGAAAATGAGGTGAAATCACACTCATCAATAAGTTTTCAAGAAAATCAGAATAACTTAGTAACTTCATCCCCTGCTCCTATAAATAGCTTCCTTCCATCCTTTTAATTTTCTGTTTCACAATATGGCTCTGCCACGGAGATTAACTTCATCACTCTTTCTTCCTATTCCTAGACTCAAAGATCTTTGTCTTAATGGTCAAACAACTTTTGAGGTTGTATAAATCACATAACATGGGTGATAAGGTTGTGTAAATCACATAATGTGAGTTGCTCACATTATCATCTTTCCGGAGAATCGGTAGCTACTGCTCCAGAACCTCAGCTTTGGAAGCAAATGACTGTTCCAAGACCATTGCTGAAACAGATCGGGTGCACCCTTGCTCAGCCGCTCTGGAAAACTCAGTTGCTCGACTCTCCTCTCTTGCTCACCCGTGAAGGGAACGAAGCCTCAACAAATGTTTAGGATTTTGAACCCCTTCAATGTAACTTTTTATAGGATTTTAAACCCTTTCAATCTTCTGTATCAGTCTGTATTACACTTTATGAATGAGATCCAGTTTGGTTTATTGATTCAACTTATACTTCGCACATATATTTTAGTTTTCAAAACAGAAACGCAAAACATCAAAGCAATTGTGAAACTAAAACTTTGAGGAAGGCAATGCGGAAGGGTACGTATACTAGATAAAAAAATTATTAAAATAACTTTTAACGTCTGTTGACGAAAGAACAGAAGTTAAAAGTGAAGTGACTCACTTTTAACGTCAGTTGTTTATTGAACTGGCGTTAAAAGTGAGTCACTTACAACAACTGACGTTAAAATTGAATTAATAAAGTCTGATATTTACAAAACTGCCACCGCCCCCTTTTAACATCTAGCTTTTGGTTAACTGACGTAAACATTTGCCATCCAATGTATATGTTCCACAAGTGATTGCCACAGATAAGAAGATTTGATTGCTGAATGAGTAATGTCAGACCTTGAACCATGAGGAATTACAGGTAAAATCTGTCTAAAATCCCCACCCATGACAACTATTTTTCCACCAAATGGCTTGTCCGTATTTTCTCGATCATCAAATTTAAGAATATCACGAAGTGTTCTGTCAAGTGCTTCAGAACATTGCTTTTTGACCATAGGAGCCTCATCACATATGATTAATCTAGTCTCCCGCATTAAATCTGCATTCAATGACCATTGTCTAATGTTGCACGTGGACTCATCAATGAGCTGTAAAGGAATACAAAATCTTGAATGAGCTGTTCGACCTGCAGGTAGAAGAGTAGATGCTATACCACTTGAGGTGACATCAAGAACAATATACCCTTGTGATCTAAGAGAAGAAGTCAATGCATTCCATTTAAAGGTTTTCCCTGTTCCTCCATATCCATGAAGGAAAAAAACACCACCTTCATCTTTAGATACAACATATATGATAGTGTCAAATACAGATCTTTGCTCTGCAGCCATAATGCTGATAGATTTAGTATATTCTTCCAAAAAGATTTCTCTATCAAAATTTAATTGATCAACAATCAATCTATTTTGAAAGTCTAAATCAAGATGATAACATGCATCTCTATAGGTAGGATAAATTGTGCCATTAACTGTTCGAATATCAGCATAACATGTAGGACCTTTGACTTTGGTAAGTAAGATTCGTGAAAAATAAAGTTCACCACTATTTGGAGGAACATAATACATTCTCCTAACACAGAATCCTTGCTTTCTCGGAAACCATTTCTTGGACTGAGCCTTGTAGATAAACTTTGTTGGAAATTCTGCATAAGTAAGATTCTTTGCTTCAATATAAGTACGATTAGCTTCCATCCATGATGTGAACATGGTCTCTTTGTTTCAGGGTTTCTCAAGAATTGAATCAAGTGATTCACATTCCCCATATACAAAATATTGTTCATTTGGAAGATGAAAACTAATCTTTCCACAGATGGCTTTCTATAATGGATATCAAAACCGAATATTCTCCAAGCTGAATCCAAAGCTGAAATATACCTTCAATAAAAATTAAACAAAAGCAGATTTATTGAAGAACAATATAAAAAGTAATATTCAAATTCAAATAAGGAATAATAGCAGAAATTCAATAAAATTTTACAAATACACAATCAACGGATATACCTGCAATCCAAGTATTGCTTAACCTCATCCAAGTTTTCATGATTTGTGCCATTTCTATTATCTTGATACAAATCGACAGTAACTCTATCACTTCCCTTGATATACTTGAATAAATATTTGATAGGTGATGATTGATTGCAGTACTCAACATTTATATGGCATGCATATTTCTGCAGTAAGTGTGCATTATAAGGAACCACAAATTGGTTATCAAGAAAAACTCCATCCTTTTCTATGAATCTTCCATCATCTCTCCTCCTATAAACCGGGAATCCATCTTCATCAACAGTAGTGAAGTTTACAAAGCTTTTCGGAAAAAACTTTGAACATCTTCCACTCTTCATACATGGTGATGTAGGCTTAACATGTCCACAAGGTCCATGCATCATGAAATTACTGTCAATCTCATATAATTTTGGATTAGTTTGTTGGTCAGGTATTTCAGCAGAAACGATGTTATCAAGATCTTGTGGGTCATGAAACTTGTCCACATTGTGAAAGAACAAAAGGATAATGTGCATGAGGCAATCCCTTTTTTTGGAATTCAATAGTGCACATAACTGGTAAATAATGAATAAAGTCAACTATCAATTATGTCAGGAAACATATAACATTAGATAGTAAGAATGATAAATTATAATTAATTATAATCATACCAGCTTTCACTTTGCCGAATATATCACCCTTTTTAAGTTCCTTCATCAAGTGGCCAAGCTTCATCTTGAAAACACGAGAAAGTAAATCAGGTCTGTCCGTCTTCTGATATCAAGGAAAGCACCTTTAATCAGTGTGAAAGTAATAAATATATTTGGATATCCAACCCATTTGCATATTGCCATAGCATCTTGATAATTTGGAATCATATATCTTGCTCCCCCAGTAAATGATGCTGGCAAGATAACACGTTTACCAACAAAGGAACTCGATCTTTCTCCACTCACGACAACA
Organism: Sophora flavescens; assembly: GCA_030762895.1. Lineage (NCBI taxonomy): Eukaryota > Viridiplantae > Streptophyta > Magnoliopsida > Fabales > Fabaceae > Sophora > Sophora flavescens. The sequence goes on along the minus strand of CM061063.1, from coordinate 27,568,295 downwards.
TCTCTTATTCCATTATAAAGATCAGCTCTAAGTTCTTTTTGATGAGATCTAATGTATGATAGGCGTTGATTTTCCATCATTGTGTAACCATCTACAATAAACTGTTGAAACAATCTTCGAGAATGGAGTAAGATAGATTGTTCAACATCTCTATCTTGAAGTTTGAGAGCCAAGTACTCTCACAGTGTGACTTTATTTTTCGTCCGACTAGTAGCCATTACAGAATCACTATGTGAAATGTTATCCCTGTAGCCATCTTCACCATAAGGGACCAATAATGGATATTGCATAGGTAAGTAAGCAGGATGTAACTCATTAATCCTTTGCAACCTTCCACGTCTTGTTTCAAGAATTATATCCTTTCCAGAATTACAGGTATCTGTTGGAGTCCTACGTTTGGATAGAGATATGACTTAGTGAGTGTTTATAAGTAAGGGGCAACTATCATCTTACAAGCTAGCTTTTGGGGTTGAGTTAGACCCAAACCCAAATTATAAGCTGGCTTTTGGGGTTGATTTAGGTTAAAACCCAAATTCTAAGAGCCTATCCTAGATTCGTTGGGCCACTCGCAGATGTCTAATCTTCATGCTCCAGATGTCCGGTCCTGGACGTGAGGAGGGGTGTGTTGGAGTCCCACCTTTGGATAGAGATATGACCTAATGAGTGTTTATAAGTAAGGGGCAACCCTTACCTTAGCTCGCTTTTGGGGTTGAGTTAGACCCAAACCCAAATTCTATGAGTATCAACATCACTGACTACTAAAGCTGCAACTTCGGAAACACTGGGAAGATTATAAGTTCTTCCATCATTATCCCTATGACGGATTAGCTTCAACTTTAAATCTGGATTATTTTCATTCTGAAACCTGTCCCGAGCCATTCTAAATCCTTGAGCCAGGACATTGTGCTGATCAAACATATCTTTTAGGTTCTGGACAATATCATGTATGAGCCCTTTTTCCTTCTTCATCAAATCTGAATTGAAAAACACACCATTAAAATAATTGTAATATAATAAAAATATTACAATCGCAGCATGACCAATGATAATAGTTGTAAATTGTAAATGTAATATACAATAAAGAAGAATACCTTAGAATACTCATTCTGTTTTGAACATCATGCTCTGTGTTATAAATGTAGAGTTGTGCAAATTTAGGTGTTTGACCTTCAACAGGCAAAAGACTATCAATGCTATGATAATTCATCCCACACATTCTGTAACTATAAGGACCACAACCACTATTCATAGACCTGTCTACTTTGCCTCCCATAGAAGTGAAGCAGAAACTCATGTTATAAGCTCTAATATAATCTGCGAAATGCTTAGCCTCTGGGGACCCCTTTTCAAGAATAATTTCTGATATGTAATGAGGAGGTTCCTTCCATAGTGGTAACTTAATCTGGCCTTGACTACAACAAAGAGAAAACTTTGGGGTTGAAGTGTTTCTATCATTTCTAATTCTTTCATTGAACCACATTTGAGCACCGTAAGACATACAAACATATTCTGGCTCACCAAAGTCAACATAATCTAAAACAAAATGATGTGAATATTATGAATATTAATTTTTTTTAAAAAACAAACGTTCTACATAGCCTAACATTGACAACTATACCTGTATCAACGGATATAAGGTTGGAGTCAACTTTATCATCAACATCACCTGCAAATATTTAATAGGTAGAACAATATTAATATTTGAAGAACACAACAAATCTTATATATGTTTGAAATACCATATTGAAAAAAATAAATACAACAGTTGCAGAAAATTTACTTTCTGAATCGATGGGAGCTTCAAAAGGTGTGAAAGTATGAGGAGAATTCACCCAAGCATCAATTGTTTCATGGATATTGAAATTACAATTATTATGAGTGGATTTGGAGGAAGAGCCTATGACATATTTCCCCGGCTTTAACGGTGTAAGAATACTATTTGATATGTTCTGGAAAGGGAGGTTAGAACATGCTTTCTAATTTTTCTTACTGGAATTTGAATCAAATGATTAAATGACATGTTTTCCAGCATTGTAACTTGCAAAATAATAAATATTAAAAAAAATAAGTAAAAAAATGATAATATAAATATTTCGTATATTCATAAAGAATATAGTTGTATACCTTTTGAGTTAGATTCTGAACTAAGATTTGTTGTTGTATTTGTTATGTCACAAAGTGCAGACATCATATTTCTTGAACTTTGGAACAAACTTTTATTCCTTCCAGCAATAGGGCGCACATTATGAAACTCAGAAGAAACATGACTTGGCAAAACAAAATTAGCTGAAGTGGGGGTTTGAGAAAATAATTTAGATTGGCATCCTTGAATAATAGTAGAACTTGGAGTGTGCATAGAACATGTTCCTAGTAATCAAAAGAAGAAAGAAAAAGATTAGAGTGTAAACCTTAAGATTAAAATATAAATAAATTAAAATTAAGAAATATTAGTATAAAAGTTTAATAGAATAATCATCGTACCTTTGTCATGATTTATCAGAGATGAAATCTTTGAAACACTGCTTAATCCTCTTTTAACATAAGAATGTGGAAAATGACCACCACCTTCTGTATTGTCCCTTTCTTGCATGTTTTTTTACTACAAATTTATTCGTTGCCAACAACCAAATCCTTCACCCTCAACATGAATAATTTATACAACAACTTGAATCGGTCCCGAAAAAGAAGAAATAAAAAACAACCACAAAATCATACACCAACATATCACATATATACAAACATATAGTAACACATTCATTAACGTAGAACACATAGAACAATCACAATGAACTTAACACACAAACAAATGAAACAATGACTAAAATAATAGGTATTAAAATAAATAAATATAAATTGCACCACAATATTAATAATTTCTAACCTGATAGCTGAGATTTCTGTCTTGGTCACTGAGAGAGAAAAATCAAATATTGCATCTCTGCCAATGAAGAGTAAATTTTGCAAAATATTAGCAAATTGATTTAATTAGATAATTTTGTGACGTAAGGAAGTAAGCTAAAAGTGCAACATGGTTGTGAACTGACCAGAGATACTGAGTTGGACGTAACATGTGAATCAAAGTGAATAAAAAAGTAAATTTATGTATACAGAATCGTTTATTTTTATTTTTTTGAACGAAGCAGAAATGCCTTATTAAAAAAATGAAAAATATAGTAAATTAATATAACTTTATGAAGTGAGTTGCATGCTAGAATTTGGTCACACCAAATTGCATCATGATTCAATAAACGTTAAAGGTTTATTTAATTTTTTTTGGAACCAAACAGACTTGCCTTATTAAAAAATTGAAAAATATATTAAATCAATATAACTTTCTGAAGTGATTTGCATGCCAGAATTTGGTCACAGTAAATTGCATTATTATTCAATAAAAAGTTAATGTTTGGGGACCAAATGAGTGCTGCTAGAGAACTACTGATCATGTTATCAACAAAAAAAAAAAGAAGGAGAACTACTGATCAAATTGCATCATGATATGCTATTTGCATAGCATTGTTACATTCGGTTAGTTCAAGGTTTGGACCTAGTACACGTATTCAATTAAAGTTTACATGCGCAATATTTGGGACCCTCGTCAAAAATAAAAATAAATGTGCATACATTAATTTAAATTTTAAAACTTGAATGAAGTTTGCAGAATGAAAGAGTGATAACAAAAGAGAGAAAAAAGAGAAAATCACTTACATTTAATGAACATCCAAGTAATGTCTGGTAACTTCAGATGTGAAAACAATGGAGAAGTACATGTGCCATGTGGGTCTAGTGAGAAAGTAAGATGAGCTAGAGATGAGAGAAGAACATGATCCTTTGTGGAAGTGATAGAGAAAGAGAGAAATATGGATGGAAGTTACGGGTGATGTGGAAGTTACAATTTGAGAGTTAAAAAATTTAAAAATTTGGTTAAAGTAATGTTTTGGTCCCTGTACATCGATTTTCAATTTGGTCCCTATACGTAAAAAATTATCAATTTGATCCCTATACGTGACACTGATTTTCAATTTGGTCCTCACCGCTAATTGGTCCCTGTATAAGAGGACCAAATTGCAAATTATTGTCACATGTACACGTATAGGGACCAAATTGATAATTTTTTACGTATAGGGACCAAATTGAAAATCGATGTCACGTATAGGGATCAAAACATTAGTTTAACCTAAAAAATTTTATATTTGAAATTTTTTGATACCCTGTAGAGAGAATTGACTAAGTGAACACACAATGAAAAGAGAGTGAGACATGTATGCATAATAGCACGCATGAAAAGTGGCTGGAAGTCACATTTATGAAAGGAAAAAAGTCAGCGTGAAAAAAGGCGGTTTGAAAGACACTGTTTATATATATATATATATATGATTAGAACAATGATTCTATCAATGTTTGTGTTCAGAATACATACATGCAAGCAACAAAATGTTAGCTACGAAACGCAAGCTACCTGAAAAATAATCACAAGTTCAGAACAATAATCACGCACCAGAAATTGATCTTTGGGGGCGAAATCCACTGGTGTAACTGAAAAATAAAAAACAATATAAATATATAAGCAACAAAATATTAGAACAATCACGAACCACAAATGTGATGAAAATGCAATACATGCTTGACTAGTCGCAGAATTACAATGCAGGCAATGAGACGGAGACGAAAGAGAAGAGAAACAATGGAATGAGACAGATACGTAACCGGGTTGGGCCACTCACCTGATTTTTAAAATACGGGTCAGGTTATAATCCTTATAAATGGTTTTGGGCTTTTTTGTTGTGATGCAGTCGATTCATGAATTTGGGCTGGTTAACCACGACGACGGCAACTGGTGAAAGCAGCGGCACCACGACGGTCGGCGCTGCTCTTCGGCTGCCCTTCCCTCATGACAACGGCCTTCATATGGTGAGATATGGTCGGTGTGTGATAAACAATCTTTCGACAATTCATCTCCCATATGATTATACATTTGATTCTTCACAAATTCATTGACGAGAAATTGCTTTCAACTTTTGCAGTTGCCACAGGCAAAATAGCTAACTTCACAAGTAAAGATACACCATTGGATATGGAATATGTTTTTAGTTTTCATCAACATTTCTAAAAGATCACTAAAAACTATATCGAGTAACTGAAAATTCTCTGTATTGATTCTCATTCAATTGAGTAATTGTTGTGTATTTACATGCCTATCAACTCTCACTTATATAGACAAAGATAGCTGAGCTTCTAAGCTACCAATATCATAAGTTTGTTATAACAAACTAACTTACTTATCTAAGCTGTAACCATTCCTAACTGCAACAGAAACTACTTTCTTCACTCCCCCTCAAGTTGGAGCATGCAAATTCACAATATCCAACTTGGAAAGAAGTAGTTCTAATCTGTCTCTGCCTAGTGGCTTGGTCAACATGTTTGCAATTTGATCTTTGGTACTGATCTTGAGTGGTTCAACTTCTTTGGACTGAACTCTTTCTCTCACAAAGTAACAATCCATCTCCACATATTTGGTTCTCTCGTGGAAGACTGGATTGGCGGCTATGTGTAATGCTGTTTGATTATCACAAAACAGTGAGGTAGGGCCTTCTTGACACACTGTTAACTCACTTATAACCATCTAAGCCAAACAATTTCACCGACAGTGGCTGCCATGGATCTATACTCGGCTTCCAGCTGAGGATTTAGCTACTACTGTTTGCCTTTTAGTTTTCTATGATATAGGTGCTCTTCCAAGAGTGATTAGGTATCATGTGCAAGATCTTCTAGTAATTGGACAGCCTCCCCAATCTGCATCACAATAATCTTTTAGTTGAAGGTCATTGTTGCTTGGAAGAAGGAGACCTTGTCCTGGAGTAGTTTTGATATACCTTAACACCCTTTCTACTGTATCCATATGAATATTCTTTGGATAAGTCATAAATTGGCAGAGTGTGTTCACTTTGAATAAGTAATGTGTGTCCTGGTTATAGTAAGAAATAGAAGTCTCCCTAGTATTCTTCTGTATCTAGTTGCATCCACATCAGCTTCATCAGTTTTTGTCCTTAGGTTGCAGTGTTGTTCCATGGGAATTGTGCTTGGTCTGCAGCTTTGCATTCTGGTTTATTTTAGGATGTCAATAGCATTCTTTCTCTGGTTTAGCATGATTTATTTTGATGATCGAGCCACCTCAATCCCTAAGAAGTACTTTAGTACTCCTAAGTCTTTAATGTTGAATTTCTTATCCAAGAAAGTCTTGACCTGTTGCATAAGATTCAAATTATTACCAGCTAGAATGGCATCATCAACATATATCAATGCTGTTAGGAAAACTCCCTGTTTGTTATATATGAAAAGTGAATGATCAGCCTGAGACTGTCTAAATCCTATGCTTTCCAAAGCTGTGGTGAATTTTTGGTACTAGTTCCTTGATGCTTGCTTTCAGCCATATAGTGACTTCTTGAGTTTCCAGACTCTAACATCACATCCTTTTGCAAAACCTTAGGGCACTTTCATATAGATTTCCTCTGTTAAATCTCCATGAAGGAAGGCATTGTTTACATCAAGTTGATGTACAATTCATCCTTTAGAGGCTGTTATAGTGAGAAGAGTCCTAATGGTTACTAATTTTGCTACTGGAGCAAAAGTATCATGAAAGTCCTCTCCCTCTATTTGGGTGAAGCCTCGAGCAACCAGTCTGGCCTTATACCTTTCAACTTGACCATTTGGGTTGTAATTAATTTTGTAAATCCATTTAGAATCAACAATATTCTTGCCTAGTGGAAGTTCTGTCAAGGTCCAGGTCTGATTATTCTTTAATGCCTCAATTTCTTTCTTCATAGCATCTCTCCAGTGCTTGTACTTTACAGCCTGTGAATAAGATTTAGGCTCATCTTGTGAAGAGATGGCATCAAGATAAGCATTGTGAGCATGAGAAAATTTATTATAAGATACGAAGTTAGATAGAGGATAAGGTGCAGGATTCTTAGAAGCAGGATTAGTAGATGTTGGAATGGTTACGGAAGGTGGCAAACAGACTTCATAGTCCTTTAAGTGACTTGGCAAATGCCTAACTCTTGTCCCTACATACCTTTGTTCTACATGACTGTTAGTTTCTGCATTATCTGTATTATCCTGCACGTATTCAGGTTCTATGTCATGATCCTCTAGGTTATTTATTTCTTTAGGAAAAGAGTTTTGTTCCATTTCTTGTGAAGAATCCTCCCATTGTGAAGATTGGAGTTGATGAGGTTTCTCGGGGCTCAACCTTCTTATAGGGAAATCTTCCTCAACAAATGTAACATCTCTTGACACATATGTGTCTTTAGTAAGAATGTCATACACCTTGTATCCTTTTTGACCTAAGGGATAGCCTATAAAGATACAAGGACTCCCCCTCTCATCAAATTTCCATTCTCTCTTATGTTTTAAAGCATATGCTAGACAACCAACTACTTTTAGGTATGCATACTCAGGTTTCCTATTGTATAGAACTTCAAAAGGAGTCTTACCACCAATTACCTTTGATGGCAACAAATTGATGCTGTGCACTGCAGCAAGCACACATTCTCCCCAGAATTTGATTGGAAGGTTAGCATGGAACCTTAAAGCTCTAGATGTTTCCAAGATATTCCTATGTCTTCTTTCCACAACACTATTCTGCTGTGGAGTATAGGTGCAGCTTGGCTCCATTACAATTCATTTTCCTACATAAAATTCTTGCATAGTTCCGAAGTAAATTCTAAACCATTATCAGATCTTACCTTTTTAACCTTCTTATCAAATTGAGTTTCTATCATTAAAACGAACATGGGTAAAAGAAACTCAACCTCAGACTTATGTCTCATGAGATATACCCAGATCCCTCTACTAAAATCATCTACAATTATTAGAAAATAATGTGCTCCAGTTAGAGAAGTTGACTTATAGGGACCCCATATATGACAATGCACAAGATCAAAGAAAGAATTTTATTTTATTTCACTTAAAGGAAAAGGAAATCTAGTTTGTTTTGCCCTCATACAAGAATCACGATGTGTCATGCTTGCAGGTTTGTTAAGTCTAATCCTATATGATTGATTTTAGCACTTGAGGCATGTCCAAGTCTAGCATGCCACAAATGACTATTACACTTTCCTACTTTCATGGCTGCAACATTCTGTTGAATAGGTTCAAGCAGATATAAGTCGTCTTGATGCCTACCCTTCCCAATCAGGATCTTCGAATGTAAGTCATGTATCATACAAGAGTCAGCAGTGAAGTTATGTCACAATTGTGTTTCTTTGTCAGTTTACTGACAGAAACTAGATTGCATTTGAAATCAGGAATATGTAGTACATTATCAAGATTTAAACCATCTGGCAGGCTTGATGTTCCAAAGCCTTTCACTGGTACATTTGTACCATTAGGTATGTGAACAAAATGCTGTTGAGATGAGTTGATCTCTCTTAGCATACTTGCATCATAGGTAATGTGCTATGTTGCACCAGAGTCAATTACCCAAGGTTTCTTAAGACTAAAGTTACCTGCCATATTGACCATAGCCTTGTTTTGAACAGTTTCTGCTCCAGGGTTATGATCCATCTTTAATTGTTGTATCAACTTCTCATACTGTTGCATGGTTAGACCAGGTATAGGGTTGTTCCTAGTAGTCACTCGTGCTGCCTTGAAATCAGGTTTCTTGTTGTTCCAAGTGGTTGACCTTTCTTTCTTTGGTTTTTTCCAATCCGGGGGATAGCCAATGATTTCCCAACACTCTTCTTGTGTGTGTCCTATTTTCTGGCAGTGATCACACTTGGGCTTTTCCTTCTTGTTGCCTTTCCTGTCGGGTTTTTAACCAAAGTAACCCACTTTTAAAAACTATATACCAAAGTAACCTACTTTTGAAACAATTTACCAAACTAACCTACTTTTGACATGCCACGTGGCAGGTCCTCATTGGTCTGTTAAATTCTGCCAAATTTTTTTTACAAATTTAAAAATAAATTTCACAAAAAAAAGGAATTGAGGGGGTCACGCCATGTGTCAGCACCAGGAGCAGTGGCGCCACTGCCCTGGTGCTGCCACGTGGTGCCTTCCCAGCCACTTATCATACATACCCAACTCCCTCCCTCCCATATATATACCTCCATCTGGCTCCCCTCTCCCCAACACCACTTCTTACTTATTTGTAACTCAATATTTCCCCCATTCTCCAACATTCTACTACACTTTCTAATTTTTTCTACACTCTATTATAATCAATTTCTAAACTTAGGTAAATATTAAATTTTTTTTGAATCATATTTTTATCATTTTATTAGGTATTATATACTCGTTCTCCAACATTCTATTACTCTTTTTTACACTCTCTTTTATCTATAATTTTGTTGGAAGTTTATAAATTAAATTTTTATTACACCACATTTCTATCATTTTGTGAAATCTTTATTTTTTTAATTTTTTATTAAATGATTTTTTTTTAAAATTTTCGTGCAGTCATAATTTTTAAATTTTTTTACTTTGTTATTATTAATGATAGTAGTAGTTTGTTATTTTTTTATTGTTATTATATTAATTTTAATCTTGTTTTAGTGGTGGCCCATATTATCATTTTGTGTTTTTTTTTTCATAATTTTTTATGGTTATGTTAATGTTGTTATTGTTTGCTATATATAGATCTTATTTTTATATTTGTTAGTGTTAATGTTATTATTGTTAGTGTTTTTATTATTTTGTTGTTGTTGTTGTTAATGTTATTAATTTTATGATTATTTTAATATTCTTGTTATTATTGTTAATGTTGTTGTTAGTATTATTTTTTGTGCATTCATAATTTTTATATTTTTTTATTATATTATTATTTTTTATTTACTTTGTTATTATTAATGATAGTAGTAGTTTGTTATTTTTTTTATTGTTGTTATATATAATATTAATTTTTTTCTTGTTTTGCTAATTGTGTATTTTTTTAAATTTTTTAATTGTTATTATTGATATATATGATATTAGTAGTGGCCCATATTATCATTTTGTGTTTTTTTTATTTACATAATTTGTTATGGTTATGTTAATGTTATTATGGCTATGTTAATGTTATTATTGTTAGTGTTTTTATTATTTTGTTGTTGTTAATGTTATTAATTTTATGATTATTTTAATATTCTTGTTATTATTTGTTAATGTTGTTGTTGTTGTTGTTGTTGTTATTATTATTATTATTATTATTATTTGTACTAATGATTTACTTTTTCATGATTTTTTTCTAGGAAATATGGCACAGTTGATTAATCCTGATCCCATTTATGATGCTGTGTTACATATGCAAAAGACACATGTCTCTCAACATATATGGAACAATGAGGAGGATCGGGTTCTTAGACGTAGAAGAGTACAACAATTTAAGGATGGAGGTGCCAACATTCCCCCCGCCATTAAAGATATTCTTGAGATGACAGACTTTTTGTGCACTGCTCAATTATCATTGTTCCAAGTGGACCACGCATTGATAAGTGCATTGGTTGAACGTTGGAGGCCTGAGACCTACACATTCCGTATGCCATTTGGAGAGTGCACCATTACATTACATGATCTTGCAGTTTTCACGGGCCTTCGCAATGATTTTTTTTCTTATTTTGCTAATTGTGTATTTTTTTTTAATTGTTATTATTGATATATGTGATATTAGTAGTGACCCATATTATCATTTTGTGTTTTTTTTTTTACATAATTTGTTATGGTTATGTTAATGTTATTATGGCTATGTTAATGTTATTATTGGTAGTGTTTTTAGTATTTTGTTGTTGTTAATGTTATTAATTTTATGATTATTTTAATATTCTTGTTATTATTGTTAATGTTGTTGTTGTTGTTATTATTATTATTATTATTATTATTATTATTTATACTAATGATTTACTTTTTCATGATTTTTTTATAGGAAATATGGCACAGTTGATTAATCATGGCCCCATTTATGATGCCGTGTTACATATGTAAAAGACACATGTCTCTCAACATATATGGAACAATGATGAGGATCAGGTTCTTAGATGTAGAAGAGTACAACAATTTAAGGATGGAGGTGCCAACATCCCCCCGCCATTAAAGATATTCTTGAGATGACAGACTTTTTAGGCATTGCTCAATTATCATTGTTCCAGGTGGACCACGCATTGATAAGTGCATTGGTTAAACATTGGAGGCCTGAGACCCACACATTCCATATGCCATTTGGAGAGTGCACCATTACATTACAAGATCTTGCAATTTTCGCAGGTCTTCGCAATGACAGTCAGCCTGTAATTGGTCGAACCTATGATAATTGGCCAGAGTACATTGGTCAAATGCTAGGAGTGATCCCAGAAGATGACCAGTTTCATGGCACTCATTTAAGAATGACATGATTAAATGCACAATTTGGAAATCTCGAGCAACATGATTTGTCTGACCCGGTAGTGCCTACCCGTTGTACAGCGTATATTCTGAGGTTACATGGTGGAGTGATGGTCGCAGATCGTTCCGGTTCGTATGTTGCATTAAGATATCTAACATTGTTATAAGATTTTAGTGTAACTGCACAAGTTAGTTGGGGATCAGCGGTGTTAAGTTATTTATATCATGAACTATGTAACGCCACCAACTATTCCAACAAAGAGATGGCAGGTTTTGTTGCATTGGTACAAATGTGGGCATGGGTGCGGTTTCCAAAAGTTGCACCCAGACTTAGAAGCGATGATAGACCTGCAGGGACACCATATGGAAACAGGTGACATTAATTTTTTAGTTGAGTAATTGATAGTTATGTTATTATTACTTATGACCCAAATTTGATTATCAGGTGGCAGCGTGGGATTAATTTTTCAAGAAATCATCATGAGCTGCCTCATTATCGAGATGTTTTTGATACGATGGAACCATCAGATGTAAGGGTTTTGCTGTATTACACCATGGATTTATTTAATATTTAATAGTTGTTTATTATGATAGTTGTTGAATGTTTATAGATTGTGTGGGAGCCATATGACGAATACATCATGGCATCTTTGCCCCATATATGCATCGAAGACCAGCATATATGGAGGGAGGTTGTGCCGTTGATATGCTTTAACATTGGGGAGTTTCATCAACCTGATCGAACGATGAGACAGTTTGGCTTGAGCCAACATATTCCTAAACCAGCCTCCCAGTCGAAATGGGCCCACAACTTAAATCTTAGGGGGAAATCAAAGGATAATTGGTTAGAAAAGATGGCACCATTTATTGACTTATGGAACGATAGGTTGACATGGGTCCAGCCTGGTGTACCACAACAATGGTCCATCAACAACCAATCAGAATATCAAAACTCATCAATCTTCCAAAGGGATGAACATGTAGAAGCGAGAACCCCCAAGGTACTTAAACTTTGCCAATGCACCAGTGGACAACAAATACAACTCCCTGATACCATTTGTATCTGTTGCAAAATATGGGCGATCCTCATGGATTACTATACTCCCATTGAACAGATTTCCGCTTTTGTCTTCAATAGTCACAACACGCGGTATTTCTTGTCCCCAACGACGGTAGAATGATCGCGGGATTGAAATCAAATCCTGCAAATACACAAGAACAATTTAGTAATGATTAGTTTATGCCTTAACCATCATTACGTGAATCCGATCGTTATTCTTAAGTTGATGAGATACTGTACCTGGTCTATATGGATGGCTGTCTCAAAACATTTAGTCGGATCCATTTTCTAATAAAACGATAAGGAAAACAAGTCATATGTCTAAACTTCATCAAGTGATAATAAGAAAAGATGGAAAGATCCATGTAGCATACTAGCATCCCGCCTTTTTGACAGGATCACATCCTATTGAGCTCTGCTCTCCACTAACAAACAACACATAATTGCAAATACATGCATAAATATTAAATTATTAGCATCTTGCCTTTCAGGCAGGATACCTTCCTATTGAGCTCAGCTCTCCACTAACAAACAACAAGATATATAGTGTGTATAGGCCATCATTCAACTCACGAGAAATAGAGCAATGACCTATAATGCATAAATAAAATTAATCCTGTCAAATACTAACATTTAAGAGTTTGTTGAAAGCCATTAGGCCTTTTACTTTTGTCCTCTCTTTATGTGTTTTTTAAATCATTAGTGTGTATAGGCCATCATTACCCCTCTACATTTTATTCAGACATTATCACAGCTAACATTGGTAAGATTATCCTCAATATCACTCAGTGGGTGTCATTGCCATTGTACACTATATTTTACCAAGTCAGATCAGCACTACAAATGAAAGAAATACACGAATGCATCTGCCAAAAGAAAAGAAATACAAAAAAGATAGCTTTCCACCTCCTGCAGTGCATAACCCCTTTATTGTTGTTCAATTATAATGCACCCAATTTACCACTCACCTCAAGCATTCCCTGGAAACACCCAAGCAATTCATGCAACATTTCCAAATACATAGTATTCAAAACCACCAAAGTCACTTTCATTCCAATCCTCATTCTTTGGACGTGTTTTAATTCATGGTGGACCATAGTTCAAAATAAGTCAAGTAGTTGGGAACATGCAGAAATTAGAGCAAAGGAAAATTACTTTTCTCAAGTATGCTTAGTAAAGATGTATTTGGATTCACTATCCAAATCATCTCACAGTTGAAACAACATGTACTTGAGTAATCTAAATAAGAGAAACAAGGATGAGCAAGCCTTAAAAAAAATATTACAGGACATAGATGGACTCAAGTTGTATTGCAGGGTGTAACATAATCATTTTCAAGGGACCTTGACCTTGGAATTCAACGGTTCAAGAAGTTTGAAAACAAATGTTTCCTCCCACCATCCCTCACTTACCAATCTCCATCGGAAAAAAAGAATCTCAAAGGCCAGTCATTAATTAGCCATCAAATTTTTATCAAACCTCCATACATTCATATACCCAAAGAACAAATATAAAGTGTTCAACTCAACAATGAACATTTACAAAATTTACAAGTTGGGGTTAGGACCCTTGCCTCCACATTGACTTGGTCTTCAAACTCATATTAAAATAGTCTTCCTTATGTCTAATGCAATGTGCCTATAATTTACTAATTACATTCTTGGCTTCATATTTGCTTATTTTATGCAGGGATGGCCATGAAACTTATAGTAATCCTACTTCCAAGCATTACAGTTGAAGAGATAGTGAATCAAGAGGAAGCTAACTTATATTATCTATCCAATAAGTTATTTAAATCAATATACCCCTACTATCAAAAATTCTCTACTCTAGATTTCACTAGAACAACATCAATGATTAATTTGACAGCATAAATACCCATACTGACAGAACTTCCCTAAACCCTAACCTGAGACAGAACTGATCAGAGGAGACTGTGGGGGTTGTGGTTGCGCAAAACATAACCCCTTGAGATGGTGGTGGTGACCGGAGGAGGAAGTGACAACACCTGTGAGAGACATTGAGAGAAACTGAGACAAAGAGAACCGAGCAAGAGAGAGAGAGCGAGATACACAGAGAGAGAGAAGAGGAGACCTTACCAAAGAAGGAGGTCACGGTGCTACAGTGGTGGTCGTGGTGGCGGTGGTGGCACGGTGCTGCTGGGAGGAGGAAGAGAGAGTGAGAGACAGAGAAGGAGAAACACAAAATGAGAAGGATAAGGGGAGAACCTTACCAAGTGGTGACCGGAGGAGGACGAGACGCTGAGGGGCGGAGCTGCGCTGTCGGAACAGGGAAGGGGCGGAGCTGCGTCGCTGCGTGTGAGAGAGAAGAGAAGAAAAGAGAGAAATGGGGGAAGAGAGGAAGGAAATCGCGATTTAGGGATTTTAGTTTTAGCGACCGAACTATTCGGTCGCTAAATGAGTTAATTTGAAATTTGAATTCATAAATTTAGCGACGGATTTTTAAATCGATCGCTAACACGCGCTGTTTTAATTTTTTTACGCGTTGTTTAGCGACCGAATTAATATCGGTCGCAAATATAAATAAAATTTAACCGTTGCATTTAATTCGGTTGCCACAAAGTCATAAATTTCTGACTTTTACTTTCCTTTAGTTAGCGACTGAAATAGAGACCGATAACTCTGCTACGCTCTATTTCGGTCGCTATTTCGATCGCAGTATCAACTCTAATCAGTGTTTCATGTAGATCCTACAATCAGTCGCCATTTCGGTCGCAAAAAGCAACCAAAAAATTCGGTCACTATTTTCGGTCGCTAAATAACCTTTTTTTTGTAGTGCATATACATTGACGGTACACCTTTCTCATTGCCAACGGGGAACCATTGATAGGAGTACGCATTCATGATGCATTCTAACCTGTATTTGGGATCGATACACTATTCATACCTGATATGAACGTGAGCACAGGCTGCAATTACATGAGGGGATAATGCTTCTGCTTGTTGCACCATCATTTCTTCTCGCAGTTTTTCAGAATGTTCCTGACCAGAATTAAGTTTTGCCCTGGTGCTTGAACCTAGCTCAACAAAATATTCTACCAGTCTGTGGTATGTACACTTCACCAAGGCCGTGATTGGAAAATTCCAAGTACCTTTCAATATCTTATTTACTGCCTCCGACAAGTTAGTTGTCATGTGACCATACCTATGACCTTGATCATCATAAGCGAGACTCCAATTTTCTTTTGAAATGCCATCAATCCACCGTCTAACCTTCGGGCTAGCTTCCCGAAATCTTCGAGGTAAACACGAGAAGCTGTATAACCTGAAATAACATTGCACGTTTGATATATAAAGATAACTCAACTAAACCATTTGATCATTGACATAAAATTATTACCTAGAGCCATCAATGCCTTCTTCAACTTGACATTTTTAAATTTATGGTTGAAATTACGGGTGATGTGTCTGAGACAGTATACATGGTAAGCATTTGGTGGTTGCCAACCAAGGTATGGATTTGCCATGACAGATTTAATACTTTGGTGGCGGTCAGAGATCAAACATATACTTGTCCTATTGGTAACTTTTTCACAAATAAGTGCCAAAAACCAGGACCAGGCATCCAATGTTTCTCCTTCAACGATAGCAAACGTAAGAGGCAAAACTTTGCTATTCTCGTCTTGTGTAGTTGCAATCAAAAGGGTACCACGATACTTACCATATAAGAATGTACCAACAACTTGTATTATCAGCTTGCAGTAATTGAACGCATCACAACATTGTTTGAATGTCCAAAAAACACAATGAAACTTACGGCTGTGAATATTAACCCGATTACCAACAATGACAGGATTTGTCTCGATCTTGTAATAGGCTCCGGGGCATACAACTGCAAATGCTCCAACCATTTCGACAACAATGCGTATGATTCATCCCAGTATCCGAATACATGCACTATGGCTTTTTGTTTAGCCTTCCATGCTTTCCGATAAGAAATTTTGTATCCGAACATACTTTGGATTATTTCCCGTATTAACCCAACAGTAATAGCAGGTTGTTCCCGGACCATGCCTGACACATCATGAGACCATTTTTAAGATCATATCGTATATGAATTATTTAAATTATAAAATTGAAAATCTTGATAAAATGGCCCTTAACCTCCAAGGACAATCCGCTGAACAATTTGGGCAATGGACATTCCATGAGGACTTTGTTGATTTTTTAACTTCAAATGATGGGTGAATTTTCATTGAATATTGCTTCACCGCCAACTGAACCGCCTGTTTGCTCGCAAATCGCAACCCCACATACAACTCCTTGCCCACTTGCCAAGATCCAGGAACGTCCAACCCTGTGAAATCCGTCTCTTCGTCTGGATGATTCCAATCAATATAACTGTAATGTGGAGATGGATTGATGAATGCACCATGTGATTGACCTGTAATAGATTAACTTCTTTTATATATGTAAACTATTGAAGATATTAACATTAGAATGGAATAACATTATTAAAAACATGCCTGACTGTTGAAAAACACCACGTCCGGGCCTTACGGATGACATCGTAGAAACCAATGCGGATGGTATTATATTGGAGCCACCTTCACCTTCATCTTCGGAGTCAGCTGAATCATAAAATGTAAATTCATCGTCGTCTTCATCTTCATCTGACACGAACTCCAGTTCACTGTTCGATTCTTCATCATCGCTAAATGATTGATCCGGTAAGTCGTATTGTTGTACTTCAAAATTACTGCATAGTGATTGCACAGGTAGAATGGAGTTACCAACCACATCAATCTCAACATAGATCTCAAGTGTTGTAAGTTTCGTAGTTTGTAGAAAATCATCAATCATGCAAGCCACATCCTCATCATGAGTTAATTCGTAACCAGTGAAAATTGGATGATTTATTTGTAGAAGATATTTGGCCATTATCTTTGAAATACACGGATTTGTTTGAAGTTTCAACCTAGAATGTATCCTTGATATTAGCGCTTCAAACCTGATTCCTTGTTTTATTTTCATTACTTTCGTATTTCCTTCAAAAGTAAAGCCATTATCTCCATCATAAACCCTCCCCTTCCAGTAAAGCAAAACCACAAGAACTTGATTCATATTGTCGGTCTACATTAATCAGACATAAATAAATAACCATGATAATAAATAAATAAATTACCACTACTAATGATATTTAATAATAATAAATTATATTTAAAACAAAGTAATATGATCAAATTAACAACATAATTAATAGCAATTTATACATAATAATACTATTAATCATAATATTATAACAATAATATATTAATAAACTAATAATGATATTAATTATGATATGCAAGCATTGACATCAATAATAAATAAACAAATCATATAAAATGACTACTAAATAAAAAAATTGATATTATAAATATTATATTATTTACTTATAGAAAAATTTACATACTATATACATCAAAACCTTAGTTTGATAGGATACTAGCCAGTAGCAACTGAACAAAACAACCTAATCACGTACATCACAACAAGTTGAGAATTGTTTCCCTATCTCTGCCTGGAAGTCAACCGCAGTGCAAAACTGAATCCTATGTAGCATTAGTTCCTCACCCTCAGGCACCACGTCCTTCATTAACTGTAAACACACTTGACAGTTAGATGGTTTATTTTGTAATATCATGAGTCTTGCTGGAATTTTGTTTGTCAAGTGTGTTTACAGTTAATGAAGGACGTGGTGCCTGAAGGTAAGGAGCTAATACCACATAAGATTTGGTTTTGCACTACAGTCGACTCCCAGGCAGAGATGGGGGTTACAATTCTCAACTTATTGTGATGCACGTGATTAGATTGTTTTGTTCAGTTGCTACCGGCCAGTAACCTATCAAACTAAGGTTTTGATGTATATAGTATGTAAATCTTTCTATAAAAGCCAGTAGCCATATATATATATAAATGTATTGAGGTAGATAGGATAAGAATCAAAATATTATGCCGACCTAATAATTAACAAGTTACCCTAATAATTAACAAGAATATCAAGTAAACTAATAACAAATATAACAACAAGATCTGTACAAACAATAGTAACATTAACATAACCATAAAATAATTTAAAAAAATAGATAATGGTAATATGGGCCACTACTAATATCTTATATATCAATAAATAATATTTAAAATTAAAAAAAATTCACCAATACCAAACCTCATTATAATATTAATATGATATTATTATATGATCATAAACTACATTAATAATAGCTTTAATAATAATAATAATTTCATCACTAAATAATAATAATAATAATAATAATAATAATAAGTTTTATAACAAAAAAAACAAACTAACAATAACTTTAATAATAACTAAGAAAATAAAAAATAATATGTAAAAAAAATTGATACCTTCTGAATGCAAAAAAAAAAGATATAATAAAAATAATAAAATAAAGAATACACAAAATGATACAAATATGGTATTGCAAAAATTAAATTAAACACTTTCAAAAAAATTATTGATAAAGAAAAGTGTAAAAAAAAATAGTAGAATGTTGGTAAATGAATATATAACAATTAATAAAATAATAAAAATATGATATAATAAAAATTTTAATATTTACCTAAATTTAAAAATTGATTATAATAGAGTGTAGAAAAATTAAAAGAGTGTAGTAGAATGTTGGAGAATAAGGGAAATATCGAGTTGGAAATAAGTAAGAAGTGGTGTAGGAGATGGGGGAGCCGGATGGGGGTATATATATGGGAGGGAGGGGGTTGGGTAGGTAGGATAAGTGGCTGGGGAAGGCGCGCAGTGGCGCCACTGCAACTAGCGCCACTGTTGGCGCCTGTTGCAGTGGCGCCACTACTCCTGGTGCTGACACGTGACGCGGCCCCTCAATTCCTTTTTTTTTGTAAAATTTATTTTTAAATCAGTAAAAAAAAATTGGCAGAATTTAATGGACCGATGAGGACCTACCACATAGCAGGTCAAAAGGTCAATGACGCCAATTTGACTGGCGCCACTAGTCAGCAAAAATTATTATTTTATTCCAGTGTGTCAAAAAGTGGGTTAGTTTGATAAATTGTTTCAAAAGTAGGTTATTTTGATATATAGTTTCTAAAAGTGGGTTACTTTGGTTAAAAACCTTTTCCTGTCTTTTGTAGATTATCTGGATCCCTGGAATTGAAAGGTTGTTTTGTCTACTGTTGGTTTGTGCATAGCTGAGATGAATCTTTGTTGCTCATCTTCTGCCACTAAGTGATATGCATGTCCAAGGGAGAATGTTGGTGCCATATTGAGAATTTGTGACTTCACTGTTTTGAACACATCATCTAGCCCAATCAAGAAATCATACAGCCACTCTTTCTTGCATCTTGATGAGATCCTTTTGGACTTCACACCGGCATCCCCCACAAACACACTTGGGCCATGGTGAAATGGAATGGATCTCATCCCACAATCCCTTCAGTTTTGTGTAATAGGCTGGAACTGACAGTTTTTCTTGCTTGAGCATAGCTATGGCTCTTCTAAGTTCATAGACTCGAGGAGCACTGCCTTTTGCAAATCTTTCTGCAAGTTCTGTCCAAATTTCTTGTGCAGTGTTGGCATACCTTACACTATACCGGGTCTCTTTATCCATGCCACTCTTGAGCCACCCTTTTATCATGGCATTGCACCTCATCCAATGTGCAAGATGAGGTGAACCAGCTTGTGGCATAGGAATTGAACCATCTACAAAATCAATTTTATTCTTTGCATACAAGGCATTTTGCATGTCATTGACCCATTCCCCATAATTTGCATCATGGAGAGGTTCGCTGCCAAACACTTGCCCAGGATGGTCCGAAGCATGAAGATAATATGCAGACATAGCATCAATGGAACTGTTATTATCTGCAGTCTGTTCTTCATCGATCTTTTTCTTAGTTGAAGAAGACTCCGGTTCTTCTTTAGCTTCAGTTTTTGAATCTTTTGTCATGATGGATCAAGAAACTTTATGCAAGAACCGCCAGGATCTTATTTGTTCTGTGATACCATGTGAAAACTATACCGAGTAACTGAAAATTCTGTGTATTGATTCTCATTCAATTGAGTAATTGTTGTGTATTTACATGCCTATCAACTCTCACTTATATAGACAAAGATAGCTGAGCTTCTAAGCTACCAATATCATAAGTTTGTTATAACAAACTAACTTATCTAAGCTATAACCATTCCTAACTGCAACAGAAACTACCTTCTTCACTAATCTCATTTAAATTAGAAAATTGTTCATCAAAACAAATATCTCCGGTATAATTTTTAAGTTGACTATCAAGTCATAAGTTATACCAAAGAATATTTATAGATAAAATCTAGCCAAACAATTCAACACTTGACACAAAAGTAAGCAATTCAATGTGACTTTGTGGGGGCAACATCTATTTTTTAATGGGGGCAACAAAAAATTATTCAATACATCAAAAGAATTTTTTTTTTTAATTTGTGGGGGCAGCTGCCCGAATGTGCTAAACCTAGCTCCGTCCCTGTACGGCTGTCCTTCAATATCTGCCTTCCCTCTTTACCTCTGATCTGTTAGGTATTTGAGGTTCGAGGTCCCTTTTCGTTCCTCTCCCAAGTCTTTTTTTATGATAATGTAGGTGCTATCACATACTTTAAGATTCTGAAAAATAGCAGCAAAATTAGACGTTACTAGAAGTCTCACAGATTATTGTATAGAGCAACAAAGGTGACATTTTTTTCCATTGCAAATTGGAGTTTTTCAATCTGAGTTGATTCTCCCTTGGGTGATCCAGAGTTGGATACTGCTGAAAAGCACTTTTTGTGATCTGGGTTGTGCTCTTAACAATTTTTCAGCGACTCAGGTTTCTTTATTTGAATGTTTACTCAACCGAATTTCATCCACATAAACTCACATGACTTAGAAGAGAGCGTGTTACCATTATTCCTCTTCCACCACGAGTCTGGTTCTGTCCTTGACATAATATTGAAGTTCTTCACAAATCAAAGTGCGCTAAGTCTTAAATCATCCATGACTACTGTCAAAATCATCAAACCATTCTCTATTCTGTCAGG
Organism: Sophora flavescens; assembly: GCA_030762895.1. Lineage (NCBI taxonomy): Eukaryota > Viridiplantae > Streptophyta > Magnoliopsida > Fabales > Fabaceae > Sophora > Sophora flavescens. Next base: position 27,546,841 of record CM061063.1, on the reverse strand, counting down.
GAATCGATCGGGGAAGTGTGTGATGAACTTCCCAAGGAAGTTGGAGAAGACAAGGCAGAGTTGAAGCATTGAAACTTAGGGAAGAATTGGAAGAGGAAAGAAAGATGTTACAGATGGCTGAAGTATGGCGTGAAGAAAATGTTCAAATGAAGCTGAAAGATGCAAAAGTGCTCTTTAAGAGAAATTTTGACAGAAGAATAAACTTGTTTCAGATTTGGAAACTTTTCTCAAGTCAGAAAACCCAAACACAAAGGAGATGAAAGAGGTGCAGTCACTTCAAAAGGCTGCAGCTGCAATGAACATTCAAGACATCAAGAAATATTCATATGAACCCCCAACTCGGATGATATTTTTCCATTTTTGTTGAAGATGCAAATTTTGGTGAGCCCAATGAGAGGGATATTGAACCATGCATTTCTCACGGCCCCTCTAAGCACTAAGTAGATGATAGCTTCTTTTCCAGATTTTGATTTTCTGTCATTGCTGATGTTGCTTAGGATTTGTTGCAGATTGCATTGTGGGAGTTGACACATTGACACGGGTGATATGTGGTCGTAGCACAGAAATAAAGATAACTCGAATGCTGGGACCTACTCCTCTTTATTGAGTTGGGCTAAGATGCACCACCTATATTTTATACCACTCACTACATCATTCATATCTGATAAATTTTAGACCAATCAAATTGTCACATGGGTTTGGTCAAAATTTCAAACTTTCCAGTTGTATTTCTACTGTAGTCAAATATATGAATAAAATATATTGTAGTATAGTATATCTACTCTTTGTATTCATAAATTTAACCCATATTAAAATAATATTTTTATTAAAAAATTGATTATATTACAAAATAATATTTTAATATGAATTAAAATAATGTTCGTTGCCAATAATATTTTGCAATATAATCAGTTTTTTTAATAAAAAACATTATTTTAACATGAGTTAAATTTGCAAATACAAAAAGCACATATTAATTTATACTACAATATATTGTATTCATATAGTTTGACTACAATATAATATAACTAGAAAGTTTGAAATTTTGACCAACCTATGTGGCAATTTGATTGGCCCAAAATTTGTAATATGAGTGGTGTAGTAGGTGGTGTAAAATATGGATGGTACATCATAGCCCAACCCCATTTTGACACATCAGCACATTTATTGTTTGATTGAGTTTGTTCCGGTCAAAGCGTATTTTGGTGATCAAACATATATGTTTTATATTGATTTTGTATTTTAGGTAGATACGTCGTTGCTCTATAAATTGCTAGAAGAAAAAAGAGTTGTGATGTTTGAATGCAGAAATATAGATCTCGTATGTGATATCGTATATATTTATTTTTATATTTTATTTATTTTTTATTATCTTATATACATGCATCTCGAAAATACATAATAAATCAAAAGGAACACCACATGATGTCCCCATTTTGTGTTCAAAAATCATTCTTGGAAGAAAAAACCATAGGTACTGAGGTGCAAGTATAAAATATGAACTTTTGCAGGCCCTAGTTAATATATATATGCACACATAAGATTAGATTTAGATATTTTTTCTTCAATTCAAATTATAAAACAAAAGGAGCAGGAGGAAATTTTAACATAAATTCAATCGGTTAATTGGAAAAAAAGATACTGAGATTTTATTAAGACGAAGAATAATAAAAATTAACTAGCTTGAAAAATTGATTTGTGATAATTTAATTTGAAATGGGATTAGTTGGGATTTATCGTTGAAATTTAATTCGAGATTCATACAAAATGGATGAAATTCAATCAATTTTGTTTTTATATAAACAAAAGAGATGGAATTAAAGAGAGTATTTGAGGTACGCTTTTTTTTTTTTTACAAGGAGTATTTTAGGTACTATAACCTTTGTACAAGAAGCCACAAATATTAAATTATTTTTTGTTGCTTTTTATATTAACATATATTTTTAAATACAAATAACTGTTAATATTTTCATAAAAAAGGGATGAAATTCAATCCAAATTTTTTTTTGTTAAAAAAAGTTTAGGTGAGTTTGGTCTCGAGGCTCATCAGGGACATGACAGACCTTACGGCTCAAAGAGCACTTAAGTATAAAATATGAAGGCCCTAGTTAATACATATATATACATGTGAGGAGTGCTAGCAACATACTCTCTAACACACACTTTCCAACATACTCCCCCTATTAGTTGAAATTCGTATGGGTCTCATTAATTCATATGGGACCCACTTGAATTTTATAGGACCCACATAAATTTCAACTAATAGGAGAGAGTGCGTTGAAAATTGTGGGTTAGAAAGTGTGTTACTAACATTTCTCGTATACATGCACATATAAGATTAGATTTAGATTTTTTTTCTTCAATTCAAATTATAAAATGGAGCAGGAGGAAATTTTAACATAAATTCATGATCGGTTAATTGGAAAAAAGGATGCTGAGATTTTATTCGGACGAAGAATAATAAAAGTTAACTAGCTTGAAAAATTGATTTGTGATGATTTAATTTGAAATAGGATTAGTTGGGATTTATCGAAATAGGATTTGAAATTTAATTCGAGATTCATATTTTCATACAAAATGGATGAAATTCAATCAAATTTTTTTGTTACAAAAATTTTGGGTGAGCTTGGTCCCGAGGGCTCGTCGGGATCAGGACAGACCTCACGACTCAAAGAGTACTCACAGAGGTACTTACAGGTTAACAACCAATAAGGTCCTCACATCGATAGTGGGTTGTTGCTTTTATATTAACACGTATTTTTAATTACAAATAACTACTAACAATGACGAATACTTTGTTCTACAACATTGTTAAAAAAACGAATTGTGTTGTTGAAATATCGTTATTATTTATATAATAATACTGGCGTGTTATTATTTAGTTAATTTTCTACGAGATTAGCATCCGAATTCAAATTCATATATAATGTCATCATCATCTTTTCATAAGATCGATATTAATCAATTAATTGATTAATTGCTACAATTTGTTCTCCGAAAGGATTAATTGATGATTGAATAATTGGAAAAAGGGATATTGGGAATTTATTTCATTAAATAATAATAGAAACTAATTAACTGAAACTATGGATTTAATTTGAAAAAGATTTAATGGAGATTTAAATATCGTAATAAGATTGGAAATTTAATTCGAGATTCATATATTTCCATCAATCAATATTTATGAAATTGAATCATAACAAATAATTGAAAAATAAATTTAAGATTTTTCAAAAAAAGCTTAAAAATCGATCAGGGAAGATTTGATTTCAGAGTTAAATGAATTGAGAAAGAAATTGGTCCCGTGCTTGCTTGCTCTACAAATAAATTGGCAGAAGAAAAAAGATAGGTACACTAACACAACTGAAGGTGCAACAACAAACACTTTTGCAGGTCCTGGTTTTTTGTGTAGCGCACTTGCATTCATCTTCTCCTGCTACTTGAGGTTACTCTTCCTTCCTATAACTTTTTTTTTTTTAATCTAATATTGTTAGTGAGTTAGTCTACCTATAACTTTTTTTTCTTCTAATCATTTGGCGGCTATTTAAATAAGAGGAGTAACATAATGAGACCAACATGTATGTATTCTAATTGACACGCACGCAAGCTCTCTCAGTCATTGGGTTAATTATGTCTATTTTTTATTTGAATTGCAGTACTTCTACATTGTGACACACACACAGGTATATATATATATATATATATATATATATATATATATACTGACATTTTGCTTAATTAATTAATTAATTACTTGCGTCTGCAGATGGATCTCAGTTTTGATCTCCACAACATGTTTGGAAGCAACGAAATGGAAGAGTTCAGTGATTTGCCTAATATGCCAGGAAGCAAATACAAGTACCCTTATGAAAACAAGATTGTAAATAGCAGCGAATGTTATACATTCAAACGAGAGGACCTAGAGTTGTTTGATCGGGTTAGGCGTGAATTTGTTAGACGAGTGGACCAACAGATGCAAGGTGGTGAAAAGATGAAGATAAATTCTCTGGTTTTGAACACAATGCTGGATTGATGAATGGATTGGTGATGCAATTGCCAAGGGCGCAGAGTGGATTGAGTCACACAGAGCTTATTGCGTGCCTAACCTACCTGATCCTTACAGGTTTGAGTTTAAAAATCATCTTCACCTACGAAACTGCCATCTATTGCCACGTGTCGGGTTTACTGGATTTAAACAATTGAAGACCCTTGTGCTAGAGGAACTCGTAGTAGAGAAGGATCTCTTGTTATTGATCAGCCTCTGGCTCGACTAGTTTTATGACTAGTAAGACCATGGTTTTATACGAGTTTAACCTCGTTTTCGCCCAAATTTGGACGTAATTATCCTCAAGCAACATTTTGAGTTTGTAAAGTAGTTTTAGAGTATTTTAGTTGATTTTCAGTCAAATAAAGCATTTACTGCTGTTTCATGTTTTCAGGATAATAAGAGGAGCAAAAATGGAAGGATCCTGAAGCAGAGGCCATCACGCCCAGGCCGTGACAAGTGATGAGCTACCCATGGAAGACAGAAAAGGTCACGACCCAGCCGTGACACACGTCACGGGCGTGATGAGGAGATCATGAAAGTCAGAAAGCATCACGGCCTAGCCGTGATGTCCATCACGGGTGTGATGTGAAGACCCTGAAGACCAGAAGCCATCACGGCCTAGCCGTGATGCCTATCACGGGCGTGATGAGAAGACAATGAAGAACAGAATTGATCACGGCCTGGCCGTGATAGAGGTCACGGCCGTGACAGATCAGCACCACTGGGCAGAAAGGATCATGGCCTGGCCGTGATACACATCACGGCCGTGATAGGCCATAATTTGAAAGCGCGCCCACTCCAGAATGCATCACGGTCAGGCCGTGATGCGTGGCCACCTTATAAATAGAGGCGCACCAGACAGAAGAAGGGATCCAAATTTTCACTGTTCACACTATATTTTTAGATTTTCATTCTATTGTTGATGGAGAACTAATTCCTCTTGATTAATCTGCTGTAATCGGTCTTTGCCGACACTTGAGGTTTATACAATTCCCGGATTACTTTGCTTCTCCCTTTCAATACCATGCTATATTTTCTGTTTGCTTAATTCAGAATTGTGTAGACTAGGTATTGATTTGTTTCGATGGTTTTATGTTCCTATATCTAATCGCGTTTGCTTAATTCGCGTGTGTTCAATCGTGTTTGCTTAATTCACGAGTGCTTCACCCCGTTTGCTTAATTCGGGAATTAGGAACATATATCGTGTAGTGCCAATTTCGCTTGTTAATTGCTGCTACAATCGAAAAGGGATTAGAATCTGCTTAGGGCATGGGAATTGTATGAGTCGATGATAGTGGGAAGCCGAGAACAGTAGATTAATCGTTTTCATTACTGATAATCACTTTCCTGATGAGCAGCTTTTACAGTTGCATGGGGCAACTCCTTGGTTTGATGATATTGTTAACTATCTTGTTGCTGGTGTTTTCACTGCAGGTGCAACTAGGTCACAAATCCACAAACTCAAGAGTGACGTCAAGTACTATGTTTGGGATGATCCATTTCTTTGGAAATTTTGCAGTGATCAGGTAATTAGGAGATGTGTCCCCGACTATGAGATTGAGTCTATTCTGCACTTTTATCATGCCTCTCAAGTAGGGGGACACTTTGGGCCACAAAGGACTGCAAGGAAAGTCCTAGACTCGGGTTTTTATTGGCCCACCATTTTTAGAGATGCTTATGAGGTTTACCGGACTTGTAAAGAGTGTCAGACAGCAGGTACAGCCATTACTCGTAAGAGTGAAATGCCTCAGCAGCCCATGCTTTTCTGTGAGGTGTTTGATGTGTGGGGAATTGACTTTATGGGTCATTTCCCTGCATCTTTTGGTTTTCTCTATATTTTACTGGCTGTTGACTATGTTTCAAAGTGGGTGGAAGCTATCCCCACTAGGACTAACGATTCTAGAGTTGTTGCAAACTTTGTCGGGTCCAATATTTTTTGCAGGTTCGGCATACCTCGTGCTATCATCAGTGACCAAGGCACTCATTTCTGCAACCGCATCATGGAGGCCTTACTCCGGAAGAACGGAGTTGTGCACAGGGTCTCTACTGCTTACCATCCCCAGACTAATGGGCAGGCTGAGATCTCCAACAGAGAGATCAAACAGATCTTAGAGAAAGTGGTGCAGCCCAATAGGAGGGACTGGAGCCGCCGTCTAGAAGACGCACTTTGGGCTTAGAGAACAGCTTTTAAGACACCAATAGGGATGTCCCCCTATAGACTTGTGTTCGGTAAGGCGTGTCATCTGCCTGTGGAAGTTGAGCACCGTGCTTATTGGGCGGTCAAGAGCTGTAACTTGGAAATGCAACAGGCAGGCATTGAAAGAAAACTCCAATTGCAGCAGCTTGAAGAGCTTAGGTTGGAAGCCTATGAAAGCTCTCGGATTTATAAAGAGAAAACTAAGCGCTTCCGTGACACGATGATATCCAGGAAAGAATTCTCTGTGGGCCAACAGGTTTTACTGTTTAACTCCCGCCTGAAAGTGATGGCTGGGAAACTTCGATCCAAGTGGGTTGGCCCATTTGTTGTCACTAATGTTTTCCCTCATGGTGCAGTTGAAATTAAAAGTGTAGGTAGCAACAAAGTTTTCAAGGTTAACGGGCAGCGCTTGAAGCCATTCCATGAGAGCTCGGTGCCTGAAGATGCTATTGTTGAGGAGCTCTCCTTGGAAGAGCCCACCTACACTACAACTTGATCAGGGAGCACCTTCTCCTTTCCCTCACTCTGATTTTATATTTATGTTCTTTCATTGAGGACAATGTATGTTTTAAGTGTGGGGGAGGGAACCAATTGTTTGTTTTTGTTTTGTTTTCCTTTAGCTCTTGAATAATTTGAGAAGATCAAGAGTTTGTGTGTGAGTGTTGTGTCGGCAAGCTTGGTGGATTCTGTTGAATTTGCATAGATAGATTGCATGATATATGTTGGCTTGATGATTCCCCCCTAGGCCTTAAAAATTGAAAATTGACCCCCATGTGAAAAATTGAAAATTGAACTTTGAGATATTTTGTCGTGATTGCATGATTTATGATAAGTTTGGGGTGAAGGGATGCACACACTAGGGATTGTATCTCGGTCAAACAATTTGCAAAACTGGCCGGGTGAGGATTTGAGCCTCCAACATGTTTTTAACTGTGTGAATCACTTTTGAGTTGCACTTTCCCGAATTTGCTTGAATCTCTTCATGGTTTGCATGTTTATGTGTTTGCATCAAATGATTTAGGCAATTTTCTTTGAATTAGCTACTTGGCTTAAATTGAACCAATCCCTAATGCATGTTCCCTAGTTAGCCACATTGAGCCTGATTAGCCTATTGCTTCTTGATGACCCTATGTTGCAAACCAAAAATCTGAAAAACCATGTTAACCCGATCTTAGGATTAGGAGAGCATGGAAGCTTAGCTAGACAAAGGTTTGCAAGAAACTAAGTTTGGGGTGGCTACAAGGATATGATGTGTTGTCTGGGATTGAGAAAAAGAAAAAAATAAAGGTTGAAGCCTAAGAAAAAAAGAGAAAAGAAGAAAATGACAAAAATGTCAAGAAATGGTGTCAAAGGAAAAAGGCTATAGTCACCCAAGGCAAAAAGAAAAATGGAAAAAGGAACTTGAGTGGAAATTCAATGTATCAAAATGCTCATGCTCTCTTAGTTCCTAGGGACTTAAGCCTAGTACCTTTGAATATCCTACCCTTAGTCAGGCCCCATTACAACCTTCAAAAGACCTTTTGATGTTGCATGCATGTTTTCGTGGGGACCTTGTTTGAGATGAAAATCAAATTCATGGGAAGTGCTCTTAAAAATATGAAATTGAGTGAAAAATACATAGCCTAGACACACTGAGCGAATGAGTGAAACATTAAATGCCCTTGTGAGGAATGCGATTGTTTGAATTTGGTGATCTCCCTTTTGTGTGTAACTTGGATCCTCAACTTAGATTAATGATTGCATGAATGATAGAATTCTCAATGTTTAAAGTAGATGAATGTGGGGTTACATGGTTACAAAAGGGGGGAAACATTTAAGAAAAAATTGTTTTGTTGAAATTGCATGAAATTTGTGCGAATTTGATTGAAACCTTTGAGCTTGCCAAGTTTGAGTCTTTTTGAGTTTTAGTTTGCTTGGGGACAAGCAAAATTTAAGTTTGGGGTATTTTGATCAGCCTCTGGCTCGACTAGTTTTATGACTAGTAAGACCATGGTTTTATACGAGTTTAATCTCGTTTTCGCCCAAATTTGGACGTAATTGTCCTCAAGCAACATTTTGAGTTTGTAAAGTAGTTTTAGAGTACTTTAGTTGATTTTGAGTCAAATAAAGCATTTACTGCTGTTTCATGTTTTCAGGATAATAAGAGGAGCAAAAATGGAAGGATCCTGAAGCAGAGGCCATCACGCCCAGGCCGTGACACTTGTCACGGCCGTGATGAGCTACCCATGGAAGACAGAAAAGGTCAAGGCCCAGCCGTGACACACGTCACGGGCGTGATGAGGAGATCATGAAAGTCAGAAAGCATCACGGCCTAGCCATGATGTCCATCACGGGCGTGATGTGAAGACCCTGAAGACCAGAAGCCATCACGGCCTAGCCGTGATGCCTATCACGGGCGTGATGAGAAGACAATGAAGAACAGAATTGATCACGGCCTGGCCGTGATAGAGGTCACGGCCGTGACAGATCAGCACCACTGGGCAGAAAGGATCACGGCCTGGTCGTGATACACATCACGGCCGTGACAGGCCACAATTTGAAAGCGCGCCTACTCCAGAATGCATCACGGCCGTGATGCGTGGCCACCTTATAAATAGAGGCGCACCAGACAGAAGAAGGGATCCAGATTTTCACTGTTCACACTATTTTTAGATTTTCATTCTATTGTTGATGGAGAACTAATTCCTCTTGATTAATCTGTTGTAATCGGTCTTTGCCGACACTTGAGGTTTATACAATTCCCGGATTACTTTGCTTCTCCCTTTCAATACCATGCTATATTTTCTGTTTGCTTAATTCAGAATTGTGTAGACTAGGTATTGATTTGTTTCGATGGTTTTATGTTCCTATATCTAATCGCGTTTGCTTAATTCGCGTGTGTTCAATCGTGTTTGCTTAATTCACGAGTGCTTCACCCCGTTTGCTTAATTCGGGAATTAGGAACATATATCGTGTAGTGCCAATTTCGCTTGTTAATTGCTGCTACAATCGAAAAGGGATTAGAATCTGCTTAGGGCATGGGAATTGTATGAGTCGATGATAGTGGGAAGCCGAGAACAGTAGATTAATCGTTTTCATTACTGATAATCACTTAATTCTCAATTGCATTGTTTTCTTTTAATTGAACATTTCAATCTAACCCCCCCCCCCCCCCAAAAAAAAAAACTGATTTTTCTGCAAATAACACTACAAGAGTCCGCGTGAGACGATACTCGAGTTGTCGCACCCTCACTACAGTTTTACAAACTGCTCTTCTTTTTGACGCGCGTGTCAGTCATGTCTGTTTTCTAACTGCTTCCATCTTGAAGACCTCGCATTTATTACTTGTCAATTCAACCACGTGGTTGATATTATTAGTCCCACACTGCGTCATCTCAAGTTAATTGGTTGTGAGATTCCATGGCAGGTGGATATTGTCACCTCAAACCTCTCATCCCTTGAGTTTGGTGGTTACAGTATTCTGAGTTTGTCTTCTGTTAATGCTCCCCAATTAGCAAAGTTTTACTTGAATTCATATTGCCGCTGGAAGGACTTACAAGAACAAGAAGTTTCACATACCTTTGATCCATTGGCTTCTGTCCATTAGCTTCAGAATCTTAGTATGATATTGACTCCATCACATGTAAGTAATTAAATTGATGATATATATTACTTAATTTGTTCTGCATATTTTAATTAATGTGTTGATCCATAATGCAGGTAGCAAGGTTCCCAAGATACATCGGTCCGTTTCAACATCTTAGAGAAATGGAATTGTTTTTCGATGGACCACAAGATGACAATGAAGACTACTTCTGGGTTTTAAATATGGTCATGACCTGTCCACGTCTCCAAAAGCTATATCTCGGGGTGAGTTATATATATAATTATATATAGTTTATTCAAACTCATTTATTATTAATTTGTTTGACCAATTAATTATTTGATATATATTATTATATGGTTTCAGATTGCATGTCCTGATTTGTTTGCCAATCAAAGAGAAAGAAGAGACCATCCAGGATTTTCTCATAATGAGTTGAAGTATGTTGAATTGCATGGTTGTGTTGGCCAAGCGATTGAAATTGAGCTTGCTATTCACTTTCTAAAAAATGTGAATTCACTTGAGCATATCACTTTCGGTCCTCGCTCAAGAACCTATTTAGGACATGGAAGATGGTTTCATGGTTTTCACCGTTCCCACTTGTTTGAGACTCTATGCAATTTTATTTGTGATGAACTTCGAGATTATGTCAATGGAACAACCCAACTAATATTTCTCCAGAATTAGTACAAGAGAAATGATGACAAGACTACCATCATGAATTATAATTTATTTTATTTTTTAAGGATTTTCCTTTTTGCTTACAAAGGCAGAGATATAACTACACACTAATTTGCTTTATTTTTCATATAATATTGTTTCATGGTTTTTTGTGTTGAAAGTTATCTCCTTTTCGTAATATTAATTTTCGTTGGTTTGGTTTTACCTAGAGATGTCAAAATGGATCCAGCCCGTTGGGCTGGTCCGTTTGGCCCGATCCAAATGATGGACTAAGTTGTCAAAATACGAGACCGAATAAATTTTGCCCCGGCTCATCCTGACCTGAAAATTTAATGACTCTTAACGAGCTGACCTAGACTGGGCCGGCCTGATGGCTTGAAATTTCCCATATTAACAAAAAAAATTATTTATATAAAATAATACCTCCCTATTTTTGAGTTCCTGGTATTTATTTTTTAAATATTTGTAAGCAGCATTTTGATTTTTAATTTCTATAAGACGCCAAGTTTGGCTTAGTTACTAACTTACTATCCATATATTATTTGCAATCGTATTCTATTTGCCGTTTGTTCAATCTAAACTTTTCTATTTGATGGTGTAATATTTAGTAATTTTTCACACTTAGATTTATTCTGAATTTCATTACCTATGTAAATAGGAGAGATTATTGTCAATTCATAACACTGCTAGAATCAAAGAAGGGAAAATGTTTTTTAATATAAAAATATAAAAAAGACAAAAATCTGTCATGTAAACATACTTGATTGGACTTGAGTAGAGCCAGATTAGTTAGTTTACACGGCTATCAAATATTGTTCCTCCATACCACTAAAAACAAAGTTGTTTCGTAGGAATTAGGCTCCAAAACAAAAAAACCCACTTCTCGGTATTAATTTTGATTACTTGTTATAATCTTCTAGATTATGTGATAGGATTTTGGAGAGAAAAAAAATTGGCCCGTGGCCCAGCCCGTGCAGTCCGAAGTGGGTTGGGTTGAGCTGGCAAATTAGTGACCCAACCTAATTGTGGGTCAGCCCGACCCGATCCGAAAAATGTCTTAGCCCAAAAGGTTCGGACTGGCCCGAATTGACAACTCTAGTTTTACCCATCATAGATCCAACATTATGCTATCAAATTATTAGTTTCTTTTTTTTTTTGGTTTCCCCTCTGGTTAAGCTGGAAGAGATCTGTATCATCTCATCCAAGTGGGTCAAATTATTAGTTTCTAATATTGAGTTAGTTATATAGTAACTAGTTGGTATACCCGTGGTAACTGCTAAGCATGGGTTCTAAAAATAAATGAATATAATTAACATAACTGATAAAACCTATGAGTATAAATACCAAATGTGAATACGTTAAAGAAGGTGCATCAGTTCATAAAAAAAGATGCAATCAACCGATTAAACGTCTTCCACTGAATTAGAAACCCATTTAACAATTTCAATTTTGCATTCAAAGTCATTACATCTAATTTGCATTCAAACATTTCCTAAACGATTTTAAGTTGCATACAAATTCAATACATGAAACCTGCTTTTAATTTCCATATTTGCTTCCTATATGTCCTTTAATTTCCATACAAGGCATTAATATCTCACATTTACAAGGCCGGATATCTCCTACGTTGTTCAACAGATTTGCCTCCATATGCATGACCCCCGGGATGAGCATATGAACGCTCTCAAGCGTGTCCTACGCTATGTTCAAGGCACTCTTCATCTAGGTTTACATCTTTATCCTTCCTCAGTTGCAGACCTTGTCTCCTATACTGATGTCGATTGGGGTGGATGTCCTGATACTAGATGATCCACGTCAGGATATTGTGTGTTTTTGGGTGACAACTTGATCTCATGGTCGTCAAAACGACAACCTACTCTATCTCGTTCTAGTGCAGAAGCCGAGTACAGGGGGTGGCTAATGTTGTTTCAGAGTCCTGCTGGATTCGTAATCTACTCTTGGAACTGCATTGTCCTGTTCGAAAGGCTACAATGGTCTATTGCGACAATGTGAGTGCCATTTACCTTTCCGGGAATCCCATTCAACACCAGCGCACAAAGCATATTGAAATGGATATTCACTTTGTCAGAGAAAAAGTTGCGCGGGGAGAGGTCCGTGTTCATCATGTTCCTTCTCGTTATCAGATTACGGATATTTTCACTAAGGGGTTGCCCCTTATTTTATTTGAATATTTCCAGAACTGTCTCAGCGTACGTGACCCTCCCGTTTCGACTGCGGGGGTGTGATAGATTATGGAATTATCTCAATTATTTTGTATTATGTAGTTTCCTTATATAGATTACCAAATTGATAGCAAATTGATATTGTCAGATGCAATTGTCAGATTGTATCCTAGAATAGCCAAATTAGAAGCCTGATTTGCTGTGGTAACAGCTAGGCTCTTTTGTATATATTTGTCAATCATGGAATGGAATAAGCAAGCAATTATATTCTTTCAATATGCATCCATGTAGGTACAGCACCATAACAAAAGACAAAATCTGCTACACCCCACAACATATTAACAGTTCCTAATTAAAAGTCATTTCCAATCATATGCATCAACCCAAACCAAACCGAGGGTACAACACTATATATAAAAGACAAGATCTGCTGCACCCCAAAACATATTAACAGATCCAAATTAAAAGTCATTGCCAACATTAAGCATCAAACCGAGGGTACAACACTATATATAAAAGACAAAATCTGCTGCACACCACAACATATTAAAACATAAAACGCTAAAAGTAATTAACTAAATGAGTTCAGCAGCAATTCCATTGTTAATGGCTCTGCTCACAATGCTTTCGCGAAGTTGCTGATAAAGTTCCATGGGCACAAGTGCATTCCAGAAATTTCCCCTCCTTAGTATGTTCTCTTCAAGTTCCTCCATAGATCTTACTATATTTTGAAATGTTGATATATCTCTCGTGCAAACCACGGAGAGATTATTCCCACAAAAATTAGCCTCCTGGAAAACATGGTTAATCCGCACCCTCCAAGATCTCTCAATTCAATCAGTTTTTAATTTTCTGAACCAGTTTAGAGCCGAACCGTTTTTTCAAATCAATATTTCTTGTAGAGCATATTTGATCCAAACCATGTTCGGTAGAGATACTAATTTTGTGTGTATGTTGTTATTAATCCAAAATAGGTTTGATTACAAATGTTAATTTCATAGTCATACAATAAAAGCACTCAATTTCCAAGTGAAATCATGTGTATAAAATACCATTTTCATTCCCTAGAGTTGATAGGATAAAGATGATGCTGAATTATATTGATAACAAGGGTATATAATTGGAAATGGACCTGAAAAGGGGTAGTCTGATTTGGGGAGCAACTTCAATGCTTGTCTCCTAGTGACAAACTCAGGAGCATTTCCTTCTTCTTCTTCTTTTTTTTTTTTTTCCTTCCCACATGAAATGCATGTGTGTAATAATGGAATAGCCTAAAATTTGTAGTGGAACAAGACACCTTTAATGTGATTAGTGCTTACGCACCTCAGGTAGGGTTAGAAGAACACTTCAAGGTAAAATTTTGGGAGGATTTAGAAGGCCTAATTCAGAAAATACTGCCAGGTGAAAAGATTTTCTTAGGAGGTGATCTAAATGGGCATGTAGGGAGGGCACCTAGAGGTTACGACGGTTTTCATGGGGGATATGGCCTAGGGGAGGTAAATGGTGAGGGCAAGTCTATTTTGGACTTTTCATCTGCCTTCGATCTTACTATAGCCAATACGTGTTTTAGGAAACGTGAGGAGCATCTTATCACGTACAAAAGTGGGGTGACAAGCTCTCAAATAGATTTCTTTCTTATTAGGAGATCGGATAGAAAGATTTGCTTAGACTGTAAAGTCATACCTGGAGAGAGCTTGACTACCCAACATAGAGTCTTGGTCATGGATGTAAGAGTTAAAAGGAGTGTGGAGAGAAGAGGCCACGAAAAGGTTTCAAGGATCAAGTGGTGGCAACTGAAGGGTGAAAAACAAAGGATCTTCCAACAGAAGGTTTTGGAGGGAGGGTTTTGGGAGGCAAACGGAAGTGCAAATGATATGTAGGACAAGATGGCCAAGGGGATTAGGAAGGTAGCTATAGAGACGCTTGGTGAATCAAGAGGATCCGGACCTAAGGGTAAAGAATCCTGGTGGTGGGATGAAAGTGTGCAAGCTAAGGTTCGGGTTAAAAGGGAATGTTTTAAAGCTTGGTCTTTATGTAGAAATGCTGAAAATTGGGAAAATTATAAAGTGGCCAAAAAAGAGACCAAGAAGGCAGTGAGCGAAGCTAGAACTGAAGCTTTTGACGGGTTGTACCAATCCTTAGGCACCAAAGATGGTGAGAAATCTATTTATAGGCTTGCTAAAAATAGGGAAAGAAAGACAAGAGACTTGGACCAAGTGAAGTGTATTAAGGATGAAGAAAGTAAAGTTTTGGTTAAGGAACAAGATATTAAAGATAGATGGAAGAATTATTTCCACAAGTTATTTAATGAAGGATTTGAAGTTTTATCATGCTCACAGGTGCTTGACATCAGAGAGGAGGACTAAAATTACACTTTTTATCGTAGAATCCAAGAGCATGAGGTAAAAGAAGCTTTGAGAAGGATGGATAATGGCAAGGCAGTTGGACCGGACAATATACCTGTGGAGGTATGGAAGAGTCTAGGAAATAGAGGCATTAGTTGGCTCACGAAGTTTTTTAACGAGATTATGAGGTCAAAGAAAATGCCGGACGAATGGAGGAGAAGCACTTTAGTTCCGATTTACAAGAACAAGGGAGATATACAAAATTGCGCAAATTATAGGGGGATTAAGCTTATGAGTCATACTATGAAGCTATGGGAAAGGGTGCTTGAACGGAGACTAAGAAAAGAAACCAAAATCACCGACAACCAATATGGTTTTTTGCCCGGGAGGTCGACCATGGAAGCAATTTACTTGCTACGACGAGTGATGGAACAATATCGAAGGGATCAAAAAGATTTACACATGGCCTTCATTGATTTGGAGAAAGCGTATGATAGGGTGCCAAGAGAGGTTTTGTGGAAAGCCCTAGAAAAGAAAGGTGTTCGGATTGCCTATATTCGAGCTATCAAGGATATGTATGAGGGGGCCACGACTAGTGTGAGAACGCAGGGTGAAGCCACAGAAGATTTCCCAATAACCATAGGTGCACTGGGGGTCGACTTTAAGCCCCTATCTTTTTACCTTGGTCTTGGATGTACTTACGGAGCACATTCAAGAGCCAGCACCACGATGCATGCTTTTCGCAGACGATATAGTCCTAGTTGGAGAGTCGAGAGATGATATAAATGGAAGGTTGGAGACTTGGAGACAAGCTTTAGAAGCACATGGCTTCCGCTGAGTAGAAGCAAGACGGAGTATATGGAATGTAAGTTTAGCAAAAGGCGAAACACCTCTAGCTTAGAGGTGAAAGTTGGAGACCACAACATACCACAAGTCACACGGTTTAAATATCTTGGGTCTATTATACAAAATGACGGAGAAATTGAGGGAGATGTAAACCATCGGATTCAATCAGGATGGTCGAAATGGAGGAAGGCTTCGGGTTTTTTGTGTGATAAAAAGGTACCTCTTAAGCTAAAGGGAAAATTTTACCGTACAGCTATTAGACCGGCGATGTTGTATGGGACGGAGTGTTGGGCAGTAAAAAATCAACACGAGAGTAAAATCAATGTAGCAGAGATGAGAATGTTGCGCTGGATGAGCGGAAAAACTAGACGTGATAGGATTATGAATGATAGCATTAGAGAGAGAGTTGGGGTAGCACCTATTGTAGAAAAGATGGTTGAATCTCGAATTAAGTGGTTTGGGCATGTATGGAGGAGACCTTTAGATTCTGTAGTAAGGAGGGTGGATCAAGTCGAGGGCAATCCAACAGCTAGAGGCAGAGATAGGCCAAGAAAAACTATAGGAGAAACTATTAAGAAAGATTTGGAGGCCAATGATTTAACTGTTAACATGATTCATGATAGAACATTATGGCGCCGTATGATCCATGTAGCCGACCCCACCTAGTGGGATAAGGCTTGGTTGTTGTTGTTGTTGTTTTTATAGCATTAACAAAACCTTGTTGGAATTATTACCATTTTCGAATGTGTAATAATGGAATACAAAATTGAAAAGTGAGAGAGTAACGAATTAAATAATTAACTTGAAGGGCATTTTCGTCCGTCAGGGCGTGAGAGAAACGGCATGATTGCATTTTTATTCATGCAGGTCAGGTGCAAATCCTCAATCCATCGTGGGCAGCCTAGGCTAGGCATGGGACTCACCTCACACCCCTCACTCAGACGCCTCAGCTCTCCAACAACTTCTTCGGCTATAAAAACATTGCAACTAGCAAATTGTTTCTCCCATCTCTTCATTCCATACTTGTAAGCTCTCAAAGCTCTTTCTTTTTCATTCTCTCTCCCTCGTATATTTTTTTACGCTGATGACATGGGAACTTTGGGTGGGTTCTTCTGTTTTTAATTTCTGGGAGCACTTAAGTTGTCTTTGCTTCATGAAGCTATTTGCTGCTTGTTTGGTGTTCCATTTTAGTTTTTAAACACGGATGATGTAATTGGGGTGTTAAGGTTATACGGGGGGCTTTTGGTGCTACTACTTACTGTAAATGCTGGGTTACTATCTTTTTGGTGTTGATCTGATTTCTTTAGTTTTGGCGGTGGTATATACACTGTAACAGGTTATGGCTACCCAAATTGGTGGTCTCTGTTTGTTGGTTATGAGTCCTTTAAAATGCAGCATATTGTTTCTCCCATCTCTTCCTTCCATATTTTGGTTGTTTTTACTAGCTGCTCTCTTTCTTTATTCTTTCTTTCTCATTCCCTCCTATATTTAACATGCTCTTCTTTTTACAGGCAAATGGACTTACTATACATGTGCAGAGTGACCGCGCATTTATTGGTAGCTTCCGTGCCTATGTGGAAGAAGGGAATTCTAAGGAGCCCGTTGAATTTGTCGTTGGACCCTTGGTGTCAAAGGAGACATACTGCATGGTGCGTGATAAGATGATCTGGAACAACATCACCCAGGGCAGGAAAGACAAAATTAAGGAACCCCGGCCACTGGGAGAGGAGGAGTCACCTCCAAAGGTCATGATAAGGTCTATGGAGGAACTTGAAGAGAACATACTGAGGAGGGGAAATTTCTGGAATGCACTTGTGCCAATGGAACTTTATCAGCAACTTCGCGAAAGCATTGTGAGCAGAGCCATTAACAATGGAATTGCTGCTGAACTCATTTAGTTAATTACTTTTAGCGTTTTATGTTTTAATATGTTGTGGTGTGCAGCAGATTTTGTCTTTTATATATAGTGTTGTACCCTCGGTTTGATGCTTAATGTTGGCAATGACTTTTAATTTGGATCTGTTAATATGTTTTGGGGTGTAGCAGATCTTGTCTTTTATATATAGTGTTGTACCCTCGGTTTGGTTTGGGTTGATGCATATGATTGGAAATGACTTTTAATTAGGAACTGTTAATATGTTGTGGGGTGCAGCAGATTTTGTCTTTTGTTATGGTGCTGTACCTACATTGATGCATATTGAAAGAACATAATTGCTTGCTTATTCCATTCCATGATTGACAAATATATACAAAAAAGCCTAGCTGTTACCACAGCAAATCAGGCTTCTAATTTGGCTATTCTAGGATACAATCTGACAATTGTATTTGACAATATCAATTTGCTATCAATTTGGTAATCTATATAAGGAAACTACATAATACAAAATAATTGAGATAATTCCATAATCTATCACACCCCCGCAGTCGAAACGGGAGGGTCACGTACGCTGAGACAGTTCTGGAAATATTCAAATAAAATAAGGGGCAACCCCTTAGTGAAAATATCCGTAATCTGATAACGAGAAGGAACATGATGAACACGGACCTCTCCCCGCACAACTTTTTCTCTGACAAAGTGAATATTCATTTCAATATGCTTTGTGCGCTGGTGTTGAACGGGATTCCCGGAAAGGTAAATGGCACTCACATTGTCGCAATAGACCATTGTAGCCTTTCGAACAGGACAATGCAGTTCCAAGAGTATATTACGAATCCAGCAGGACTCTGAAACAACATTAACAACCCCCCTGTACTCGGCTTCTGCACTAGAACGAGATAGAGTAGGTTGTCGTTTTGACGACCATGAGATCAAGTTGTCACCCAAAAACACACAATATCCTAACGTGGATCGTCTAGTATCAGGACATCCACCCCAATCGGTATCAGTATAGGAGACAAGGTCTGCAACTGAGGAAGGATAAAGATGTAAACCTAGATGAAGAGTGCCTTGAACATAGCGTAGGACACGCTTGAGAGCGCTCATATGCTCATCCCGGGGTTCATGCATATGGAGGCAAATCTGTTGAACAGTGTAGGAGATATCCGGTCTTGTAAATGTGAGATATTGTAGAGCACCTGCAAGACTGCGATACTTTGTCGGATCCTCATATGGATTACCTGTTTTAGTACTGACCTTCGGTTTAGTATCAACCGGAGTAGGACTTGGTTTGCAGGAAGCCATACCAGCACGGTTGATTATTTCCTCGGCATATTTCCGTTGGGACAGAAACAATCCTCCCTTGTGTCGGGTCACACTGATTCCCAAAAAATAATTCAAAGAACCTAAGTCCTTCATAGCAAACTCGGAGCTAAGACTCGCCATTAAAGATTGACGGAGAGCATCAGTAGAAGCAGTCAAGATTATATCATCAACATATAACAATAAGTAGGCCATATCAGACCCATTTCGATAAATGAACAGAGAATTATCTAATTTGCTGTTAGTGAAACCAAGGACAGAGACAAAATCAGCAAACCTGTTATACCACGTACGAGGAGCCTGCTTAAGCCCATACAAGGACTTTCGCGAGAAATGACATAATCTGGATGCACAGAATCCCTGAAACCCATTGGTTGATGCATATAAACTGTCTCCTTTAACTCACCAAGCAAAAAGGCATTTTTTACATCCAACTGATGAATTTGCCAATTTTTCGACAAAGAGAGACTGAGTACTGTCCCGATAGTCGCCGGTTTCACCACTGGACTGAAAGTTTCGCCACAATCAATGCCAGCCTGTTGAGTTTTACCATCACCTACAAGACGGACTTTATGCCTCTCAAAAGAACCATCAGACTTTTCTTTGAGTAAAAATCCACATTGACCGAATTACATTAACATCAAGTGGACGGGGCACTAAATCCCACGTCTTATTTTTAATAAGAGCATTAAATTCATCATCCATAGCCAATTTCCAATTCGGGTCGTGAAGGGCAGCAAGGGGGTTACGGGGAAGTGGTGATTTTGTAACCATGGTATTATGAGCCTGGTAGGATGCATATTTTGGATTGGGCTTATAGATACCATGTTTGCTGCGGGTCACGGGAGCTTGAAGAGGAGAAGGCTGGGACGGAATTTGTGTGGGCTGTTGCATCGGTCCATCATGTGGGCTAGGCGGTGTGGGCTGATTTGGTGAAGACTGGGTCATGGGAAAGGGGCGTGGGAGGAGTTGGCTGGGCTGTTTCAGCTGGCTGGGCCGTGGGTGGTGAGAGGGAGGTAGGCTGGGCCGTGGGTGATTGTGATGATGGATGTTGAAGATGGTGGATCATGTAAGGAGAAAATCCACTATCTAAAAATTCATAATCAGTGGGTTTTGATTCATGCACCTTAGCAAAGGGAAATTTGCTCTCGTCAAAATAAATATGTCGACAAGTGATAATTTTATGACTTGACAAATCAACACTTATAACCACGATGATGCGAAGGATACCCCAAAAAGACACAAGGAGTAGAACGGGCTTGGAGTTTGTTTATGGTAGTAGATGGAAAAAGGGGATAACACAAACACCCAAAGACTCTAATGTGAGAATATGAGGGATCTTTTTGGTAAAGCATTTTGAGTGGGGACTTGTTGGCTAATAACTTACTCGGAAGTATATTATGTAGATATGTTGCCATTTGCAATGCATGATGCCAAAATGAAGGTGGTAGAGAAGCATGAATAAGAAGAGTTCTCATGATATTAATTGATCGAATTTTCCGTTCGGCTTTCCCATTTTGTGACGAAGTATGTGGACATGAAAAACGGAGAGCAATGCCATTCGACTCACAATATCGCAAAAAAAAAAGGTTATTATCAAATTCCCTCCCATTATCACATTGTACATTTTTAATGTTACGTTCAAATTGAGTACGAATATGAGCGTTTAGTGTTGTGAAAATGGAAAAGACTTGGGATTTTTTAGCAATGGGAAATGTCCACAAATATTTTGAATAATCATCCAAAAAAAGGATATAATATCGATGTCCCGAGGAACTCAATATGGGAGATGTCCAAAGATCACTATGAATAATATCAAAAGGCATAAATGTCATAGATGTGGTTGCAACAAAAGGCAACTTAATATGTTTTCCGAGCACACAAGATTGACAAACATTAGACCTAGAGGTACTAGTACAATCAATCATTTTATTATGTCTAAGCGAATCTAACACCAAAGTTCCCGGGTGACCCAAACGATCATGCCAAAGACTCGACGCTAAATAAGCAGAATGAGGTAAACTTAGATTTTGATTGGTGCAGGTGATGGGGTAAAGCTCACTGGTGCTATCACATCTCATTAGCCGCATTCCCGTCTGTAAATGATTCACAGAAAATCCAAACGGATCAAAAACCACACTCACATTATTATCAATAGTAAACTTTCTTACTGACACTAAATTTTTAACAAGTTTAGGTGCATGAAGGACATTTTTTAAAGATAACAGTGGGTTCGAGGGAGGCAAGGACGTATGACCACAACCATGAATTGGGATTGATTGACCACTACCAACAGTAATTCCATTATTCTTGCTCATATTAAAATAAGACGAGAGATTACCTTGTGTTGACGTCATGTGAGACGTCGCCCCGATGTCCATGTACCAATTCGGATCAGATTGAGAAAGGGACATCGTGTGCATTGCTGATTCGATGTCGGTTGGAGTCCATTGCGGAGCTGCCGCATAGGCCTGCTGCTGCTATGGTCTTGGACCCAATACTCCAGGCTGTCTCGGCCCAGGTTGAGTTGGGTAAGGGCATGGAGGCATGGCCCAAGGAGCTTGCATCAACGCCCACCAAGGAGGTTGAGTCCACTGCCGCTGCATCGGCTGTCCACCACCGCTGGCCTGATCACCGCCGCGGTGGCCACCACGTCCACCACCGGTCTGGTTGCCGCCACTAGATTGTCCGCCACTACCACCGCTATTTTTGTGGCGGTTTTTGTTGTTGTTGCGGTTTTTGTGGGACTTCGCACCACCGCCGCGACCGTGGGAATTATTGCTTGGATGAGGTGTTTGGGATGAGGAACCATCATCCTTAGAATAATTATTGGCAACAAGGGCAGTGGAACCATAGTCTTGTTTTGCTCTCTCCATAACGGTGGTCCCTTCCAAAGCGAGTTTGGATCGAGCTGTAGCAAAACTAGGTAGGGTCTTCTTGTTTTGTATCACAGTGACAAAATTAGAGTCTTTTGTCAAAACCTTGCAACATTTTCAAAACCATACCGTGATCATTGACTGAAGCCCCGACATTGGCTAGTTGATCGGCGAGACTTTGGGTGACGTTTGTGTGGAAAATAGAATGTGTTGGTGAACTCCTTATTAAGATACATAGCTCGGAATTCTTATTGTCATGAAAGAGATCAAGAACACTTTGCCATGCATGTTCAAATGTGTCATCGTCAATGAGAATGGAGGTGAGGATGTCAGTGGAGACTGTGGCATAAATCCATTGCAAAACCACCGCATCAAGCCGCTTCCAGAGAGGGAGATCGTCGGCTTTGGTCTTGTCAGCCGCCGCCTTCTCTTTTGCTTCCGTGGGTGGGATGATATGTGGAAGGACATCATGAACCCTTGCTTGAACTTTGAATAATGCCGCCCAGGAATGATATTGTCCAGATTCGAAGTCCAGTGTAATGGGGACAAGAGTTTTCACATTGGTGACAGACAAGGCAGGATGAAATTTAGGAGTTTCAGACATGGTTGGCGGCAAAAGAAGAAGGATAGAAGGAAGAAGGATAGGGTTGCGGAAGCCAGAAAAGAAACGCTAATCTCTTGATACGATGAAAGAATATAATTGCTTGCTTATTTCATTCCATGATTGACAAATATATACAAAAGAGCCTAACTGTTACCAGAGCAAATCAGGCTTCTAATTTGGCTATTGTATGATACAATCTGACAATTGTATCTGACAATATCAATTTGCTATCAATTTGGCAATCTATATAAGGAAACTACATAATACAAAATAATTGAGATAATTCCATAATCTATCACATATGACTGAATGAATATATCGATATTTGGTGGTTCACAAATGCTTATATATTTGCGTTTTATTTTTGTGTACCATTCATCATATCGATCACCTCATATGCAAGTTATGCTGGTCATGTATATGTAGTATGGGTGTAGTTTTTTTTGGGTTTGGGATTGTCTTTTGAGATGAGATTTCTCTTTCAGGTGGTCATATGGTCATGCACAAATCCATATGGTTTGGTTTTCTCCATGTTGTTGGGTTGAAATTGTTCAAATCTTGTAATCTTTATAGTTTTGGGTACCCTTATATCCATTTTAATAATATCTCTTTTGTTTATAAAAAAAAACTTTTTTGAAACACAACAAATGTGACCATATATTATTGGTGTAATCAGGTTGTGTTACCTAAAAATGGGACATATGATCTATTAATGCCTTGTATGGAAATTAAAGGACATATAGAAAGCAAATATGGAAATTAAAAGCAGGTTTCATGTAATGAATTTGTATGCAACTTAAAATCGTTTAGGAAATGTTTGAATGCAAATTAGATGTAATGACTTTGAATGCAAAATTGAAATTGTTAAATGGGTTTCTAATTCAGTGGAAGACGTTTAATCGGTTGATTGCATCTTTTTTTATGAACTGATGCACCTTCTTTAACGTATTCACATTTGGTATTTATACTCATAGGTTTTATCAGTTATGTTGATTATATTCATTTATTTTTAGAACCCATGCTTAGCAGTTACCACGGGTATACCAACTAGTTACTATATAACTAACTCAATATTAGAAACTAATAATTTGACCCACTTGGATGAGATGGCACGGATCTCTTCCAGCTTAACCAGAGGGGAAACCAAAAAAAAAGAAACTAATAATTTGATAGCATAATGTTGGATCTATGATGGGTAAAACTACTCTGACAAGTATACATCTAAAATTCTATTATTGGTAGCCTGAAAACAACTACTCTGACAAGTATACAACTAAAATTAGTTGGCCATACATTATTTAGTAATTTGCCATGAATACGAATTAATGAAAAGATACTCACCGGAAAAAGCAAATCTAATGCTTCCCAGGCAGCATGACGAACAGCCCTGGTGGGATACATTGGACCACCCGGAGATGTAAAACTATATAAACAAGTTTTCAATCTCGTACTTGTAGTCATTCTCAATTCCATACCTGTGCCATTAGCATAATCAAAAGAATGGCATAGCTAGGTCAGGTCGAGATAAGAATAGTCCAACTATTGCATTTGAATGGTTGATATAGTACCCTGAAGGACCTTCATTTCTGAAAGGTAATGCAGCAGCACTGGTTCCACCTTTAACTTTTGAAGCTGACAACAAAATAATTTCAACACCATAAATTAAGGGTAACATCTTCATTTCTTCGTATGACTTCATATGAAACAGAATACATGACTCCTAATTATGAAAGGTAAATCATATGTACCTGATCAGTAAGCTCAGTAACAAATATATCTGCTGGACCACCAACTAAGAAAGCAGTTGGGAAAACCGGACATTGCTTTAAGAAGCTATCCATTTTGTCAGCTACAAAGAGAAGAATAGTATTATTTTAAAGACAATTGCAATGCCATTTGTGGGTTAATTTACTCCTCTGAATGCCTACCTGAGTTGTAAAATAAAATGAACCTTGAGAGCAAAAGATACATATCTCGCTGGGCCTAAGGATTCAATGAACAGTAGAGAATTCAGAATGCCGTTGCTAGCAAGTAGCATAAATAATACACTGTAGGGTCCAATAAACACTTGTTGGCAGAATTCATCTGATGCTAAAAACAAAATCTGATAGGGTATCAAACCTGGACAGGAATTTTATTTAATCGAGTGTGGTCTAATGCAACATCTTCCAAAAGGTACTGAACTTGAGGGGAACACAAGGAATATGCAAAACAATTGGGAAAGGGAAGCAATAATCACAACATTATTCAGACAATACATATCAGTGCAAATAAACATAAGAAATGCCTTGAATTTGTTTGAATGTCAATCCTGTAGGACTCTTACACGGAATAGAGACTGGAAATGCCTTGAATTTGTTTGAATGTCAATCCTGTACATAGCACCAAACAAATTATTGCAATATCAAATCATCCCAGATTGAATTTATGAGCATGGCATTATGTCAACTGTACGACTGCAGCAGTTAGAGCCCATAGAGACACATTTAATAACATCTGTTACTTTCTCTCTTGTTTTGTTTTTATAGAGGAGATAGACTTTGGATGGGTTGCTATTGAATTGGCATAGTTAAAGCTATCGACACAAAGCAAAAAATAAGATCTCAAAATCTTTTAGAAAAAAATGAAACAAGGAAGAGCACCCACAAACACTTATTCTTACCGTTTACAAGGGGAATAGAGCATGAAAGGAAGTTCCACATGGAAGCTTATCAAATGTAACGCGATATTTTTGTCAATATAACGGTAAATGCCAGGCAATCTAAATCCAAGCTTGGGTTTTGCAAGTTATAGCCACTTAACTAACATTTTCATTTATAAAAGCTTGTATTCATACCAGAAAACATTTGTGGCACCTTGAACCAGAGCAGATGAATTGCGGAGGAGCACTTCTGGATTATCAATATGAACTTCAAATAACTGCAAAAAGGTTTAAAGAAGTCATTGTGCAACACAAATGAAAGATACAGGGAAAATGTTTTATCGATCAACTATATATACCACAATTGGGATCCATGCAACATGCATACACAATGATTCATCAAATACTTTAAAAACCCTTGTCTAAACCAAATTAGAATAGCCATGTCAATATTAGGGCGGCAAAACCCGAAAACCCCCTGCTCTTCAGAGAGAAAAAAATCCCCTTAATATATATTGAAAAATCCCAAAAGGGCCAAAACCAACAACCAATCTCAAACAAGGTACCCTGTAAAAATATTATAAAATACTCAAAAAAAATTAAATAACACGTCTAGTACAAGAATCAAAATTATATAATCTGATAAATTAGTTCATGAAGAACTACAATTTATAAATGTTGAGGCCCCTCATAATTATAGCATAATAAACAAATAATATTCATACCTTACAAGCACATTATATATTATATTATTGTACTCTTCAAGTCTTTAAGAATAAAAAAGGTACAAATCATTTCACCTTATATTGTATAAATATTTATACCATATCTTTGAAATAATATGTATTAGGTTACTACTGCCTAGAGATTAAATCTGAAACCTGGCTCTATCAACTGGTCACTTAGATAAAGAATTTGGGTCTAATATCAGGGAAAGCATTAGCTTTAGAAACCATTGACAAAGTTCTGAGTAATTATAAGCATTTCAAAATTTAAATAACAAAGAATAAATCATAGTACATCAATTAGAAACTAGATATATTTCAAAAGATCTTGCTAACAAGTGCCCTAACGGCATTGATTACAGAATCAGATATAGAAAGTTTTTGTTGGAAAATTGTGTATTTAATATGTTAGAAATTCAAAAATTGTAACTTGCAATAAAAACTTTCTATCTTTTGATTCCTTAAATTAGTGTCTGGCACAGGTTAGCTTTTGCCTATATCAAATGGTTATAGATTTTGAGAAAGACCTTATGTTTACAGAACTAACTGAAAAATGGAATTGCCAACCCCTCTGTAACCGGGTCTCAGAGAAACCATGCATGCTTCAGAATATCGTACATCCAAATTGAGAATGTTCACATTTGTGAGAAAGGGAGCATGCCACTATGTAGTGACATACCAACAGTGCAGAAAAGAAGCTTAGATTACTGTCGAGATGCTAAAACAAATTGTTTTAAGTTCAGAATATAACCAACCATGGAATATAGAAAACATTTTCTTGTTAGAAACTGCAATTAGAATTTCTTCATCCAATAAAGTGCTATGTGGCCTTTGTAATACCAAAAGTACTGATTCCCAAGTTCATTCAAATTTTTGAGGTATTTTATTTTTTTGTTGGGTAAAAGGGGAGTAGCAGCGGGTATCCTTCTTGGCAAGCAATGAATGTCAAAAAGGCTGTAATTGAATGCCTAAGGAAACAGCTCCAATGTATACATTTTTGCACAAGGCCAAGCGGCTGCTGATTTTTTTTTACATATATTAACAAAATGATTTGCAGCATCAAACTGCATCATCATCATTGTTAGTATTTAATGTTGAATCTGCATATACTCTTCAATACACAGCACGAGATTATGGATTTTTTAACATTTAGTTGGAAAACTTGATATTTAAACAGATAAGTACTAAGGAGACATTAGCTTATGTTAAAGAAAAGCTTCAAACCTATCAGAATTAGAATAAATAGAACCAATTATTATTGTAAAACCTTTATCTTAATTATAAAAATCCAAAGGAATATGTTGAAGGCTTGGAGAACTGAAATTCCAATGAAAAACGATATCAAACATATGGGCAAGGCCTCTATTTTTTATGATCATGTTAATCATGATAAGAAATGATAAAAAAATACCAAGAATGCTAAGCAGTACGGATATGATATTCATACTATTAAACATGAATTGGGAAAAAGTTTCCTCTCTCCTACCATCAAACCACCACAAACAAATCCTGATTGGTTAATATCAAATTCATCAGAATTCGTACGGAATTTTTTTGTACAAAAATGGTAACACTGAAAAATATTATCTAAATTGGACTGTAGTTATATTGAGGGCATGATGATCATGGAAACATTGATATCTATGCACTTCAAATGCTTGCCTACTTAATAGGACCAAACTGGTAAAGCTAGTTGAGTAAAGGGGGTTCCAATGCAGGAGGCTCACATCCGGTGGAATCTGGGGAGGGTAGACACCATGGTTATTAAATCGGGATACGTATCGTGAATCAGAAGACCTATTTTCCGAATCGTGTATCGTATCTTTTTATGAATCATAAGATACATAATCAATAATAAAAACAATAAAAAATATATTTTCTCATAAATATACATATATATTTATATACGTTATTAAATTTTATGCATATATCTTTATTATTTGTTTATTTATTTTACATAATTATATATGAATCTTTTTTAAAATATTAATTTTTTGGTATTCTTTAGATGTTCTTTATTATTATAAAATACCGTATATTTCTATAATAGTGATATATGTTATAATATAATATACGTAGAATGTAGAATATTATCTAACATAAAAGCATTAGTATATAGAATAGTAATAGTATAATATTGGATCCTATTTAATAAAGTTCTAAAACAGTTTGGGCACCGCCATCAACAACTTGGCAAAATGTGTCGTAGCCACTTACGCCCCTCCACTAACCTTGTTTAATAAAATAAAATTCTAAAAGAGTTTAGGCACCGCACCCCACTAACATCATGATCGTTCTACAGTAACAGAGCTGACATCAAGACACTCACATAAGACTGGGTAGGGGCTTAACCCACAGACAATTAAAGAATCGTTCGATTCTAGTTTGATTCGCGATTCTTGCGATACGAGTCCGATTCACGCGATACACGCAACGATTCAGAACATTTTCGATACAAGCATGCGATCTGAATCGGCAACCCCAAATTCTGTTGCGTTTCGCGATTCGTATCGCCTGTATCGTGCGATACTTACTACTATGGTAGACACAGCCTTACCCCCACAAGTGGAGATGCTGTTATGACCTCCAGGTCACAAGGCAGCAACCTTATCATTGCGTCTACTCGAGTAACTCATTCATTTTTTTTCTAATGTGAATGAAGTTCAAAATAATTCAAAACCAGTGTAGTAATTCAAATGTTATCAAGAAAATAAGACAAAAGGTAGATACAAGCTCACATACCCATTTATGAAACAAGAGGGCAAAGATATGTGACGCAAATGATTGGCTCCAGAGTTGGACAATCAAGTCAAGGATTGGTTTTCCACTCTCAGGAATTCGTACAAAATAATCAGCAAGCACATCATAGAAACACAGCGGACCACCGTCGACATCCTCTGCAGGAGAAATGTCATCTTCTTCCTTGATGAGAATTACATCTGTTAATGTGAAAAAAGAAAATTTGCACTTGGTAATTTTTGTTGGGGCAAATAGAAGAGAATACATACATTCTCCCCCCTCTCAAAAAAAAAAGTTCTCGACACATTTCTTAGATTCAAATATCCACTTGTTAGTTGTGAGTTCAATCCTTCAGAATCCTACTCATTTGCTTAAAAAACCCAATTATATGTGATCTAGTATTCAGAGAGTACCACAACATAACAGACCAGCTAATTATGTTAACAAGACATATATAATCTTATATCCTAACATAATTTTTTTTCAATTACGTGATCTAGCACTCAGAGAGTACTATAACATAATAGACCAGCTAACTATGTTGGCAAGACATATATAATCTAACATATGGTAATTGACCAAGGAAATATAAATCGGGAGCATGTAAACAAGGTGGAGCATAAACAATGACTCCAATACCATACTTGAAGCACAAGTTGTCATCTGAGTAATCGTTGAATTCTAATTCTACAATTCATAAGATAGACACAGGAGCAATCTCACGAAAATAAAATCATTAGATTGTACGAATTAAACAATGCACCATCAACCATCAATGAAGCAAAAAATGGATTGAAACTCACCTTTGGCTCGATCATACACTTCCAAAGCTATGTCGGCAAACAGCTCCTGCAACAAATTGCGTCTCTGCGATGAATTGGCCAGCGCCTGCAGCAACCACATTTATGATTTATCACACACAACACAATCAAACAGGAAATTCGATACAGAACTATGATTGCTAGTTTCATCATAATTCCGAGAAAATGGAAGAAGAAGAAGAAGAAAACAAACTCACCCGCTGGAGCTTCTTGTGGATCTCTTGAGAGAGGGCGTCGAGATAAGCGGAGCTTCGAGGCGTTGATTGAGCTTCGGACATTTCCGAATCCGATCAGAAGAAGACAATAAGGCTTGGAAATTAGGCAAAGAGCACAAAACCCTAGAGCCCTAATCTCGATCCAGACATGTTGGCTTCGACATTTTCTAGGATCTTCCGAAAGTAACAACGAAACTGATTTAAACGAAATCAAATTAACGTAAAAGATTGATTGTTCATCTATGAAACAGAAACAGAAACAGAAACAGAGATTTCTTCTAAAGAGTAAAGTCTTTTTGGTGTGTCTCTTAACCGAGCACAAACACAACCGTTTTTTCCTCTTCCTGAGTTTGTTTGGTGTCTCTTGTTCCTTGCCTTTTAAATTTAACCCTTGACGTGCTTAATATGCACTTGAATAGTTGAATTATAATGGCTATTTTATTTGAGAGAGAATAGAATGAAAACAATGAATGATGAATAGCGTAGGAATGAGGAAAAGAAAGGTGTGAGTGCGTGGCGGTTAGATAGAGTGGCAGAGTCACAAGTGTCGGATATAGGGTGCGTTTGGGTAAACAACTTAATTAAGAGCTTATCACATAAGATCTTATCGCATGAGAGCTTATGTCATAAGCGCTTAAAGAAAGAAAAAGAAAGAAAGGGGCATGAGAGGATTCGAATAGTGAAAAACATGGAGAGGGTGTTTAGTGCATAAGCTCTTATGATAATTTCATAAGCTTCTCCCAATGACTTATGAAAATAAGTCAAAAACTCCTTATGGGACGGCATAAGTTATTTTTATAAGCTCTGCCAAATACACTGCATAAGAGCTTATGTCATCAGACAATTCAAAAGGAGCTTAAATAAGCTCTTCCAAACGCCACCATAATAAATTATAATTGGATGCGGTGGCACGGTCCGTTTTGGTTTTGGTTTGGATGACTCTGGATAAAAGCAACAAGCTGATCTGGCGACCAAATCCAAAGCAAATTGAGCCTATTCGTAACTCACTCTTCCTTTCACTTGTTACAGTTTTTTTAAATCACGAGCAGTAATTAATCTTAATATTAAATATATAATATGGGTTCTCTCCTTTCAATCAGATTTTGAGTATTCAAGAATCATGATTCGAACTCCTTATGATGTTTAAGGAGTTTAATTGATATACACTGTCACCTATTAAATGGTTGGTGATTGATTGACGGTATAAAAAACTTTATACTACAAATCCATAGCAATTAAAAGTTCCTTACCATTTGAATCAACCACTCAGCCTTTTAACTATGAAAAAAAGAAAAGAAATGTTAACAAGTGTATATGTTAAGGAATTAAAATATTTATGAAAAAATGATTTTTTTAATGATATTTTTTTTATAAATAAAACTTTGCCTATTTTTTATTCTTTAATAATCAGTGTCCTATGGTTACCAAAACCAAAAAAAGTAAGTTAAAATAAAATAAAATAATTTAAAAATATAACTTCTCATATTTTTAAATATATTTTTTTAATAAATAATATTTCTTTTAATTTTTTAACCGGTATCCTAGTATTTGCTTCTATAAATGATTCAAAAAAAAGTTTTTATATATTTCAATTATAAATTTATGAATAGTTTTGCTATCATTGACGTAAATGCAATGATTAAAAAAATTGATTTTCATTTGAAAGTAACGTTTAATTAGTGCATTTCTAAAACAAAAAAAGTTGAAATTTAAAAAATATATATTTAATTTGCCAATAAAAGATTAATTTTTTTAAAATTATATATATAAATATTATTCAACATTTAAAAATATTTTAGTTTAATATACTTTTATATAAATCAGTTACATTTTATATTATTAAATATTTTTGAATTAAAATATATAAAGTTAAAGAAAAAATTTATTAAGTATAAAATTCAAATTTGACTTATTAAAATATAGCTCATGAATTAAGACTGAGCCGAGTTTTTTGAATTAAAAAAGCAAACTCACTTTGTTAACGTTCGGAAGCACGTAACAAAATTATTATTATTTTCCGTTTGATTCAATTATATTATACTGTTTTTACTTCTTTTTTTTAACTAAAAAGATATTCTTTCATTCAAATTGGTAAAATACATCGAAAATAATATAAATTCACCATCGCTAAAAACCGAAAATGATGAATCTACGAACAAACTCACAGTATTCAGGTTAACAGCATAACACGGTAAAAAGCATACAAATGTGACAAAATCAAAGTGATCGGAATACTAATGCCTCCAGATCTGTAACGTTGACGCCGGGTCTTGATTGAATCTGTAATGGATCGAGGCTGATTTGTCAATCTGAACCAAACGGACATCGCAACAAAACGGGAAACCATACGACACCGCAACAAGACGACGAACAAAACACCGCCGCACGCAGACGACGAAAACACGGGAAAATACGAAAGAAAAAATAGATCTATGTGGAAAACCATTTATTTAGATAAAATGATGTAGAGGGCCCAAACCCACCTCTTCCGTTGGATAAGGAAGAAGGAATAGAGGAGTAGAGTGAGAGGCGACTCTAGGTTTTAGAAGCGCTCCTTCTGTTTTTACTGATTGTATTCTCGTATATATGTGTGTTGATGAATGGTATCGTGGGATCTCGACCAGACAATCGCTTGGCATAGAGAAAAAGGGAAGTGCAAGTGTGCAGTGCAACAGATCAATAGAGCATACAGTTTTTGTTTATGGTGTTGATTACTTGATTTATGACGAGTAATCTTTCTTCCCTTTTTCTCCTCAAGTTGTTTCAAAAAGAACTGTTGCCGAAGTGCAACATCATATATTGTTCAATAGGCAAACAGTTATTCAATGATTCTATGTAAACTGTTTTATAAAAGCTCATGTTATCTTAGCATCCAAATTTGTGGATAAGCTAACCCAGTCTTTTGTATGATATCTGCAGGCTCTACAATTCTGGGCAAAGGAGGCCTTTGGTTTGTCTTGGTGTCAATGACATACGTGACCTCACTAATATTGAAGGGAAAAAAAGCATATAACTCCCCTAAACTTTATCCTATTTATAAATATGCATCCTCAACTCTGGATTCTTTTCAATTAATCCTAAAACTTTATAAATTAATGAAATTGATTTTTCTCTTAACCCAAGATTAAATAAGTAACTGTAATTAAATCTAACCATTCATTTTTGTTACTGTTAATTTTATTATTTTTATTTTGTCAAAAAAAAAAAACTACGCCTTTGGGCATTTCCTCTTTGTTCGTACACCTCTTCATCTTTTTCTATTTCTCAATATAGGTCCTGCGTAAATTAACAAATCATCGCAGTAGTTCTCAATCAGACATGCACCTAATTCTTACATGTACCTACCTGTTTTCAGTTTTGCAAAAATATGCTGGAACTCATTTAATTTGATCAAGACATTCACTTGAAAATTGTTTCACACATATATAGAGCTCGTTTGTTATTGCCTTTTTTTTAAAAAAAAATCACTTTTTTAATTATAAAATCATTTTTTTTTAAATTTTTAGTATGTTTGTTTTTGTTTCTGAAAATGATGGGAAGCAAAAAAAAAACATTTTTAAGATTAAAATAAAAATCAACTCTGACTTATTTCCGATTTTGGGGATATGCGGTAAGAGAGAGAGAAGTTGAGATAAAACACGGAGATGAACACTTAAATTTTTCTCCAACAAAATTATCCCCGACAAATTTTTAAAAGAGTCATGCTATTTGGACACGGTTTTCGTGACATCGTATGCGACACTTCTACAGTGGCATACATGTTGTGAACCGTTGGATCTATGATTCATGTTGATCTGTCCATAAATTTAATTTATTAATTATGATTTTTATCAAATCTATTTTTCTCTCATATTCTTTACAATCACAATATTCACAGTGATATTCCATGTGTTTATTACATGTATCAGTGGCTTTAGCTTTTAATTCTTGTATTAGTCTATTTAGTTCATCTTGATTTGTTAAATCAAGCATACTTAATTTGTGAACAAATTTTTCTATATTTTGAGGATTCATTAGTAATTAGCTCTAATATTTCTACAATCTCTGATACCAAAATGGTACCACCTTTACAGTCTTTATTATTAAGTAATTTGTCATCATCTTTACAATTAGGAAGTAATTTTTTATCCTAATCATCTAATAAATCATAATCTTCATATATATCAGAATCGGATAATCTATCATATTCGAAGGCCAAACCTATTTCTTCCATGTAATTCCATTCTAGATCCAATGAAATATGTGCTAAGTAATAATCTTCTTGTCTATATTGAGCCTTTATTTTTTCAATTATTAGTTGCTTACAGTCAATGGGCAAATCCATTACTAAAACACTTATTATTTCTTTTTCAGTTTGATCATCAAATTCAGAGTATATTTCCATTGCTTTATTCGATATCTTCAAAAGGTGGTGCTGTTATTTTAAAATAACTAGATGATGATTGATAAGATCTTGTTGATATCATTTTTTTATTTTTTTTATTATTTGTTTTTTATGTTCTTCTCTTTTATTTCTTATATTAATAAGTTCTTTTTCTTTTTCTATAATATATCTTTCTATTTGTTTTCGATTTTTATCTTCTTTGTCTTTTTTAAGATGATTATCATAGATGTTCATGAATTCTTTCATATTCCTTTTGTCTTGATTTATTTTATTATAAGATTTTTCATAAATATTTCTTAATTCCTTTTCTTTATTCATATCCTATTCCTTAAATATTGTGCTAAATCTCTTACTTAGTTTGACAATTTATTTACATTTTCGTCTTCCTTATTATTTTCTCTTTTTCAGGAAAAGTAATTGGTTTAGGGATCTGTCTAAAACTTAGTGATTTTGGATTTCTTATAGAAATTCCTAGTTCAGTTAATTCATTTCTTTTAGGATAGTAGATTTTTCCTATTTCTTCAAAAAGTCTTGGTATATCTATTCTATCATTATTTCTGAAGGTAATACTATGACGAGAATTGGTCAGTGCATAATTAACACAGTAAGTAATTGAGAAGATCTTGTCTCCGGATCTCATTAAATTATTTCTTAAGAATCTATGTTCTATAGTTAATGATTGATCTAGTCTTTGAGTATCTAATGGTATTCCAATATTTGGATGTATCTCAAATTTTAGCTTAACATAAGCTAAATTACCTTCGATTACTCCTAGTATTTTATCTTTAGCATCTGTTATTCTATCGTCTTTTAAAACTAATTCTATAGGTGAATCTATTCCTTCTTAAAAAGTTGTTTTAATTAGAACTTGTATAGCTCCTATATGAATATAACCAATCTTCTTTCTATGTGCTTCTTTCTTTAAATTTTTTTTTAGATCTATTAATTTCTTTTTGTTTAATAATTGGATACAAGTGTTACCTTGTATTTCTGATATATCTATTGGAGTTTCATTAATTATCTTTCCATAGTATATTATATTTTCTTTCTGATTAAATCGTTTCATTATTCCTCCTAGTTTCTTCATGTTTGCATCTTTAGCTAAGTTTAAGTCTTCTTTCTGTATTTTTTGAAATAGTTTTGGATCTATTAAAATACTTCCTTCATAGTTTCCGTCTTCTTCAGTAAATTGTATATGTTCTATATCAGTATTATCAATCATTTCTCTTTCTATTTTAGACATGATTAATTTCTAGTAAAATCTTGAATGAAATTGAATAGGTGATGAGTCATACTTGATTTGGTGTTCTTCGAAATTATATCTGAATTCTTTGGTCCGCCATTTTGCTTAGTTTAGTCAAGTCGAGATTCGATTACAACGAGTAGTTGAAAGTAATGAAAGTAATAAGAAGTAGAGAAATATATGAAAGTAATGTTTATTTATGATCAGTAGTGAAGTACATAGAACCTATTTGAATCCACTCTCAAGGATTCAAACTAGCAAAGCTAGAAAACTTCTCAAAGAGAAGAGAGGTGAGAATTGAAATTATGATTTGCCTCAGCATAAGAGGGCTTATTTATACACTCGAGAGGGCTAGGTAATTTACAAGAAAGTCCCTACATTATTACAATCTATCAGACTTTTAATAATTCATGCTAACGCCAGTGCTTACGTCATTCCTCTATTATTGCTTTGTCTGAATCCTTATCTTCTTGCCGACAGTCCTTTTTTGTCACGCACCGCGTGATTCCCATTCTCTTTAATCATTGAGCACAATAAGTCGAGTACAGCTGGCTGATAGTTCATAGAAAGTCCTTGAAGCGTGTAAAAGGGTAATTCAAATTTTGTCAGTATTGTCAAGTCCTTTTCTCTAATCAGCTTTCCGCTAGTCTTGCTTAGAAGCAAAGTATGTGGTCCTTTGTATAGTGCTTTGATGAAGGAATCTTTCCCAATAATTTGGCATTGAGTAAAAATACTCGCCAGTTGATTAGCTAGAATTGTGACAATCTTTTCTTCATTATAGTCCTCGCCAGTTGGTTCATCTCTCATGGAAAAGTTGTTATTGCTTACTCCAATGAAGATTAAGTTTTTGGGTGGTTGCTTAGTAGTGAAATCTGGATAAGTTGAATAGAACTTCAGGAAGATAGTTCTATCCTTCGCAACATTTCTTCTATAATTCTGAACTGCTTCTTTGAGAATATATGGGAACAGGCTAATTTCTTCTAAGTTTTTACTTAAGTAGAGACATTCAATAAGTCCAAATTGGAACATATTAAATGTAAGAATCGATGATACTCCTGGAGTAATTATGGCTTTAACACCGAAAATGTTTCGATTTACCATGTAAAAACAATTAATTTTTTCTTTCTCGGACCAGTTGGTCAATCTTTTCAAGTTTTCATGAAATTTTTCTTTGGGAAATTGAATCTGTAGTTCGTGGTCTTTTCTGGCAGTAATTGGGTAGTCATCAATGGAAGAAGGAATAGTACTTTCAATGAACTCTTTGGTTCTGGTGGAATTCTTATTGTTTCGGAGAAAGTTCTTGGGCCAAGATAAACTTCTTTGCCCTTGTCATGTTCTTTTTGATAGTTTATTAAAGCTTTTTCAGCTTCTTCCTTGATGCGAAATCCTATGTGATGAACTCTTGAGAGTCCAATGCAATGAGGGGCTGCTTTGTGCCATTCATCATAAATACCTGGGTGTGGTCCATTAAAAATGGCGTACCACTTGTCTTTAGTATTCTCCTGTATTTGTTGTTTTATATTCTTTATAGGATCTTCTTTAACAGATTCTCCTTTTGCTTGTAATTGGAATTCCAGTACTTCAATGTTTGCCTTGATCAAGTCTAGCTCCATTATTTTTTGTTTCTCCAGCATCCTTTGAAGTTGAATCTGCTTCTTTATATCTTCAATTGTTTGCTGCTCCATTCTCTTGATAATATATCTGCAAGAACATTTTTATCTCCCTTAATGTGAGAGATTGAGTAATTGTATTCGGTAAGTTTCATTTGTCATCTAATCAATCTTCCTTGTTTGTAAGTGTCTTTATGATTTAAGTTCTTAAAACCTGCAAGATAAGTAGAATCGGTTCGGACAATAAAGTCCTTATCCAGTATATAAATCCGATGTTTTTCCAACATACGGATCAATGCCAGTGTTTCCTTTTCATGAGTAGGATAATTAATTTCATTGTCTGAAAAAGTTCCAGACATGTATCGACACAGTAATTCGTTTTTGTATCCAGGGGGTTTTGCTTTCATAACACCTCCCCAACAGTCATTTGAGGCATCAGTCTCAATAATTATTATATCATCATCCGATGGATGATAGAGCTCAGGAAGATCCTGGCATAAGTCTTTCATTTTTATAATAAGTCTATCGTCTTCATCAGTCCATGTCCAAGGGACATCTTTCTTCAGCTTTTGTTGAAGTATCCTTCTTTCTGCTGCAAGATTCCTGATGAAACCTTCATTTGAAATATATGTGAATAGTTTAAGAAATCTTTGTAAATCATTTTTATCCTTTAATTTCGTTGGAAAGTTCTGAAGTTTTCTAATACATGTCGTTGCATTATTATTTTTCCTTTTTCAATTTCTAATCCTAAGTAATTAATTCTATTTTGAGCTAAAACAGCCTTCTTTTTACTTAGAACTATTCCATGTTCATAACACTTGTTAAGAACTAATTCTATTTTTTCAAAATGATCATTTAATCCTTTGTTAGAAAAGATTAATATATCATCGATGTAGATAAGACAAAAGTCTTTGAATTCTTTGAGAATTGAATCTATCCTTCGCTGGAAGATTCCTGGTGATTGCTTTAATCCCATTGGAAGTACATTCCATTCATATTAACCTTGTGGACAATTGAATGCTGTTAATGCTTTTGATTATTCAGTCAATCTGATTTGATAAAATCCTGATTTACAATCAAAAGTGCTAAACCAATCCATATTTCTAATTCTTTCAATAATTAAGTCTTTTCTTGGGAGAAAATAAGCATCTCCTTCCATAGCATCATTAATTTGTTTATAGTTAATCACCATTCTTCTTTTGCCTCTTTTAGTTTCATTATGATTTTCTACATAATAGGAGGGTGCTTTGGATGCTTGCTATTCGATGGTCTAATCATTCCTTTTTGGCACATTTCTTCAATGTCTTTTGCAAATTCATCTATATCTTGTTTTGTATAAATCATTGGCTTATATTTTACCTCTTTCGTTGGATCCTTTAGTTTTAATTATACTAATTCAGTAATTTTGTTAATCTTTGGATCTAAAGGGTTTTCACTAGATACTTTATCTAAAAGTTCTTCTATACGGGCTGGAATTATTCTAGTTGGTTCTCGATTTACTAGTGCATGGCGAATTTTTGTACAAATTAAACTAACTATCTCACCACGTTTCAGCTGTTGAAACTTTGATGAATAAGTACATGCGGAAAAATGAATAATTGGAATTCTAATAATTTCACGTTTTTGTTTTTGATAAATATATGTCGTTTTGAGGGTAATATATTCCAGATATTGGCAAAATGTTGCATATAATTTTAAGAAATTATTTCCAATAATTATATCGATTCCAGTTTCTTGTTTATATATCGTAGGTATTATAAATATTTTTTCTTGTATGACTAAAGTAATTCTTTTTGCTATCCAATACAGAGGATGTATCGATTCATCTGCAATTTGTATTTTTAGTGGCTTTTCCAATCTTTCCCAGTTATCAAGAAGTGCTTCTGTCGAAGACAAAGACTTGCTCCAATATTTATGTAGGCTTCTGTTTATTTATTACCTTTTTCTATCAATATTTTTATATAAGTATTATTCAGATTCAATTTCTTTTGAAGATAATTCATCATATTCATATATACTTACATCTGAAGTACTTAATTCTTCTTCTAATGGTTCAAGTTCATATATCTGGAAAACTTGCTTTATTAATTTTGATTTCTCCTTAAAATCTTTTTCCTTTCTTTGAGGGCATTCATTAGCATAATGTCCTTCAACATTACATATCCAACAAACACATTTCTTTTTTCCCTTCGGGCAGTATTTTCTTGGTGTTGATTTCTTTCTCCTAAAATATTTCTTTTTATTATTTTTATAATAATTTTTCTTTCTAGGATAAGTTTTTCGTAAGTTCGATTTCTTATAATATTTTTTCTTCTTTATTTTATCGCAACCATATTTTCCTGGTTTTTCTATCTCTGGAATGTCACAACATACGACAGTACTTCCTCTATTTAATTGCCTAATGGTTTCTCTGTTCAAGCATTGTTATCTTAATTCTTGGTATAAGAGTTTAATAACTCCTCCTAATGTGTTTGCAGACTCTTCTGGTCTTGATTCCCATAATCTATTAATTTTTGAATTGAGTGGATATGGTAATTTATCTATAAAGATATATTTATATATTTCTTTAGTTTCTTCATCCAATTGATAATAGTATTTTTGATATTCACAGATGAAACTCTCCATATGGCACATGTCACATATTTGCATTCTATTTAAATGCGATTTAGCATTTTCAAGTAGAGTTTTATTTGTTTTTTCTTTATGTTCCATCATATTATATCCTAAGAATTCTTGATGAATTAGTGTCATTACTAATTTAACATAATCCATATTATTGTCTACCATTCTTCCATAATTAATCCAGTCTTCATCTTTGATTCCTATTAAGAATTTTTGTACATTTCCTGATGTTTTGAATGTTATAAAATTCTTGATTTCATTAAAGTTTAGTTTATTAAATCTTTCATTAGTCAAGATTATTAATATCATTTCATTGATCCATTTTAATAATACATCTTCTTTATTTCTTATACAATCAAGATCTAAAATATTTCCTGTATTATTATATCGAGGTTTAAATTCTTCTTGGATTTTTGTCCATTTATTATTATTTTTTCTTGCGTGTCCTTTATTATACATAGTTTCTTCTTCATATCTATCCCAAGTTCCATCGGGTGTATATTTATATTCTTCCCATTTTCTCTTAGGGCTTTTTCCCTATATTCTCCTTTTTTCCATTCTTATATGGTTTTTTTCAGATTCTGAAGATGAACTATAATTTAAAATTATTTATTCATTTTCATCATTTTCTGTATCTTTTTTATCGATCTTTTCAATTTTGTGTATTTGGTTATTTTCTTCTTCAACTATTTTAAGTTGTTCTAATAATTGTTGAATTTCTTCTAAATCATTTGATTTTCTTAATGTTTATATATATTCGTCTTTTATCCTCTCCATGCGGATACAGGTATAGGTATTTTTTAGGGGTGAGCATCGGGCGGGTTTGGGTGGGGTTTGTCGGGTTCGGGCGGGTTCGAGGTAAGAAAAATGGAATCCGAACCCGCCCATCTATACATCGGGTTGGTCGGGTGCGGGTTGGTCGGGTTTCGGGCGGGTTGAAACGGGTTTAGGATTTTTAATTATTTAATTTTATTCCAAAAATTTAAAAAAAAAAACCCAACGAGCCTAATTAAAATTTAAGGCTTTCAGCCCAATTAAGTACGAAAAAAAATATAACAAAAGAGGGGGAAAAAAAATCTAAGATCCAGTCTTGACAGCCCATTCTCCATAAAAAATTATTTTTTTTTGTTATGAGCGGGTCGGGTACCAATGGGTGACATAAACCAGACCCGAACCCGCCCGCTCTTATCCATCTAAAACCGAATTTTCCACCCGCACAACCCGCCAAACCGTTTCAACCCGACCGTTGCAAAAAAATTAGTAACGGGTAGGGCGGTTTCGGGCGGGTCATGCAATTTTGCTCACCCCTAGTATTTTTGACGATTCTTGATCTAATTCCTTTTTAATTATTATTTTTTCTAAATCTTTTATCTCCAAAATTTCCCCTAATTCCTTTTTTGTTATACATTTATTATTTTCTTCATTTTTTAAAAGGTCTTCTAGTTGTTCTTGAATAATTTTTATTTTATTAATATCTTCATTTTTATCTATTTCCTTTCCTCTGCTTATATTATATAATGTTTCTTTAATGTCTTTTATTTCATTTTGTCCTTTTTATGTTCTATTGCAAGTATAATTTGCAAATTTTTTCTGTATTTTCTATTAGTGGAATAACATTTTTGTTTATTTCTTTCGTCATTCTTTCTAATTCTTTGAATCCTGATTCTAATTCTTCGGATAATCCCATTATCCTATGTAATTTTCTAATTCTTGTTTTAATCTTTTTATTCTTTTTCTAACTAATTCTTGTTGATAAATAAGATAATTATTTTGCTCTAATTCATAGTTGTCATGCTCTAATTTTTCTAATATTTCTAAGTATTTTCTTAGCTCGTAAATAGCTTGTTTTATTGTTAATACTCTATTTGTCATTAAAATAGTATTTTGCTACAATGATATACGATGTATGTGTCAAATTTTTGTGTTCATTTAGCATTTCTCTTTTTAAAATGACTTCTCCTACCCCTTGACCTATTTCATACATCCCTACTTTCTCACTCCAGTTTCATGTGTCTGTTCCTTACGCTGTTGTTTCTGACTGACGCTGCTGGTCTCTTTCTTTCACTATTGTGTAAGTAAATTTTCTCTCTCAATTTTTTGTCTTTTCAACTAGGGGTGTAAGCGGATCTGATCCGATCCGTGAACCCGGTGGATCCAAACCGATCCAAATCGATTTTGGTGGATTGGTTAGGATCATCGGATCAGATCTGATTCCAAAAACGTCGATCCTAACAGGATCGGTTCGGGTCTCGGATCCGAGAAATTTAATCCGATCCGATCCGAATCCTATAAAATATTTATTGTTAAATTATTTTATATAATATTAATATATTATTATATAGATATTTAATATAATTAATAATTAAATATGTTTATTTTATTTTATTTTTCTAATTTTTTATTAATATTTAAGTGTAAATAAAAAAAAATTAATAGGTAACCCGATGATCCGAACCGATCCGATTGTGATCGGTTCGGTTGGATCCGTAGTTGGAAATTTGACAAATCTGAACCGATCAAATTTGATCGGTTCGGATGATGAAACCCTCAAATCCGATCCAAACCGAATTCGATTACATCCGTATTTTCAACCTTGCTTTATTATAGAATAGAATTTTCAATTGCTATTCTCTCCCTTTACATGCTCGCACTTCTCAATTTACATGCTTGCACTTTTTTTTGTCTCATGCATTTTGTCTCAAGTGCATTTTGTCTCACGTAATATTAACACTATCTAATTATAATATACTAAAGTAATATTAACATAACGTAATAAAAATAAAGTTCCGTTCCATTGAAAGGAATGAGATGTGGGTGGGGGTTGTGTTCTTGACCAGAATTTGAGGATTAATTAAGAAAAATCAATAATTAAGAATTCCTATGTGCAAATGAGGTAAAGTTTAGAGAGTGTATATACACTTTTCCCAATACTATAAAGTATATTTTTGTTTATAAGGTGATTAAAAGATACCCAACGAAATCTGAATTATAATAAAGATGTTATTGTTCTTTCTTCACAGTTCCTTGAAATCATAAGAAGACAAAATTAGCACAATTGGGGTTCAATTGAGTGTCCTAATTCGTGAATTAGAACAAATTCACGAATTATAATATTAAAATGAGCAAAATAGAATAACAAGAGACAAAATACACAAACACCAGCAATGTCTATTGAAATATTGCACATTAAGGAAGGAAGAACACTATAACATAGATCTAAATGTAAGATGATATGGGAGATTGTTACCAGATGTAACCAGCAATGTTGCTGAAATTTGCGGCACCAGAGATCGAAATATACGAGAACAAGCAACTAAGTAACTCATTTCAGACAGCACTTTTGGGACAAAGCATCTGAAAAAATATTAAAATAAAAAGTTTCAGAACTTTTTATTTGATAGGCAAAAAGTTTAAGATACTTATAAGTTACAATTAGAAAACTTTCTAGGAAGTAATTTCTAACAAAGTAAAAAAGTATTATGTGTAATCTAAAACCTATTCTAAAATGATGCAGAAAAAAAAGGGGTATTAGAAATTAGAATTGAACCTCGATTCACAACCAAACCTCCTATGCACCATAGACATAGGAGGAGGAGGAGCGAGTGCAGCAAAAGTGCAGGGGGTATGAAACCGACCTCCCTCCTATGCACCATAGCATGGGGGGGCGGGTATTTTGACCTTCCTTTCGAGCACCAGTAGTGGGAAGTATTTCATGGATTGCTAATCCAAATCATCATCAAATGATCCCGTATCAAGCGGTATCGCAAGATCCCACCTATCCCCCCAAAACCTTTACAAAACATGGAACTTTGTTGTGTGACAATCTCAAGAGTGCAACCAAACCGTTTGTATTTCATTTGCAAACCACTCCAATAGAGACATCTTTTCCTGAACCTCATAATCAGCAGAGCTCCCAGGATCCATAAAATTGCTCTGGTCAGCCTCCTGTTCCTTGTTGAAGTGCTTAATGACAATCTCACCATTAGCATTATTTTTTAAGACATATCTATTCATATCCAGATTTTCCCAAACAATAAGTGTCTCAACAGATCCCATTTCCAGATCTTGTATAGTAGCATCAACACCGTAAACAAGCTTTCCAATATCCTGGCTGAATTGCTCAAAGTACTTTCCAATCAATCGTTTCTCTTGAATAAACTTTACATTGGACAGAACTTCAGCAGATAGCCCAATAGCCTGATTAAATCCATCCTCCCCTCCACAAGATACATCTACAACGTTAATTATTTTTGCCTGAAGTCGAGGATCAAACATATCTGACTGACTAAGCTCGGTTTTGTAATCATCAGGACCAGCAAGTATTAATCCAGAAACATTGGGCTGGCTGGTAACAGGATTGATATAAAATTGGGTTGCAAGCTCGGCCGTCTTCCTCACATAGTTATGACGCTTTTCCATGCGAAGACGGGAAAACCGTAGAACTGGTTGCCCAACTCTTCCGTGTTTCTTTGGGAGATCCACACTAAATTTACCAAGCACCTCTTTTTTATTACCAGTCAAGGTCCCAAACAGAGTGCCATTGCCATTCATGACAATAAAACCAGACATGTCATCAGACTCTAGGAGCTCTTTCAGAGCTTCCGTGTGAAACTTGTTGTCACAAAGATAGAGAGACGCATTGATAGGTCTGAAGGGCTCCAAATCAATGGTCACCTTCTTTTCCTTTCCATCTTCTGTCATAATCGTGCCAGTATACAAAACAAGCCCATTTGGAGGAACCTTGTTATAAAGCTTAAGCCTTTACCG
Organism: Sophora flavescens; assembly: GCA_030762895.1. Taxonomy (NCBI): domain Eukaryota; kingdom Viridiplantae; phylum Streptophyta; class Magnoliopsida; order Fabales; family Fabaceae; genus Sophora; species Sophora flavescens. The sequence continues at coordinate 27,502,512 of CM061063.1, read as the reverse complement.
AGAAGAAGTGATTGCACGAAGAACAGACTGTCGATTCACCTTGCTTTCGATGTTTGAAGCAGCTCCAAACTCATCACCAAGCATCTTGGTAACACGAGCTATTTGATCACGTGGGGGCATGATAAGGGAAATCATGCTCGTCCCATTTCCATCGGCGACCTCAAGAGCCTTGATAAGTCTCTTGATCTTCCACACCTCAATGTTCTTATCGGACTCTCGAAGCAGACCATCTTTGATGAATAATAGGCAAGTAACCCTGAAAGGAATGAGGACAACAAATAAGCCATATCCGGATTGATGAAAATTGAAAAAACATAAAACTCAAAGTTGATCAATTCTTAAAATGTAAAGGAATCATATTATATTTCTAAGCTTTCCTCTTGAAAAAAGAATCAATTCTTGATCATTATTTTTCTGATGCTACAAAGACCGATGAAGAAATGTAAATAAATACCTTAAAATACCCAAAGCAAAAAAGCACCTCCCTGATCCAAGGTGTAAACAGCAGAGAAAAAACTATAGTAACCATGAAGTGATGAACAAAAAGTATAGTAAAGTGAATAAATTTGCAATTGCAAGCCTTGAAACACATAACTATAAAGCCAGTGAAGACACGTTTCTTGTCCCTGATACTTTGGCGGAGGATACATACCCCATCACCAAAAACCTATAAATATAAAGCCATCATCCAAAAAACTCTAATATTGCGCATCTTCAAATCTAAAGACCAGAATCGCATACCAGGTGGAAGGGACGCAAACGACGGGACGCCCAAGCGCGACGCCTTACACACGTAGGCGACATGGACTCAAGAGTTCGACGCAGGGGGCAGAGGGGAATTAGTTGCAAATCGTAATTTTTAGTCACAGGGGCTTTATTTGGGGCTGGGCTTTTTACTTGTTTGTTTTCACCCTGCGTTGGGCTTTATGTATACAAATAAATTGTAGGTAAAAAATGTTTTAAAAAGTTTTGGGTGAGCCAAGGCTCTCTTGTCATTGAAAATTCTAGTTAAATTTTGTAAAATGATAAGATTAGATATTGTTTATAAATATAATTGTAATACATGTTTATTGTTTTTAAATATAAGACGACAAAATTGAAATTAAAGAGTTTTATTAAGTGGGAAATAAATTAAGATAAGCACAATACAAAATAACCTATACTATACATGATAATTTAAAAGGACATGGTTTGTTGTGATTCAAAATTTGTAAAGGAATAGAAAAATATAAATTAAAGAAATTGATAGAAAAATTTAAAGTTAAGCATAGTTCAAAAATAATGGATAAGTTGTCAAAAAAATATTACGAAAAGTATAATAATAAGATATTGCTTTAATAAAATCCCATGGATATCCATATTAGAAAAGCAAAATAAAATCAGTTAAATGTTTTTCATGACAAAGAATGGATAAAATGAAGTTATAGTAAAATAAAAGCAATATTGCAACCTTTATAAATTTTTGTAGAATATATATATATATATATATATATATATATATATATATATATATATATATAATGTTGAAAGGTAAAACCAAACAAATTTACATAAGTTGACATTGCGTATATACAAAACACATAGCAAAATAAAGGTCTTGGTCACGTACTAAATACAGAAGAAAAGCATAGCAAAAAGTTGCATGCATAATATCCCAAAGTTTGTTTTTCAAAACATGTAATTTGCTACATAGGAAAAGGCAATATTAATTTATCCTAATACTTCTCCTTCTTGATCTTTGGCATAATCTTAATTGAGGAGTACCGAGGGGATGTCATATCAACCAAATGAATATCACCATCATCAGTTGAGGCAGGCCTCTTCATTGGGGTAACATTATTTGAGGTTGAAATATCATTATCAATGTCATCGGTACCATATTGAAATTCCTAAAATAAAGACAAAAAAAAAATTCCAATCAATGAAAATTAACAATAGTGAAATAAGGATACACAACATGTAAAATATTTTTTAATGTAGCTATTAAATGAAGAATGTGGTTGATTTCATTGATTTTTTCACAAGCAACAAAAAAAAAAAAACAATAGACATGTGTAGAAATAATGTAATTGATATAGTATAATCCTACTGTGGATACTACTGCTAGTGTATTATGGCATAGGAGTGAAGGAACAATGATAACTAACAAATTTACACAAATGAAATAGCAACTACTTAGGTGCAACCTGTATAAATAAAGACAATTCAAGATGCAGCCTTAATTATGTTGCAAACCATAATTAATGTCTTTAAGGTTATATGATGATGGACAGAAAACTATGAATACAAACCAAAAGTAAGATATGTTCTTTTAAAATTCAATAGTAGCATAAAAAAAAAATGCAACAATTGTGTTTGCAACTCATATACAACATATAAAAATGGGATTACATAATATATTTCACACTCAAAATCTCCAAGAGCTAATAGGTCTTCACATAGAAATTTATCCAAAGAACATTTCAAAAGGCATAATATGTGAATCATGCATTATGTTCAGCACACATAAACTATATAATGACAAAAAATTAGACCTGAACACACTAAAAAAGAGTAGAGTTCAAAATATATTCTAATTGAAACCTTATATAATATATATTTATCGGTTGAACATGACTAACCTTTCCGACTGTTGTTGGTGAAATATTACTCACCGAATCACCAAATTCAGAATCTTGCATTATAAAAAACATAATTATATACTAATGAATTGACATAATTGAGAAATATAAATTTTAGCATTATAATATAAAAAGATGTTGACTGATGATGCAGCTATGGTTTTTTTTTTTTACTTACATTGTCTATGGTAGACATTTTGGAGAAATCTTGTGAATCAATGTTAGTAACATAATCTTCCGAAGTTGTCTCCTAAAAAAATGAACATTATATATAAAGATTTGTTAAAAGTAATGAAAGAAAAAGTAATTTATAAAGTTTGATAATATACATTAGCCTTTGGTATAGTAGACATGTAAGATTTGATAAGTTCAGCATCATCAATTATTTTCTTGAAAGTAAAACTTGAAGATGGTGGATTGCTTTTGATGAAATCATTGACTTCAACTTTGAAAATATATGTGTTTTTCACTAAACGCTCAAGCTCCTTGGGAACTCCATCATCATCACCTTGCTGCCAAAAAATGAAATTAAATTAAATAGTTATGTTTGGATAAAGGTATTTACTAAAAAATAATGATTACTTACTTCAACCAAACGTTTTTTCAGATCACTTGCTGTTTCCTGAATAATTTGAAAGGCATGATTATCAAACAACACAAAGGATGCAGTAGTTCCATTTTGATCTATGACCGCAACATGGACCTTGTACCTATACATATAAAAACAAAATATTAGATTACATGTTGTAATTGTTCCTGCCAAGATCCGTTTTGTCAGAATCTCGGCATAGAACGTGAAACCAAGGGGATTATTTTATGATTTGGGCTTGACAGAATTCAGTGATTCCGGTCCTACGTATCCCAGTGGGAATCAAAGCCAGGCGTAGTTCTAGGTTCATCCCTTGGCGGGGGGTGATCTCGATCCCTTCATTTTGTGTCGGACGAGTACTAGGGAGCAAGGACTGTTTCATAGTCTCTTGGTTGACGCTAGTTCCTCTAACACGCTTTAGGGAGAGTCCCCGGTGTTCAGTGAAAAGTTCCCCTCTTCTTGTGAGGGGTACTGCCCCCTTTTATAATTTCTGGATTGGGCCGGGTACTCGGGCTCGGGGGCCGGGTTAATAACCTCGGCCAGTACACAAGCCCCCCAAGCTCTGAGCTTAAACAAGCGAAAGAGCTGACAAGTATTAAACCGAGCTGATACTTCGGCCATGTGGACTTTCTTCCTTCCTTATTTCAAGCTGTTACTTCAACCGAACCTGCCTTCCTTTTTGTATTTTAAGGCTTTGAACTCGGCCTCATTTTTACTTTCGGCATTGTGCTCGGTTCCTTTAATAATTTCAATGGCTCGAACTCGGCCTTCAGGTTCAGACTTGGCCTCAAACAATTTAATGGCTCGTACTCGGCCTTGAGGCTCAGACTTGACCTTAAATAATTTAATGGCTCGTACTTGGCCTTGAAGCTCAGACTTGGCCTTAAACAATTCAATGGCTCGTACTCGGCCTTCAATAATTTGCCTGTCGAGTAAATACTTCGGCAAGATAAGAGAAAATAAAGCAATATTCACAATAAATTCTTTTATTGGATGGAGTCCGCGGTGTGCCTTGTTAAAACCTCCCCGGTCAAAACCCCTTTTGGGACAAAATACCGAGGTAGGAAAAAGAGTACAAGACACCGAGCTATATACATCAACTGCAGCTTAGTGCAGTGATCGGGCTGTGATCCAAGCTGGAACTTCTCCAACTCCTCAATGGGCTATGTCAATTCTCGGGTCTAGTTCAACAGAGCTGACAGAAGACTTGTCTTTTCCCCTATCTATTCATAATTAGTACTAGTTGAGAGATACTCGGCCGAACTATGTTTCGGTGGAGGAGTTTTGAATGAGGGGGTAAGCCCCCTATTTATAGAGATCTCTCAGGATCAAGCTCCGAGATAAGCGGAGTAATATTAGGATCAGGTCCCTGATTCTGCGGGGTGATATTCGGATCAGTCATTTATGACTGATCCGCGAGGGACCGAGATGTCCCTCCCTAGCGGGGCGAGTCTGAGTACTTATCTTCGGCTAGCCCGGTGTGCTGATATGTCCTCGGCCTTGGAGGAGTTCGGGCTAGGGCCCATAGCCGGGGTAAGCTCGGTCAACCCGAGGTATAGGCAAGTCCTCGGGATTACATTCTCGGCCAGTACACAAGCCCCCCGAGCTCCGAGCTTGAACAAGCGAAGGAGCTGATAAGTATGAAACCGAGCTTATTCTTCGGCCACACAAACTTTGTTCTTTCTTGATATTCGTATTTGATTTCAATAATTTACAGGCTCAAACTTGGCCTTTAGAGTATAATCGACTCGAACTCGGCCGCCAGGCTCAAACTTGGCCTTTAGAAGATAATTGGCTCTAACTCGGCCATGAGGCTCAAACTTGGCCTTTAGAATATAATCGGCTCGGACTCGGCCGCCAGGCTCAAACTTGGCCTTTAGAAGATAATTGGCTCTAACTCGGCCATGAGGCTCAAACTTGGCCTTTAGAATATAATCGGCTCGGACTCGGCCGCCAGGCTCAAACTTGGCCTGTAGAATTTAATGGCTCGTACTCGGCCACCAGGCTCAGACTTGGCCTGTAGAAGATAACCGGCTCGGACTCGACCGTTGGCTCGTACTCGGCCACCAGGCTTAGACTTGGCCTGTAGAAGATAGCCGGCTCGGACTCGGCCGCCGGGCTCAAACTTGGCCTGTAGAAGATAACCGGCTCGGACTCGGCCGTTGGCTCGTACTCGGCCACCAGGCTCAGACTTGGCCTGTAGAAGATAACAGGCTCGGACTCGGCCGCCGGCTCACACTTGGCCCTCTCGATCGCTCGAACTCGGCAAACGGCTCGTACTCGACCGCCGGGCTCACACTTGGCCCTCTCCGACCGGCTCGTATTCGCCCAACGGCTCGTACTCGGCCGCCGGGCTCAAACTTGGCCCCCTTCGACGCTCGTGTTCGGCGAACGGCTCGTGACTCGGCCGCCGGGCTCAAACTTGCCCCTCTCGATCGGCTCGAACTCGGCCAACGGCTCGTACTCGGCCGCCGGGCTCAAACTTGGCCCCTCTGACTGGCTCGAACTCGGCCAACGGCTCGTACTCGGCCGCCGGGCTCAAACTTGGCCCCTCTGACTGGCTCGAACTCGGCCAACGGCTCGTACTCGGCCGCCGGGCTCACACTTGGCCCCTCTGACTGGCTCGAAATCGGCCAACGGCTCGTACTCGACCGCCGGGCTCAAACTTGGCCCCTCTGACTGGCTCGAACTCGGCCAACGGCTCGTACTCGGCCGCCGGGCTCACACTTGGCCCCTCTGACTGGCTCGAACTCGGCCATTAAAATAAGACGCCTGATTCGTCCTCATCATTATCATAAGACCCCTTTGAGGAACAATTAATGCGGCAATCATTGGGCCTCCATGAACGTAGGCATTTGAAAAACAGGGCCAGTATTAGCTCCACGATTTCCTCCAGTTGATTCTCCAATTTTTTTTATTTATTATTATTATTTTTTTGAATACCCATTAATGCTGATTGGTTGGGAGAATATACCTTATCTGCATTAAAAACTGATTGATAGTGCGTACTTTGGGGAACAATTAATGTGGCAATCATTGGGCCTCCCCCTGAACGTAGGCATTTGAAAAACAGGGCCAGTATTAGCTCCACGATTTCCTCCAGTTGATTCTCCAATTTTTTTTTTTTTGAGTGCCCATTAATGCTGATTGGTTACTGCCTTATCCAATGAGATAGATTTTGAGTGCCCATGCCCATTAATGCTGATTGGTTACTGCCTTATCCAATGAGATAGATTTTGAGTGCCCATGCCCATTAATGCTGATTGGTTACTGCCTTATCCAATGAGATAGATTTTGAGTGCCCATTAATGCTGATTGGTTACTGCCTTATCCAATGAGATAGATTTTGAGTGCCCATGCCCATTAATGCTGATTGGTTACTGCCTTATCCAATGAGATAGAGAGCCCTTGATTTGCGGTCATGTCCCCAGCATTCACTCCAGCCGTTATTCCCCTCTCCTCACTAATTCCAAATCCAGCGCTCCTTTGAATTAATTGGTTGGAAGAAGATCTGCCCCCACTGTTTTCAATAGAATGGTTGGGTGGGATCCCTTGATTTTCTCCATCGAAACCTCATCCTCCTTGATTCTAGGAGATATCCGTTCCACTAAATCCGTTACTTCGCCCTCCAAAATCGTTAGTGTTTTGCCTCCCCCCTCTCATCCTTCAACCACGGAGGGCCTCCTCCCGCCGCCATCCTCCGTGACTCTGCTCGCAGAGCAACACCCCAAACCTCCGTGATTCTGCTCGCAGAGCAACACTCCAGCCGCAATGAAAGTAAAACTTCGAGAACACATCCACGTCTCACATGGAGAGAACACACTCACGTCTCACCATGGTTTGTGGTATGGGAAAGTTTTGCTTCGATTCCCACAGACGGCGCCAAATGTTCCTGCCAAGATCCGTTTTGTCAGAATCTCGGCATAGAACGTGAAACCAAGGGGATTATTTTATGATTTGGGCTTGACAGAATTCAGTGATTCCGGTCCTACGTATCCCAGTGGAAGTCAAAGCCAGACGTAGTTCTAGGTTCATCCCTTGGCGGGGGGTGATCTCGATCCCTTCATTTTGTGTCGGACGAGTACTAGGGAGCAAGGACTGTTTCATAGTCTCTTGATCGACGCTAGTTCCTCTAACACGCTTTAGGGAGAGTCCCCGGTGTTCAGTGAAAAGTTCCCCTCTTCTTGTGAGGGGTACTGCCCCTTTTATAATTTCTGGATTGGGCCGGGTACTCGGGCTCGGGGGCCGGGTTAATAACCTCGGCCAGTACAGTAATAATATTAAAATTTAATTGTATTTGTGAAAATTTTAACAATTGGTAAGTTGAAACAAATAAAAGTATATGGAAAAAAGGTAATTAAATTTATTTAACATACAAAAGTGAAAAATAGAGTAAATTTTACAATAACTCCATTTATAAATATAAAATGAAAATATATTATAAGAAAGCATACATTGGCAAAGTCCTTGGGGATCATGCCACTTCTGTAACATCCTAAAATTTTAATATAATTATTTAAATAAAAAATTGGTATGAGGTTTTAGTGCAAAAAAAAAAATCAAAGAAGTAGTGCTGAATAGAGGGCCGCACAGATCCAAAAAATATTGGCAAAAAGAAGGAAGATTTTAGTGAAGCACTAGCATTTGTCATAGTTAATTCCTTAGACTTCCATGGTATAAATTTTAAAAGGTTTGAGTATGAAATTAATCTTACCGACGGACATGTCCCTTGGTAATCTTCAAACAGATTTCCGACAGACTACTCCGTCGGTGATCCGTGCTTCATAGCTTCCAATAAACGACATTTAAAATTTTATTATTGAGTTTCTTATTACCGACGGAAAAGACCCTCAATAAGGATCTGACTAAATTACCGATGGAAAAAATTGTCGGTATCGTGGCAGCCTATTGAGGACATTACCAGTGGAAAATCCATCGATGATTACCGACGTATAACTATGACCTGGTTATCGACGGATTTGAGTCCGTTAGAAAGCCGTTGAAAACATGTCATTACTGACGCTTTTTGGACGTTTCCGACGATTTTTGTCCATATGTAATACACGGATCTTTTGTAGTTTGCTAGCATGGAACACTTACCACCGCGGCCACATGCCGATATAAGTCCATTGAGGCAAATGACAAGACCATGCCATGAATAAAAATAAGTAAACAAGGAAACTTTGCAAATTGCAAACAAACGATTGAACATAATGGCATTCCTCAACAATCCATCGTGATGATATTTTCATTTCCTGCATGTTTCTAGACAAATCCGTAAGATTCTTATTCAACCATTCTTTTTATAAGCCAGATTAATTGTATTAATAGGGACCTACTAGAGATACTCCAATTCATGTATTCTTATTCAGCCATTGATTTGATTTAGCCAAGCAGCTAAACCCGTAGCAAAGAGGGGTGTGCTCCATCATCCATGGAATCCGATATCTGGCTCTTCCTCCTTATCCGACCTTCATCCAGACTTGCGTCAGAGAATCGAGCTCCGACTATCACAATGGTGGGTTCCTTTGACCGAGCCTCTTCCGCATGGTGGAATTAATATATTGTTTTATGGTGGAATATGTTCATTATTGCTCAATTCGAAATTGTTGTTATATGTTTTTTTTTTCCTTCATGGGTTTATTGAAATGATTTTAAATGTCATGTACTTCAATTGTAGTTGGTGGATAAGGGTCGAGTTAAAGCAATTTGCATGTTATCGGTCTCTTATTGTGGGATCTTGTTGAAAGTATCACGAAGGAATGAATTTTTATTTTTTTTACAGACAAATGTTAGTTGTTAGTTTGTTATGCTTATAAAAAAAAATCTTAGTAAGGGTGAGATATAAATTTTGCACCTTATATCTCCCAACACTTTTACCGAAACCACATTAATCACCTTATAAATCTTCGAATAATTATGAAAAGTAATATATTGTAGTCATACTATTTTCATCTTTATAAAAAAGAGATCTTCTTAAAAAATGCATCAATTTTTTATGCTTGACCATTTTTTTCCTCAACATAAATGTACCCTCTTAAAACACCTAAAATTAATTACATAATGATATTTTATTATTTTTGAGGGTGCTATGATAATATTGTTACATTGAAAAAAAATAGTTAAACTTTTTTAGTTTACGTATAAAAATATTAAATAATAGATATTATTACCAAAATATTCTAAAAAACTCGTGAATAGAATATGTCCTTCAGTCATTCACAATAAGGGTGGGAATTGGCCAGGTCAGGCCAGACTTTAATTAAATACGTCTGACCTACATAAAAAAAATATGGCCCGAGCCTGACCAAAAAAATATGGTCTGAGCATGTCCTGTTACCTGACATAGGCTACTTTTTAAGGCCTGACCTGATCTTTTATCTTTTTAAAAGTCTGATATGACCTGAAAGTCTATTTAAAAGCTTATTTCTTATTTAATAAGCCAATATAAGCCTATTTTTTAAAAGACCAACAAATAAACTAACATACATTTATAATTAATAATAAAAAATTAAAATAATTAAATATTAAAAATTAATATTAAAAATAATAAAAATAATATTAATATTAATAATTAATATTATTAACATTAATAATTATGATTACTATTAATATTATGATTAATTATTAAATTAAATTAAATTAAATTAAATTAAGCCATTAAACCATAAAACATATTAAGTGGAAACAAATAATGAGGCATCATATGGGCTTTCTTAATTATTCATCCAATGTTTAAATCACCTATTTGTTTTCTTCTATTTATAGAATGATGGTCTCCTTCGTATGTATACTTTGAATGATGTGTAACATGTTAAGCTCTTCCACCTTCTTTATATAAAAATTAATAGAATGTTTTGTATCATTGTTATATTATGATATGATTATGATTGAGAGATGCAAAACTAAATTACATTACCCTATAATCATATAATAACCAGATTGTTCACGTAAAGGGAAGTTACATATGCCTTAATAATTTTATTTTTCTTGTTGATGTGACTTCTGGCTGGGAAAAGAAGCAGGGAAAAGAAGTCTGAGAACATTGTTTCGATGATGCGTTAATAACAAAGAAGAGAAAGATATTGAATTAGTGGTTTCAAAGGTAAAGTCATCCGGACACAACCAAGAAGACAATATGGTAATCTAATATAAACTGACAAATCTCTAATAATCCCTTCAATATAACCCTCATTTGTGAAAGTCTTTCTTCTCTCTTTGGTCTCCCTTCTCTTTTTTCTCTGTTCTATGTGCGTCGCTGCTCAGCCATGGAGCCAAGCGCCCCGCTCACAGCAGAGACTGAGACGTCCTCGAACAATGGTTCTCCTCCATCTTACGCTACAAGCTCAGGTCAGTTAAAATTCAAATTTCATTTCCCTCTTAGGTTTCTATTTGATTTCACTTTCAATCTTCTATAAATAGTGCTTTCCCTTTCCTTTGAAACCATCAACAACACGCTGGTAACACGAAGATGCAAGTGAAGGCATGTTTCCTCATATTCTTTCATGTATATTCCATCCCCTCTGCTTTTAAGAAATAAATAAGAATTCTGCATTTATCTTTCTGGGGTAACTCTTTCTTTGCCCACCTATTGTTTGATGAAATGCCACACACACGTATACACCAAGTGCATTGAGGCTTGAGTTGTCAATCTATTATAACTGAGTCAAATCTGTATTTGTATTTCAATTGGGTTGGAATCATCTTTTTAACTTGCAAAACCAAATATTTTGCTGCATAATCTCTGATTCTTCATATTGATTCCACAATTTTTTTTATTATTCTGTTGCAACACCCGACAATTCGGATGGTGTAATTTACCTGTAGTGTTGGTTTTCTATCCAATGAGCTCTGATTTATTTTTTCGTTCGTTGATACATAAAGAACCCACTGTGAATTTGGCAAGTTCCCATACTGGTGCCGCTGAAGCAGTTAAATTTGAACTTTCATATTGAATATAATTATTTTGTACTTGTTGTGACAGGTAGTGCCAATTATGCAAATTTATCATGTGTAACTTATGAGTCAACAAATTATATTCAGCTTACCATCTAATGAATTACATGGTGACTATAATGCTTTGAGTACAACTATTACGGACAATTATGATTCATTATCGTGTGATACTAAAAGTTTACTTCTTGAATTTTATTTTTTAATAGTTATTTCAAAGGAATATACCTAGCCCGTGTGTTCCACGGGTCAGAATACTAATTCCATTATAAAGAATTCTTATGAGACATCAATGTGCTTTGGCAGCATGAATGAGATACCAGTTGAAAACTTGTAAAAAAAAAGGTTCAACACAACAATGCTTCATTGGGAGTTAGTGCCATATCTCTGAAAGTATACGTGTGAAGCAAGTCAACATTCTATAAATACACAAGACAATATGGTAATTCCATTATGAAGAATTTTTATGAGACATCAACGTGCTTTGGTAGCAGGAATGAGACATCAGTTGAAAACTTGTAAAAAAAAATAAGGTTCAACACAACAATGCTTCATTGGAAGTTAGTCTCACATCTCCGAAAGTATACGTGTGAAGCAAGTCAACATTCTATAAATACACAACAAATTACATTACTTATAAAAATTTAATAATAATAATAATCCTAGTTTGGTCAAAATGCATATTATTATGTTAAATGTTAAATAACTAATAAATAATAATACAATATATATTAATATATAATATAATATATGATATGATATAAAATATACTATTATTAAAATTATTATATTATTATTTGTTTATTTATAAACAGACCGGCTTACTAGGCCTAAAAGATTTTTTTATAAGCCAAAGCCTATACTGTTTAACTAAAAAGACTTTTTGAAAAGTCGAAGTCTAATCTTTTTATCAAACGAGTGTCATAGGCTGTGATCTTACTTAAAATAAAAAAAAAAACAACCTCCTAGTGAGGCATCTACCCCCGGAGAATGGTAAAATCGGTGGTAGAGGAAAAAAGACGAGATCCAAGGTGAGGTCGTCGAAGGAGATGGGTTGATCCAACGAGGGACGCCTAAGTGAAAGCCGAATGCGAGGCAATAATAAAAAAATAACTCTACTTTCAGATCCATTGCTGTGGATGCACTGATCCAATCGATTATAGGAGGGAGGCACAACTCAAAAAATAGTGCGAGCAAGTTGTTAACAAAAAAGTACATCATAAATTTCATTGTCTCTGTGAGAGAAAAAAAGAGACAAATCTGTTCTGCGATGGAGCTTACGGAGGACGAACTTGCTGAGCAGAAGCTTACGGATAGCTTCACGCAGCGGAGGGGCGGTGGTACATGAATGAATTAGCTAAACGGAGAAGTTGGAAAAACCTATAAAACACGAGCAACAGAGAATGTATCAGTGATAGCGAAAAAAACCCTCTTCGTAACCGTATCCTATTTATAGAGTGAGACGGGGAGAAGATCAAAAAACCGAGTCCACGTTATCATTTATAATTTCTTCCTGCATTTATTCTTTATTTATTAAGGTATTTATTTCTTATCATTTATCCAATTCTGTTACCATTTTCTTTATCTGTTTCATTTTTTCTTCTTTCGCCAAAATTTCAAGAACCATTTTATCTCTCCTCTTTTATTTTTATTTACTTTTTATTTTATATATTTTTTATTTTTATTTTACCAAATGGACTTTAACCGGAATAGTAAAAATTCCTTAGGCTATATTTAAGAATTTTGATGAAGATAAAATGAAGTGGTTAGTTATGAAGTGATTTAGGATGAAATGGAGTGAACATGTAAAAATATAACATTTTATTGTTTGGAAGTTTTAATAGGAAATGGAGAGATCTGACTCTATTGTTTTGAGGTAACAATAGTTAGTAATGAAGTAAGATTAATTAAGAAATTTACATCCAATATTGCCCTCCTTAATTTCCATTGCCTGCAACAATATTAACCGGTTAAAAAGCTAAGAAACGGACGACCAAGTAGACAAGCATGGTTTCTTCATAGGATGGGTTCATGTGGGGCATGGAATTGTGTATCTTTTCTGCATTATTTCAATGAGATTAACTCAATTTTTTTTTCAAAAAAATAGGCCCCTCAAAAAATAAACAACATAGTACTCTACCAAAAATAGAAGAATGATCTTCTACCAAGTTACCAAACATGTATGCTAAACTACCATCTCTCGTGAAAAAGAGAAAGTATTATAACATGTTTTAATTATTTTGTTTTTGAAAAAACAACTTAGTAGTAAATGAAGAACAAATGATGGAGGGATAAAACAAAATATTTGCAACTGCCAGAAAGAAGGTTGTTGAAATGTTGATAGACGTGATCAAGAGAAAAAAAAACTTATTCTAAAATGTTAAAATTGGGTTCTTGCAGTTTCATTGCATGCAGCTGTATGGTCTAAAGAACCCCATAACAGGAATTCTCCAATTGCTTACCCTGGTGTTCTTTGCTTATCGTCCAAGGGTATTTGGTCTAATTTCAAGTGTTTATGACAGCAAGTTAACTTCAAGCTAGTACAAATCAGCAAATCATCAAAACTAATCTAAATCAATAAACCAATTGGCTGAAATGGAGAATCTCATCTTTCCCCTTTCGCAACCTCAGAAGCATAGACAAATTCGTCTCATCCAAAGTAAAAGATTATATTCATTACTTACATAATGAATATAATATATCAGAGTGACTAATAACAAATAAATTACAAAGTCATGACTAAAACTAGAACAACTTAAAATTAAGGGTACATTCCTTCAAACTATCCACGTGGTATTCAAGACTTTCAGCGACTTCACATATACCTGAAGCTGAAATGTTAAACATGGGGTGAGTCCACTGACTCGGCGGCGAGAGAGTTTTCCCCAAACACATGCAGTCATGCAAGATAAGAATGAAACAATAACAACGAGTCACACAAGCACTCATCCATATATCCACGCATAATCCATCTCACTCCAGTTTTACATTAATGATATTACTAATTAATTATTAGTTGAATTAAAAAATCTTAAATATATTTAATAATACTTGACATTATTAATTATATTAAATATTATATATATATATATATGGCCTTCCTCTATATCCTTTATATAAATAAATATCAGAATTATTTTACTCATTAAAAATGTAAATTTTATTAATTATCTTTATTTGTTTAATTTTTATTTTAATATTTTTTAATTTATGTCATAGCAAATTAATTTTGAAATAGTAATTTATTATATACTTAATTTGAAATACCCATATTCAACAATGCAACTTATTGAAGATGTTTAACTCTTCTTTTTACGGGTCATATCATGTCGCCTCGTCATTTTTGTACACTACTTTGAGCAATTTTACACTCCAGTGCTGCAATTCTTAAGGCCATGATTGAGAGTTTAATGAGGGAGTGAAGTGGTTAATAATGGAGTGATTAGTAATGAAGTGGAGTGAAAAGATACAAGTATATCACTTTATTGTTTCTAAGTTTAATGAGGGAATTGAGGGAGATCCCAACCCCATAATTTGAAGGGCATAAAAATTAGAGGATTTGGGTGGGATGGAGTAGTTTAGGTTATTATCCATTACTTAATAAACTCTTAAATTAGTTAATACTTTTTAACCACTTCACTCTATTACTAATTACCACACTTCATCCTCTCAAACATAGCCTAAAAGTTCACCAAGGGTGTCTTTTGTTCAAAGCAGGGGAGGGGTTTTAAATAGCTGTTATGTTTGGTTGGGAAGAGTGGATTTTAAAATAAATTTACTTTTATATCCTTATAATTATTTATTTCAAAATAAACAAGTGAGGATATTTTGATCAATACATGCAAAATGTTTTAAAATCCATCACCTCCCCAAAAAATCCCCCCAATATTGGAGGGGGGCCAAAATTGAGTGGGAATGGATTTTGCTCCCCTCCCCTAAAAAAATGTTGAACCCAACATAAAAAGTTTAAAAAAAAAAAAACCCTCCCCTCCCCTCCACTCCACTCCACTCCACTCCACTCCAACCAACATTATGCAAATGTATCCCTGAAGCCACAAGTTCATCATATCTTTATTTACATTTTTTTGGGTACATTTATTTATTTATTTATTTATTTTCCGGAGGAAGATCTCTATCATTTGGTTGGGAAGAGTGGATTTTAAAATAAATTTACTTTTATATCCTTATAATTATTTATTTCAAAATAAACAAGTGAGTATATTTTGATCAATACATGCAAAATGTTTTAAAATCCATCACCTCCCCAAAAAATCCCCCCAATATTGGAGGGGGGCCAAAATTGAGTGGGAATGAATTTTGCTCCCCTCCCCTAAAAAAATGTTGAACCCAACATACAAAGTTTAAAAAAAAAAAAACCCTCCCCTCCACTCCAACCAACATTATGCAAATGTATCCCCAAAGCCACAAGTTCATCATATCTTTATTTACATTTTTTTTGGTACATTTATTTATTTATTTTCCGGAGGAAGATCTCTATCATTTATCTCTTTTTTTATTGGGTCGATCAGGCCAAATCATAAGTGAATAAAAAATGGAAAACCTAAATAGTTGGTCCAGCTGAAATACTTAGAAGACTCTTTCATAGAATTGCAAAAATTTATCCGGAATAAATAGCACACCAGATGGGCTAAAATGAAGGGAACCAAAGAAAATAGAACAAAACCATTTCATTCTTTTTTATTCCACTTTACTATTTTGTTTTATCCACACGTTAAACACTACCCATGTATCACTTAAATATTTTTTTTAGTACAAGATGAGATACTAACTAAAACTCCGAATATGATGATTAAGTAAAACTCTCCTAAAATTAACGACTCCAAAATTTAAACAGCTGACGTTGCAAGTAACCACCACTATTGGGTGTATGATGTATCACTCTTATTTCTAACTTGCTAAATAATGATAAAACTTTATTATTAATAAGGTCAAAAGTCAGAACTTAACACTGCTGCGACATATGACAACCAAATTTAGTCGAGGACAGGGTTGTGTTTCACTGCTTGAATAAAAGTGCATTTTAAAGAGTAAAGTATAGGATTTGTAACGGTTGATGTAAACAAATATCAACTTTAAAATTTCATAAAATACAGGTGATTGAATAACAAATAATGGATGTGCAGAATACACTCCCTTAATTTTATCTCACCTGTATAAAGAAGGTTGAAAAGAGAACCCGAAAACATGGACTGGAAACAAAAAATTCAACTCAATAATAATTCCAACAGCAAAATTTGGAGAGTAATGCTGTAGTCTTTTGTAAAACAAAGAGCAGTGTATCGTTCACTGTGATACTTGTGGAAGCCAAAATTTCAGGCACCCCAACTTCCTCAGTATCATAATCATGAAAACCAAAAATATGAAAACCGACAT
Source organism: Sophora flavescens (assembly GCA_030762895.1). Classification (NCBI taxonomy): domain Eukaryota; kingdom Viridiplantae; phylum Streptophyta; class Magnoliopsida; order Fabales; family Fabaceae; genus Sophora; species Sophora flavescens. The sequence goes on along the minus strand of CM061063.1, from coordinate 27,485,955 downwards.
ACCAATCCCACTTATTTTATCTATTTTGACATGACACGAAAGGAGCAGAAAGTTAATTTTTTTTGCCAACTCCAAGCCTCAAACGGAAATCCTCTTCCATGAGAGGAAGGCCATCCCGCAACTTGACCTTTGGTTCCCAGCCAAGCAGTTCCTTTGCTTTTGTTATGTCAGGTTTTCTCTGTCGCGGATCATCAGGAGTGTTCTCCACTATCTTTATCTCCACAGTTGGATTAATGAGCTGCCAAAACAACCACAAAGCATAATTTAAAAACTATTTTCCAAGAATTCTAGGTGAATGCTATTGAAAATGATAAAAGGCCTTAACTGACCTCCTTCACAGTCTCAGCAAGTTCAAGCATGGTAAATTCACCTGAAAAGCAGAGACACAAGTAATTAAATAAGGACAAAGAAAGTAAACACATTTTCACAATTTAAAAAAGTAAAGATACTCAAACACAAGTGTTGTAATAGAAATCTTACCTGGGTTTCCAAGGTTGATTGGCCCAGTGTCTGAACCTTCCATGAGATGGATAAGGCCATCAACCTAAGAGATATCGCAACAAACATAATCAGCTAACCAATAGTCCAATAGTAATTCAATGAAGCAAATATACAAAGGGGATACATACAAGGTCAGAGACATAGCAGAAACTGCGAGTTTGTGTTCCTGGAGATTGGACTGTCAAAGATTCACCACTGAAACACACCAACGATTACGTGAGAAATGATGGAGACATCATCAATTTAGAAATGGGGATAAGACAGAAAAAGTCACAGCTAGTCAACAAAATCAAGGTATTAAAATAACTAAATCAATACTTTATGCAAGTGAAGAGAATGCTCATTCCACACATTATGCATTCAAAGGCCTCGATGTAACCATCAGAACAGATCAAACAAGGAATGCAGAAATAACATTACAGCAATAGATACAATATACCAGAAAAATAAAAGGGTTTAATTACCGAAGTGCTTGAGCAATGAAGTTGCTGACAACACGCCCATCATCAATGTTCATGCGTGGTCCGTATGTGTTAAAGATTCTTGCAATGCGTATTTCTATGTTGAAACAATATAAACAAGTCAGTTAAATACAAAGAAAAACGTCTACAGGTATACCTTACAAAGAATGAGAGGCAATTGTGAGGAAAGGAAGACTATAACCTAGTCCATGCTGCCTATGATAATCAAACATCAAAGTCTCTGCCACACGCTTCCCCTCATCATAGCAGCTACGAACTCCTGTTAAGGACATATAATTAAGTGCTTAGACTACATCTTCATGAATATTGTATTAAAGAATTTCTTTGCCTCAAAAAGGTCAATGTCAACCTTGCATCAAGGAGCTAATGCTGATGTACACACACACACTTCAAATAATAAGCCACATCCACAAATTAGAGAGGAATGTAGGTCTTCGTGGTTTATACAGTACAGATATCTCCACTAAATTGGAGTTCATAAATCATAATCATTGTAACAAATAAAGAAGCCTAAGATATAGGTTGAGACTCAGATAAAAGCATGTACCAATAGGGTTAACATTGCCCCAATAGCTTTCAGGTTGGGGATGCACAAGAGGATCACCATATACCTCTGAAGTTGATGTAAGCAAAATCCTGTCAATAAAATAAGAACTAAGACCAACGGTAGAAGCTTAAATTATCATTTTTTCTAGAGATAAATTGCCAACCTTGCTCCAACTCGCTTTGCAAGCCCAAGCATGTTCAGTGTGCCAATCACATTTGTCTTTATTGTCTGTAAAATTATTATTTTCGTATACATTAGACAGTCTCTCAAGGTTCAGTAGAAAGATAGAACTTTCAACCAATGAAGCATGGCAGAAGTAGACATAAATACACTGCAGATTGCATAATGTAAACAATTGCATGAGATTCAATATATCTTTTATTTTTTGCTGCATATACAGCAACCAATGTCATTGACAATGCAATGAACAGTGAAGGCAACTTTTTCAAGAGTTGACATGAATATGGTAGATCTGATTATGATAAAAGACAATAAGACTAAAAACTATACCTTCACAGGATTATATTTGTAGAAAATAGGAGAAGCAGGGCAAGCAAGATGGTAGATCTGATCAACCTCAATCAACAAAGGCTCAGTGACATCTGCAAAGGGATCAGCATGATAATGTGTATCAGAAGCACTGATTTACAGACATATTTTCATTGGATAGAATCTCCCCCCTTCTTCCACTTCGTCCCGAAGGGAAACTAGGACCAATTCAGTCACATTTTCATGAAAGGCAATGCTCAACATAATATGCTAAGTACACACTACAGCATCAGTTATAGTGTTTTATTAGAACAGCTTCATACAGCGTGCTGATCAAAATTGGGGTTGATTAAGAAACAGATATATCAATTACTTAAAGTTGTCGTTTAACAACTCAAAAGCTTCTGTTGATTGCATGATCTTTCATGGCCATTTAAGTGTTCAGACTTCAATGGACTACCAATGAGACCACCCCCCCAACCACCAAAAAAAGAATAATAAATAAATAAAAACTCCAGTATATCACATGTACAACAGTTTTAACACAGATTAGTGAATAGTAAGCAAAGATGGAAATATACCATGACGGATAAGCTCAAATCTTGGATGACCGATCCATTTTTTAAGGTTGTCCTTTGACCCAGTGAAGTAGTTGTCAGCAACAATGACCTGATTAAAGACGTGGATGTTGATATAGTTGATCAAATCATAATTATATATCTCTTTTATCACATATAGGATGATGTAAAGTTATGTAAGTGGAATAGAATAGGAGAAAAAACTAGTAAACACAATATCTAGGACATAATATGCAAAAAAGATAACTAGCTGACCTCGTTTTTTTCATTTTCCATCAATCTATCGACTAGGTGAGAGCCAATGAATCCAGCTCCTCCAGTAACCAAGATTCTCATGTTGGACTATTGTCAAGAATAAAAGAAACTTTGGTGAAACAAGGCATCAAAACAAAATAAAAATGTTTATTTAATCTAAGGAATTCTGACAAAAGCCACATTCACAATCACATGACAAATTTCAATCAACAGATGTAACATGCACGTATGTCCGCATACAGTACACATACTCCTTAACCACAGGTATGCAAGAATAGATAACTGGTAAAACTTTACAATTTAACTGATAATCAGTATCAGCATACCAAAACAATAAAGGAATAACTTCTAACCACTTTTTTTTTTAATCATCCCCCACTCCCTCTGTCTTGTAAGATTCATGGTATAAAACATTAGGCTCGTAGTCATATTCTGAGGAGTAAGCTCTTATGCTTCAATTTATGAAGTTTCAGGCTTGAAGTCATATTCTGATTTGCAGTGCCAGTGCTTAAGAACAAAGTTATACTAACTTATTTATTATATTTATTACGACTACATTTTAGTATTTTACAAATGGAGAAAGCAAATATAAAAATCCAAATCTTACGACAGAACTGTGTAATCATATCATGTAACGAAATTGTGCACAACTTTTTCTACTTTACCCCAAAAAAAACTCCTTTAGATCAACAATAAAAATCTACCTAATCAAGGAAAATGACAATGAAATAATTGAACTAACATGAAATTTTCATCACATTATCCAGATAACAAATCAAAACAACAACGTGGCAAAAAACTTGCTAAATGCTAATAAAGAAAATATAAAAAATAAGTGACAGTTCACCTGGAAGAATTTGGAAAAACGCAAGGGAGATGGCAAGGGAGGTTGCTTTGGTGTTGTTACTTGATCTCCATTAGAAGAATTGGCTGCCATTGCAAAGACCTCTGAAGTTCAATTCCTGCACCAATTTCAAAGAGCTCAAGTTATTTTCACCCTTTCTGCCCATAATAGATCAGACAAATTAGATGGGTTATCAAAATTTTCATAAACAAAATCATGTGGCTTCAGATCTGTCAAAAAAAAAGGGGCTAATTGGAAAGATACAGAGAAGGACAAGTGTAAGAGCTAGCAGAAGAAGAAAGAGACCCCGATGATCACTAGCTTCAGAGAAGAGACCAACCCAAAACCCTAACCACTCTTCTGATCCAAATACTCCATGATCATAGACCCGTTTAAATAGAGACCAAGAAGAAAATTAGATCCAAAGATTGAAATTTTTTTTTTCCACCAAACGCTGAATCCAGGGGGCAAAAGGGAAAAAAAAAACTTCACACATTAACAATATAGAGAATGATGAAAAGAAATTATAAATTTGGAAGAGACTTAAAACTCACGGAAAGTTGAAGGGTGTAATGAAAGCTCCTAAGGCAACAACAACAAGAGTGACGGAAATCACACACCAAAGTAATAATAATAATATAATCATTTTTTTTTTGCAGAAAATAGTATAACAATATTCTAAGGATTTAATTGATATATCTTGTGATGTCAAGTTTTTTATACTGTTAACTAACCAATCAGAAATTGATATATCATATTAAATCTTTAATTCTTATCATAACCATCTTAAGGGCTCGTTTGGTGATCAGGATATGATAGAGACGGATACGATAAAAGAGCAAGATAGGATAAGAGTAGGATAAGATATGAGCATGATAAGCTGTTATCATATCCGACGTTTGGTACCCACCATATAACCAATCGGACAGCATATAATTTAAGTATGAATTTTAAATTTTTCGTTTTTATTTTAAATGTTTTCATCTTTTATTAAATTTTAGTTTTTTTTTTATAATTTTCAATATTTAAAATTATATAAAAAGACAAAATTATCCTTGTGATAAAATTATATATAATTTTTAAAAATTTTAAATATTGTCTGACTAAAATTAATTTTTTATATTTTTAAATATTCATTTTTTGTTTTTACTTTACATATAGTTAAATTATTAGAATACTTTTTATATTTTATAGTTTTTTAAAATAATATAAAATAACAAAATCATTATTGTTATAAAATAAAAAAAACTTAAAATGAATTATTAATATTTTTGTTATTTTAAATATTTTATATTTTATTATACCTTTTTTTAATCATATTAAATTTTATTATACTTTAAATTATTATTTTATTATACTTTAATTATTTTATGTATTATATATTTTTATATTTTATTATACTCTAAATCATCCTATCCTACTTGTTATTAGAAAAAAAAATAACTTATCTTATTCTGTTGAGTGCTAACTCAACCCTCTCTCATGATAGAATTTTAACTAGATGAACATGATATGATAAGTGACAGAATTACCTTATGCTATTAAATTTTATATAATATAAATAAATCCTGCGACATCCCATCAAGATTATCACTATGTTTGGTTGGAGGGGAATGGAGGGGAGGGGAGGGGAGGGGAGGGAATATTTTAAATTTTATACGTTTGGTTCAAATTTTGAGAGGGGAGGGGAGGGGAGGGGAGGGGAGCAAAATCCCTCCTGGATCCATTTTGACTCCCCTCCAATATTGGGGGATTTGGAGGGGAGGGGAGGTAACTTTAAAATATTTTAACTGATATGACGAAATTAACCTTAATAAAATTTAAAAATCCAAAAGGATATAAAATTAAAAAGGGTATAAAAGTAAATTAGTTTAAAAATGCCTCCCCTCCCCTTGTGAACCAAACAAGAAAAGAGTTATTTCCCCTCCCCTCCCCTCCCCTCCTCCCAACCAAACATAATATCTAACTAAAACCCCTCCCCTCCCCTCCCCTCCCCTCCTTTAAAATCCCTCCCCTCCCCTCCATTGAACCAAACACACCCTATAAAAGAATATTCGATAGACTCTTCTATATAATGGATTTTGAGTGAGTTTTTAATAAGATATATAAATAACAAATCTATTACAAAATTCCATCAAATCCTAAGACTTTTTATCCCTCATTCCTTCTCCCTCAGACTTTCTCCTCTCAACCGTTCTCTATTATTTGGAGGGTACTTACCACTCTTCTTGCAATCTTTGCTCTTGCTGTGCAACTATTTTCTTTCATTTTTGGCTTCCTTTGCATTGATGCTTGCATATTTATTTGTTGAAACCATATAACCTGCACGAATTGGTTATTGCAATAGGTATTAACATGAATTGGTTGAAGGCTACAGGCGTCGTACACATGGTTTCTGGGTTCTATAATAATTTAATAATTATTACGGTTTCTGGGTTCTATAATAATTTAGGGTTATTGTTATAACTATAATCTAGTACAAAAAGAAACCACGTACTTTCAGTGCAGCTAGTAGAGGGCTACACGATTTTTGGGTTTTCTATTTTCTTTCTTCATAATAACTTAGGACTACTATTCTTTCCCCTTTTTAACCTATTTGGAGATCGATGGGTTGAAATCAAGACAATTTTTGGGATTTAAAAAATTTGGGTTAATAATTTGGGATTTTTAAATCTCGATTCACAATTTTTAAATGTGTCTCCATTTCTATTCAAGATATAAGTAGAATTTGTGTTAACGTGTGTAGCACTATATAACTTTCTTCATACAAAATGTGTTCTTATAAATTTCCATTCGAATCAATATGTAAAGAAATGCTACTTAGGAGGAATCAACTTCTGTTAACATGTGTAGCACTACATAAATTTCCAATCGAATCAATATGTGGAGAAACGCTACTTAGGAAGAATCAAATTGGCTGTTAAAATATTAGAAAAATTGTATTGGATTTTAGTTTTTAATTAAAAATTATTATTTCTTTGTTATATTTTCTATTGACTTTTGTAACTTTGAATCTTTACTAAAAAATCATGTATTCCTATCAAAACTTATAAATTTCATTCAAATATTATAAATCCATATAGTTTATTGAAATTATATGAAGTCTTATGATATAACAATCTTTAAAAAAAAAATCTTAAAAATCATTATATTCTTATATTATCTTTTAAAATTTACAAGACTTTTTATAATAAAAACAATCTTTTAAAATCTCAATCCAATAGGTCCCAAAATTTAAATGGGAACATAATTCACAGTCACACACTTTGTCTCTATCACGCACATATTGATGAAGAATTCATCAGCACGTTGTTGGAGACGATACCGAATATACTGGTGCTGCATGTACAAGACTGTCGTGGGGGTGCCACTTGTCAATCATGGACCAACGTCTTGTTAATGTTGAATTTGGAGGTGGACACTTCACGCTTCACAAGCTGAATGTTCATCTCATCCATCTCATGTTGTCTGTCACCATCTCCAATTTAAAATAAGGTTTAATGAATATTTTCGCTTTGCAAATTAGAGGTTATTCAATTTTAGTCTCTTTAATTAAAAAAAAGAAAAAATTAAGGTTACATGTCTCTTCTAGGGTAAGAGACTATGATAAGTCTCTTACCATACACCATTGGATTAATATATCCCACATCATACTATGCACATACAATATGCTATCATTTCTCCTCTTCTATCTCTCACCCCCACCCCAACTAAACCCACCGTCCCCCACCACCTTCAGCCTCCCCATGTCTCATCCACCAGCACAAGACGTTGTCGCAGCCTCATCCACCGGCACCCCACCACGGAAAGACCACCGCCTGAAGGTCCGATATCTCGCGACCCTTCCCCAGTTGTGGGTCTTCCCATCCCTCCTCCATCATCTCCATGTTTCCCTCTCCACACATCTTCCCTTTCCCTCTGCTATGTTGTTCGACCCCTAATTGTTTTGGTCACACCGAACGGAGAAGATGCTGCGCTGGGGCGGGCGGGATTGGGTGGGCACGGAGCGCCACTGTTCAATAACTCCAGCGACTCGCTATGTCTTTGTAGATCTGCCGAGGACCAACTCCTGATCCACGATGTGATCACACGCTATTGTCACTACCTCTCAACAATTATCACAGTGGTTGATGAGTTCTTAGATGCCTCCTCGTCACGACGGGGCTCTCATCGGAGTTCCGCTAGCGATTCCATCTCCTTCCTCGATACACAGTTCCACGAGAATGTCAGAGTTCCGATCATGATGCTGCGACGACGGAGACCAACATCGGAGAAGGGAGATACTGTTGGGGCGCCACCACTGTGAATCAGAGGGATTGCAGGAGGGGTTACGGAGGTAGTTGAGATTATCTAGTGTGGAGGATGCATGATATGAATATGGATAGAGATTAATCCAATCACAATCAATTGTGTTGCATGGTGGGAGAGATCATAAGGTCTCTTACAGTAGAATTTGTATATGTTGTCTCTTAAAACTTTGAAATTCGTTTTTGTCGTTAGGGTATTTTTGTTGGGTGATCACGTCACAGACTAAGTGCCACATGTATAAAAATGTTAATTTTTAATATCACTAAATTTTTTAAATAAGTTTTTTTGACAATGCAAAATTCATAATTTTAGTTTTTGTCTCTTTAAAAGATATTCCTAGAATATCGTTTTTGCAATCTCAATTTCTTTTTTATAAATAGCCCTTATGAGATGTATATCTTACTCTATACTTTGGACTAAAATCATAAGTTTTAAATATACATGAACTAAAATCAAAATTTATTCATTTTTCGGTGACTAAAACCAAGTTTATTTTCATACATAACAGGCAATGTGACATATTTTTTCATGTTTGTTTCTAGTCCCTGAAACTAGAGACCATTTTGATTGAATCCCTTGAATATGGACTATATAAGGACTAATTTCAAATATATATATATATAGGGATAAAAAGCAAATATTTTATTTTTACATGGACCAAAAATAAAATTAAGAAAAATGCAGGGATGAAAAAAAAATATTTTGCTTGGATGAAAAACAAAAACTTCGATATCTGTGACTTTTTTACCAAACTGGGTTCCTTTTAGAAACTATTTACCAGTTTATGATTGTTCTGAAACTATTTACCAATGGGGGTCCTTTTGGACACGTGGCATATTTTATTTTATTTTCCACTCTGACGGGTCAAAGGCCCCTGTCAGACTAGCGCCGACCAGTATTAAAAAAAATAAAAAATAAAACAATTGATAGCAATAATAAGAGGTATAAAAAAATAATTGCAATAACAATTTACATCAATAAATATTCATCAATTATTACAGTAGTAAAAAAAATTTACCTTGTAAGACTTAAAAGAAAGTTACATGCAGTTTAGAAGGAACACTGCTACAAAAAAATTTTATACTATAAGTATAGGAGTAACGATGACATTAATGATAAAGTATCTATTTAAAACAACAAGAGGCAATAAAAAAAATCCCCTAATAACAAGTAGCAAATAATATCACAAGAGTCATAAAAAAATAACAGCAATAACAATTTACACCAATAAATATTCATCAATTATTACAGTAGTAAAAAAAATTTTACCTTGTAAGAATTAAAAGAAAGTTACCTGCAATTTAGAAGAAACGCTGCTACAAAAAATATTATACTATAAGTATAGGGAGTAACGATGACATTAATGCTAAAGTATCTATTTAAAACAACAAGAGGCAATAAAAAATCCCCTAATAACAAGTAGTAAATAATATCACAAGAGTCATAAAAAAATAATAGCAATAACAATTTACACCAATAAATATTCATCAATTATTACAGCAGTAAAAAAAATTTTACCTTGTAAGAATTAAAAGAAAGTTACCTGCAATTTAGAAGGAACACAACTACAAAAAAATTATACTATAAGTATAGGAAGTAACGATGACATTAATGCTAAAATATCTATTTAAAACAACAAGAGGCAATAAAAAAATCCCCTAATAACAAGTAGCAAATAATATCACAAGAGTCATAAAAAAACAACAGCAATATTAATTTGTACCAATAAATATTCATCAATTATCACAGTAGTAAAAAAAAATGTACCTTGTAAGAATTAAAAGAAAGTTACCTGCAATTCAGAAGGAACATTGCTACAAAAAAAATTATACTATAAGTATAGGGAGTAACGATGACATTAATGCTAAAGTATCTATTTAAAACAATAAAAGGCAATAAAAAAATCCTCTAATAACAAGTAGCAAATAATATCACAAGAGTTCTAAAAAAATAATAGCAATAACAATTTACACCAATAAATATTCATCAATTATTACAGTAGTAAAAAAAATTACCTTGTAAGAAATAAAAGAAAGTTACCAACAATTTTAAAGGAACACTGCTAAAAAAAATTATACTACAAGTATAGGGAGTAACGATGACATTAATGATATTACAAGGTAAACAAAAATTTTACTACTGTAATAATTGATGAATATTTATTGATGTAAATTGTTATTGCTATTAATTTTTTATACCTCTTATTATTGCTATCAATTGTTTTATTTTTATTTTTATATTTTTCTTAATACTGGTAGGCACCAGTAAGAGTGGTGTCTTTAAAGGCGCCGGTCTGACTGGTGCCTTTGACTTGGAAGGTGCCAGTGACCCGTCAGAGTGGAAAAAAATATATATACCATCTGTCCAAAAGGACCCCTCATTAATAAATAGTTTCACAACAATGGATATCTGTAGAAACGAAAAGCGTATTTAAACTTTCAGTCTCTGATTATCTTCGTTCTTTGATAGCTGTGATTCTAAAGTGGTAAATAATTGTCACTGGATTAAGTAATGTAGGAAAAAATTATCTTAACACCCAAAAAATTATCTTAACGACCCCAACACCAGCATTAGCCGCTAGATACCATGACAGTACCAAAATTTGTTCAAAATCACTTGTTAGTAAGATTTATCGAATGCAGCTAACATGATATTCTTAATCTATGTAGAATCTGTATATTGGATTGCACAACTGTATAATTACTATACAATTTCGTGTACTTTTATATACAAAAAAACAAAATAGGGAGCTCAGGTCGCATCTGCAATCTTGAACTCAAAAATGGAATTTGTGCATCTTGAACGAGTCTTCAACCGGTCAAGTTAATGAATGCTGCATAAGCTCCATCCACTGAAATAAGCACAAGAAAATGTAACATTACTTTAGTAACAAGGATTTTCTTTTCCACTTCTTTTTTCTGCCTCAGAGAGAGGAGGAAGAGACTCAAACTTACCTGTCTCAGTAGGTTTGCAAGAGTCCTAGGCAGTGCTTCGATGTTCCTCAGAACAATATAATAGGGAAAGGGAAAGGAGTCCATGTACTTAGAAAATTCCGTCTCTCCGCCAACAACGGATACTACCTGGAGAGTCCAGAAAATCACGGTTAGGGAAAATAAAAGTTGCATATCATAAAAATACTTGAGACCGTGAATAATACCTTGAGATCCATAATTGACTCCTGAGTATTATCAAGAAGCAAGAAAGCAACCATCCGGTTACCGGTTAATACATCTCTAACACACGGCTTTAAATTATCCTGGAAAAATTAAAAAAATTGAAGTTCAGTGATCAAAGAGGCAAATAGTTATGAAGATAAATATATAAAAAGGAAACCAAATTGTTAATCAAGTACCTTGTCATGAAACCAACCATCTCCAATTATTAAAACAAGTTGCTGCAGGGGATTACGTCCAGATGGAAGTTGTGCTCTTGCAACTGCAGCATCTAGCTTGTTGGTCAAGTACTTGAAAAGATCAACAACTGGCTCATCAGTAATAGAATAGTATTCTCTTGCTTGAATGTCAAATTGGAGATCATCTGCTCCTCAGTAAAAAAAAAAAAAAAAAAACAGTTAGATCCTTGCACTCATATACAACAAACACACATACCAATGTCAACAAAAAACATCTAGACTTGTGTTAATCCTGCTAACCTTAACCCCAACCTTCTCTATGGCAGGCATATTCACTCGCTCCCTCTTTTCATTCCAAATTACTTACGGAATCTATTTCTGATTGTTCCTTCTCAAAATGCAACTTTGCATCTTCTCCAGCACGACATTCTGTATCAAGCTTATCGCTATCAATGTTTCTATCAACCTGTTCCAATGTTGCAGATCCCAAAGCCTGAGTTGTCCCCTTTTCAAATTCAGAAACATATCCATACTCATCTGCATTATTCTTTCTTTCCGGAAATCAAGCGCATCACTTGTACTTCGGTAAGGATTAGTTTGATTTTCCTGAGAAAACGAATGCTCATGCTGGGGACGGTGTGATTTAGGTTGAATTTTACTGAATCCCCCAGTATTTAATGAGTCTGACATCTTAAGATCCATCTCAGACATATCACTCAAAGGAAAGCCTCCCAAGAGGGCAGGGTTGTCAAAGTCATGATGGCTAGTTGACCAATTTGACTCTGATGTTATATTCTCAGAACCAGATGTCTGCAAATCATTTTTGGACTGTGATGCTAAATCAACAGTGGAAACTTGATCATTGAGAAGATTCAGATGTATCTTTCTTTGGTTCGATGGAATTCATGTCACCATTCTCTCTATGTTCCTGATCTATATCATCTTTTTCGGAGGTCACATCAACTTCAGTATGCGCTTCTTCCATAATTTCATCAGGTGGCCGTGTCTCACCATCCTGGTTCCCTTGTTTTCATTCTCTGTTGTATTTTTGGCTTGAATGCCATTATTAGTGGCTAGCTATAAACCATTAATATTTAATGGTTTAGTTAATAAAAGTTATTCATGATAAATGGTTTAGGCTTAGAATGCTTTATAGTCAATCTTTCTTTAGCTTGCATGTTAGTATAAATACATGCAATGTAAATGGAGAATTCATTCAAGCAAAAGCAAGAGAGAATTCATTCCTTTTGAGAGTAGAGTTGTGAGAGATAAGAATTCTTGAAGAATTCTTCTTTGCAGTTTTTGTTCTTTTCTCATATATAAGAGATTCTTCTTTGTGCTAGTTATCTTTTGTTGTTAAAGTTTTCTTCATCAAGACGGTGTGTCATAACAATTGGCATCAGAGCTATGTCGTCTACGAAGTTTGACGTTGAGAAATTTACTGAAAAAAATAACTTCAACTTGTGGCGGGTGAAGATGCTCGCTCTCCTCACGCAACAAGAATGTGAGTTGGCGTTGGAAGGGGAAGAAAACTCGCACCGATCCGATACCGCACGAAAAAAAGGTGATAATGAAAAAGGCGTATAATGCAATATTGTTATCGCTAGGTGATGAAGTTTTAGGAGAAGTCTCTGGAGAAAAGACTGCCGACAAGCTTTGGGCAAAGCTTGAAAGTAGATACATGACAAAGTCTCTTCATAATCGTCTCTGCTTGAAGAAACAATTATATACTATGCAGATGCATGAAGGTGAGTCCATTCACAAACATATTGATAATTTCAACCAGGTTGTTCTTAGTTTAAAAAATATTGATGTTGTGGTTGATGACGAAGACCAAGCTGTTCTTCTTCTTAGTTCTTTGCCGAGGGATTATGACAATTTTGTAGACACAATAATTTTCGGTAGGAACTCGCTGTCCATGGAGGAGGTAAAAACGGCCTTACAGTCTTGGGAATTGAAAAGGCGAATCACGATTCATATGGCGGTACTAGCTCAGCGAGGTCTAGTCATAAGAGGAAGAATGGAGGAAAGGAAGAAAAGTTTCCAACGAAGACGGTCTAAATCACACGGCAGGAATAAGAACAACAATAAATGTTATAACTGTCAAAGAGAGGGGCATTGGAAGAGAAATTGTCCAGAGCTAAAGAAAGACAAAGCGAGTATTTCGGAGTTTGGTGGAGCAGCTGTTGCCTCAGAAGAATCAGATGGTGGAAATGTTCTGTTTGTCTCATCTAATGTTAATGATGATGACTGGATTCTTGATTCAGCATGTACTTTCCACATGACGCCTAACAGAGACTGGTTTGCCACATTCCAGAATGTTGATGGTGGCAAAGTTCTAACGGGGAATGATGGTGCTTGCAGTATAGCTGGCAAAGGTACGGTGCAAATCAAGATGATTGATGGTATTGTGAGAACATTAACCGATGTGAGGTATGTGCCCGAACTCAAGAAGAACTTAATTTCTTTGAGCACTTTAGACTCTCTTGGTTGTACATATCGAGTTGAAGGTGGAGACTTAAGAGTTTCTAGAGGTGCCTTGATGGTTATGAGGGGAAAGTTGAATAATGGATTATACATCTTGCAAGGTAGCACAGTGGTAGGTGCAGCTGCAGTTTCTTCTATTTCAGATATTGACCAGACCCGTTTGTGGCATATGAGGTTAGGTCATATGAGTGAGCGTGGAATGGATGAGCTTAGCAAGAGAGGCTTGCTTGGTGGACGTCGAACTGGAAAACTGGACTTTTGCGAACATTGCGTTTATGGAAAACAAAGTAGAGTAAAGTTCAAAGACTGGTGTTCCCGCGAACGCGAGGGACTCTTGATTATATCCATTCAGATTTGTGGGGCCCATCAAGTGTTCCTTCTCATGGTGGAGCAAGGTACATGTTAACTTTCATTGATGATTATTCACGGAAAGTTTGGATTTATGCCTTGAAACAGAAGAATGATGTGTTCCTTAAGTTCAAGCAATGGAAATCTCTAGTGGAGAAGCAAACGGAGAAAAAGGTCAAACGACTCAGGACAGACAACGGGTTGGAATTTTGCAACAATGAGTTCAATGAGTTCTATGCAAATGAAGGAATAGCACGTCATAGAATCAGGAGACATACACCACAGCAAAATGGTGTGGCAGAACGGATGAACAGGACATTGCTTGAGAGAGCTCAATGCATGCTCTCAAATGCAGGCTTGCCTAAGCAGTTTTGGGCAGAGGCAGTTAACACTGCATGCTATTTGGTGAACAGATCTCCTTCTACAGTTATTGATTGCAAGACTCCGGAAGAGATGTGGTCAGGCTATACAGCAAATTACTCAATTCTGCGTGTATTTGGGTGTCCAGCTTATGCTCATATTAATGAAGGAAAGTTGGAGCCAAGAGCCAAGAAATGTATATTATTGGGTTATCAAGATGGTGTAAAAGGGTACAGGCTGTGGGACCCTAAGGACTCAAAGTTCCTAATTAGTAGAGACGTGACCTTTGATGAGATAGCTATACTTAACCTAAGACCACATGAGGACCATGATAATAAAGTTGAAGTTCATGGTGATAGCAAGAAGGTGGAGCTTGAAGTTGAAGCCCTTAAACAAAAACCAGAGGAGACACATGAAGAGGTTACATCAACAGAGTTTGAATATACATTGGCTAGAGACATGCCAAAAAGACAGACCAGACCACCTCAAAGGTATGAGGATTTTGTTGCTTTTGCACTCAGTATGGCAGAAAGCATTGATGAACAAGAACCGAGTTCATTCGATGAGGCGATTACTTGTGATGAAGCATCACAGTGGATTGGTGCCATGAAAGAAGAGCTTGAATCCCTCCACAAAAATCAGACTTGGAATCTTGTTGAGAAACCAGTTGATCAGAAGATTGTTGGTTGTAAGTGGATATTCAAGAAGAAAGAAGGAATAAGGTTCAAAGCAAGACTTGTAGCAAAAGGCTTTACACAAAGGAAAGGTATTGACTTTAATGAAGTTTTTTCCCCTGTTGTAAAGCATAGTTCCATTAGAGTGCTTCTTGCTTTGGTGTCTCTGCTTGACTTGGAGTTAGAGCAACTAGATGTGAAGACAGCCTTTCTCCATGGTGATCTGGAGGAAAGGATTTATATGCAACAACCAGAAGGGTTTGTTGTACCAGGAAAGGAAGACCATGTGTGTCTACTGAAGAAGTCATTGTATGGGTTGAAGCAGTCACCCAGGCAATGGTATAAGCGTTTCGACTCATTCATGATTGATATTGGGTATATGAGAAGTGAATATGAAAGTTGTGTTTATCATAAGAAATTATCTGATGACTCCTGTATTTACTTGCTTCTTTATGTTGATGACATGGTAATTGCATGTAAGTATCCAACTGAGATCAACAAGGTGAAGGCACAATTAAGTGGTGAATTTGAGATGAAGGATTTGGGTCCTGCAAAGAAAATTCTTGGCATGGAGATCATACGAGATCGGAAAGCCGGAAGGTTGTGTTTATCTCAAAAGAACTATATTGAGAAAATTCTAGAAAAATTTGGAATGCAAAATACAAAGACAGTTAGTACTCCTTTTGCAGCTCATTTCAAGTTATCTGCAAAAATGTCACCACAAACAGAAGAGGAAGAGGAGTTCATGTCCCGAGTGCCTTATTCTAATGCAGTTGGAAGTTTGATGTATGCCATGGTTTGTACTAGACCAGATATTGCACATGCAGTGAGTGTTGTTAGTCGGTATATGGCTAATCCAGGGGAAGGCTCACCGGCAAGTCGTGGAAATGGATTCTCGGATATTTGAGGGGTTCAACTAATGTGGGTCTAGTATTTGACAGAGGAACAAATGAAGTTATTGGTCATGTCACCTGGATATTGTGACTCGACATGTCTTGGTGATCTTGATCGTATGAGGTCCTTGACTGGTTATATTTTCAAGCTTGGAGGTAGTGCTATCAGTTGGGGTGCAACTTTACAGTCTACTATTGCCTTGTCAACTACAGAGGCAGAGTAGATGGCTGCTACAGAAGCTGTAAAAGAATCTTTATGGCTTAAAGGTCTAGTAGGTGATCTTGGTGTAAGTCAAGAGGACTTTACTGTGCATTGTGATAGTCAAAGCGCAATTCACTTAACCAAGAACCAGATGTACCATGAAAGGACAAAGCACATCGATGTTAGGATGCATTTCATTCGTGATGTCATAACACGAGGTGATGTGTTGGTAAAGAAGATTGCCACCTGATGAGCCGCTGTTTGACTGGTTTTATAACTAGTAAAGACCTTGGCTTTGTGCTAATTTTATATCATTTTCACCCAAATTAGACTTGATTGTCCTTAAGTAAGATTTTGAGTCTGTAAAGTGTTTTTAGGTTAATTTAGTTAATTTAGAGTTAAATAAAGTACTTATGTTATTTTCTGTTTTTCAGTTTAATAAAAAGGAATAAAACTGGTTCGCCCCGCGAAGAAGCTCTCGCCTCGCGAGTCACCAAGCCCAGAAAGTCAGAGACGATCACGGTTTACCCGTGTTGAAGATCATGGCTGTGGCAGTTTTGAAGTTGAAGCGTTCGCCTCGCGAGCATACATTCGCCTCGCGAGCCTTGGAAGACCAGAAGCCATCACGGTTTGCGCATGTTGAAGGTCACGGGCGTTACAGTTTGGGATCTGAAGAGATTCGCCTCGCGAAGGATATGCTCGCCCCGCGAGAAGATCAAAAGTCGCAGACTGTTCACAATTTCCGCGTCGTGAGAGAGGCTTCGCCTCGCGAGTCCTCTGATTCCAGAAACGTGTATATAAGACAGTCTTAGGCAGAACTGAAGAGTTGGTCAGAGTTAGCCAGTTTTGGCTAGTCTTTGATAGATAGTAGTAGTAGTTTCCAGTAGTTTATTTTCTTTTCTTTTGTGCTTATGTTTGTAATGGAGAGCTAGTCTCCTAGATTAATCTACTGGGTTTGGTTTCAATTACACTTGAGGTTCTGGATTTCCTATTTGAATTGCTATTCCTTTTCGATCGTTTCTATATGTTTCTGTTTGCTTAATTCAGATATGTATAGGATTAGTATTGATTTATTTCGATGATTGTATGTTCCTATATATAATCGCGTTTGCTTAATTCGCGTGTGTTCAATCATGTTCGCTTAGTTCATGAGTGCTTCACCCCGTTTGCTTAATTCGGGAATAGGAATATATGTCTCGTAGTATTGATTTCGCTTGTAAATTGATGCTACAATCGGAAAGGGTTTAGAATCTGCTTAGGGCTTGGATTTGCATGAACCAATGATAGTGGGAAACCGAGAAACAGAGGGTTAATCGTCTTTAGTTTATTTGCTATTCTCTTTAACTGCTTTGTTTTCATTGTTTTGTTTTCTTTATTTTATTTCAATCCAAACAACCCCCCAAAATTAATTTTCTGTTAATAATAACAACACCTAAGAGTCCTTGAGAGACGATACTCGAGTTGTCGCTCTAGACTACATTATTTTAATAATCGCTCGTTCTTTTTGGCGCGTGGCGACAGCGCGTTCAGAAATTGGCACCGTTGCCGGGGACTCTGGTTTGTTGTTATTAGCAGAAAATAAAATTAAAAAAAAAAAATTCTCTTTGCTAAATTAGTTTTGTCTGGTTGTGAATTTTAACACCCCCCATGGATAGTTACATGCGAAATTACATGCCTAATGCTTACTATGAACCACCACCATGCATATATTTTCCTGATTTTATTGGTTTATCACGCTGGTTGCCAAGGTTTAGTGGTTTTGCAGGTGAGAATACGCAGGAGCATCTGAGGGAATTCCAGATTGCTTGTTCTATAATGCTGAGACCTGCAGGAATAACAGAAGACCACATCAAGATGGAAGCTTTCCAGTTCTCACTTGAAGGAGCTGCAAGAGATTGGTTGTATTGTCTTGATGAGAATTCCATCTCAAGCTGGTTTGATTTGAAGGAAGCCTTCCTGTTTAGATACTATCCTAGCCAAGTGACCACCTCTGCACCTTCCGAACCTTCCCTAGAGGACCTGTTCAAGCAAATGGCTGGACAGATAAAAGCACATATGGAAGGAATGATACAACAAATGGCCGAGCAAAATCAACGGATGATAGAGGAAAATCAACAGAGGATGGAGGCTGAATACCAGAGGGGAGAAGCTGAATCTCAGAAGTTGGCCATGCAAATTGATCAAATTGTTGCCAACTCGGCTGCAATGCTAACTCCACAGCCCCTTGAAGAACATAAAGATTCACAGAAAGTTATTCCTGAAAATATTTCTGATGATGATTGTGATAATATTTCTGTTGATGATGAATTGTGTGTTGAATCCCCTGACTCTAATGCATGTGATGATTGTTATTGTGATGGCACTGCTTTGTGTATATTCTGTTATGCAGCTTTATTCTGTTCAGGAAATATAGGAAAGGAGGATCAGGAGGATCAGGAGAACATTTGCTTCCCCGTGCCTGAGGATAATGAAGAACCTTTGGAAGTAGATGATTCAAGTAAATCAATTGCATGTGTTGAGAGTAATGGGGTGGATGAATTGAGTGCTGAATTTCCAGACATTCAGAATTTTACTGATTCATTTTATTGTGAAATATGTACTGACTCTACTAACTCTAACCTTTGTGTGGTGTGTGCCGAAATTTCTGCATGTATAGCAGGTGATGAATTTGTTCGTGCAGTGAAGGAAGACCTTGCGTGGTTGAAGCAGACACCAAGAAACCCCACTAACTTGCTTTGCCACCTCCTCTGTGGAACCAAAAGCTCTGATTTTGCACCCTTGGATTTTGCACCATGGCCAGTCCAAGAGGTTGAGCCCCACTTCTATTGGGGGGATTTTGTTGAGAAAGCGGTCATCTGTGACCCGAGAGGAAGTGAGAAGTCCGCCGCACTCGGCGAGGTCGTCATAATTGTCAAGCACCCACTTCCAAATCAAGGCTGCAAGTCATGGAAGCATAGAATGAGCTTCCGCCCTTTGGCCACCACGTGGGCCTTATGCTACAAGCAGTGGGATCCTGGTGGAACCGCCCTTCAATGAGTTTTCTTAACCCTTTCTTCTTTTTAATTTTATTTGCTTTACTTTAATTCTGTTTTGTTTTGAATAAAGCTCCTGAATAATTTGAGAAGCTCAGGAGTTGTGTTTGAGTCTTTTGTCGGCAAGTTTATTGGTTTGATTGAAATTGCATAGATGGATTGCATGATAGTGTTGACTTTTTCCCCCTAGGATTTGAAATTTTTTTTGAAAAAAAGTGATTCCCATGTAATTGAAAACTGAACTTTGAGATTTTATTATGATGGCATGATTTATGATAAGTTTGGGGTGATAGGAAGCACACACTAGGGATAGAATCTCTTTCAAATAATTTGCACAAAAATGTCCAGGTGAGGTTTTGAGCCTCCAACATGTTTTAAATTGTGTGAAAATCACTTTTGAGTTGCACTTTCCTGAATTTGCTTGAATCTCTTTTTGATTTGCATGATTATGTGTTTGCTTCAGATGATTTAGGCATTTTCTTTGTAAATAGCTACTTGGCCTAAAATAACGAAATCCTAATGCATGTTCCCTGGTTAGCCCCTTTGAGCCTGATTAGCCTGTTAATTCTTGATAACCCAATGTTATAAGCCCAAAAATCTGGAAAACCATGCTAACCCGATCTTAGGATTAGGAGAGCATGTAATCTTAGAATGGGTGCAAGAAACTAAGTTTGGGGTGGCTGCAAGGTGTGACATGTTATTCTGGATTGGGAAAAGAGAAAAAAAATGAAAAAATGAAAAAAAAATGAAAATGAAAAAAAAAGAAAAAAAAAAGGAAAAGTGTAAAAATGAAAAAAAAAGTATTAGAAAATACAAGGTTGTAGTCACCCAAGGAAAATGAAAAATGAGAAAAGGAACTTGAGTGGAATTTCAAAGTGTAAATAATGTTCATGCTCTCTTAGTTCCTAGGGTCTTCAGCCTAGTTCCTTTTTATATCCTACCCTTAGCCAGGCCCCATTACAACCCATAAAGGACCTTTTGATGTTGCTTGCATGTTTTATTTGGGAATCATTTTGAGATGAAAATCAAATTTATGGGAAGTGCTCTTAAAAGTGAAATTGAGTGAATGTTGTTAGCCTGACACAAACTGAGCGATTGAGTGAACACAAAATTCCCTAGTGAGGAAGGCAGTTGTTTGAATTTGGTGATCTCCTTCTTGTGTGTAACTTAGATCCCCTGCTTAGATTTCTGATTGTTTGAATGATGAAATTCTCAATTGTTTAGAATAAATGATTGTGGGGATTGCTTTGATTGGAAGGGGGGAACATTGAAGAAAATTATTTTGTTAAGTTGCTTGAAATTTGTACAAAAATTGATTGAATCTCTTAAGCTTGCCAGATCTTGAGTCTTTTTAAGTTTTTGAGTTTAGTTTGCTTGGGGACAAGCAAAGTTTAAGTTTGGGGTATTTTGATGAGCCGCTGTTTGACTGGTTTTATAACTAGTAAAGACCTTGGCTTTGTGCTAATTTTATATCATTTTCACCCAAATTAGACTTGATTGTCCTTAAGTAAGATTTTGAGTCTGTAAAGTGTTTTTAGGTTAATTTAGTTGATTTAGAGTTAAATAAAGTACTTATGTTATTTTCTGTTTTTCAGGTTAATAAAAAGGAATAAAACTGGTTCGCCCCGCGAAGAAGCTCTCGCCTCGCGAGTCACCAAGCCCAGAAAGTCAGAGACGATCACGGTTTACCCGTGTTGAAGATCACGGCTGTGACAGTTTTGAAGTTGAAGCGTTCGCCTCGCGAGCATACATTCGCCTCACGAGCCTTGGAAGACCAGAAGCCATCACGGTTTGCGCATGTTGAAGGTCACGGGCGTTACAGTTTTGGATATGAAGAGATTCTCCTCGCGAAGGATATGCTCGCCCCGCGAGAAGATCAAAAGTCGCAGACTGTTCACAATTTCCGCATCGCGAGAGAGGCTTCGCCTCGCGAGTCCTCTGATTCCAGAAACGTGTATATAAGACAGTCTTAGGCAGAACTGAAGAGTTGGTCAGAGTAAGCCAGTTTTGGCTAGTCTTTGATAGATAGTAGTAGTAGTTTCCAGTAGTTTATTTTCTTTTCTTTTGTGCTTATGTTTGTAATGGAGAGCTAGTCTCCTAGATTAATCTACTGGGTTTGGTTTCAATTACACTTGAGGTTCTAGATTTCCTATTTGAATTGCTATTCCTTTTCGATCTTTTCTATATGTTTCTGTTTGCTTAATTCAGATATGTATAGGATTAGTATTGATTTATTTCGATGATTGTATGTTCCTATATATAATCGTGTTTGCTTAATTCGCGTGTGTTCAATCTTGTTCGCTTAGTTCATGAGTGCTTCACCCCGTTTGCTTAATTCGGGAATAGGAATATATGTCTCGTAGTATTGATTTCGCTTGTAAATTGATGCTACAATCGGAAAGGGTTTAGAATCTGCTTAGGGCTTGGATTTGCATGAACCAATGATAGTGGGAAACCGAGAAACGAGAGGGTTAATCGTCATTAGTTTATTTGCTATTCTCTTTAACTGCTTTGTTTTCATTGTTTTGTTTTCTTTATTTTATTTCAATCCAAACAACCCCCCAAAATTAATTTTCTGTTAATAATAACAACACCTAAGAGTCCTTGAGAGACGATACTCGAGTTGTCGCTCTAGACTACATTATTTTAATAATCCCACGTTCTTTTTGGCGCGTGGCGACAGCGCGTTCAAAAATTCGCGCCGTTGCCGGGGACTCTGGTTTGTTGTTATTAGCAGAAAATAAAATTTAAAAAAAAAAATTCTCTTTGCTAAATTAGTTTTGTCTGTTTTGTCTGGTTGTGAATTTTAACACCCCCCATGGATAGTTACATGTGAAATTACATGCCTAATGCTTACTATGAACCACCACCATGCATATATTTTCCTGATTTTATTGGTTTATCACGCTGGTTGCCAAGGTTTAGTGGTTTTGCAGGTGAGAATCCGCAGGAGCATCTGAGGGAATTCCAGATTGCTTGTTCTATAATGCTGAGACCTGCAGGAATAACAGAAGACCACATCAAGATGGAAGCTTTCCAGTTCTCACTTGAAGGAGCTGCAAGAGATTGGTTGTATTGTCTTGATGAGAATTCCATCTCAAGCTGGTTTGATTTGAAGGAAGCCTTCCTATTTAGATACTATCCTAGCCAAGTGACCACCTCTGCACCTTCCGATCCTTCCCTAGAGGACCTGTTCAAGCAAATGGATGGACAGATAAAAGCACATATGGAAGGAATGATACAACAAATGGCCGAGCAAAATCAACGGATGATAGAGGAAAATCAACAGAGGATGGAGGCTGAATACCAGAGGGGAGAAGCTGAATCTCAGAAGTTGGCCATGCAAATTGATCAAATTGTTGCCAACTCGGCTGCAATGCTAACTCCACAGCCCCTTGAAGAACATAAAGATTCACAGAAAGTTATTCCTGAAAATATTTCTGATGATGATTGTGATAATATTTCTGTTGATGATGAATTGTGTGTTGAATCCCCTGACTCTAATGCATGTGATGATTGTTATTGTGATGGCACTGCTTTGTGTATATTCTGTTATGCAGCTTTATTCTGTTAAGGAAATATAGGAAAGGAGGATCAGGAGGATCAGGAGAACATTTGCTTCCCCGTGCCTGAGGATAATGAAGAACCTTTGGAAGTAGATGATTCAAGTAAATCAATTGCATGTGTTGAGAGTAATGGGGTGGATGAATTGAGTGCTGAATTTCCAGACATTCAGAATTTTACTGATTCATTTTATTGTGATATATGTACTGACTCTACTAACTCTAACCTTTGTGTGGTGTGTGCTGAAATTTCTGCATGTATAGCAGGTGATGAATTTGTTCGTGCAGTGAAGGAAGACCTTGCAGAAGTTGAAGCAGCACCAGTAACCCCAGCTAACTGTTTGCCACCTCCCTCTGTGGAACCAAAAGCTCTGGATTTTGCACCCTTGGATTTTGCACCATGGCCAGTCCAAGAGGTTGAGCCCCACTTCTATTGGGGGGATTTTGTTGAGAAAGCGGTCATCTGTGACCCGAGAGGAAGTGAGAAGTCCGCCGCACTCGGCGAGGTCGTCATAATTGTCAAGCACCCACTTCCAAATCAAGGCTGCAAGTCATGGAAGCATGGAATGAGCTTCCGCCCTTTGGCCACCACGTGGGCCTTATGCTACAAGCAGTGGGATCCTGGTGGAACCGCCCTTCAATGAGTTTTCTTAACCCTTTCTTCTTTTTAATTTTCTTTGCTTTACTTTAATTCTGTTTTGTTTTGAATAAAGCTCCTGAATAATTTGAGAAGCTCAGGAGTTGTGTTTGAGTCTTTTGTCGGCAAGTTTATTGGTTTGATTGAAATTGCATAGATGGATTGCATGATAGTGTTGACTTTTTCCCCCTAGGATTTGAAATTTTTTTTGAAAAAAAGTGATTCCCATGTAATTGAAAACTGAACTTTGAGATTTTATTATGATGGCATGATTTATGATAAGTTTGGGGTGATAGGAAGCACACACTAGGGATAGAATCTCTTTCAAATAATTTGCACAAAAATGTCCAGGTGGGGTTTTGAGCCTCCAACATGTTTTAAATTGTGTGAAAATCACTTTTGAGTTGCACTTTCCTGAATTTGCTTGAATCTCTTTTTGATTTGCATGATTATGTGTTTGCTTCAGATGATTTAGGCATTTTCTTTGTAAATAGCTACTTGGCCTAAAATAACGAAATCCTAATGCATGTTCCCTGGTTAGCCCCCTTGAGCCTGATTAGCCTGTTAATTCTTGATAACCCAATGTTATAAGCCCAAAAATCTGGAAAATCATGCTAACCCGATCTTAGGATTAGGAGAGCATGTAATCTTAGAATGGGTGCAAGAAACTAAGTTTGGGGTGGCTGCAAGGTGTGACATGTTATTCTGGATTGGGAAAAAGAGAAAAAAAATGAAAAAATGAAAAAAAAAATGAAAATGAAAAAAAAAAGAAAAAAAAAAGGAAAAGTGTAAAAATGAAAAAAAAAGTATTAGAAAATACAAGGTTGTAGTCACCCAAGGAAAATGAAAAATGAGAAAAGGAACTTGAGTGGAATTTCAAAGTGTAAATAATGTTCATGCTCTCTTAGTTCCTAGGGTCTTCAGCCTAGTTCCTTTTTATATCCTACCCTTAGCCAGGCCCCATTACAACCCATAAAGGACCTTTTGATGTTGCTTGCATGTTTTATTTGGGAATCATTTTGAGATGAAAATCAAATTTATGGGAAGTGCTCTTAAAAGTGAAATTGAGTGAATGTTGTTAGCTTGACACAAACTGAGCGATTGAGTGAACACAAAATTCCCTTGTGAGGAAGGCAGTTGTTTGAATTTGGTGATCTCCTTCTTGTGTGTAACTTAGATCCCCTGCTTAGATTTCTGATTGTTTGAATGATGAAATTCTCAATTGTTTAGAATAAATGATTGTGGGGATTGCTTTGTTTGGAAGGGGGGAACATTGAAGAAAATTATTTTGTTAAGTTGCTTGAAATTTGTGCAAAAATTGATTGAATCTCTTAAGCTTGCCAGATCTTGAGTCTTTTTAAGTTTTTGAGTTGTAGTTTGCTTGGGGACAAGCAAAGTTTAAGTTTGGGGTATTTTGATGAGCCGCTGTTTGACTGGTTTTATAACTAGTAAAGACTTTGGCTTTGTGCTAATTTTATATCATTTTCACCCAAATTAGACTTGATTGTCCTTAAGTAAGATTTTGAGTCTGTAAAGTGTTTTTAGGTTAATTTAGTTGATTTAGAGTTAAATAAAGTACTTATGTTATTTTCTGTTTTTCAGGTTAATAAAAAGGAATAAAACTGGTTCGCCCACAAGAAGCTCGCCTCGCGAGTCACCAAGCCCGAAAGTCGAGAGCGATCACGGTTTACCCGTGTTGAAGATCACGGCTAGTGGCAGTTTTGAAGTTGAAGCGTTCGCCTCGCGAGCATACATTCGCCTCGCGAGCCTTGGAAGACCGTGAGCCATCACGGTTTTGCGCATGTTGAAGGTCACGGGCGTTACGCTTTGGGATTCAAGAGATTCGCCTCGCGAGGATATGCTCGCCCCGCGAGAAGATCAAAAGTCGCAGACTGTTCACAATTTCCGCGTCGCGAGAGAGGCTTCGCCTCGCGAGTCCTCTGATTCCAGAAACGTGTATATAAGACAGGCTTAGGCAGAACTGAAGAGTTGGTCAGAGTTAGTCAGTTTTGGCTAGTCTTTGATAGATAGTAGTAGTAGTTTCCAGTAGTTTATTTTCTTTTCTTTTGTGCTTATGTTTGTAATGGAGAGCTAGTCTCCTAGATTAATCTACTGGGTTTGGTTTCAATTACACTTGAGGTTCTGGATTTCCTATTTGAATTGCTATTCCTTTTCAGTACTGTTCTATATGTTTCTGTTTGCTTAATTCAGATATGTATAGGATTAGTATTGATTTATTTCGATGATTGTATGTTCCTATATATAATCGCGTTTGCTTAATTCGCGTGTGTTCAATCATGTTCGCTTAGTTCATGAGTGCTTCACCCCGTTTGCTTAATTCGGGAATAGGAATATATGTCTCGTAGTATTGATTTCGCTTGTAAATTGATGCTACAATCGGAAAGGGTTTAGAATCTGCTTAGGGCTTGGATTTGCATGAACCAATGATAGTGGGAAACCGAGAACAGTAGGTTAATCGTCTTTAGTTTATTTGCTATTCTCTTTAACTGCTTTGTTTTCATTGTTTTGTTTTCTTTATTTTATTTCAATCCAAACAACCCCCCAAAATTAATTTTCTGTTAATAATAACAACACCTAAGAGTCCTTGAGAGACGATACTCGAGTTGTCGCTCTAGACTACATTATTTTAATAATCGCTCGTTCTTTTTGGCGCGTGGCGACAGCGCGTTCACCACCTCTGATAACCCGGCAGATATGATGACAAAAGCTCTTCCGTCAGTGAAGTTCAAACATTGTTTGGGCTTAGTTGGCATTGCAAGTGCTGGTTGACACTAGAATCAAGTGGAGCAACACTAATAAAAGATGGATGCTGGATGGCTCGAGGAATTCAAGCCAAGGTGGAGATTTGTTGTATTTTTGGCTTTAATGCCATTATTAGTGGGTAGCTATAAACCATTAATATTTAATGGTTTAGTTAATAAAAGTCATTCATGATAAATGGTTTAGGCTTAGAATGCTTTATAGCCAATCTTTCTTTAGCTTGCATGTTAGTATAAATACATGCAATGTAAATGGAGAATTCATTCAAGCAAAAGCAAGAGAGAATTCATTCCTTTTGAGAGTAGAGTTGTGAGAGATAAGAATTCTTGAAGAGATTCTTCTTTGTGCTAGTTATCTTTTGTTGTTAAAGTTTTCTTCGTCAAGATGGTGTGTCATAACATTCTCAGCCGAATCATTTTGCCCTTCAGGATCTCCCTCTTCCATAGGATCCACATCTTCCTTTACATTCAAATCCATATCCATGTCAGAAGAGTGATCCAGTTCATCCGGCTTCAATCCAGTAGGATCAGAATATGCTGCTGCTTCGTCCACATTTACCTTGTCTGCATTTTCTCCATCATCAAACTCATCCTGGGTTGCGGCTTCATCATTCTGAGCATCACCTTTGTCACAATTATCATCCCCAGGTTCATTGGTGGTAGAGTCATCCTTGCCTCTTAACTCTTTGTTGCTTCCACATCTCTATCCCTAACTGAAGGTCCAGATTCATACTTCTCTCTTGTATCATTGGGAGTCTCATCGTCATTCTTATCCCAAATTTTCTCTCCAACTGCTTCACTGTCTGGTCCAGTGTGTCCCATTTCAGACTCAAGTTCCTCATTCTCACCATCAGAATCTTCATTTCCTCCTGAGTCCTCGCTAAGGCTTACTGCATCAGCTTGAAAATCCTATCCTGTTCCATCTCAATCCCTGTATTATTGCTTCTTGGTACTTCCATGGAGTCCTCTTGTTTTTCCTTTTGCTGCAGCATTGACAACATGATACATAGCTTGAGAAACCAAATTTGAGACAAATCGTACCAAATCATGCAAAAATATAAGGCCCAACACTAACCTATTCCTGTGTTCCCAGCAGCTGATCTTCATCCGTAATCTGATCACTGACATCGTTTAATCCAACACCCTCCCCATGCCTGTCCCATTTGCATCTTCAGATGTATGGAGGGTTCCATCATCCTCCTTGTTTCCAGTGGAAGTTCCGAAACCTTTTGAAATTAAAGAAACTAAAATATTTGCTATCACATGAGTTGTTACTGCTACCTGCAAATTGATATATAGAGTTAGATTATCCAACTCAATTATGTTCAAACAACAATTGAGTTATTAGCAATATACGGAACTTTAAAAAATTTAGAGTATGCCAATTACATAACATATATCATATTATCAGAGAAAAAATACTATGCTTATCCACAGGGTGAGAGAGTATTAAGCTTACTGATTTGTGCATAGCTAAGAAATTTTTCAAGAGCTCATCACTGAATTTAAGTAATAAATCCACAAGCATATGTAGATTTCTGAAATGGGCTCCTACTTCACAAGAATAACTGCTAATTTTATTGTCACAATGATTCACCAGCTTCTCCTACAAGCAATCGTATCATCAATTTAGTCATCTAGCAAGGATGTATCAAAATAACCTGCGACGAAACAATCTTACCCCAGAAGTGATTATTTTGAAAAGATTATCACATAGCATGTCCAAGCTCAGTTTTGAGACAAATGAGTCAAATAGCAGTTCCCATGAAGCAATGTTTGTCATGGACTCGTCAACCATAGGGGTAGTGCTCGGCAAACATAAATTCTGCAACACAGATGCATTATGTTGATATGTGGACTTAAGGGCTTCATCAAACCTATATTTGAGCTATGCACAGTGTCGTTGGCAAAAACTGTCCTCAGATGAATCTACTAGATTAATTAGAATTTGCCTTTATTGCAGTGGTAAACTCTTCCTCAATTAATTTTGCCTGAAAAGAGAATTTTTTAAATCCCAGGTTTCTCATTCAAATGACTAGGTTTCAGAAGGTTGAGTCAAGAAGAAATACCTTGTCAATAATTTCTTGAAAATGACGAATCAGAACATTTTTAACTGAGCTTCTATTTATACCTTGCTCTTGTAGTACAAGAAAATGCTCCTTAAAATCCTCTATGGCCTTGAAATTTTCAGATACCAGCTGCGCCATTTCTTGTGTAACAACAGAAAGATGTGAAGAAGCCACTGTAGTGACAGCTTTCGACCCCCCAATTAGGTAACAATCTAATGATTCCTGTGATCATGTTTCCATAAATATAAGGCCATAAGTAAGTATTGCAGATTTAAAAAAAAATCACAACCAAAAACCAATATATATGCACCTTTGATTTACAGAACACTGGTAAAAATTCTTCAATGGAAGCAGTCATCTGACTAGCTGAAAGTCTTGTTCTTTGACAATAGTTTAAATGGCTATCAAATAATTGCTGCATGATCAATATATATCCTTAGTAATTGTTGTTGTGTGTGTGTATATATCAGATGCTTAAAACACTGTAGCAAAAACAAAGATCCAAACAAAATTGTAATCATTAATTTACCTTCTGTTGCCACATGCATTTATAAGTAGCAAGCTGATTTGGAACAATAGTCATCGTCAGTGGGGGAGGAAAATGAAAACAACTTTCCCAAAGTAGATACACATTGTCTAAAGCATTTCAATTTCTCGCCAAATGCACTGGCAGCAGCGAGTTGCTTCTGTTGTATCAGGACGAGCTGACTGAGGAAAGAATTGGACCTATCAACCTACCAAGTTCGCATTCAATATACCAAATGCAGGATAAAAAATCACATTCAAAAGGCATACAGAAACAGGCGGTCATTTTCACTACAAGAAAGTCACGATTTAGCGTCGAACTATTAGCGTAGGCCACGACTCCGACGCTATAGCGTCGGCCAAGCTGACGCAAAATGGACGCAATACTGTTACCCGGTTTTTTTTTTTTTTACTTTGGATTCAATTTTGCGTGGGCCAAGCCGACGCTATTTTAAGAAATTTTGCGTCGGTTTTGGCCGACACTACGTTGATCGGTGTATTAGCGTCGGACCTGTCGACGCTATAGTGGGCTGGAGCTAATATTTTCCCTCTTTTGTTTCATTCTTCTACACTATTCCTTATCGCGCACTGATCGAGAGCTCGAAGACTTCGCGGGATCGGACAAACTTGCGCAGCCTGCCGCCATCGCCGCAGCACCATCGGTCCTCGGTCTCCTTCGCCGCCGCCGGTATGTTTCTTTATCACTATCTTTCCTTCTCCTTCTCACTGAATAATGGTGGTAGTAGTGGGTGGAGGGAAGAGGAGGGAGATGGGATATGAAGTGGTGGAGGAGGGTTTTGGTTTTGGGTTGAGGAATATGGCGGGGGTATCGTCGGAGATGGAGAGGGGTTCTCCTGGCGCCAAGGTATCTACTCGATCTTCACAGGTGCCATTTATGGGGTCCCCATGCCTGTCCAGCCCATGAAATCCATCGCAGCGAAGCCTTGTCCGACACCGATTTCGGTGTGCTGAGATCATGGCGCCCGGAATCTTGACCTAGCAGCTGTTATTGGTTCCGGGGTGTGACGAGGTCGATGCAACTTGTGTACAAGATGATTCCTTTGTGTGTTGTAAGAGGGATTCAGCTTGCACAGGGTTTGTCATATATATATATATATATATATATATATATATATATATATATATATATATATATATATATATATATATGATTAAAACCAAATCAAAAAAATATCTGTGATTCTCACACATTGATATAGTACTAGTAGTTTATGTTTGAGATCACAGCTGAATCTTTTTCCTTTTCTTTTCCCTCAAAATAAGAGCATATTCATTGTTGGTTCGATAAAGTCCATTGAAATTTTAATCCCATATATATTTTAGAAGTGAATGTGTGTTTTTTTTTGGCACTTTGGGAGCCTTATCCCTAGTGAACTTATCTGAAACGAAAGTGTGAATGGGATGGGAAACATGTCGGTGCTGGCTTTTTGAAGCCTCTAACGATGTCATCTGGCAATCCACATGGTTTTATGGTAACCGAACCATGTGAAAATATTTGGGGGAAAACGAAGTCTCGCACGGAAAACCAAATAAGCAAATACAACAGATGGTTGCTTTTGCTATTGGATTACGTCGTTCAGAGTCTTCAGACTTCAATTAGCTACTTATTAATTTCTCCTGTACATTTGGCCTTTTTTTATTTATTTATGAAACGATGATGGAAATGGAAATGAGAGTGGAAATAACTCGAAGGCAAATCAAGAAACAAATACAAACCAACGAGCAATTCTTAGGAACTTTCCACTCTAGGCATGCAAATCAACTTTTGAGTTTTGACATGTTTAAATGTGTGTCGGCTATATTAAAAGTATATTTCTGTAAACACGTTACAAATTGATTTGTATTTTTAAAGACTTTTGAAGTAGAAATTTTTGACCTAATAATTTCTCTCCATACATAATAACATCATATGATGACATGGGATGTGTGTAAAAGCAACCTCACAAAGAATTTGTCGGTTTCTTTTTTTTCTCTTTTTTTTTTTTTTAAAAAAAGAAGTAATATATTCCTCGTTTCAGTTCTGCTGACTCTCCTTAACTTCCTAAGGAAGGTGATTTCATTTTCACTTCCTATTTTCTGTTTTACTATATTTTTCATCAAGTTGAGTCTCCATCAACTAAATGCCAGTGTTGGCGTAGCTCAAACATCCTGTTCCGTCCAAATATCTCGGATGAGATACTCGGCTGAACGAGGATTAGTGGGGTGTTTTTGGATTGTGCTTGACAGAATGTGGATTCTGCTCCTACGTATCCAAAAGGGAATCAAAGCAAAACGTAGTTCTGAATGAGGGGTAAGCCCCCTATTTATAGTGATCTCTCAGGATCAAGCTCCGAAATAAGCGGAGGAATATTTGGATCAGATCGCGATCATGGGGAGAGATACCCGGAGCCTGATTGTCCGGAGTGACATTATGGCTAGCGAGATATTCGGCCCAGTTAGCTGCGGATGGATAGCTTGGGGCCGAGGTACCTTCGTGCGTGGCCTGTCATGGAATGGGGCCGAGTAGTTATCCTCGGGTGTC
The DNA here is from genome assembly GCA_030762895.1 of Sophora flavescens. Lineage (NCBI taxonomy): Eukaryota > Viridiplantae > Streptophyta > Magnoliopsida > Fabales > Fabaceae > Sophora > Sophora flavescens. Next base: position 27,454,487 of record CM061063.1, on the reverse strand, counting down.
AGGTGTGCTGACATGTCCTCGGCTTCGGAGGAGTTTGGGCCAGGGCCCATTCGTGGGGGTAAGCTCGGTTGGTCCAGTGTATAGACGAGTTCTCGGTCTTACATTCTCGGCCAGTACACAAGCCCCCCGAGCTCCGAGCTTGAATAAGCGAAGGAGCTGATACGTATGAAACCGAGCTTATTTTTCGGCTATGCAGTTATCCACATTCTCAGCTGTCGTTTCAATCAAGTCTTCTCTCTCTGTCAGAAAAAGCAATTATTCCCCTATTACTTCTTTCTAGACGCCATAGACAAGAAACCCTAGAGTTCCGCGCCCATTTAATGGGGGGAAAATCAAAAGTCGCGTTGGGACAATCAAAAGTCGCGCCCTTTTTGGGCCCGATGGACAATGGGCTTCCAATCGCAGGCTATAAATACCTCCTCTGGCGTCAACTCCCTCCTACTTTGCTTACCCTTCTTTGCCATTCACCCTCGTCTTCCAAGTTTCTGCCATTGTCTCTCTACTTATCATCCTCCAGGTACGCTCCGTCTCTTCCTTTCCTTCGTGCTTCTAAGCTCTATTTCTGGTTTCCAGATATGAGTTCATCTGTGTCTTCTGAGTCGAATACTTCGCCTCTGGTTGAGCGCGAAGTTTCCCCAATTGGGGGATCCCTTTCTGTTTCTTCTGTTCCTTCACAGAAACTGAGCGTTGGGGAGGCGGAACCGCCCTCCTCCTCGGGTCATCTTCGATCGACTCGATTCTTCCGAGTCTGATTCGCCTAGGTCCGGTTCTCCCCCTCCTGCAGTGTCCAAACCCGCCGCCGCAAACAACGCCTTAGGGTTCCAAAAGACCCTATTCCCGATATTACCCTTCCCGGTATACCTGGTTAAAGGGGAGGTTGGAACCTTTTTTTCTCGACTACCAAACTCCCGATTCAATTGTTCAACTTCGGTCCCATATCAATATCTCGGCCTCCGGAGACGAGTCCGAGTTTATTTGTTCTCCGTGCTCGAGCACCGAGTGTGTCTTTCTAAGGGCTCGTCCTTCCGAGCCCCCCTTTACATATATGTATAAAACACTTTTTGAAAAACTGCATGTGTCTCTTCCTTTTATCGAGTTTGAGTGCGACGCTCGAGAACCATGAACGCCGCACCTACTCACTTCACCCTAACAACTGGGCTTTTATGAAAGCCTTTCAGATTCTATGTAAATACATAAGGATAGAGCCCACCACTCCAAAATTTTTGTACTTTTATCAAACCAGATTTGGCGAGAAAAAGGAATGGGTATCCCTTAATGGGTTGAACCGAAGAGGTCTTCTTAGTTTATTCGCATCGTCGTATAAAGACTTCAAGGTTGGCTTCTTCCGTGTTCGCCCTTCGAGTTCTCATACCTCCCACTTTTTTGACGAGAATAAATATGCCAAGTTTCCCTTATACTGGCAATCCTCTCCCACAAAATTCGTCGGCTTCGAGTATCATTCCCTGCCGGCCGAGGATAGGCGGGATATAGATGTACTAGAAAATCTTCCTCGTCCCCTCCATTGTGCACGCCTTCTGAAACTCCCCTTCTCCTCCACCCCAAGGTCCGACCTTAAAAGTAAGTGCTCGGCTTTTTAGTTTCTTAAGTATTTTCTGCATGTGTTGTTATACTAACAACTCTTTCTTTTTTTGATCATCATGGGAAAATTCGACTTTTCAAAGCTTGTCAAGGCTAGTGTTGGTAAGGAGGGTCGTGGTCCTTCTTCAACCGAGAAGAAATGAAAAAGACCTCCTCCCACCAAGGCTTCGCAAGTGGGGCTTCGCCATCCGCCCCTCAAAAAGGAAGAGGGCAGAGGTTGAAGTGGTCGCCGAAGATTCTCCCCTTCCTCGTCCCAAGCTCCCTCGCCCTACTACTCGGGGACGCAAATCGCGGGCGAGAACAGCCACTTTCTACCCCCTCGAGCCAAAATGGTACAACACCACCCCGAAGGCGGGGACTTCATCTCTCTGGGTGAAGACTTCAACCCCTCCTCCTCTTTCGACTCGAGCCTCTTAAAAGCCGCTGATCTTCGGTTTATCAAGCAGCAGGGGGCCCGATCCAGCATGGAGGCCCTCTCGGTCTACTGCCTTCGCGCTGCAGCTTTGGCTCGTTTCTGTAGCCGAGAGGTGACGGAGACCGAGAGGAAGTCTCAACAATTGGAGTTTGAGTTTGCTGCTATCGAGAGGTTGAAGGGGGATCTTTCCCGGATTTCCTCCGAGAATGAACGCCTGACTACCACCATTGCTGATATTAATACTCGGAACTCCGAGCTGGATTCTAGGGTAAAATCAGCCGAGGAAGGTAGAGTTCGAGTTGAAGAAGACAAGGCTTGTGCCGAAGAAAAGCTCAAAGAGGCTCAGCCGAGATTGATCGGCTCAAGGCTGCCTTGGGAGGCCGAGACCCGAGGCTAAGATGCTGCTCGAGGTTGACGTATATGAGGCCACCAGCTGTTTTGTCATCGAGGAACGGATAGTCTTTGACAAAGCCATTGCCTAAGCCGAGGTTCTGTTCCCGGATCGACCTTTCGGGGCCGATGTGAACATGGAGGTGGTGAATGGGGAACTTGTTCCCATTATTCCCGAGGGGAGGAAGAGGTGGACGTGGTGGGGGCTCTCCGACGGGTCACATAGAGGCCGAGGAAAGCCATAGGGGGAGTAGCTGTTGCAGTATTTGAATGTATTTTGTCCATCGATTGTACTGGGCTCATGCCCTTGTAACCTGACATTACTTGAATGACTATAATTATAATTTTGCTGATTCTTTGTTGTGCCTGGCTTGTTGATCGAATCTTCGGCTAAGGCCGAAATACTCTACCGTCCAAAATGGACGGTGGTCGTTACACGAAAAACACGTGTTTTACGTTTTGCGTTGTCATGCATTAAATGCTTTGGAAACCGTAATGGGTTCACGCAATCGCTGCCTCTTGCTTAGTTTCGAGGTTTGTTTTCCCAACAAACTCTCACGCATGTTACTTCCTTCCTTGCTTATAAATAGGGCCCTTCTGCTGCCTCACTTGTTCATTCCTCATCCCTTTTGCATCAGCCAAGTTCGTTTCTTACTTCTCTCCCGTCCGAGTAGTTCTATGCGAGCGTCGGGGGTTTACGCTCCCCTCTCCCAGTTAACATCCTTTTTTGGGTTTCACATCCGCCAAAAAGGATGTAAGTGGGAGATGGGATCCAGAATTCCTTTTATGATTTAATCCTTCAAAAAGGATGTTAACTGGGAGAATAGCAGTCTTCGGGAGTGGCGAAAGGGGTAGAGGTCGTCTACTCCCGGAGTTGGCCGAGCACCTCATCGTCCAGCTTTCTCAGGGGGAAGTGACTACAGCCTCCCTTAAGAGAGACTGGTGGCGCTTGATTGGGGGGATTGGGGGCTGTCTGGACTTGCTCCTGCTTTGATTGGGGGGACTACTGCCCCACCGAGCGGCCCTTGTTTTCAATTTCGGCTTTCGACTTCAGCGTAGTGCTCGGTCCCTTGAATGTACTTTTCAAGAGTCAAACTCGGCTTTATTTTTACGCATTGTACTCGGTTTCCTTGAATGTACTTGTCAAACTCGGCTTTATTTTTGCCTTGCGCATTGTACTCGGTTTCCTTAATAAAATAATGGCTCGATCACTTACCTTTCCGAGTTTTGTTCTTTGCCCATATTCAGCTTTACTAATTTCGCGGCTTAAATTCAACGTCTATAACTTAACAATAACTCGGATTCGGCTAGTAAGATCGTGCTTGACCTTTATACTTAACTTTATGGCTCGTGACTCGGCCACCGTGCTCAAACTTGGCCTTGAGAATGAAATTGGCTCGGACTCGGCCACCATGCTCAAACTTGGCCTTTAGAAGATAACCGCTTGAACTCAGCCGTTAGGCTCAAACTTGGCCTTTAGAATGAATTGGCTTGTACTTGGCCGCCGGGCTCAATCTTGGCCCCTTTGAAATTTAACGGCTCGGACTCGGCCGCCGGGCTCAAACTTGGCCCCTTTGACTGGCTCGAACTCGGCCATTGGCTTGTACTCGGCCACTAGGCTCAAACTTGGCCTTTGGAATTTAACGGCTCGGACTCGGCCGCCGGGCTCAAACTTGGCCCCTTTGACTGGCTCGAACTCGGCCATTGGCTCGTACTCGGCCACCAGAATAAGATGCCTGCAAAATAAATACTTCGGCAAAGCAAGAGAAAATAAAACCATATTCATAATAAATTTTGCTTTTTATTGAATGGAGTCCGCGGTGTGCCTCGTTAAAACCTCCCCGGTCAAAACCCATTTTGGGAAAAAATACCGAGGTAGGAAAAAGGGTACAGCACCCGACTATATACATCAGCTGTAATAAAACTTCAAATGAGAGGCATTCCAAGTCCTCGGGATAGGATTTCCCGACAATTCTTCTAACCTATATGCCCCGTTCCCCAGGTTTTCAGCTACTCGGAATGGTCCTCCCCAGTTTGCCGCTAACTTGCCTTCCGCGCGGTCCTTTCTCGCTTCCCCTTTTATTCTCAGCACTAAGTCTCCGCGCAAAAAACTCCTTGGCCTCACTCTTGAATTATACCTTCTAGTGGCTCTCTGTTTGCAGGCTTCTTCTCTGATTCTGGCTTCCTCCCTAACTTCTTCTACCAAGTCAAGTTCGATCCTCATATTGCTCTCATTGTCGTTCGGCTCGTGTTGCACACGTCGGAAAGACGGTTCACCAACCTCTACTGGGATCATGGTGTCGGTTCCGTACGTCAGCCTGAAGGGTGTTTCTTGAGTGGTAGATTGAGGCGTACAGTGGTAGGCCCAGAGAATACTCAGGTAACTCCTCCGCCCAAGCTCCTTTAGATCTTCCTACTCTTTTCTTCGGTTCCCGAGGATGATCTTGTTAGTCGCTTTACCCGCCCATTGGTTTGGGGGTGCTCAACGGATGTAACTTGGTGCTTGATACCGAGGTTGTCATAGAATTCTCGTAGCTTCTTATCCACAAATAGTCTTCCGTTGTCAGTGACGATTGCAAAGGTAATTCCGTGCCTACAAATAAGGCTCTTCCACACAAATTTCTGCACCTTCTCGGCGGTAATCTTGGCCAAAGGCTCTGCTTCGATCCATTTGGTGAAGTAGTCCACTGCTACCAAAGAGGAATTTGACTTGGCCTTTGGCTATCGGGAAAGGCCCCAGTATGTCCATTCCCCACATTGCGAACGGCCAAGGCGAGTTTAATGTGTGAAGCCCTTCAGGGGGGGTATGATTTACATTGGAAAATCTCTGGCACTCATCACACCGCTTCGTCCACTCCATGCAATCAGCTCTAAGGGTAGGCCAATAGTACCCTGCTCGGACTATCTTGGAGGCCATTGATCTGCCTCCACCGTGAAAACCACAGATTCCTCGGTGAACCTCTTCCATGACATACTTGGATTGTGCCCTGGTCAGACATTTTAGCAAAGGCGCTGAGAATCCTCGCTTATACAGCTCCCCGGCGATTATGGTAAAGTGACTCGCCCTGAGCCTGACTTTCCTGGCTTCGGCCTGATCCGAGGGTAGAGTTTCTGAGGATAAATACTCCCATATAGGTGCCATCCACTCTCGGTCAACCAAATCGTTGGCCATCACCTCTTCTGTCCCAATGCTTGGTTCACTGAGGGTTTCTTGAATAACCATTCTGTGGTGTCCCGGCTTCTTTGTGCTGGCTAGCTTAGACAGCAAATCAGCCCGAGTGTTTTCTTCTCGGGGAATGTGCTCAATAGTGAACTTTTCAAAGCCGGAGATTAATTGGTTGACCTTACCCAAATATCTCGGTGAGCCGAGGTTCCTTCGCCCGATAGCCCCTGATATTTGTCCTATGGACTAGTTGTGAATCACTCCCGCACTTAATGACCTTTGCCCCCATTTCATTCGCCACCTTAGTCCCGCTTATCGAGCTTCATACTCGGCTTGATTGTTCGAGGTTTTGAATTCGAACTTTAACGATTGCTCCAAGATCAAATCTCCCGGTCCCTCCGTAATCACCCCCCGCTCCATCGCCCGACATTCGAGGATCCATCCACGTATAAATTCCACCATATATCCTCGCCCACCGGGCCGTGGATGGAGCTTCCTGGCTATGAAGTCGAGAGGCATTGTGATTTCAGAGGTCCTCTCATCTCGTATTTCAAGCCAAACTCGGACAACTCAACTGACCAAGCAATCATACGCCCCGCTAATTCGGGCTTTTTGAGTATCTGTTTAATCGGGTGATCCGTCTTAACAACCACTTGGTGACTCTGAAAGTACGGGCGCAACCACCGAGCTGCGGTCACCAAGGCTAAGACCAGCTTCTCAATAACTTGATACCGAGTTTCGGCATCATGAAGCACCCTACTGATGAAGTATACTGGCATTTGGGATTTCTCTACCTCCTGTACGATGACTCATGCTGATAGCATTCTCGGAGAGGTCGACAGATCATGATACAATTCCTTCCCAGGGATGGGTCTTGTTAATATCGGCGGGGAGGACAGAAAGTCCTTGAAGTCGACAAAGGCCTTCTCGCAGTCCTCGGTCCACTTGAAGGTTTGGGGCTTCTTCAGCAGTTTGAAGAAAGGCCGAGCTTTCTCTGCGGATTTGGGTAGGAACCGAGATAATGACGCAAGCCGTCCTGCCAATCTTTGTACTTCTTTAATGTTCTGCGGGCTTCTCATCTCAATTACGGCCCGGCATTTATCGGGATTGGCTTCAATTCCCCGGTGGGTAAGCATAAAGCCGAGGAATTTACCCCCCTGGACACCGAAAACACACTTCTCCGGGTTGAGCCTCATGTTGTACCTTCTCAGCTGCTGAAATATTTCTTCCAGATCTATAGGGTGGTGGCTGGGGTCATCGGATTTCACCACCATGTCATCCACATATACTTCCATGGTTCCGCCAATTTGCTTCTCAAATACCCTATCCATAAGTCTCTCGCACGTAGCTCCCGCATTCTTCAACCCAAACGGCATTACTCTGTAGCAGTAATTTGACCCCTCAGTAATGAAAGCTGTTTTGTCCTCATCCGGGGGGTACATTCGAATTTGGTTGTACCCGGAGTATGCATCCAAGAAGCTTAGAATTCTGTATCCGGAAGCCCCACAACCACCACACAATACTCGGCAAGGGATAAGAGTCTTTTGGGCATGCTCTGCTCGGATCCGTGTAATCGATGCACATGCGCCACTTGCCGTTTGCTTTCTTGACGAGAACGACGTTGGCCAGCCATGTGGTGTATTCTACTTCTCGGATGAAGTTGGCCTTGACCAACTTCGCTGTCTCCTCTTCCACTACTTTTCTCCTCTCTTCACCTAATCTCCTTTTTCTCTGGGCCACTGGCTTCGCCTCGGGACAGATTGCCAATTTATGGCATAAAAAGTTGGGATCAATTCCCGGCATGTCAGATGTGGTCCAGGCGAATAGATCGGCATTTCTGCGCAGCACTTGCTTTATTTCTTCTTTCAGAGTAGGCTCAAGGTGACCACCGAGTTTAGTGCACTGTTCAGGCTGCGCGCCGAGTTGGAACTTCTCTAGCTCCTCAATAGGTTGTGGACGTTGTTCCTGCACGTCCATCCTGGGATCCAGCTCAACGGAGTTTACTGAATTCACCGCCTTGTCCTTCCCCCTGTCTAGGGTTTCTACCTGTGCGGGTTTAAGCTTGCTCACCCGTAAACTATCGGCATAGCACTGTCTTGCCATCCTCTGATCTGCTCAGACAGCCACTATATCCCCCGAGCTGGAGGGGAACTTCATCGTGAGGTGGGGAGTAGAGACCACAGCCCCTAACTCGTTCAAGGACGGTCTTCCGATCAGGATATTATACGATGTAACAGCATTAACTAGCACATACCTGACCATGATGGTTTTAGAAGCTCTGCCATCGCCAAAAGTGGTCAAGAGGTCAATATATCCCCGAGTATCAACCTGCTCCCCTGCGAAGCCAACGAGTTTACTGTCGTACGGCTGAATTGATTTCTCCGGGATCCCGAGCTTCTGAAACGTTGAGTAATACAATATATCCGCGGAGCTCCCCTGATCGACGAGGGTTCTTTTGACCGAGAAGTTGGCCAACTGTACGGTGATCACCATGGGGTCATCCTGATTGGGATCTACTCCCACAAAATCTTCATCAGAAAAGATAATAGGGGGGAACTTCGGGGAGGCTTGCCAGATACCGAATTGACAAATTCGGATGGCCCGCAGATGTCTTCTCCGAGCTGAACTTGTTGTGCCTCCCCCTGCGAACCCTCCCGAGATGGTGTTTATCACCCCGGATGACATTATCCTCTTCCCGTCTTTCATTCTCGCCTTTCTTCTCGGTCTCTCGCTCTCTCTCATCATTCCGCTTGGCCGCCGCCTCCTCAGCCGGTCACCCTCTCTCCTTCTTCTTTTTCCATTGCGCCTCTCACTTTTGTTATTGTTTCTTCTGACAAAGTTGTTGAGGTGGCCAGCCTGAACCAGTTCTTCAATTTTATCCCGTAGGACCCAGCACTCCTCGGTGGTATGGCCATAGTTGCGGTGATACCGACAATGCTTCTGGCGATCCGCGTTTCGGGGGGTGTGGCCACGGTTTGGGAGCTGCAGAAGCTCCGCGCTGTACGCTTCCTCGAACACCCGAGCCCGATTTGTATTGAGGGGAGTATAATGATCATACTTCGGTCCCCTCTGGAAATGCTCGACCGGGCCTTTCAATCTCGGCTTATCACCCCCTGCCCTCCTCTTGTCTCTACCTTCTCGCCTGTCGGCCTCATCGGTCCGATCCCTTTTCTTGGACTCCTCCACCTCCTCCATATTGATGTAACCTGCAGCTTTTCTTCTCAGTTCATCCATATCGGCTGGTGGTTTCCGAGCTAAGTACCTAGCAAAAGGGCCAGGTCTCAACCCGGTCAGGATGGTGTGTAGTGCAACATCGGCACTAAGATTGGGGATGAGTACCGCCTCCTTGCTGAATCTGGCCATGAAGTTGCGCAGGGATTCATTCTTCTCTTGCCTAAAGTTCACCAGTGAGGCCGAGGTTTTTTGGTGGGCTCGGCTCGTGGCAAACTGAGCGCTAAACTTGGCCACAAATGTATTAAAAGAGTCCACCGAGGCTGGGGGTAGCTGGGTGTACTAAGTCAACGCTGCCTCCTTCAGTGTGGTTGGGAAAACTTTACACATGACAGCGTCGTCATCCGTAAAAAGGTACATCTGCGTGGTGAAGGCGTCCAAGTGGCGCTCGGGGTCTGAGGTGCCATCATATTTGTCAATGTTGATGGGCTTGTAGTTGGCTGGCAAGGGGACCCCCATGATATCGTTCGTGAAAGGATGCCTCGGCTTCCGCAGGCTGGCCTTGTCATTAGGTCTGTTTGTTTGGAGTGAAAATTCTGGGGCCTGCTTAGGGAATCCCTCTTCCTCTGCTCGGTTGTTGTGGTGGGAAGCCCGGAGGTGAGGACCCCCTTCCCGATACAAGTTTCTGGACCCCTCAATCTCGGGAGGTCGGCGCTCTCTTTCATGTGAGGAAGAGACCGACCTCTCCCTGCTCTGCTCTCTCTCACGACGGCCATTCTGTCGGCGGATTTCTTCATTCTCCCTTCTCAGCACTGCAACCTGCGCGAGAAGCTCCTGAACCACGGGATTGTCAGTCATTCCCGCTGGGCCTACGGATTGTTCTCCATTATCCCCGTTAACTCCGTTGTTGGCATTGCTCGGCTCCTCCCTCCTGCAGTTTCCGCTTCTCGTCCTCACCATTTTGTGTGGTATGGGAAAATATTTGCTTCGATTCCCACAGACGGCGCCAAATGTTCCGTCCAAATATCTCGGATGAGATACTCGGCTGAACGAGGATGATGAGATACTCGGCTGAACGAGGATTAGTGGGGTGTTTTTGGATTGTGCTTGACAGAATGTGGATTCTGCTCCTACGTATCCAAAAGGGAATCAAAGCAAAACGTAGTTCTGAATGAGGGGTAAGCCCCCTATTTATAGTGATCTCTCAGGATCAAGCTCCGAAATAAGCGGAGGAATATTTGGATCAGATCGCGATCATGGGGAGAGATACCCGGAGCCTGATTGTCCGGAGTGACATTATGGCTAGCGAGATATTCGGCCCAGTTAGCTACGGATGGATAGCTTGGGGCCGAGGTACCTTCGTGCGTGGCCTGTCATGGAATGGGGCCGATTAGTTATCCTCGGGTGTCAGGTGTGCTGACATGTCCTCGGCTTCGGAGGAGTTTGGGCCAGGGCCCATTCGTGGGGGTAAGCTCGGTTGGTCCAGTGTATAGACGAGTTCTCGGTCTTACATTCTCGGCCAGTACACATCTAAACCTCAAACCCATTTGGGTCCAACACTAGTGACTAGCCCATACCATGAACAGCAAGCACCATTTGAGTTCAATTGGAGATATAGGCCCTTTTATTTCTTATTACACTACCCTCATAAAATAAAAGTTCCCGAAACTGAAAGCATAGTGATTTGGCATGTGCTAGTGTGAATCAGGGTACCTAAAGAAGGTGTGCTTTGAAAAAAATTGCACATGCCGCCTACACGAACAAAATGGTCATTGGTCAGCGGTCAGCGGTCAGCGGTAACTCCCTTCTATTTTGGTTTTTATTTTAAATTGTGACTTGTGAGATTGCTGCAGTAATTTCTTTCTAACAATTCACATATTTATATAATTATCTCAGTCAATAATCTTCTCTTCGTTCAAGATCTGCCAAAGTCTAAATCTTTAGGACAAAGGCATTGGTTTGGGTTGGATGGATTGGTTTTGGCCATTGTTTGTTTGTGTTTTATTGTTATTGTGAATGGTGCTGGTGAGAACAATCGTGGGTGTTGTGATGCTGCTGAAAGTGGTGATGATAATGATTTGGGTGCCAAAAGGAGGGTCGAGTGTAAACAAGATAAGAATTCTACTAGGGACATCTCGGATTGGGAATTTGCTTGTGGTAAATAATATGGTCAAACTAATTTACACCGCAAAAATACACTTTCCCATTGCTATTTGCTTGAGTATTTGTTCTCGCTGCCTAGGTGTTTTCTTTTGCCTGTTTCAGCTTTTTGGTTAGCTTTGTGCTTGTGGTTGCATCAGTGCTAACAGGATATGCAACTAACCTAAGGCTAGAAACAAACAAGTAATTTGATTTTGTCTTTGAATGATTAATCAAAGCTTGATTTTATAAATTAGAAGTACTCCCAACTCTTTAAAGTTTGTGACTGTGCCACAATTTTTTAGATTCTTAGTGTTTGTTTCTTAGTGATTGCTACTCTGCTACATATATACAGGTATTCTTAGTATTATTTACTTTTATCAATCACCATTCCTCTTTCTGTGGTTTCTTTGACTTGTTTAATCTTTAATAGGATCTTGTGTGATTCTTCTTTGCTTCTAGAGAAAGTAAAATAGTAACAATTTAATTTGAATTGTAGTTTGCAGAATACAGTGATCCGAGGTGTTTTCATGGATTGGAATTCAAAATCTGTTATGCACTTAGTTAGTGAGTAGCTTTAGCTGAGTTCCCTTTTTAACATACCTGCAGTATAGTCTCGATATAAGAGATGCACCTCTAGACTCTGTGATTGATCAATTCTAATGAGAATCTTCTCCATTCAGATCTTTTGTTACTGCATGCCATTGTTAGATTTTAACATGGTATCAGTCTGATTTTCTTAGGAATAGCCATGCTTTCTCCGCTGCAGCACTGATCCATTTCGCTTTTTTCTCTCTTTTATCTTCAAGAAGCTCGTTCTTTGTTTGAAAGTTTCATTCTTCTTCTTTCTCTGCCAATTTCGCATGGCTAATCCTCCAATAGACCCTTCCAATCCTCTTTTCTTATACCCAAATGAAAACCCTGGTGCATTCAATGTTTCTACTGTTATGGATGGTACCAATTACCATTCATGGTACCAATTAAACTTGTCTCAAACAAGTATGCTTTTAATATCAACCATGAAAGAAATTGAATGTGAAAGATCCCTTTTTGACATTTACTGAGTTCTTATTTTGTGCAGTAATATTTACTGAGTTCTTATCTTTTCGATGATAGAAAACATATTTAGGAAGTTTATGAAAACTATAATTGGCATCCCATATATGGATGTATCATCTAAAGACCTTGTAGTAAGAAAATTTGGTAGCTAATGAATTGGACTCAGTTTCACATGTTTGTAACAACCTTTCATTGGAATTCTCAAATATTTATGTTTGTGGATTTGGGTTGGACCTGGGCTCTAAATCTCAATCCATTTGAAATGACGATTAGCAGTTTAAACTTCTCAATTGCTACATTTTTTCAGTTTCATTTTTTATACACTAACACCCAGAATGCATTATTGGATAGGAAACATGGATAAGGATGTAATTGGATTTATATTGTGGCTCTCTCATCACTACTCATTCTCATAGTTTTTGTGTATTGATGGTTGGGTACAAGTACATCTTTACTGCAATGCAATCTTTGTGAAGTTAAAAAAATGCAATCCATGTTTAATGGATCACTAACTTGGAGCTGAAAAAGAATGACTGTCACATGCTGTTGTTTCTTTATATGCGTGTAAATAAACCATTTTATGAGGAAGTTTTGCACATCAACCAGCTTTGTGTAGAGGAAACTGTTGACCCCATTTTGCTTTCTTCTGTTTGTGAAGCCAATCTATCATATTTGTTTGGTTTTGGTACTCACTACTCACTTTACTCTGCTCTTTATTTCTAGCTAGTGGATTTCCATTAACCTGTTGCTTACCGAAGAATACAAGCAAAGATCAAACCTGTTACTCCTTTAGATCCCACGAAATCCTGCTCTTGAAGGTCAGTGTTTTATTTGTTTCTAACTGGAACTTGATGTTTCCCTATGATGATTTTTTTTTACCATGCCATATAGTTTTGATTGGTTTTGTGAAACAGTTGCTAATTGCTATTGCATATCCCTTCCCCTAAATTAATCCATTATCATGCATCTGTATAGCATTTGACACACTTCTTACCTTACTGGTTTGAGGTTAAATTTGATTATCACGTATTTAGATCTTTATTGTGTATCTAAATACTAAACATACATAAACATGCACCTAGTGATTTATATGCATATAGTCAAGTAGCTTCATCCCATCATTATGAATCTGAGTAATTTTGTTTGATACCCCATGTATTTCATGTAATCTGCTTATGTTTAGTTTTCTCTGTGTGTGATGAACCCTTTGAGATGCCTTTTTTAAATTCATGAACAGTTATTGAAATACGATCATGTTGTGTGCTATAAATTCATTTCCTGTGATCTAATATCTCTTCTGTACTAATGTACAAGTCTTCCATCCCCCTCCTCTTAGATTAGGATTTTAGATGGACAATGAATTTGAGGATATATGTAGTGGAGAGCAGAGCTCAATAGGTGTGAACTTGTTTGAGATGCATGATGCTGGACTAGGTGCTATACATTGCTATTTTCACAAAAAAATTCCGAAGTTTTTCTGGTACCCCTAGCGGCTGATAATTGTATGTTTACCACGTAGAAAATGGATCGTAGTTGGATGTATGATAGGGTCAATCCTGATAGGCGAGGCTTGAAAGATGAGTTTGTTAGTGGAGTTGATGAGTTTGTCAACCATGCTAAGGAACAACCCTACTTTTTGTCCGAAGGAGGGATCAGATGTCCTTGTGCAAAGTGTAAGTGCATGAAGCTATTGGCTGCAAGCGAGGTAAAGGTTCACTTGTACAAGTTCGGGTTTAAGACAAACCATTTGATCTGGACTGAACATGGATAAGTGGAGCCAGATATGGACCTAGGGGGTCATTCAAATAGTACTTGTCATGTGGATAATGATGATGAATTTATGTCAATGAATCATATGGTGTATGATGCTTTAAGGCCATTTGCCGATGCCTCCCATGTCAATGCTAACATGGGGAACGAGACACTTAATGAAGACGAGATGCCCAATCCCGAAGCTCAACGGTTTTACGATACATTAATCTATGCAAACCAGCCCATTTGTGAAGGAGCTACCGAATCTAGGTTATCAATATCTGTTAAGCTTTTGGCAGGTAGATCTAACTGGCATGTTCCTCAAAAGGGAATAGATTATTTTGCACAAATGCTTGCCAACGTAGCTAAAGAGCTAGGATCAAAACAATGCTTACCCGAGAACCATTACCAAGCAACAAAGTTGGTGTCTAAGTTAGGGTTAAAGGCTGAGAAGATTGATTGTTGTGTAAATGGTTGCATGTTATATTACAAACTGGATAGAAACTTATCTCGAGTGCAAATTTTGTCAAGTCTGCAAGGTATGTTCCTCCAAGGAAAGGGATGGGAAAACACAAAAATGTTCCGGTGAAGAGAATGTTTTATTTGCCAATCATTCCCAGGTTACAAAGATTGTATGCATCAATAGAATCTGCGGCTCGAATGAGGTGGCATCATGAAAATAAGGCGAGTTCGAACGTTCTACGCCATCCGTCCGATGGGAAGGCATGGAAACACTTTGATGATGTTTATCCAGATTTTGCCAGTGAGCCAAGAAATGTAAGATTGGGCCTATGTGCTGATGGGTTTACACCTTACATCCAAGCGTCGACTTCTCCATACTCATGTTGGCCGGTCATAGTTACGCCTTACAATCTTCCCCCAGAAATGTGCATGACCAAACCATACATGTTCTTGACTTGTCTCATTCCTGGACCATCTAACCCAAAATCAAAGATAGATGTTTACTTGCAGCCCTTGATTGATGATTTGCAACAGTTGTGGAGATTTGGTGTTTTGACTTACGATATCTCGATGAAACAAAACTTTCTCATGAGAGCATGCTTAATGTGGACAATTAATGATTTTCCAGCCTATGGCATGTTATTTGGATGGGGTACACAGGGTAAATTGGCATGTCCTTATTGTATGGAAGACACAAAAGCTTTCACCTTGAAATATGGTGGAAAAAATTCTTGGTTCGATTGTCATCGTCGATTCCCCGCGTAAAATCATTCTTTCAGAAGAAGTAAAAGGGGTTTTACAAGAAACAAGGATGAGAAAGATGGCCCACCTTACATGTTAACAGGGCAACAAATCTGGGAATTAGTTCGTGATTTCCCAAAAGTGACAGAGGTTGGTTGGGGCAGATTGCAAGGGTATGGCGGGTATCATAATTGGACCAAACAAAGTATATTTTGGGATCTTCCATACTGGAAGGACAACTTGTTAAGGCACAATCTTGATATGATGCACATAGAGAAGAATTTCTTTGATAATGTGCTAAACACTGTCATGAATGTCAAGGGTAAAACAAAGGACAATGAAAAGGCGAGAATGGATATATCTGTGTTCTGTGCACGCAGGGACTTGGAGATGCAACCCTTACCTAATGGAAAGATGGGAAAGCCAAAGGCAAGCTACACTTTGTCACCAGAAGATGCAAAGTTAGTGTGTAAATGGATTAGCGAACTGAAAATGCCAGATGGCTACGCTTCAAACCTTGCTAGGTGTGCCGATGTCTCCAAGGGTAAGATGCATGGGATGAAAAGCCATGATTGTCATATATTCATGGAGTGCTTACTCCCAATTGCCTTTCGTTCGTTGCCAGAATGTGTATGGAAAGCACTAACTGAATTAAGTCGATTCTTCAAAGATCTATGTTGTAATACATTGAGGATGGACGACTTGGTTAGATTGGAGCAAAATATTCCCATCATCATATTCAAGTTGGAAAGGATTTTTCCACCGGGATTTTTTGATTCAATGGAGCATCTTCCAATTCACCTACCCAATGAAGCAATCCTTGGTGGTCCGGTTCAATATCGGTGGATGTATCCATTTGAAAGGTAATTAAATTAATTTTTTAAGTATTTACATCTTGATTTCTTTCGAATTCAAAGATGTATGGTCATTTTACATGTAGATTCATGGGCGACGCAAAGCGGGCGGTGAAAAATAAGGCTAGAGTGGAAGGTTCTATATGTGCTTTCTACTTACAACGTGAGACAACCTATTTCTGCTCTCACTATTTCAAGACATTTAGCTTGTTGCCTACCACAAGTTTTAGGAACGATCCTCGATCGGGACATGAAGGCGTCCACCCAACGCTATCACTCTTGAACAAATCTGGTCGTCCTAGCGGGAAGTGTCAAACCCATTGGCTTATAGATGATGAATGGAAATCTGCTCATGTGCATGTGCTGATCAATTGCCATGAGGTTAAATCATATCTTGAGTAAGTAAAATTTGTATCCCTTCAAGTGTGTGCTTGACGCATTGAGTATTGTAGAGTTACTTATCAAAATTGTGCTTGATGTCAGTGCATTCTTGCAAAATCACTCCATCAATGATCAAGATGCTTCTGGTCGTATACATGCAGAATTTCCCACGTGGTTGAAGGAATATGTAAGTGTAATGTACAGAAATGATGAAATTATTAGCAATCACACCCTCTAAGCATATGTGTCTCTTCTATGTAGGTTTATGATGAGAGGAATAGGGTGATCAACACAAACATAAAGGCATTAGCTTGGGGTCCTATAACAAAAGCAACATCATGGCACATGTACTTTGTAAATGGGTACAGGTTTCACACTAAGGATTGGAGTGATGGTAAAAAAACCATAAATTGTGGGGTGCATGTAAAAGGTGTTACTGAAGGAGGAGAAGATGATTTTTACGGCATTATCCAACGTATCTTTGAATTGGAATATCATGGTTTGAGTAATAAGATTGCTATATTTTACTGTGAATGGTTTGATCCAACAAGGAATAGAGGCACAAGGGTCCATCCACATTATAATATTGTCGATATTAAGATGAATAGACGGTATGGTCGATATGATCCGTTCATTCTTGCAGAAAAAAGCAAGACAAGTATATTATGTCCCTTATCCAGAAACGTGTAAAGACCTACATGGTTGGTCTGCGGTAATCACCACAAAACCAAGGGGTCATGTGGAAGTCGAGGACATAGAGGATGAAGAGCCTTATCAGGCTGATGAGATGTCACCCGTTGTACCAATTACAGAAGTTGAACCATTACAAGGCTTACTTGATGAAACCATAAATGGGTTCGAACAAATAGTTGACCGTAATAACAATTCAATGGATCACGATGGTCAATCAGAAGATGAAGGTGTTTCGATAGAATGTAGTGATAAAGATAAGGAGAAGGGGGAGGACGAGGATGAGGATGAAGACGATTATGAGGATAGTGACGAGGATTAGATTAGATTATATGTTAAGAATATGCATTGTACTATTTTAATATGTATCCTAATGTGTCTTAACATGCACAAGTCAACTTTACATATATGTTTAGAATATGTATCTAACTATTTTAATGTGTATCTTATTATTTACAAGTTCAACTTTATATGCATGATTAGATCATATGTATATCTATATGTTATATTTTGCACTACAGTAGATGTCAGGACGAGGTCGAGGGAAGATGCCTACCAATAGAGGTCGAGGGAGGCTTCTACGAACTGGCGATCTTGCTGCAGAGACACGCCGCAAAATCCGTCAGAGACAGACTCACGTAACCACCTTTTGAGCCTATAGCACCGCCGGTCCCTTCCTTCCCAGCCTGGTCGTCACACCACCACCTTCCGAGCCTACCCCAGACGTAGTCACTATGATCCCTACTCCGGGATACATGCCCCCTAGGCAATTTGAGTGTGGTTCATCTTCATACCGCATGCCACAGGAGCCTGTGTTGCAGCAGCCTCCCCACGAGGAGGTAAACCAACATGAGGAGGTGCAGGAGGGGGATGAGGAGCATGAGGAGCAGGAAGGGGGGAGGAGGAAGAGGAGGGGCATGACGAGCATGCCCCTCGTCAGCGTCGACCGAGGCAGTACCAGAAGGATGCTGACGGGAAGATCATTATATGTCCTATTGGGAAAGGGTAAGTTGGAACTTTCTTTGTTTCTTTATATATTTATTAAGCACTTGGTTTTATATATGCATTTGGTTTGACATTTGACATTTGACATTGTGTTTGGATTTTTGGTAGGTGGACTCCAGCAGAAGTTGCTGCTGATGCGATTAAGTTTGCCATCACCTCACAATTTCGGGGTGTTCACCATTGCTGGACTGTGACCCCTGATGAAGTGAGGAACTTTTGGTGGGCCAGATTTAGGGTAAGTTCTATATTGCTTTTTATTATTAGTCAGTGTAAGGGAGTATTTTAGTAGATTGCTTTTCATTCAAGTTGTTTATCTTTAAGACTACGTTTGTTTAATTAACACAAGTTCACAGTTTTATTCAAGTCAACACATGTGAAGAGCTTATATATATACTTATTTATCTGATTAACTATTTTGATTAATTCTTCTTGCAGGATAGAGTTTCTTGGGATCCTCGTCATTACGACACCATCTTTAAGGTCTTTCAGCAAAAATGTGCAAAGCGTCTTTCTGACATCCTCGGCAAGAAGAGGAAGAAGGGGACACAACCTAAATGGATGGGGGACGAGGCATGGATTGGTCTTCTTGAATATTGGCAAAGTGATGCCTTCCTAAAGATATCAACACAAAATAAGACCAATCGGGCTTCAGAAAAGGGTGGTGCAGTTCACACGACAGGTCGCAGATCTCACCTTGAGGTGGCACTAGACATGGTATGTATTTACTTAATATTCATCGTTTAGTCCATTATCATATACTGATTTTCTTTGTAAATGAACATGTGTTGGCTTTTTGGGTAGGTCCAAACAAGTCAGGGGCCTGTGGATCCTGCTGAGTTTTTTAGAGCCACCCACCGTAAAAGTTCTCGCGAATGGGTTGATAGCCGCTCAAAAAGAACATATGTAAGTTGGTCTTATACATCATTTTTATATAACTTTGTTATCAATGTATGTACCTTAATAAGATTTGTTTGTGTTCTTTACTAGGAAGAGTATCGCGAGCGTTTGATTCGAATACGACACGGGTTAATGACGCCTCCACGGATGGGATGCGGGAAGTGGATGGGGCGAGGAAGCTTCAATTGTGGCAGGATGTTGTTGGGGGTAGGACCCGGGGACGATGTTCTGAAACTGCAGACATGTCTTTGAACGTCCGTCGTGGTATGTCTTCATTAACTCGGGAGTCTCATGTGTCTTCTAGCCATGGTAATGGGTTTGAGACCGAGGAGGTCGTTGCACTTCGTGAGGAGGCTACTGAGCTAGGGAGGAGGCAGCCAAAGCTAGGGAGGAGGCTGCATTAGCTAGGGAACAGATCGCAATTTGGAGGCCGAGCTTCACGCTATGATGGAGCGAATGGCAGCTTTAGAGCGTAATAGTAGTCGGGGGTCGTCCGCATCCCGATTATGATGACGATCTTGACGACCATTCGTTAGATTAGGCATCATGTCATGGTCCCTCGCAGATGTTGATTTCCTTTACTTTAGACATTTCGCATTTACTTTTCAAGTACTTTGAAGTTTGTGTTCATTTACTTTGTTATGTACTGTGTGGATTATCATGGGCAGATTTGGTTCATCAACAATTATACAAGCTGTTCTTGAGACAGAAGTATTATAATGGTTTGAGTTGTAAGTGGAGAAAGAGTTGGTTCTATTATGTTTTTTTTTGTTGGGTGATATTTCAAGTTTTATGCTTTATTTGACTCTGTTAGACTTATTAAAAGGTTGGAGTACCGCAAGTGCTAAAGCAGGGCTATTATTGTTTATTAAGGATATCGGTGCTAAAGCAGGGCTATTATTGTTTATTAAGGATATTTTTTATTTTATATTTCCAGGTTTGTAATAATATAGCTACTTAATAAAAAAAAATTTAAAAAAAAACATTATTTGCGTAGGCTTGGCCGACGCTAAAGCCTACGCTATAACAAAGTAAATTAGTGAAGGTCAAGGACGCTAATTTTAGCGAAGGCCAAGCCGACGCTAAAATGATCTGAAATAGCGTGGGCTTAGGCCGACGCTAATTTTAGCGAAGGCCAGGGCCGACGCTAAACTGCTCTAACAAAGCGTCGGCTAAAGCCGACGCTAAGTTTAGCGTCGGTCATTCCCTATTGTCTTTGCTGCCACTTAGCGTCGGCCATCATTTGCGAGGCTAAACGTTGCGTCGAGGCTTTTAGCGTCGACCACGACACCGACGCAAAGCCGACGCTAAAGTGGCCGTTAGCGTCGGCTTTTGCCTTGTAGCGTGGGCTTTTAGCCTACGCTAAAAGCTGATTTTCTTGTAGTGTTTGATATTCAGTCCTACCCCATTGAAATCATAAAAATATACAATTAGAAATCACATTTTTGGAAAAAATTTACAGGTGTCATCTTCTTAGACATTGCTTGGAGAGGTCAACTTGATTTATTTGCCAAATTTGGAATTTGGAATTTTGGAAATTTATGAGGTATTTGGGTCTGAAACAAACGTTTTTTACTAAAGCCCATATTGTGGGGCGTTTTGGGCTAATTACTTGCGCAAAAACGAGGCCCATTTGGTGGGTTTTCCAAATTCAAATCTCGCATCTCGAAGTTTTACATGGGTAACCGGGATAATAAATTAGGGGTCATTTCAGATTTCACTTTTACACATCTCGGTGCTCAATGGTCTTCGAGTTTTTTCGTTTCTCTGCTTTCGATATTCCTGTGAAACTGCTGCCCACAAAGACCTCTGCTATCGTCTCTTTCTTTCATTTCGGTGTCTTGCGGATTGGTCTTTCCCAGACCATGGAGAGCAGCGCGCTGCCTGACACTGTGGAGCGTCGGATAACAGGGAAGTTTTTCTCCTCCATCGTACTATTACAGGGTTAAAGTATTATTTTTATTGTATATTTTCTGGTTCACAGGTTAGGGTTTGACAAACATTTCAAATTTTTTCGTTTAGGGTTTTCAAATTTGGCGGTATTCTGAAATTGGGGGTTTTTTGTTTTTGAATCGTCTTTCAATCGTCTATATAATGAACTCTGGTTTGCATGTAATTGAACATCCTGCTCAACCTAACGAAAAAACGAGTGCTTCCTTTATAATTAAGAAGGAGAGGTGGGTCATACTTGCTAGGGTCATACGCCTATGGGTGGTATCTGATCACAGTAAGCAGAAGCTACCATTATTCATGGAGATGGTGTTGATGGATGACAAGGTTGTTGTTACATATTTTTTATGTTTGCAATATTATACTGTATTTATTTGTCATTAAGTTGTTTTGATTGGTTCTACTTATTTTGTATTTTCACAGGGTGAAAAGATACATGCTTCTGTGAGGAAGACTTTGATTTACAAGTTTCAGAGGGATTTACGTGAGGGTTGTGTTTATTCGTTTCAGTATTTTGGAGTTGCAGCTAATAGTGGAAATTACAGGACCTGCCACCATCCTTACAAGCTTAATTTCTAGTTTACAACTAAGGTTGGATTGGTGGAAAATAGTATTGTTGGTTTCAATATCTATGACTTTGTTCCTATTTCGGTGGTTACTGGAGGTGGCTATGATTCTGATTTTTTAGTGGGTAAGATTTTTAAATATTTTTATTTATATTTATTATTATTATTTTATTTATTTATTTATTTCTATTTTTATGGTTAAAATTGTTTTATTTTTTTGTGTTTGATTTTGTCGAAGATGTTATGGGAATGATGACTGGTGTTGGAACTGAGAGGGAATATGAAAGGAATGACACAAAGACCAAGCCGAATGTAATTGCTCTTGAGGCTGATGGGTAACCCTTATTTGAACAGCTTGATATTCATGTGTAGTTTTTATGGTTTTGTGCTATGCGACTTTTATTTAAACTCATGAAGTTATAACTTATTTATTTTTATAGTCACAAGATTCAATGTACCCTTCAATGTACCCTTTTTGGATCTTATGTTGATGAACTGAACAAATTCCTTGCTGTTGGACAAGTGCAAAATGCTGTAGTTATTGTTCAACTTGGCAAAGTCAAGACCTTCCAAGGTTTTCATCTAATTTTTTTAAACACATATTATTTAGAGTGATAGGTAATCTGTTTTATGTTTATTTTGCTGATATTTCTATTTCTATTTCTATTTCTATTTCTATTTCTATTTATATTTCTATTTCTATTTCTATTTTCATTTTCATTTTCAATTCTCAAAATATATTCAGATCGAATTCACATTCAAAATTGCTTGGGCTGTACCAAGATAATCTACAATCCAGTGTGTGGCGAGGCTGTTCGTTTTAAACAGAGGTTGTTTCACTTTTACCTTAAAAACTTAAATAAACTCTGTCACTTAATAATAATATTTTTATTATAATATTTTTATTATAATTATTAAAATTAATTTTAAATGTTAATGTTTTTCAGGATGACTGATAACATGGATTCTCCAAGTCAAGGATTGAGTCAGCTTACTGATAGTGCGACAGTTGGAATTTCTGAAGATTTCCTTCAGATGACACCAAGAAAAACTATTGAAGAACTAAAAGATTGTAATGAGGTTGGGCACCAACATTCCAACTGTATCATCATCATCATCATCATCATCATCATCATCATCATCATCATCATCATCATCATCATCATCATCATTATTATTATTATCAATATTATTATGTCAACTATCTTAAGTTAATCCGACTTAAATGGGGTATTGTTAAAATTTCTCCTTTTTCTGATGCAGGAAAGTGCTTATGTTGTTTTTGCCACTGTGAAACACATTATAGATGATGAGGATTGGTGGTATACAACCTGTATTTGCAATAAGGCCGTTTATCCTGACTCCAAGATGTTTTTCTGTGAGAAGTGCAATAAGCATGTGATGAAGGTTGTTCAAAGGTAAAACTCTCCACTCTAAGTTTAAGTGAGTTTATATTTAAGATTTTAACCTACCTCAGTAGCAAATATAAATGTCCATCTTGGATTTATATTTTTACATGACTCTATATCTCTATTATGGTAGATTTCGAATCAAGGTTCGTGTCATTGATAACACAGATTCTGCCACATTTGTCATCTTTGACCGTGATGCTACCCTCCTTTTCAACAATAAAATTGCTGCAGACATGTTTGAAGCACATGATAAGGTTCATATCTTAGATTTATTTATTGATTATTGTTTTATCCTATATCTCATATCTGAAATGTGTGTGTGTAGAGTGCTGAACCTGGATCCTTTCCTAAGGAAATTTCTGGTTTGGTTGAAAAGAGCTTTCTTTTTAAAGTGGATTTTAAGAATAGTTCCAGCTCTAAGTTTGAGCAATCATTTCGTGTTAAGAAGATTTGTACTGACCCTGCAATCATCAACAAATTCAATGAATTCGTTCAAAATTCTGCAGTAAGTACATCCATAACGTTACATGCTCTATATTATATTTTAGTATTGACACTTTATTGTTATGTTTTGCATACCTAAATCTTCTGTTATTCTATATTAGGATCTTCATTCTGAAGGGCGGTTTTTGGGTAAAGGAAAAGAGATAATGGCTGAGAGTTCTATTGGTCTTGCACAGGTATGATGAACATTCATATGAAGTAATCTTATTATTTTAAAGTTTTTTTTTATTCTTGAACTAAAAATTGGTTTTACTAAATCTAACAGAATTTGATGCCCAAATTCTCATTTGAAATTGCTGAAAAAGACTCTCAGTTTGATGGACCGGATGGTTGTGATTTGTCCAACGATTCAAATGAAATATCCCCTACTTTGAAGAGGTCTTATGCAACTCAAGAAAGCCAAGCAGAGGTTGTTCAAGTTCCAAAGCTGGAACTTCCACTGAAAATGTTGAAGAAGAATATCAAAATTGAGAATGAGTAGCTAAATAGGGCCTTCTTATGCCATCCAGTGTTTATATGTATATTTTGAGTAGTTTTCTTCGTTTTAATTGGCCTTTTTGTTATGTTGTGGATTGTTCATGGAAATTGTTTTGATGGGGGATGTCTGGATGGCATTTGTTAGATTTGTTATAGGATGTTCCTTATGACAATGGCAATATAGTCCATGTCAGAAATTAGTGTTTAGTGTTTTCTTATAATGTGTGGGACTCTCTTTTTTTGTACTCCTTTTTGGATTTGTTTGGTTATTGGACACTCTGACCAAACAAATGTTATTGTATCTAATTATGGTTTATGGTATATGTTAATGGAATCAATTACTTTTTAATTTCAACCATTTTATTTTGGACATAAGGATTATTCTTAAACTTTATGCTTATTTCTTTAATTCAGGAATGCTTATGTTACTTATTTTATGCATTTAATCAGTGTGAATAGATTTATAACTGCAATAGAGGTCAATTAAATCAATTATAAAATTCACAAGCTCAGATTAATGCATAAAACTTAATTAAATTAAAAGACTTCCATTTGGTAATTGATAATTAATAACTAATTATATTTGGTAATGAATGTCCCACAATAAACGAAATGAAACAGGCCATGAAATCAAATTCAACAATCATACATCAACCACATTCTATTGTCTGTAACAAATCTGAAAGATCAAATACTGAAGTTAATATATTGAGTATTGATATATTTTCGACAAATTTTGCCAAACAGGAAAAAAAAATCTTGGTTTAAGTAATCCTTTGGTCCCTATACGTGACACTGATTTTCAATTTGATCCATATACGTAAAAAGTTATCAATTTGGTCCTTATACGTGACACTGATTTTCAATTTGGCCCTCACCGCTAATTGGTCCTTATATAAGAAGACCAAATTACAAATTATTGTCACATGTAGGGACCAATTCAACAAAATTAAAATTGAAATCGGTCCCTATATGTTACAATTATTTTCAATTTGGTCCCTACATGTGACAATAATTTGCAATTTGGTCCCTCTTATATAGGGACCAATTAGCAGTGAGGACCAAATTGAAAATCAGTGTCACGTATAGGGACCAAATTGATAACATTTTACGTATAGGGACCAAATTGAAAATCACTGTCACGTATAGGTACCAAAAGATTACTTTAACAAAAAATCTATTATAACTCTTCCCAAGATTATCTTTTCATGCATAGGACAGTGAGTCGATAAGAGTGATCAAGCCACCTAAAACAAATAAATTACAGCTATGGCAGCAACTGTACACAAAAAGGGAGACACTGTAGTCACATGCTTGGAGACAAGTCAACCCATTTCCTAAAATCCTTTGCAAGTTCTTTCACTACATGGACGTCTCTTTAGTTCCAACATCATTCTTGCAACACTAATTCATTCCAGCGGTATGGATCCTATGTATTTTAAGATTGCAAGAATGAAGAGGAAGATGATAATTCAAGACAAGTCAGTCAACAAACGTGCTACATATATCGATATAACACATGTATAACCATTTTTAACTCCATTTGGTATCCAACTTTCTCATTGGATTCTTATAATTTTCATTTCTCTTTTATTTTCCAACTTAATAACATTTTTATTAAATCATTTAACAAATACAGATGAGAATACCTTACCAAGGAATTTGCTACATAGTGGTTCAAATTCATCTGAAAAGAAACAAACAAGAGCCAGAAAGCCATTGTCACCTTTATCTCATGGTGTGTAATTTATCTCTCTATATCTCAATATCTATTTATACAGATTAAGAGAGTTATACAAAATACGGATTGAATCCCATATCATTGATATAAATATAATAAAACATTTGTTTTTTATGTATCTTTTGTTGAAACAGGAAATATACCAAAACATAATGTTACACGAAGTTGTAACCCAATCTCGAATGTTACAAGAACCGACAATAGTAAAAAATGAAGTAACTCTGATGCATGTACTCCACCTCCTCTTTCTGAAGTTATTAACACTACAAACTCCAAGTCAAAAGCGATGAAGAAAAATATTGTATCAGTCACACCCCTATTTGCAGGTATATATATTTTTATGGTTTGAGGTATTTTTTTTATTTCTATGTGACTAATGTAGGTGTTATTAATTCCAAATTTTTGAACCCGTAGAGATAATGTTGCAATTGGTGATACTTTAGAAACTTCAAATTCAAGCTCAATTTGGAATGGATCAGCTGATGATTTATCTACTAACTTATCAGAGGTAGTCAATACTTTGCCTCATTATATCCATGGGAAATATGTCAATCAATCAGCCAATGTTCTACACTCTATTGGTAGAACTAGATTGAAATTCGACACAGAAATGAAGGAATCACCCAATACAAATAGTTATCAAAGTTCATGTAAGTTTATGAACTTATTATGATATATTACTGCCTACAAAATATAATTTAATTATCAAGTTTACATTCATTACTTTTAATTTCAATCAATTTGGCTGAGGATGATACCACGTCTGCGTTTCTTTCTGATTTATATTCAAATGCTGAAACTGAAGGTGCAAATTATAATCATAGATTATTCTTTAGATTTCTTATATTTTATAATCATCTTACTTATATCATATGTCATTACTATGTTGCAGTTTTTGTCAATTTTGGACAACCTTCAATTCAATGTCAATATTGTAGTGCTGATGTATGGTTTGAAGAGAGATGTGAAAAGGCTAGGAAGCTCAAGCAAGCGGATTTCTCAATCTGCTGTTTAAAGGGCGTTGTACAACTTCCTTTTTTGAAAAAACCACCTGATTTACTGTTCAATCTAATACATGGTATAGATAATAGAAGTAATCAATTCAAGGAAAATATCAGAGCATACAATAACATGTTTTCATTTACTTCATTGGGTGGTAAAGTACACAATTCGATCAATGATGGAGGTGGTCCTGCTCAGTTTATACTCAGCGGTCAAAATTACCATCGAATGGGGAGTCTGTTGCCAGAAGTTGGAGGTGTTCCAAAGTTTGCACAACTATATGTCTATGATACGCAAAATGAATTGGAAAATAGACTTCGGCATTTTGGGTATGTCTCAATACGTTATTTAGCAAATATAATTTCAACACATCTTTATATTTTATCATTCTCATATATCCTTACAGGTCCAAAAAAGATTTGCAAGTATTTGATAAATCATTGGTTCAAGAGCTAACTAAAATGATTGATAGGTGGAATGAACTTGCAAAGTCGTTCAGAAGAGTCAGATATCATATAGATATGGATGGAACGACAAATGTTAGTTTGCGATTATTTCGAAATAGATCAAAGGATGCCAGGTTGTACAATCTTCCCACGTCAGATGAGTTGGCAATGTTGATAGTTGGTGACTTGAGTAGCATGGATGTTGGAAGAGATATTATTGTCAGGAACATCTCTGGTTATTTTGAGAGGCTTCATGAAACTCATACCTCTTTCATTCCATTGCAATATCCATTATTATTTCCTTATGGAGAAGATTGATATAAAGAAGACATCCCAATTCGAGATGCTGAAGATGAATGTAACACCCGTAAAAGAATTCGTGTTACATTCGGGGAGTGGATTGCTTTCAGAATTCAAGAAAGGGATTGTGAATTTGGTAATATTATCAATGCAAGAAGACTGTTTCAACAATTTTTGGTGGATTGTTTCACAATGATAGAAGCACAACGTCTATCCTTCATAAGACACAATCAAAAGACAATAAGGTGTGAAGTTCTCAATGGGTTACAGGAAGCAGTTGACAGAGGAGAAAGTGATCCTTCTTCAATTGGAAAACGTATAATATTGCCAGCTTCTTTTACTGGTGGTATGAGATATATGTTCAACAACTGCCAAGATGCCATGACTATTTGTAAGAAATTTGGATATCCAGACCTATTTGTTACAATTACATGTAACACAAATTGGCTTGAAATTAAGGATTTTGTTTTTGAAAGGGGATTAACAGCAAGTGACAGACCTGATATTGTCTGTAGAGTGTTCAAGATAAAACTTGATGAAATGATGACAGATTTCAATAAGAGAGAGATATTTGGAATTATTAATGCAGGTAAGTACTCAATTTACTTATCTTTAATCTCTATTGCATTCAGATTACTTTATTCATGCTTCTAATCATTATTTACATTAAATTAGGGATGTATACTGTTGAGTTTCAAAAACGCGGGCTTCCACATGCACATATATTATTGTGGCTGGCTGGTGACAATAGATTGAGGAATGGAACTGATATTGACAAAGTTATCTCTGCTGAATTGCCTGACCCGAATTTGTATCCAAGATTGGCTGATGCAATTCAGAAATATATGATACATGGTCCATGTGGAGTTGCAAACATGAAATCACCTTGCATTCAACAAAGAAAATGTTCAAAGTACTATCCAAAGAAATTCCAAGATTCAACAACAATTGATGAGGATGGTTACCCATGCTACATGCGTAGAGATTCTGGAATCTTTGTGGATAAAAATGAAATAAAGATGGATAACAAGAGTGTTGTTCCTTATAGTCCTATTTTGTTGATGAGGTATCAAGGACATGTCAACACTGAGTCTTGCAATAAGTCTAATTCAATCAAATATTTGTTTAAATACGTGAACAAGGGTCTTGATCGAGCTACAATTGAGATAATCGGTGATGCTCAAACTTCTGAAAAGCCAACTGTTATTGATGAGATTAAACGATATTATGATTGCAGATATTTATCACCATGTGAGGTAGCTTGGAGAATTTTTGCCTTCGATATTCATGAAAGGTGGCCATTAGTTCAAAGATTAACATTCCACCTTCTCAATGAACAATCTGTGATTTTTAATGATGAAGACAGAATCGATACAATTGTTAGCAACAATCAAAAATTTGACACCATGTTTATGGCTTGGTTTGAGGCTAATAAGATTTATCATGAGGGCAGGGATTTAACTTATGCAGAATTCCCAACCAAATTCGTATATTTGAGTAAAAAGAGAAAGTGGCAACCAAGAAAGCAAGGTTTTTCTATTGGCAGGCTTACTTATGTGCCAGCTGGGATAGGGGAATTGTACTACATGAGAATATTGTTTACAATTCAAAGAGGTTGTGTTGACTATGAATGTATTAGAACAGTCAATGGCAAAACATACAACAATTTCCATGATGCATGTTATGTTTTGGGTTTACTAACAGATGACAAGGAGTTCATTGATGCAATTAATGAGGCCAGTCAAACAGCTTCAGGAAATCAGTTGAGGAAGTTATTTGTTACATTATTGGTCATGAACACGATGTCTAAGCCAGATGCTGTTTGGGAGTCAACATGGGAATTGTTATCAGATGGAATTATCTATCACAAGAAGAAGGTTTTTAAATTTCCAGGTATATGTTATTTCTTTTACCAAGTAAGGCACTTTGTTTCAAGATCCTAACTATTCTATACACACATTATTTTAGGTCTTCAGATTACAAATGATGAATTGAAGAACCTCTGCCTAATAGAATTGGATAAATTGCTAATATCCAACGGAAGATCTCTGAAAGACTTCAGTTGTCTCCCGACTCCACAATATTCAGAGAGGTTACGTTTTGAAAACAAGTTTATTGTGGATCAGTTGAACTATAATAGAGTTCAACAGACTCATACAAGAATCCCTTTTGCAATTACTCACAGAAGAATAACTCAGTGTCTATGATGAAATAATGACTTCAGTCTTATCTCAGAGTGGAGGATTCTTCTTTTTATATGGATATGGCGGAACTAGTAAAACCTTCCTCTGGAAAACTTTGTCTGCTGCCCTTAGATCACAGGGAATGATTGTCCTCAACGTTGCTTCAAGCGGTATTGCTTCTCTGTTGCTTCCTGGAGGAAGAACTGCTCATTCCACGTTTTGTATTCCATTAGTTATCAACGAGGAATCAACCTGCAACATTAGCCAAGGTAGTCTTCGTGCAAAATTGCTGATAGAAACAAGCTTAATAATCTGGGGTGAAGCTCCAATGATGAATCGATTTTGTTTTGAGGCCTTTGATCGCACAATGAGGGATCTAATGAGATTTGAAACTGGATATCACAATGACAAACCCTTCGGTGGAAAAGTTGTAGTTTTGGGAGGTGATTTTAGGCAGATATTGCCTGTTGTTAGAAGAGGAACAAGAAAGGACATGATTGATGCATCAATAAATTCCTCTAAAATATGGAATACTTGCAAGGTCTTGAAGCTCACAAAAAACATGAGGTTAACTACAGCAAACAATGATCAATCTGTTAATGAAATAAAAGAATTTGCTGATTGGATCCTTCAAATAGGAGATGGTGAGATGGATTCAGATGAGTATGGTCAAGGTAACATTGACATACCAAAAGATTTGCTAATTCCTAAATGTGATGAACCTTTGCTTTCATTGGTTGAATTTGTATATCCTGTTATAGTAGAAAATATGAAGAAAAACAATCTTTTTTAAGAAAGAGCAATTCTGGCTCCAACTATAGATTTTGTGCAGCAGGTTAATGACTTTGTTCTATCATTACTACCTGGAGATCAAAAGGACTATTATAGTTCTGACACACCATGCCAGTCTGATCAAGATCATGACATTCAGGGTGATTGGTTTACCTCTGAAATTTTGAATGATATCAAATGTTCTGGGATTCTAAATCATAGGTTGACCCTAAAAATTGGATTACCTGTGATGCTTCTTAGAAATATTGATCAAGCAAGTGGTCTGTGCAATGGAACAAGGCTTCAGGTTAATGATTTGGGAACTAATATAATAACAGTAACTATAATGAGTGGCAAGAATGCGGGGGAGAGAATTCTAATTCCAAGAATAGATATGGTACCTTCCGATCTTGGATTTCCGTTCAAATTTCAGAGGAGGCAATTTTCCCATATCTTTATGTTTTGCTATTGCAATAAACAAAAGTCAAGGACAATCACTTTCGAGAGTAGGATTGTATCTTCCACGACCTGTGTTTACACACGGTCAGCTGTATGTTGCAATCTCAAGAGTAAAATCAAAAAAGGAATTGAAGGTTTTGATTTTAAATGAAGATGGAAGTGTATGCACATCAACAAAAAATGTGGTTTTCAGAGAAGTTTTTGAGAACCTGTAGCAGAGTCAGTATATCTGGTTCATGTTTTTTGGCATATCATTCAACTTTAATGCGTTACTGTAGAAAGGATTAATTAGGATTTATATTATAGTTTGTTATCTAACTTTGTTATCTGTCATCACAGAATATTTTTGTACCACCATCTCATCAAATCCACTATGTCAATTCCAGATATACTAACAAAATATCAGTTGTGGCAATTTTGGTATCTCTATATGTAAGATATTTGATTAATTAATGAAGTTAAAGATTTTTTAATGATGATTATGGTATTGCAGGAATTTTTTTTGCACCACAGACATTCACTCAACCTGTCAAGGCTGCTCAAGTGAAGAACAACTTAACTTTTATAATGCTGCTAGATAATCATTAGCTTAATCCATAGGTTATTTTCACAGCCCTTACATAATAGATTAATCTTATTTGCAATCTTTATTGAAGGTAAACATATTTTCTCATATTTTTTTCCTGCATATCTGAAGTTACAGGTAAGGTCATTTTGGCATCAACATCAACAATCTCTACAAGTCAATATTGCAGCAACTTCCCAAATGCAATATCCCCATCTCAGCAGATTTTTGAATATAATTCTACAGGAATTCATAGCCTGCAAGTGTTGATGATCCATTATTGCTAAAAGATTGATAGTCTGTATAACTGCTGATGTACAACGAAACACTGCCTTTTTATGCTATTGACTCATTGAGTTATTGTTGATGATCCATATTGCTGAAAGATTCATTTTATTTTATTTTATTTCAAATTTATATGTTTGTTATTTCATCACCTACAACAGAAAATCGTTTAATAATTGTTAATCCAAAGTTGCCTTCGTGGTGCAAAGTTCTCGCAGGAAGTATTAACATAATTAGCCATCAATTGATGTTTGCAATTAACCATAACTTGCTTTTACTATTGCCAAAAAAAGTATGGATGCTATCGTCATGTACAAACAATCCATGATCCAGGTTTGCCAAACTGTTCAGATAAGTTTACAAAAAAACATGGACCATTCAAATACTAACCAAAAGTACCTACAGCAAACCCCTAAACAAACATACACATTTTAAATATAATAATATATATTATATATACTATAATTAACAACCATAACAAAAAAAACATCTCCTAATGTTGATGATCACTATGTAGCAACTGATCTTCTCCAACATCTTCATTGATCTATCCTTGCCTTTTCACCCTTGCATGAATGATTGTCACATCTATTGCATCAACTCCCAACACAATGCAGCTTCCATGTTTAAGATGATTCTTCAAGCAGAATTTCTTCCACTTTTTTTCCATCTTCACTTCAACATTTCTTCTTTTCCCCCAATTCAGGTTGCACTTGAATTCCTTCCCATTTTTATCAACCAGAGAAACAGCAGTTGGCTTAGAATCTAGCAGCCCTTCCCTAACAAACCTTGCAGCAAATTCTGCAACATTAATGGTGTGTTTGGATGGGGCATTTGTAGAGGGTGAAGTATTTTAAGAGGGTAATTAAAATACTTCACTCTAAAATACTTTGTTTGGATATTAAATATGAAGGATTTTAGAAATCAAGGGATTTTATGGGGTATTTTGTTTAAGGTAAATTTGAGGAATTTGAAATACCTCCTAAATAGGTGGTATTTTGAAATTCCCTCTCTTTACTCATGTGCTAACTACCACCGTCGACGACATCCCCCGGAAACCCGGTGGGGGGGCACCGGCCCCGAGTCCCCGGACACCCGATGCTGGGGGGGCGGTTCTCAGACAGTTGAAATCCCAATTTTGTAAATGAATATTAAAAAAAATGTAATTGAAGGTAATTGAAATGCTTTATCCAAACAAAAAATTTAAAATACAAGGTATTTGAATTACCCTATCCAAACAAATTATTTTCAAAATGAAAGTAATTCAATTAAAGTAATTGAATTGCCTTGTATTTCAAATACCTTGGAATTTTGAAATACCCCATCCAAACACACACTAAAATCAATTTGTCAAGTCTCATATTTGAATAATAAATAACAAATTTATATTAAATCAAAGAATTAATACGGTTAATCTCTAAAAGCAATTACCATTTTTTCCGCTTTTGCTTGCTTGGTAGTGAGTATAATCTCACATTTGGTCCTGCATTCAACATTGTTCAGGTTAGGATCATCATCATTCACTTCTTCTATACCAGGGATGATGAAAGTTTCATAATCAATGGTTCTTGATGGAGGGTGCATAATATTCTTCAGATTAAAATCTTGAATGTTAATGTAAAACTTATTTTCTCCCAGATATAGCAGTCGCACCCAGCAGTCATCTGGCCTGTCATAGTGATACATTACATTCCTTATCCCAGTAGTCAGATATCCTTTACAAAATTTCTTTTCAACACGGATGCTGATCCAACTTCCACGAACGTCATTCAGATATACTTTGTCACCCAACTCATTTTTGAAATGACGATAGAAATATTTAGGCAAGGCTATCTTCTCCTGTCGTATAGGAACAATTAATTAACTTATAAAAAATACATTTAGATTATATAACATAAATAAATCAATAATCTATCTATAAATTGATATAAAATAGAAGACTCACAACTTGGGGTTCAATGAGAAGGTAAAATTGTTTACAGTTTTGTGCATTGGCAGCCATATCTGAAAACAAAAGTAAATTAAAACAGATTTATACATGATGTTTATCTCAGTTCATAATTTCATACCAATTATTGTGTTGACCACTATAATCTAACTAAATCCTTCTACAGATAGCAGTGTATACTGCAAAGGTAATAGCATTTGGAGTTTAATGAAACTTCAAAGTGAGCATCCAACATTAGAGACATACCAAGTTACTAACTATAAAAATATAAAAATTTACTGTTGGGTGACATGCAAAGAAAAACAAATCAAACTCACTAATGTTGAAACCAACATAAATGATACGTACAAATATATGAAATGTATATGTATATTATCCATTTTCAGAAAAGGTAAAAGTAAGGAATAATATTGAAGGGTATCAAGAAAGCAACATATCAGAGGGAAATACATTCAAATTCTAAAATGAACATAAACACATCAAATGAAAAATTCAGAGACACATAATAAAAAAAAACCAAATAGTCAACCTCAATCATTTTTTACTAATGTTAGCGAAACTGAACAAAGGAAAACCTTAGAGGGACATGCATCCAAACACTTAAATCATCATATAACACCGGAAACGAAAACCTCAGACAAACATCATAAAAAATTCGAAACATTCAACTTCGTCATTGTTTAGCAATGTTAATGATACTGACGAAACCAAAATGAGAAATGAGAAAGGGCTATACATTCAAACACCAAAGTAATCATATAGCACATGAATCAGTCTAAAATGAAAAAAAATGTTGTAATCTAAGAACACAATGAATGAGAATAGTAAGACCAACTTGCCGTTTCGGATATTCAACGTCTTCAACAAATACTCTGCAACCTCTCTTCTCAGTTTACAGAACTGGAGAAAAATAGGGGTTAGTGGACGGTTTGCTTCTTTAACCAGATATAGGTTTTAAAAGTTGTCATCATTTCTTTTGAAGTGTATTTGTACTCAAAAGATCCTTTCAAATCCCGTCTCTTCGTTGGATTGCACACGTTCAGAAGAGAGACATGCCTTTTCGTTGACAACCGTGTACCATTAATGGTTGATTACAAATATAGGAGTAATGATAAATGAACACATTTTTGGAACATTAAATACAGACATCATATATTTTGAATTGTTTTCAAGTGCTAAATATAGATACTGAGATAGAAAAAATAATAACAAGTATAAACATGTATATATATATATATATATATATGAGCCGTGCTAATTGTACACAGCTTTTCGACAACAATACGACATCAAGCTACAGTAGCGCTACTGTAGCACCATTTTAAAAAAAAAATTTTTTTGACTTTTTTAAAAAAATAAAAAATTTATTTCTAAAAAAACCCATTCATCAGATAATGAACTGAATTCACCAGATATTTGTACATGATTCACCAGATATTTGCACATACTTACAAAAAAACCCATTCACCAGATATTTACACAAACTTAACAAAAAAATTTATTTATAAAAAAAATACATTCACCAAATAATGAATTGAATTCACCAGATATTTATACCTGATTCACCATATATTTGCACATACTTAACCAAAAAATTTATTCCTAAAAAAAACCTATTCACCAGATAATGAACTGAATTCACCAGATATTTATACCTGATTCACCAGATATTTGCAGATACTTAACCAAAAAAATTATTTCTCAACAAAACCCATTCACCAAATAATGAACTGAATTCCTCAGATATTTGTACATGATTCACCAGATATTTGCACATACTTAACCAAAAAATTTATTTATCAAAAAAACTCATTCACCAGATATTTACACATACTTAACCAAAAAAATTATTTATAAAAAAAAACACATTTACCAAATAATGAACTGAATTCACCAGATCTTTTTACTTGATTCACCATATATTTGCACATACTTAACCAAAAAATTTATTTCTCAAAAAAACCTATTCACCAGATAATGAACTGAATTCACCAGATATTTATACATGATTCACCAGATATTTGCACATACTTAACCAAAAAAATTATTTCTCAAAAAAACTCATTCACCAGATAATGAACTGAATTCACCGGATATTTGTACCCGATTCACTAGATATTTACACATACTTAATCAAAAAATTATTTATAAAAAAAAATAAATTTTTTTTTTAAAAAGGACCCGCTACAGTGCAGCTACAGTGCCGCACAGTGCACTGTTCATACGGTGTCGCCGTATGTGTGTCGAAAAGCTGTGTCAATTTAGCTTTTCTGTGTGTGTGTGTGTATATATATATATATATATATACAGTTCCACACCAAAACTGTGTTCATTTATCATTATTCAAAATATATATACTCCCTCCGATCCATATTATAAGCAAAAAATTAATGCAATACACATTAAGGTGGTTAGTTAATTTCATTTAATTTGGTTAAAAAATTATGTTTTTATCTAAATTCTCCTTTATGATAATGAGAAGTTGCTTGTGTTGTTGAGAATAAAAGGAGTCATTGAAAAAAAAATTTATCAAATAAATAATATTTTAGGAATAATATCATTACATTAGTCATTCAAACACAAAAGTTTCTTGTCTTTTTTATCAAAAGATTTGCCACTTTTTTTTTATAATATAGATTGGAAGGAGTAGAAAATTTTGTAACCTGCACAATATTACATAATTTTCCAGTGTACCAATATATATATATATATATATATATATATATATATACATACTAAAGTTTCATTTTTCTGAAATAATCAATAAATTATATAATCACTCTATATTAAATACATTAATATTCTTAAGTTTGTTTACATTATAAACCAATGAGAGAGAGACAAATAAAACACCATATTATTAATCGACAAATTATACAAATAAATACTTAATCTTCTTTGATGAAACAAGTAAAAACTTAATCCTTTTTTTACATAAATCATTTACTCATCTATTAAACTCAATTATAAATATAAATTAGATTTCTTTAACCCTATGAACCAAAACTTCTAAATCTAACACGTCAAACTTAAAATCTCATGCCAGACAATTAATCAAATAACAAAACAATTCATTAATATCTTTTAATATATGTACTGCTTTGTTTGTCCAATCATATCATATAACTATTATCTATACCAAAAAATTATATTTTTCAACGTCAAATTGGCCCGTGCGTTGCACGGGTTCAAAACTAGTTGTTAGAATATAAGAAAGTATCTTAGAATATCTTGATATTATTGTAGTTTATCTCATAAGATTAGTTTATAATCTTAGATCATCTCCTAGGATTAGTTTCCATATTACTTAGTTATAATCATGACTTGTTTCCTAGTATCCCTATTTACTTTTTTTTTTTTTGTATCCCTATAAATAGGGATTAGTTAGGGAGCTTGAATCACAAGGTACATGATACTCAAACAGTCAGACTGGAAAATGCAAATCCAGTGATGTTTACTGTTGCCAAAACATGTCCACTTGCGAAGAGGTAGACATCAAGATTATCACTATTCCCGAAGAAGAGAAAAGGAACGGAGCTAAAAGAGATATCCCTGCTCTTAAAGAGTGGGACAATGACAATATTTTGAAGAAAACACTTCTCCGATTTTTTCTGTTCTCGTTCTTTGTTTTCTCTCATCATATTTCATGCTAGATCCGATTTTAATATGGTTGTGTTTCGGTAACAGTAGTAATCAATGTAACAGTAATAATAGCAGAACACACAAGCAATGTAATAATAGTAGAACACATAAGCAATGAACAAACAGGGAGTATTGTTCTATTAATTTGATAATGGAATATGTGCTCAATAGTCAGTGTTACTATGAGAGGACTACACTGAGATAGAAGACAATGATCAGAGAAGGAAGAATTCGAGAGAGATAGAGAGAGACCAGCAAAGAGAGAGAGAGGGGAGTTTACATCATATATTTCATGCCTTTCACTCTTTCCCAATTCCACTACTTATTATTCCATCACATAACCTCCTAGCCTAGTATTGGCTAGCCTGACCCGATTCCCTCTCCTCACACCCATGTTCTCATGATTCTTTGTAACTAACTCTGCTGACTCAGCAAATCCACCTGGCAGCTCCATTACATTGCCTTCCCCTTTAAGATGAATCTTGTCCTCAAGATTAAATTGAGGGTAATTAGCCTTGATGTCCTCGAAATCTTCCCATGTAGCTGCTGATGTATCATTATCATCCCACACAACTAAGACTTGTTGAGCCTGTGAAGATCCTTTCAGCACCACCCGAGTCTTCAACACTACTGTAGGTGACATAATAGGTCCCAACTCATTAGTAGTTAGTGGCAATGGAATATATGGTTCAGTAGCACTCCCTTTAAAAGGTTTCAACTGGGAAATATGAAACACTGAGTGTATCTTGGCAGCCTCAGGGAGCTTAAGCTTGTAAGCTACAACCCCTACCTTTCCAATCACCTCAAAGGGCCCAAAGTACCTCATAGATAGCTTATGACTCTTTCTTATTGCCACTGAATGTTGCCTATACGGTTGCAATTTAACCTACACTAAATCCCCTATTTCCAATTGCACATCCCTCCTCTTTTTATCAGCTTGAGTCTTCATCCCTTGTTGAGCCTTGTTTAAGTTCCCCTTGAGTTGCTGTAGTAATAATTCTCTGTCTGCCAACTGTTCTACTACCTCTGTAGGGTCAACACTGCTGTAATTTGGCCTCACTAAGGTAGGAGCCTCCCTGCCATATAATGCCTTGAAAGGCGTCATGCCTAGGCTAGTATGAAAAGCAGAATTATACCAATATTCTGCCCAAGCCAGCACCTTGAACCAGGACTTAGGATTGTCAAATGTAAAACATCTCAAATACATCTCTAAACACTTGTTAAGAATTTCAGATTGACCATCGGACTGTGGATGGTATGCAGAAGTCATAGCCAAAGTAGTGCCTTGAAGCTTAAAGAGATGTTGCCAAAAAGGACTAGTGAACACTCTATCTCTGTCAGAGACAATAGATCTTGGGATGCCATGCAATTTGACAATGTGAGTCATGAATGCCTCAGCCACACTCTTACTAGTATAGTCAGATTTCATTGCCACGAAAGAAGCATATTTAGATAGCCTATCAACAACAACCATAATGACAGTGGAACCAAAAGAATTAGGGAGACATGTTATGAAATCCATGGCTACATCCTCCCAAACTTGAGCTGGTATAGGCAAGGGTTGGAGTAATCCTGCAGGTAATGTGTTGGAAGCCTTTGCTTGTTGGCAAATGGTACAGTTTTGCACAAACTCTTTCACATCTTCTTTCAATCGTGGCCAGTAGAATTGAGCAGTGACTCTAGCTACAGTTCTAGCAATGCCAACATGCCCTCCAATTGGTGAGCTGTGATATTCCCGTAAAACTTTCTGAATCAAAGGGCTTTGTCCTGGTATAACCAATCTATCTTTCCCATACAATAATCCACCTTTGGCGCTATATGTTTTGTTTTCTTGGGAATTGTTCCAACATTGTTGCATTAAAGCGTGTACTTCACTGTTATTCAACACCTCTTTCCTCAAATCCTTCACAAACTTGGATTGTGGCTCGGACCAAGCCATGAAAAATACTCTGGATAGAGCATCGGCTACCAAATTATCCTTGCCTGGCTTGTATTCTATCTTGAAGTCATAACCCATAAACTTGTGAAGCCATGCTTGCTGTTCTGGAGTTTGCAAGGACTGGTCTAGCAAGCTCTTCAAACTCTTCTGATCAGTATTAAACTTGCGACCCAGCAAATAATGCCTAAATTTGGCCAATGCCTCAGTGATGGCAAACAACTCTCTTATGTATGCTGATTGCTTCTGCATCCTGGGTACCATTTTCTTAGAAAAGTAAGCAATAAGGTGTCCATTTTGACTCAGCACTGCTCCAACTCCAATACATGAAGCATCAGTTTCTAAGGTAAAAGGCTGAGTGAAATTGGGTAGAACCAACACAGGAGTTGAAGTAATAGCTTCTTTCAACTGAACAAAGGTAGTTTCTGTACTATCAGTCCATTTGAAACCTTCTTTTTTCAACAAATCAGACAATGGGCCAGCAATTGAAGCATAGGACTTAATAAATCTTCTATAGTATCCAGTAAGCCCAAGGAATCCTCTCACCTGCTTCACATTAGTAGGTCGTGGCCAGTCCTTAACAGCTTGAACTTTACATTCATCCATTGCCACTCCTGCTCCAGAGACATTGTGGCCTAAGTATTCCACTTCAAGCAATCCAAAAGAGCATTTAGATAGTCTAGCAAACAATTGATGCTGTTGTAATGTCTGCAGAACCATTTCTAAGTGTTCCAAATGGGCTGCCCAAGAAGCACTATAAACTAGTATATCATCAAAGAAAACCAGGACAAATCTTCTCAATTCCTTTTGAAAAATCTTATTCATCAAACTTTGAAAAGTGGCAGGGGCATTAGTAAGGCCAAATGGCATCACAAGCTACTCATAATGCCCATGATGTGTTTGAAATTCAGTCTTATGTCTGTCCTCAGGCTGCAACAAGATTTGGTGGTATCCTGACCTCAAATCTAACTTGGAAAAATACTTGGCACCAAACAATTCATCTAGCAGTTCATCCACAATCGGCATGGGGAAACTATCTTTAATAGTGATTGCATTCAAGGCTCTATAATCAGTACAAAACCTCCATTTGCCATCCTTCTTCTTGACCAAGACAATAGGTGAAGAGAATGGGCTGTTACTAACTTGAATGATCCCTTGATCAAGCATTTCTTGCACCATTACTTCAATATGTTCCTTCTGACTGTGAGGATACCTGTAAGGCCTCACCTTCACTGGTTTGGTACCCTCTTGAAGGGTGATGGCATGGTTCTGGTCTCTACTAGGTGGCAAGCCCGTAGGAGTTTGGAAAACCACCCTGTAAGTATGCAGTAATGTTGCTAACTCAGGCTCCATATCATCTGGTAATTCTAATAGCTCATCATTAGGTACTTCTGGAGGAATCATTTGGACAGCAAAACATTCACAAATGGCATCAGTTGATTGCATTCTCCTCAATTGATGAAAATGTGCCTGAGCCGGTTCTAGAATTGTATCCCCTTGTAACGTAATGAATTTCCCTTGCTGGAAAAATTTGATAACAGAAGCTGCATAATCAGCCACATGTGGCCCCAAAGTAGCTAACCAAGTGGAGCCTAATATTAAATCAGCTCCCACCACTGGTAGTAAATAAACAGGAACCAACAATTCCTCATTCTGGATATTAACTGTCAATTTCTCAATCCATCCCTCTGTTTGCATAGTCTGCCCATTTCCAATCAAAACTCTAAAGTTTGGCAACGGCTCAATCGGCAATTTCAGAAACTGGGCTATTCTAGGCTGTAGGAAACTCTCAGAACTGCCACCATCTAATAGAATCTGAACTGGAATATGGCCAATCTGTCCTGAGAATCTTATTGTTCCCACACCAGTGCCTCCCTTCATGGCATTGAGAGACAAATGGTGATCCCCTGGGTTACTTGGCATAGAAGTTTGGTCATTATCAGGAGGCTTAAGGTCTAATTCACTATCATCATCATTAGTTAATTGGAACATTAGCATTTGGTGTTTGTTTGGACATTTGTGAGAGTAAGAAAATTTGTCATCACAAAAGTAACATAAACCCTTATCCCTCCTCAATTGTATTTCAGCTGCTGACATGTGCTTGATAGAAGGGTTTCTTTGGCTCTGGTTCAATGGTTTACTGGTTGGGGTCGGTAAAAGAGGTGGTAGTTTTGACTTGTTTAGGGAAAGTGTTTGGTCTGTTTTTGGTTGGTTATAGTTGTATTTCGGGTATGAAGTGTTTGAGCTTGTGTTTAGAGGTGTGTTTGGGTTCTTTGCTTGCATCAGGTTCTGTTTAGGCTTATTATGGGGTGTGTATTTCTCTTCAAACAATTTGGCCAGTGATACTGCCTTCACCATCGTATTAGGGGACAGAGACTTGACATCCCTGTAGATATCTTCCTGCAAGCCACTCACAAAACAATCCAACAATGCCTCACTACTCAGCACTTCCGATCTATTAGCCAGAGTCGTAAATTCTAAGTAATACTCAGCCACAGTTCCAGTTTGTACCAATTTAAACAAATCAGCTCTAGGACAATCATAGAGGGAAGGACCAAAATCCAACTCAAGAGCTCTAGTAAATTGCTTCCAAGATTGAAAGGGATTCACTCTTTGCATCATTTGAAACCAAGGTACCACCTCTTGGTCTAGATGAACTGATGCAATAGTCAATCTCTCTGAATCTGGTGTGCCGTAATAATCAAAAAACTGCTCTGATTTGAATATCCAATTCAGAACATTCTTCCCATCAAATCGTGGAAAATCAAGCTTAACTGACCTTACATGAAAAGGCAGTTTGCTCGTATCAAAGTTTGAGTTCCCACTGCCATGGAAGGACCCCGATGGACCCGGACTCCGCTGCAACAAGGTAGCTAAAGCATCAATAATTTTGGACAACTTCGAATCCATGGTGACCGTCATGGTTTTGATCCTTTCAAACCTGCTGAGGGTATCAGTCTCCAATCGTTGAAGCTGAGCATGTAAATCGGCACAGTTCTTCTCCATTGTCTCCGAAATGCGTTTGACCTCGGCATTGAGTTCCTTCATGCGAGTATTGTCCGCCATGGCATTAATGAAAGCACCAATGTAACACTAGTAATCAATGTAACAGTAATAATAGCAGAACACACAAGCAATGAACAAACAGGGAGTATTGTTCTATTAATTTGATACTGGATATGTGCTCAATAGTCAGTGTTACTATGAGAGGACTACACTGAGATAGAAGAGAATGATCAGAGAAGGAAGAATTCAAGAGAAATAGAGAGAGAACAGCTAGAGAGAGAGGGGAGTTTACATCATATATTTCATGCCTTTCACTCTTTCCAAATTGCACTACTTATTATTCCATCACATAACCTCCTAGCCTAATATTGGCTAGCCTGACCCGATTCCCTCTCCTCACACCCATGTTCTCATCATTCTTTGTAAGAGTCAACAAATCCACCTGGCAGCTCCATTACAGTTTCCCTTATAGTTTTTAGCATATATTAAATTAAATACGACTGTTTTGATGGTTTGAATTGTTGTTTAGTGCATTGTTATTATTATTATTATTTTTTTGCGCTGTAGGTCAATTTTCTTTACCATTGTATTTCCTCTTTTGAACAACATATAGATTTTATCACGTAGATATACACGCGCAATGATTACAGAAGTGAATTTACGATCGACTTTGTTGATTGTGTTTGCTGGTATCAGATTGCTGGATGAGCTGTATCTTGTTTTTCAGCGTTGTGAAAAAGATCTGCCTACACTCATGAAAAATATATGGATGGAGAAGGATGTTCATAAACGTTTGGTAAAAGTAAGTCAAGTTTGTGCTTCATGATGAGTTAAATCAATCACCATATTAACTTATTAAGGAGTTGCTTGAATATTTAGCGGAAACGTAATGACACTTGGAAATATTTTTGTTTTCTGTTAATTTCTATCAATAGGATGTGTCCATATTTTATTGTGCTTTTCTGAGATGCTGCTTTTTTTCTTCCTTGTATTGGTTTCATAACGTGACCATCAAACTCAGCAAATTATTATGTTAGAACCATGGATAGGACGGGAAATGTTGAGAAATGAGAATGCTCACACTAACAACATAAAGTACAGGTGGCGATATGTGAGTGGATCGGGAGTGAACCCATATTTAGGGGTGCAGAAAAGGGGAGGTATTAGAGAATTTGGAGTAAGATGTGGGAGGTTTGACTTTTTTTTTTTTTTATAAGCAATTTGACTATAAGCATTTTAGTGGGGGTTCCTCAAATTCTAGATGATTGTCTTCGATTCTAAGGAGCTGAGCTCCCTTTGATTGGTTAATTTCTTTTCTTTTTTTTTGTGGTTAAATTGATTGGTTAATTTCTATCTAGTAGATGTCAGTTCCTGTCATATACTCAGAGTTAGAAAAGGACGAAAATTAAAAAACAACGAAACTGAACAATTAGACATGGTTTTGATGGAGGTCTTTACTTTTTGTGTGAGGTTTGAGAATTATATACTAAAGTCTTGTATATTACATGAAAAACAAGGGATTCCACAGTTACATAATCACTTTGCTATTTAACCATATTCCATTCTTCTCTTGTCCTTGCAGCATTGGGCTACATCATATTCTTTCTGCAGTAGCATACTACCATTCTCACAAATTTCTTCACAGAGATTTGAAACCTCAGAATGTTATGGTTCATGGTGTCGGTACATTGAAGCTAGCAAACTTTGGTGCCGCTAGAGCTTTTGATGTTCCTCTCTGACTCTTTAATCGTATTCCAATGAAGTATGATACTTTATTTTTTTCTTAATAAAATCCCAGAAACATTCCAAAAATGTTATCTTGAAAAATATCTTTTGTTATTGATTAAAAAATAAATGATTTTGACATTCAATAATTTAAAGATTATTTTTTAGTGATTTTAAAAAAAAGTAGAGGTTATTTTTTATTTGTTTACCATCATAAAAATTATTTTTTAAAAATAATTAGTTATAAAAAATGATTTTTTTAAAAAAAACTAATAAAGTTGCTTTTTTATTTGAACCCTAAAAATGATTTTTAAAAAATAATTATTTAGTTAAAAAAATGATTATTTTAACAAACGCTATATGTAAAGGGATTAGCTTTGAATTTGAGGGATCGTTAGAAATGCTTTTGCAATTTTCTTTTCTATTATTAGGTGGGTTCGCTTCACTGTTTGGCACCTGAACTATTGTT
Source organism: Sophora flavescens (assembly GCA_030762895.1). Taxonomy (NCBI): domain Eukaryota; kingdom Viridiplantae; phylum Streptophyta; class Magnoliopsida; order Fabales; family Fabaceae; genus Sophora; species Sophora flavescens. Next base: position 27,410,382 of record CM061063.1, on the reverse strand, counting down.
TGGCTCCACTAAATACTCAACTCCGGTTGATATCTGGTCTGCGGGTTGTATATTTGCTGAGCTGGTTCTTCGTCGGCCTCTGTTCACTGGTTTAAATGAATCGGGCATATTGAATAAGATATTCAGGTTATTTTCATCATAATACATCAAGTATTTGTACGGTTTATCTGCGCTAATGATGCAACTCAACTCGTTCACCAAAATGTCCAAACTATGATAGAAGACGTGTGTAATAGATCAATTGGTAATGATATATAACTCCCAAAATCAAGCTTAGGAGATTCCAGTGAATGTTGTAACCCCCCCCCCCCCCCCCCCAAAAAAAATGTTTCACAGTAGCTTCTTTTCTGTCACACAAACTAAATTTTGCTAATTGCTACAAACAATATTCAAAACCTGAAGTTGGTATCTTTTAAAAGCATGATCAGTAACACGGATGAACTTCCAACAGTTGACATTAGCGATGTTAAAGGCCTTTAGTTTACCTTCAAATGGTCTTCGATCATGAACAAGAGTGTGCCAGATTTGTCAAGATTTACTGTGAATTTTACAAAATTCAATTTCTTTAAGGTATGAACTAATTAATTTTAAATGTTATTGTGAAATTGACATCAACAATTTAATTTAAGTACTATTCTCATCCTTTTTCTAATTTCATATATTGATGTTTGTCTTTAAAAAAAAAAAATCATTGTTCATTATTCATCGTCAATTTATTATTTGAATTGCATCTCATCCATTTATGGACTTGAAAATGAGTGTAGGTTCAATTTTTACTTGTATAAAGTATTTAATTATCTTAGCAATTTGCATCCTACCCATTGAATACCCTGCAAAAATTACCCACAATGGATAGGATAATTACTCGTAAATTTGAATGGGTATGGGTGCGGGTACAGATACTATGGTACTTACCCCGCCTCGCGCGCGCATATATATATATATATAATTTTAACTACAATACAAATTTTAAAATCAAAATTAATCTAAATATTCTTAACTTTCTCAACCTAGCCTTTTTTTTGGTGGATACCTTTTTTTTTTTGATCTTTTTAAACCCAGTTGCATCTATAATTCTTTTTTCCGATGTTTTTATTTATTTAAATATTTTGATTTGTAATGTTTTGTAAGTAAATTTAAAAAACCTTTGAATAGTTTTTTAATTGTTATAATGTTTCTTTTATTATTTATTGTTTTTCAAGGTTAAAGTAAAGGTAATGGGTGCAAATAGAGGGTAAGGGGTACTAAATTTGCTACCCACGCGGATACAAGTCCGGATATGAGTAATTTTTCAAACACGAGTATGATGATGAGTACTATAGTATCCTATCCATTGACATCCCTAGCCGGTTGGATTCTCCCGTTGAACAAGTTCCTTGATTGCCTCTTCAATTTCTAATGTTTCTCGCATGAATGCACTCAAGCAAAATCCTATAGCTCTCAAGCTTAGAACAATTTGGCTCTTAAGTTCCTGCTCACCTTCAACACTGTATAATTTATAGTTTATCAACAACATTTATCAAATGTTGGATATAAGAGTCTACGTATATTTTTTAAGGATTTAATTGATATACATTATTAATGTAAAGTTTTTTTTTACACTGTCAATCAATCAGAAATTGATATACCATTATAAATACTTGATTATTATCCTAACCACCTTAAAATCATCGATTCCGTGATTTCCGATTGACTGTGTAAAAATCTTTAAACTGGAAATGTATACAAATTAAACTCATTTTTTAATATCTTCGCAAAGGAATCTTATTGACAAGAATCTCTCAAAGACGAAGCAACCCAACACTCCATACACAGTTCCTACATAACACAGTCCCTTGAGCAAGCCGACAACCTCCCAACATGTCTCTCAAAGTGGCGTCGTTGTCTTAGTGTGTGTTTGGTTCCATTTCTGGAGGCATCAAAAATACTTTTGCAGCTATCAAACGTGATTCTGGTTAAAAAAAGATGTTTGGTTACATGTCTGTGGAAGCAATTTTGCATCCAGAATTAGTTCTACTAGAAGTAGCTTGGAGTAGCTTCTGCTTTTAGATTGAAAAATTACACTATGTTTTACATTTAAGTTGCTTGCAAAGTAAAAACATCGAAACATAAATAAATTTACTTCGAACTCAATTGCATTGAAATCAATTCTACAAAATCAATTTCATCCAAAATCATGATTGTCAAACGCTCATCCAAATATACATGTTTACAATGAGAATCACAGTCACGTATGAGAATGCGGGAGAAGGCTATGAGGTCTTGAATGGAGGCTGGGCCATAAAGGGTGACACAACCCACTATGGTGCATGCTAGGGCTGTTCGGAACGCAGAGGCGAGGCATGGCATGCTTGCCACAAGGCTTTGGCTGGCAATTGCATCTTGAAGCTCAATATGGTATTCGTAATTTGCTCATTTTGGTTTTGGTTTGGAGTGATGAGGTGATGACATGGTTGGTTTGGGCATGGTTGGGTTTTAACGGGGGACGAAGTCGGAATAGAACGATAGGAGAGGTCAACTATAAAAATTTAAATTTCATCGACAAATATATATTTATCAATTTCATACAAATTTTTTGTAATTATATGTTTCAAAATGTTAATTACATAAGTATATATCAAAACATAACACGTTTTTCTTACATGTCATGAGAATCATCTATAATTAAATATACACTAAATTTTTCAAGAAATTTCATTTCACTATATACTACGAGAAAGTCAAGCAAAATATCATCTTCAATTCTGTTGTGAAGTGTAGTCTTGATTATATTTAAAAAAGATTGCCATGTAGTAGTTGTAGGAACGTGAAACGTAAGAATAAAAATTATGACTCTATCCACAGGAGGATATATTTCTAATTTTGTAATTTTTATTAACCAATGACATAAATAAAAAATAATTTCCAAAGTCAATTAGTATTTTTATAATTAAAAGATATTTTTTATTAAGAAATTTTATATTTAAAAAAGATAGGGGCCAAGGCCCCTCCCATGCTATGAATGCCTCTATCTCTGGTTTTATAAGGGGAGAATGAACACACAAAAAGTTGAAATTTACATTTTTTTTATGGTGTCAATTGTATGATGTCGAATTTCTGTGTCCAATTAACACTTCTGATGATCGTCTGTGTGTTACGATGGTGGAATCCTAGTTAAGGATCCGGTGTATGATTGTCTGCTCTTCAGATGCGCTCTTTTTTTAAATAAAAAAAAATTCCCTAAAATCGGTCCCTCGAACAATAGGGTCGGTTTGTTTTGTTTCCAATTTTCCTTTTCATTTCCTATTTTTTCAGTTTTATACTTATTTTTTAAAACTGGAAACTAGGGAGGACCATAGGTCCGACCCGCGAATCCAACTCGACCCAACTTAGATTTTGTGGGTTGGTTGAGTGATTGGATTGTGTTGGCCAAAGACACATAAAACCCATAGAGTATGGGTTAGATATTGGGTTTCAGAATTCCAAGCACATTAAACTCAACCCAACCAATATTACTAATTTTTATGTTGATGGTCATTGAATGTTGATGATTTTAAATTTTTACTCTTTCATTCTAATAATTTAGATTTTTATTTGATGGTTGTTGATGTAATTTAAAGTTTTAAACAAAAACTTGTGTTTTTTGGCATTTTTTTTTCCATGCTTTTTGTCCTGATCGACTTGCAGACCGACTCATCCACAAAAATGAACATTTGTGTGTTTCTTTTTAGACCCGACGACCCACCCAACCCAACCTGTAAATGGTCATGTTGGATTGATTCAAGTTTCATAATTTTTTTTTACAAACCCAACCTACCTTTGACTGGGTTGGATACCAAAACACACCCAACTCGAAAGCCTCAATATTTTGAGTCTAGCTCCACAACTAGGCCGTGTCCTCTTTTGATTTGGTGCTAAAAGATGATTAGCTACAGAATCGAAATTAATTAGGGGGAAAGAAACAAAGTGAGATGAATCAGCGAAGCTTTGGGAACTTTACCCATGTAGGTATATTTGAGTAAACCGGTTATAAGTTGAAGGCAATGTTTGGCAAGTTCAATAAGCTAGCTTATAGCTTATTTGACTAGCTTATTTGCTTGTTTGACTGAAATGGAGGTGTTTGGTAAACAAACTTATCTCATTAACTTATAGCTTATCTTCATAAGCTAATTTATTTAGCTTGTGGCTCATAACTTACAGCTTATTGACTTTTCTCTCGGTTTTACCCCTTCATTTAATACAATTCCCACTTTACCATGTCTATCATAAATATGTTCTTTATGTCATTTTACATTTATAAATTAGTTCAACCGCTAATTTTACCAAACACTTCAAATTCAATCAGCTAGTTGTTCAGCTATATGATATATGCTATCAACTAAAAATTAGCTATCAGCTAGCGTATCAACTATTTTTACCAAACAGAGCCAAAAAGAGTTTACATAAATATTATAAACTATTTTCCTAAATTATTCTCATAAATCTAGATAAAAAGCTCTTTCAAATATCCTAAATTTTGCTTTATTTTGAGCGTTAAACCTCACTTAAATTACTAAAAAATTCGACCTAAACATCACTTCTTGTTTTAGATGTAACTATATCTGGAACTGAAATTATCCTCCTCGTGATCTTTTGAGAAGTCCATGTTTTTGTGGATTATACTATTAAAGAATCTATACAAATTTAAGCATGACTTTTACAATATAATATAAAGAAAGTTATTTTCCGTTAGGAGTTATTTTATTTTTTATTTTTTTTGACACAGAGAAGTTATTTAATCAGTTATAGCAGTTTTCTAACTGTTTTCTATTATCCACATAATGTAGAAGTGTATATATAGTCGATATAGGACCTATATAAATTAAGCATTACTCAGTAATCAATACAATTTTGAGAAATATTTTCTCTCATTTCATTTCCTTTTTCGGAAGGTCCTCCTTGATAATGATAGAAAACTAAAGAAAATACCTCAAATAGAGCAAAAGGTAAAAATGAAATTTGACTAATTTAAGGTGGCATTCTGTTATTGGGTTAATTTACTATACTGTGTAAATTTTCTTTTGGTTCGAAGATTCGAAATTAGGAATCATCAATATTATCGACATCATTCTTTCTACAGTTGGCTCACAACACCCTTTAAAAATCTATGGTTACAGTTAAACGAATCTATTAAGCTCACGTAGATAAAATATTTAGCTAGGCAAGAAGAATATATTGAGAACATGGCCTAGGTACCTAGCAGTTACTCAAGGACGAATCTTAGAAGTTTGTACCTTAGCACAGCCAGAAGTACATCCCATCCATATTCTAAAAATACTACTACCATGGAACTAAATAATTCTTTAAGCATAAAACTCCTGGGGTGAATTTGAGATCTCCATACACTTTATTAAATAAAGGGTAAATGTACTCTACCAACTCACTTATCTATGGCTATACTTAACATAGAATGCAAAGATCTCATGTAAATAACATCTCAATCTAGTAATTCCAAAAGCTTGTTGTCTGGAATCACGGTGGGAAATACCCACTCTGAAAGCTACTAAGTGTGTGTTTGAATGAGCGTTTGACAAACGTGATTTTGGATGGAATTGATTTTATAGAATTGATTTCAATACAATTGAGTTTGAAGTAAAGTGATTTATGTTTGGATGTTTTTACTTTGAAAACAAGTTTGATGTAAAACTTAATATAATTTTTCAATCCAAAAGCGTTTTACTCTAAGTCGCTTCTGGTAGAATCAATTCTGGATGCAAAATTGCTTCCACAAACATGTTCCCAAACACCTCTTTTTTTACAAGAATCACGTTTGACAGGTGTAGAAGTACTTTTGGTGTCTCCAAAAGTGAAACCAAACGCACACTAATTATAGCTTCACTAAAAGTTGCCTTGGACGTGATATTAACGTGTAACAGAACACAGTACAAACCCATTTCCTAATGCTAACATCAATTTAGAGATCAAACAAAATAATCAAAGAAACAATTTTCTATAGTAACGTGGAATATTTGATATGATTCTATTTATAGTGCAACCGTGCAAGCCATAATTGAAGATCTTTTATATGAAAAAATCTGAAACAGTGCGCCCTCGCTGTTTGGATTATGATTCAGAAACTCAGATTCATGCTACAGGGTTTCTCTAAAGATTTATTCGCCTAGGGAAATAAAACTAATCTGGCCAATCTTACATTATGAGGGCAAACAAAGACTATCATGATTCAGGATCGTATATTCCAGCACCAAGAGCTATTAAAACCCAAAATACGAGAATACTTATGATAGCAGTTCTCAACAACTGGTCATAATTGCTGTTCTGGGGGCGATCTAATTCATCAGATAGATGTAGTGATGGAGAATCCTCATCGTCACCAATATTTGCCTCGCTATTAATCCTGCTGGTCCCACCTGCATGAGGTTGCAGCATATCCCATTTGCCAATTTGAGAACATTTCATGCAAGTGCAGCTGCCTCCAAGATATGATGGTAGCGTCGGCAGATTGTCACAAAGAACCTTCAAGTACGTCTCTCCTTCTATTTTCAACTTTTTCCTAGTGGCCGGCTTTAAAACCTATGATTCAAATGCTTAAATTAGTTCAATTAAGAAAGCGCAAATTTACTATCTCCATTGTAATTTGTAACAGATAAGAAACTGCGTGCATAGCTGCACACTTCATTCATGATCACCAACTTGATTCATCTTCCCTCTTGCTGCTTTGTAAAGGTTGAATAAATGGAAAGGAGAGTTTACCTGAATAAAAGTCTGGGCAATAACTCGAACAACTGCTGGAAGTCGAATGACAAATAAACAACCAAGACGATTAGGAAAGTGATCTTGCAGAACGGAAGAACAAGACCTCATCATTTTCATGGGAATTTTCAACGGAGATAACCTTTCACAGTCCACTAATACTGTAATTTGAGGGTTGTCTGCATCAACCAAGTTTAAGACTCCATATTCTACCTGTGATACTGAAGTAAAGACCATTGGAAGTAGAAAGTCAAGAGAACTAAACTTGTTTATTTATGTTCGGTGGAGAGAAGGGAGTAACAAATGCAAGATTTAGAGAGGGAGGGGGGTTGCTGTCTCGAAATAAAGCAAATATTAGAACTCATTGTAAAAAAAAAAAAAGAAATAGTGCAACTGCAAAAGAAAAACGTACTGAGTGCCTGAGCAAATCGAGGTCTATCTTTGGATGACAATGAGCTGCAAGCTAGCCCAAGCCTTACAATGAGACAAGGTTTGTGCAATCTATCATATCCATGCCAGAACACCATGTTTGACCACAATTCCAGCTCTTCTCCCGAAAGAATTCTGTAACTCTCTCGCCAGCATATTGTCTTCTTGATTGAGGCCAGGAAGCATGAAAAGTCATTATTAGAAGCTGTGTAAAATCTATGAAGCTCATCATCATTGATTCTGCATAAACACCACTAAATCATGGTCCGCTGCAACAGGAGAAACCATAAACTATGCAAGTAAATATTCTATTGCTATCTAATAAGGCAACTCAGGCCAGGATTTCAAAACTTGCCTCAAGCACAAGAATACAAAATCAAAATGAGGGAAAAAAACAATTGGCATAAAGTAATCAATCAATATTAATAGTTGGATCATCTACAACTATACTGTTAGATAACTATAAAATTCAGAAGTCGGTGATTAATATCCAGAGTGATTGATTACATTAAACCTGTGGAAAGAGCCAAATCAATCATTAATTTTTTGTGCTTCTCTTTTTTCCAAAAACATGAGAAAGGGGGAGATCTACACTATCAACATCCAGCAGCCTAGATTGAAATGAAATTCTGAGAGTATCATGTCATAGTAACTTTTTAGAATGGCACAATTATGCACATAACAGTAACCATCAAATACCTTTCTGGCAAAATGATCCCGTGATTTTTAAGCTCTTGATTGAGTTGAGTCAACCAATTCTCATATTCTGAAACTTCAGGAGCTTTCTCGCTATGGCTACAAGATCCATGAAAAATGTATTTAAGAACCAAAGAACCTTACAAAGAGAACTCAGACATGAAAAATTGAAAAGCCCTAAACATCAATCTCAAATTACTCCTGAAGAACCTGGCAGCATTTTATTCACCTCAAGCTTCAGTCACAAAATGAAGTTATTACTTTTGGGACTCATATGTACAACATGTATATTAAACACAGAAAGACCATGGTTGGAATCATTCCTTCACATTCCTGGATCAGTAAACATCAATATCCTACATTACTTTTGAAGAAGTATATTAGAGGCCACTGGTAACACAAGTTTTGAAGATAAAAACCCGCGCATTTTTTCTCAAGATTTATGTTTTTTACTAAATTCGTGTGATAGAACAGGATTCACATCATAATGAATTTTGCAAATCATTCATGTCAGATGTTGAAGCAAAGGAATACACATGCAGACACACACGCACAGACAATTTCAATGCAACAACCAACGAGTTTAGGAAACACCCCAAAAAGGACTGACCCCAAGCATAATATGTAAACAAACAGCAAGCAAACTTCATAATTAGGTCTTTCCGTCCAGATATGATATATACGTTTCATTTTATCTGACCAGAATTTGCAAGATGGAAGCCACCAATAAACTAGATTACGCAGTTTTTTTATGTCCACATGATGATAGAGAATTCTATGAGAAATTCTTGAAAGAATTTGGTATTTTGGTTGTCCAGATGATATATATAACAAGGCTCAGTTAGATACTTTACCCTGCAAAGTGCAAACTGCATCAAGTTTGAAATAAGGCACTAAACTTCTAATCTTTTTCAAAAATAAGTTGTGGAAGCTGGTTCAGTGTAGTCCAATTATTAATTGCCTTCATTTTGCACAAAATTTTATGGATGGATTATTATATTCATAAACTTCTAGACTAATAAATCTCACAAAAACAATCATTCTCAGAATCTGCAGAAGATGCCAATAATGTTTGTACAAATAAATTTCGAAAAAAGGACTTGAATAAAATAATTAGAAAAACTTGCAAATCTGAATGGAACCTAGCAATTATAAAGATAATAATTTGTCATTAGTCTTATTATCATTAGAAAAATAAATAAATAAACTGAATTGACATTACAAAACTGGTTAATTTTGGGTGGCTCCAAGGTTTAGTTTAGTTTAGTTGTTGTATATATAACTTAATTGTGAAGCTAAATGTAAACCTGCAATTTTATCAATTCTCCAACAGATTAATGTCAGAGAAACATATATCTGAAATTGTCTAATAGTCAGATGACCATATAGCAATTGTGACTTGAAAGGTTAATAATAATTTATTGAGCAAAGATTACTCTACTCATCACAATTCTTAAGTTTAAAAATATAGATTTCAGATGTTGCTGGCTCATAAAGGCAACTATTTATAATCAGAGTGTAACAGGGTTAAGAGCCTGTTTGTTCAAGTTTTTTTTCCTTAAAAAAAGTGCTTTTTGATAAATAAATAAATAAATAAATAAATAAAATCACTTTTGACATTCATATACTTGTTTGGTTGGGCTTTTAATAAAAACGTTTATCTAAAAACAAAAAGCTAAATACAGTTTTTAGATCTCGCAAAAATGTTTCCCAAAAAAAAAAATTATGGAGTAACACTTTTTTTTTAGGTTAAAGTAATGTTTTGGTCCCTATACGTGACATCGATTCTCAATTTGGTCCCTATACGTAAAAAGTTATCAATTTGGTCCCTATACGTGACACTGATTTTCAATTTGGTCCTCACCGCTAATTGGTCCCTATATAAGAGGACCAAATTGCAAATTATTGTCACATGTAGGGACCAAATTGAAAATAATTATCACATGTAGGGACCGATTTCAATTTTTTTTTGTTGAATTGGTCCCTACATGTGACAATAATTTGCAATTTGGTCCTCTTATATAGGGACCAAATAGCGGTGATGACCAAATTGAAAATTAATGTCACGTATAGGGACCAAATTGATAACTTTTTACGTATAGAGACCAAATTGAAAATCGATGTCACGTATAGGGACCAAGACATTACTTTAACCTTTTTTTTAAAAGCCTAAACAAACGGAACCTAAATAGCACAAATAAACCTTAGCATGAAGCTTCAGATCAAATACCTTGTATTTGAATTAGCCTGCACAGGAGACAGCTCCGCAGATACTTCTGGATCCTGGGAATCATTAACACAATCTGATGTTCCATCACTACATTGTGATTGTGATTGTGATTGTGATTGATCAGTAAACACTGTTGCAATTGACAGGACTAGTAATGGTCGTGATAGTACCTGGTAACAGAAATTTGTTACATAACCGCTCTCGTGAAATAGCTAAACTTCGGATGTTAGAAAACGGGAAAATACAAAAGATAGAATTCCTTAATCAATTTAATCTTCATGAACCACATTAGTAAAAGGGGGCAGAGGAAATATCATATGGTATATCCATAATTGTCAATGATGAGATAATACCATAAGCATGAATAACTTTCAGAAACGTCCTTACAAAGACAAAAGTAATCTATTTTTCATATGGGTACGTTTGGTATGGGAATGAAGGGGGAGGAAATTTTAAGGGGTAATTTTTTACGAATTGTATGTTTGGTTGGCAAGTAAAACGATGACAAAAATTTGTGGAGAGTAAACTTTACTCCTCTTTTGGGGTTACATTTTACCTGGAGTGTGGCGGCGGTACCTGGAGTGTGGTGAAAAATTTCCCCTCTCCACTTCTCCGTTCTCTCCAACTCCTACCATCATAACTCTCTCTCTCTCTCTCACACACACACACACACAATTGCTGGAGTGTTGGTCTCACATGAGTTTGACCAAAACCAAAAGCACTCTCTCGCCATTCTCCCTCTCAACTTCTGGAGTGCTGATCTCACATACGAGCTTGACAGAGATATCAAGCACTCACCAAGGTGATGAATGATTCAAAGAGTCTGTGAATGTCTTCTACATGTTTGATAAAAGTCCTGTGAAAAGATGCTTGAAAATATTTGATTTTCCATTGGCAATTTTCATTTGTATACAAAACATAAATAACTTTTTAGGGAGATCAATGTTTACTCATTTAAAGTTTCTACCTGAAATTGATATTCCAGTAATAATTACTCCCATAAATTTTAAAGATGAACCAAATGACGCAAACACGTGCGCACGCAGAGGGAATGTATAAAAATCATTGCTTGGAATGTATAAAAATCATTGCCAAACACCTAGTAGCAAACAGGTAAAGACAATATAAGCCAATTTCTAAAACTCCAGAATGATGCTCTTAGATAATTCAAATGTACAGAAAATGATTTTCCTGAAAATCATATTTGCTGCCTTAGAAAGTCAGTCAAGTGTATTTTTATGAAACCTTCAGAAACTTATACCTGCATGCTTTTGACTAAACCCTTGAAGGGTGCCCACCTCTGAATCCATTTAAATGGAGGATAGACAAGGATTTGTAAACCCTGTAGAACTCGCCATACACATGGAAATCTAGTCTTGGAGAACCTCCTTACGATCTCCAGTGCAGCAACTTTAAGTAAGAAAAATGTGGCACGACCAACAGCACTGCTTCCGAAGTCACCATGGGTCAACGAAACAAGGTGTTCATAATTTCTGTGTGCAAAACCTTTAGGGCGTGATGCAACCAGTAGTTTCTTGTACGTTCTTTTCCCATTGATGGCACTGCTTGGTTGAGAGCTCATCATGCTCAATTTACTATAATCCACCGCATCTCCCATGTAAACTGATGGCAGGTCAATTTCTCTGCCAGGCAGCGCAACAAGAAAAAGGGTATCTTTTCAGATACAAGAATTAATATCAAATCAAATGTCTTCAAAGTTCAAAGTGAAATATATCTATAATCAAGAATTAATCTAAATATGTTATATTTGGCACACAAATATCGAGTCTGTGGAAAGTAACAAATCAGGTATTTGAATATGAACATCAATATTGAATGCTAAACCAGCAATAAGGAAATATGTAAACATAGTAATAATTTCGAAATAACTGATATGTACAAGAAGCACACCATCTTGAAAATCTTACGATTATTTTTATCAGTAAAAGGTTGCAACTAACAAAACAACCATATATGATATAGCACCCTCAACTATGAAGTACTGCTTAACATCCATAAGCTGATCCGTTCCAGAGTAAAGCAAACCATCCTTTTACACAAGATCATGATAACAACAAATTAATACAAGGTCTTATAATGTATAACAACCATAGTTGCAACTCAACACATATTCTATACTCTGCAAATTTAAACACAAACAGGAAGCTTTTCAAAATTAAAATGTGACGCGTACATGCCAAAAACAAACAACCGAAAATAATATGAATTTTGAAAATTATTTAGCACTGTAATTTGTTAAGAGATTGAAATGATATTAAAAAAAATAGCAATATATAGGGAGGGAGCAGTTATTCCCAATTTGAAGATGGCAGAAATAACAATGAAAACATACTATTGATGCAAATAAGAGTATGAATGAATAATAATTAATTTGCAGACAATTATTGAAGTCCTTACTCACATACCGATTAATAGGTATTCCAAACGGCTTCAGATGTTGAGAATGGCAAAGTCAAAAAGATGAAAACGATGGATCAGTGAATGAAGTTCGTTGCTGGTACCAGCAAATGGTGCTTCACTTTCCGGGTTGAGCTGGAGAAGGGACATGAACCTGATTCTGAGCCGCTGGGTACGTGGACGGTCAAGATCAGTCGATTGAGACCTTCAACGTCCATCCATGCGTTTCAACCACCTCATCAGTCATCATGGACTGTATGAAAATGATGGATGTTTTCATCTGTATTTTTAAACTGTAAGTGCTTTTTCAAGGTGATTTTTAGGTGGCGTTTGGAAGAGCTTATTTAAGCTTCTTTTGACTTATATGATGGTATAAGTTTTTATTTAATGTGTTTGACAGAACTTATAAAAATAACTTATGCCACCCCACAAGGAATTTTTGACTTATTTTCATAAGTCACTGAGAGAAGCTTATGGAATTATCATAAGAGCTTATACACTATACACCCTCTCCGTGTTTGTTTTTCACTGTTCGAATCCTCTCATGCCCCTTTGTTTCTTTTTCTTTCTTTAAGCGCTTATGGCATAAGCTCTCATACGATAAAGTCTTATATGATAAACTCTTAATTAAGTTGTTCATCCTAAAGAGTGTAAACTCGTACTGTAACCAAAAATAGCCAGCTGGTTTGTTAATTAATTTTTTTTTTCTGTTAATTATTATCATGTCAAAAATCCTACTCTTACCTACCGCGTCTATGAAACCCCAAAGAACTTTATAAAGTGTCACGGGCCCGTCACCCGAGCTAAACACCATTTTACGGGTTGGGCCGGTTCTTTAATTTTTTTTAACCAACCCAATCCGAACCAGCCCGATCAAAACGGGTTGGGACGGGCCAGTAATCAGGTCCCGCTTCTGACTTCTGTTTTGTTTCCCAAAATAGATTAAAAAAAATTGACAAAAAATAGAAAACCCAGAGAACGCAGAAGGCAAAAGGATGATGGGGAACCCACAGAGACCGCAACAGTTCAGGCAGTGCCGCACGATTAGCAGAAGCGAGCGTATCGGCGGATCTGGGACGAGACAACGGAGCGGCGGTTGGCGGAGCACGTTCCCATGTCCGATCTAAGCACGACGGCGCGGCGGTCGACGGAGCATGTTCCCAGATCCGATCTAAACACGATGGAGCCGATCAGCACTTAGTACGAGCAGATTGAATGGTAAGGATGAAGGGTCTAAGCAGGGTAAGGAGTCAAAGTATGTAAATTGGTAAGATAGACGAGGGGTATAGCAGAAAGAGAAGGAAAAATGGATGGTTGCCAACGCAATTAAGGATGAAGGGTAAGAAGAATGGTAAGAACTGGAAGTAGAGGATTGGAAGCAGAATGGTAAGAAGTCACGAAAAGGATGAAGGCAGGTAATTTTTTTTTAGAGTAAACGTCCAAACTGATCATCCAAAAAAAAAATGGTAACATTTTGGTCTTTAGAAAATAAAAAATATTAATTTGATATTTAATAATATAAAATACATCAAAATATTCCATTTTAAGGATAATTTTAAAATGGTAGGTCTGGTAACAAGCTCACGGGTCTGCTGCACACAGCAAACCATCTACCGGAACCAAAGGCAATGGGTTCTTGACGGATTGGGTCGATTTTCAGATTCATTGGGTTAACCCGAATAGGTGAACACCCCGTGTTAGGTGCCCATTAAAGTTATATTTATGTCTTTTCCTAATATTTGATATAAGTTTTATTTAAATATTTATCAAGATGTGACTATAAGATAATGAGAATAAAATCATATTTGATACAAATTTTAAGAAATTATTTTCTATCATTAAAGATGTTCATAAATAAAATTAAAATTAGTGAATAGGTGAAAAATTATATTCTTCGATTTGGAGATGGAAAGGAGGTATTATTAGGAATAAGATTCTCCATAAAATAATTTCCCTAGTAACAAAACATTAAATGAACAAAACATCCCATGAATTTCTAGCTATCGACTCAAACATACATGCGGGGAAAAAAGTGTATCTTGTACATTTATATTAGTTAGATTGGTTTGCCAAGAATAAGTTATATGTTAACCGCATGTTCATTCAATTGAACTAAATGAATCATAACCAAAACCAAAAACCTCGTAAGTTCTTTAAATAACATAAATTATATTCGAGCAGCCAAATAGGGATATCATATTGTGTTCTTTTTTTTTTTTGGTATATTTTAGGAATGCGTGTATATAAGAAAGATGAAAAAGTAAGTAAGCGATAGAGATAAATATACATACGATGTCTAAAACTCGATATTCCAATATCATAACTCTTAAATAAACATTGCTTAATAAATTATACTTCACCCTCTTAGGGTTTTTTCTAAAAGATTCTCGACCCCAAACTTACTTGAAAAATACACTTCACCTCTATTGTCATGTTGACTGTTATCAAAGTTGACATATTCAAATGGAATATTCCATTCAACCTTACTAAGTCTAAAATTACTAGATAGAATGATTAACAAAATTTACCATAAAACTATATATATATATATATATATATATATATATATATATATATATATTAATTAGTTTCTGATTCAGTACACTAGTTCAATAAAAACCACTAATTGCAATCTAGCTACTCCTTCGTAATTTGAAATTAAAATTACATTTCCTCTTCTAATTATTTTCATAGGCAGAGAAGAAGTAGAAAAAAAACTTGGATGAAGAGATGTGAATCCCCAACAAAATCTCAATTTGTGAAAAGCATTTGATTATTTCTTTGTGAAAACATCAATGACGACGTGAATCTCATGAAACCATTGACTTCTTTGAAAACCTCTAACGTCGGCGTGAATCTCTCAAGATGCGATTCCAGTTGGTTCATTAATTGATAATAGTAGTAATATTTTTAATCCCCTTATATAAATTATTTCACACATGACCGAGAAACCACCACAATGGCTACCTTAACTTACTATTATAAAATTAAATAATTTTTATTGTAAAATTTAATTTTGATAATTATCCTATCTAGTTATTTTAGGTATAGTAAGATTGAATGAAATATTCCATTAAAATCTATTAACGTAATTAATAGTCAACTTGTCAATTGAGGAGAAGCGTGTTTTTATAGTAAAATTAGGGTTGGGCACCTATCAGCAAAACTTGAAGGTGGTGTGTAATTTACTCAACATTGTTTTTAAGTTTCAACCATCACCAGGTGTGCAAGTTGGGTCACTCCAGCCCCTGCACTTCCTGGATTCGGGCTTAGGGCTTCGACCCTTTATAATTCATGTAGTATCAAAGAAACTAACAAGTAAAAACAAAAAAAAAACTAACAAGTGACAACGTGCATGGAGTCCATGTGGGGCTCTCAATGAATTGCCATGTACATGATACCCCCATCGAAAGAAGAGACTTCGTCCTTGGAAGATAAAAAATCGTGAGTAAGGAGAAGAGGAAGAAGAGGATATCAATCTAATCTATATATCAAATACTATTATCAGTGAAGTCATCGATCAATGGCGTCGAATCTAAGCCCAGCGTTTGCATACACTGTGCTTTACGTAAAAGACGTAGCCAAGTCGGTAGCTTTCTATGCCAAAGCCTTCGGCTATGTAGTTCGTCTCTTAGACGAATCCCACGGGTATGTATTCATTCGTATTTTATTATATAACATTTTCATCTTCATATCCAAATTACAAATAAACTTAAAACATTGATTAATCTTCGATGACATCACCTTAGATGGGGAGAATTGGAAAGCGGGGGTACAACTATTGCATTCACTCCGTTGCATCAGCATGAGACTGATGATCTAACCGAAACCGTTCACACCCCTCGATCTAGCCGAGAAAGACCACCAGTCGAGGTTTGTTTTGTTTACCCTGACATTGATGCTGCTTACAAGGTAAGATATATGTACTTGTTAGTTAACATATGCTATAACTTGATTAATTAATTTAATTACACAACATATGGTTCAAAATAACCTTGATTGATTCTTGGATTTAAATTTTTAAATGGATCAGTGGGCGGTGGAGAACGGGGCAGTGCCGGTGAGCGAGCCTGAAATGAAGGAATGGGGCCAGAAGGTTGGGTACGTTAGAGATATGGACGGCATCGTCGTGAGAATGGGAAGCCATGTGAAGCCAACGAAACTAGATTAACTACACATCACATACCATATATGTTCAGGTGGACATGGCAGCAATTGGCAAAAGAAGCTATTATCTTTAAGTATAAACAATACATAATCACTATATGGGTCTTGTATTTTATGCTCATTAATAAATAGAATTATCAACTAGAGACTGCAATTAATGAATTTCCCCGGCATAATGCCAGAGAATTTGACAATAAATAAGAGTTTAGCTTTTGGTACTAGTATTCTTACACTGTTGTTGCTTAGAAACGACGGAACTACGATGCAAGAGGGGCATGTAAACCAATACGGCAATACCACTCTAGTCCTTTTTATCTGCTTCCCTGCTTCGCACAGCATTTGAACGCAATTGTTTTGCTAAACATAATAAACAATAAGGCATCTAAATCGTAAGAATTAGAAGGCGAAGTCACAGAAAATGCACCACTTAGAGAAGAGAAACCAAGGACAATGATATATTTGCTATGTCGTAAACAATCCTATTATTGGGATCAAGCTGCGAAGTCGATACTTATCACTCTCGAGAATGCACAACTTTGTAGACCAAAGTAGTCTATGGAAATTGTGTCTAGATAAAATATTAAAAGAAAAATGTGAATTCATAGTTTGGTATGAAAACGGACTAGAAGTGTTTTCACCATTAAATGCATTTCGAGATTCATTCAGATAAGCAAACGAATTTGAAATTTCTCTGGTGTTGGAACTAAACCTGTTGAGAGCTTGAACCGAACAAAGCAAAATCCACAATCAGAATACTCGGTGAAAAGCCCAAACATGACACCTAAACTCCAATCTAAACAAGGTTATGCAAATAAGCAAAGTAAATTTCCAATAAACTAGTCAAAACACAGGCCAAAAACACTTAGAATACAGTTTGTTTTCCATCATAAATGGCCATGTAGAGAAGAACAACATTGAACTGAAGAAACAAGGATGTTGACAACTTCCAATGCCATTCTACACGGATCAACAGTAACATGTGGGCCAATCCATTACACGAATCACAACATTTCTTGTGACTTCCTTACGCATCGGCTAACCTTTTTCTTGAATTCATCTCTCTTATCTCTCCACTCTTTCTGCAAAACGATATCACACAGGTCTCAGAACAAACTCAAAATAACATTCACTCTATCCAGGATCACACGCAACAAAAGACTATAATCACTTTGTAACCACAGGCAAGGCATTTCAATCATTAGAGATATTAGGAACAACACATGAATTTTTAAAAAGCATGGATTCCCAGAATAAAATATATATGATTATATGTTTCATATGTTTTATCCTAACATGACACTCACACTATATCTAGCTTTTGTATTGAATCAAACAGAATATCAAATCAGCCTTCTGGTTATAATAAGAAACCAAGTTTCCAAATTGCTTGAAGTTAACATCCTGTCAAATGCATACTTCCTGAAAGGACTAATTTAGTGTGTAACACAACACAAAATGCTACCTATGCATTCTTGGATTTTCTTTGCTCCTGTACATCATAATTCAAAACTTCCGGATTTTGTTAAGAACGGGACGATTTGAGTAATGACTAACCTACTGATAATATTTTGCTACTGTATTTAATCACTCACGAAAACCATCTCTATTTAAGGAAGAAACTCTATCGTTCACTTCTATTTACCAATTGCAGAAGTATTACAAAAGACCACTGCAATACGCGATTCAACATCTCAGCACTTGCACCCACCAGCTATCAGCTCATGTATCAAGGATAATATATCGGAACATATGCTGAATGGCTAGGCATAAGGGAATGCCTAGTAATTGAGTATATACAGGACCAAAACAATCCGAGAATAAATGAATTAAAGACCCACAGTCATTGACTACAATAGACAATCCTCTATACAGTTAAGTTAATAAGACACTTGCAGCTTCTCCCCATGACAAATTCTAGTTTTCATTTTCTTCTATAGGACACAAATGAGTAGCATATGAGAAGAATGGGGAGAAGGTTGTGGCAAAATAATCAAGTAAATAAGGAAATTGTTAAACTTACTGCAGCTTCCACATTTGCAGGAGATTCATCATTAGGACTAGAAAGCATTGAGATGATACTTAATACTATACTCTCTACCTGCAAGATAACATACAACAATTTATTCATACAGTTTTTGATAGCTTCATAAGCAAGTATACAACATCAATAGTGGTGGACAAAAAGTGGCATACCATTTCCCATGGACATCTAGCAAAGTTATTAATGGCAAACCAACCTTGAAATTTTTAACACTCCAAATTAGTTTTAAGCCATTAAGCATTTGAAGTCTTTACCAACTATTTAGCTATTTCTAATTGATATTTGATGTGAAAAATCTCTTGATCAAACCTTAGTCTTTCACTTTAAAGCTCTCCAAATGCAAACTTAACAAAACTGAAAACCCTCATAACTCGTGAGCCTTTCAGTCAAACCATATTCAGAGACTATTAAAATGATAAATATGAAAGATATAACTCCAACATGAGAGTCACATTTAGAGAATTGGACTTAAAATATCTATCAGCTTGGGAAACTTATACTTTCTATGGAAGTGTATAGCATGTATAGGTCCATTTTTCCACGACTACCTAACTGCTTAAAATGCAATGTTGATAATAATGAGAGCTTTAACACGCAAGCCTCGTGTACATTATGTACATAATGCAAATAAGGAAACCCCACAAGATGAATCTTAGTAAATGATTGCAACATATGATTAGCTTCTTCCACATACATGCACATTATATTTTATCAAAAACACGCACAAAACCACAAACTGACATTATACCTTTTTAACTTAGTTATAAAACAATAGCAAATAAGGTATAGGCCTAGGGCAAAAATTTTAAACTACACTAATCTCCAACATCAAGGGTTGAATCTTGCACTTTGTAGCACATAGTTTACCCATTTATGAAATGTAAGGATAGAAAAACAAGACTTAGCAGTCTTTTCAAGTTCGAATTTATTGAAGAATGAAATCCCCGTTATTTGAAATGAACCCACTCCAAATAAAATAATAAATAAACAGATAAATACTAAAGCTATGACTTCATATTTTCACGTACTGTATGAACAGGCATCCAGC
Source organism: Sophora flavescens (assembly GCA_030762895.1). NCBI lineage: Eukaryota > Viridiplantae > Streptophyta > Magnoliopsida > Fabales > Fabaceae > Sophora > Sophora flavescens. Next base: position 27,390,624 of record CM061063.1, on the reverse strand, counting down.
GCTCACTTGCAAGCTCATAACCATTTGGATCGTCACCGGGAGGATGAAGAATTGATATGCAAACCCGGCCATCAGGGTATACTGCATATTGAAAAGAAAACTTCACTTTCATGTTATTTAAATGAAAGCAAGGTCTCGAATAAGAAAAACCAACCATTGGGGTGCCATATCTCTGAGGTGAATTTCACAGTTGGCGGACTATTTGGGTAATTGGATGGAAAGCTCATAATGGCATTGAAGAATCCCCCCTCGCTATGAGAAATTCAATTAATTAGCAGACAAAAAAGTAAAGACGTCAGTAAAATTCCAGTGCTATATAGAGCATAATAAGAAAACAAAACAGTAACTAGCAAAACTCAATGAACTCATACAACTTGAGGAAAGGACAGTGGTAACGATTTAAAGCATTTTCTCAAATCCAAGAGCAAAAGAAACCTACAAATTAGCACAATCTGGTGCAACCAAATGAACCGAACCAATATCAATCCCAATAGTTTATAGCACAATCAATAATTTGGCAAAGCATCTCAACAACTACATAAAGAAACAACAACAACATTAACTAGGGGTTCACAACATTAGAAACTAATGAATTCCTCATGATCAGGGTAGGAAAGAAACAAACTCATTCAATAAAATAAAAAAAAATTTACGATGGACGAGAACTCGAAGAACCCAAGATAAACAATTAAATAAGTGTGATCTTCTAGTCCACGAAGGATAACCCAAGATAAGCAATTAAATAAGTGTGATCTTCTATTCCACGAAGGATAACCCAGTTGATATGGTCTGGGACACAAAGGAGTTTTAAGCAGGAGGTGCAGGGCTCCATCCCTGCCCTAACAAATCCCTCTTCCCTAACGTATTGACCACTAACAATTTGCTTATATTAATAAAAAAAAGTGATCTTCCAGAAAACAAAAACCCTCTGCCCTTAACCCGAAACAATACACAATCAAGGAATCACCACGGTACACACAGAAAGCAAACCCAAAATCGAAACTTGAAAATAAAAATAACATAAATTGGTGTAAGAGAATGGAAAAAGGTGATTATATTTGAATTGATAGATAAGCTTACTAGAGAGTATCAGGAGGTCCAATTATGGTGACACTCCATTCAAAGATGTTGCTTTCGTCAACCAAACCGGCGGAGAAGCCATCAACGGGGTTTTTGCAAAGATCTACAACAAAGGGAAGCCCAATCAGAACATCGCGGAAAATCCACGCAAGAATCTTTTGAAGGGTTTCAATAAATCAAACATAGAGAGAGAGAAAGAGAGAGAGATTCATACCTTTGAGCTGCTTTTGAAGGAGAAGGCTGGCTTGGGACGCCATCATCACCGAGGAGGGAGAGGAGGAGGGGATTGAGGAGCCAAATAGCTTAGGCTTGTCAACAAACGCAAACAGAGAACTCCGAAAGCCGACACTTTGGATTATTTATATACCAATACAATAGAAAGAGAAGGAGGAGATCATTCACAATGCCTATCAGTAGGGTAAGAATAGGTTAGGTCGAGTTGGACCCTGGTAAGCTTGGGATTGGCCCATGTTCCAATCACGAGGTCTAGGTCTGACTTATGGCCCAGTATATGCCAATTTCTAAGGCCTAAGCCTGATCTATTTTAAAACATGGCATGGCTTGAAAGCCTACTTAAAAACCTATTTATCAACAAGAACTTTAAATATATCTCTATTTATAAATAAGTCACCCTCATTCGCTTATAGATAGTCTCTTAGGTCTTTAATGACAAAGAAGTTGGTAGACATATACTAATAAATAGATCACTATGCATTCACAAATAAATAAGCAAGTAGGCCACTACATGGCCAATAGGCCTTTATCTTTAAATATTATGAATAATATAAATAATATATTATAGTATTATAATAATATATATATATATATATATATATATATGTGTGTGTGTGTGTGTGTGTATGCATGTGTTAAATAGATCGGTCTGGTAGGTCTAGTATATTTTTTTTAAAAGCCTTAGGCCTGGCTATTTCTCTATATAGGTCTTTTATAAAGCCTTGACCTAGCATTTTTACTGAATAGGTTAGGTCGGGCTAGGCCTTAAATAGGCTACGTCGTAGGTCCCCAACGAGCAGCCTAACTTATTCTCACCCCTACCTATGAGAATCAGTATCGACCTAATGGATACCTATAAAAATAATTCATGATCGGTAGGATAATTACCGTTTGATGGATATGAGGCACGCCTGTAAAATTTAATGGGGATGAGTACGGGTATGGATATTGTAGTATCATCTCACCTCGTAACCCCCACCCCCCAACACACACATATATTGAAAAATAAAATGTAACATGTTAAGTGAATTAAACATTTATGTTCTCCTCTTTTGACGGTATAAATTTATTATCATGCATCACTTTTTTGGACTTTGAGCACCTTTTCGAAGTCGGGCAAGACTAGAAAAGGCTTGTGTCACAGTTGTCTTTAATTCCTCCAGTTTTGCTAATTTGACACATTTTGCCAGACAACATACGATACACCGTATGAACAGTCTTGATCATGATGCAGACTGTAGATCAGATTAGACTGTGGCATCAGAAGCACGCTTTTTTTTTTTTTAAATTTAAATCTTTTTTGTAAATAAATTTTTTGATTAAGTATGGGCATTTACCACATATTTGAAGGCATTCACCAGATAATTGAACTACGTTCACCAGATAATCTAAGGCATCCACAAGCTAATTTAGTATATGCATTCACCACATATTCGAAGGCATTCACCAGATAAGTGAACTACGTTCACTAGATAATCTAAGGCATCCAAAACTTGGTTTTAGTATGGGCATTCACCAGATATTCGAAGGCATTCACCAGATAATTGAACTACGTTCACCAGATACTCTAAGGCATCCAAAACTTGGTTTTAGTATGAGCATTCACCACATATTTGAAGGCATTCACCAGATAATTGAACTACGTTCACCAGATAATCTAAGGCATCCAAAACTTGGTTTTAGTATGGGCATTCACCACATATTTGAAGGCATTCACCAGATATTTATACCCCGTTCACCAGATATTGACACATACTTAATAAAAAATTTATTTACAAAAAAAATTTAAATTTAAAAAAAAAAAAAAAAAGTGCTACAATCTGATAAGTGCAGCTAAAGGATCTTGATCAGACGGCACTGTTCATACGGTGTACCGTATGTTGTCCCAAATTCTTTGTCAATTTAGCATTTTTCTAATTCCTCGAAAGCATTTTGGTACCGCTTGGTCCATTTTCACGACTTACTATTATTTAATAGTTCTACTGTTTTTGCAGAAAATCTCTTGATGAACTATCGATAATCATTCGCCAAACCAAGGAATGAGCGTCACTCGGATAACTTGGTAGGCGGCTTTCAAGCATCCACAAATTTTTTATATATGTTTTTTTTCTGCAAGTTGTTAAACATTTCTTTTATGATTTGTCTTCTGGATGTATCAAAAAAGTTATGTTTTATTTTTTTTTAATTTTGCATGCTCGCATGTATCTAATCATATAGGGAAAATATATATGGAGTGAATCATTCAAAGGAATCAGCTGAAAGCAATTATTCTCCTATTTTCTCCGGTGCTCTCACACAACTTGAGAGTATACCTAATGATTATGATGATATTTTTAAGAATAATGTTGGTTGGTACGAATTAAAATTCATCAAAACCGTGCGAATGACATGGCAACCTTTATTTCTCTTTTTCAATCTCTCTTTCTCCATCTGTCCATTGCAGTTTTTTTTTTCTTTCCACTTTTTTCTCCCTCGGTTAACTTTCATTGGTACTGATTTTCCTAGCTACTATTCACCACTATCAATCCCTCCCTCCTTGCAACTCTACTTGATTAGTGTGTGTTTATGGGGATTTTTTTAAAAAAAGAAAAAGAAGATTCATGAAACAATGGAGGAAGAAAATAGAAAATAGGGTAATCTTCCTTGTGATACAACTAACGGCGAAGGGAAAGGAGATTGGGTCTCATGTTACGAGAGGAAACTAGCCATGTCATGCATAACACCGCCTCAATCTCACTACTTGTTTGTCTTCTTTTCTCACTATTATTTTGTCTATAAAGCGAAGTCATTGGAAGATGTTTCTCCTATTTATTGTTTGGTTTGCCACTTTGTATCCGTGTTTGGGGTGAAGGGGAGGGAGGCAGAATGGTTTTTGGCTTTTTTTAAGCACTTCGTCGAATTCGTACTGTGACTTTTCGTACCAAATAACGTGACTCTATTTTTAATCAATTTTTTTATTAATTTTCGTGGTTAATTAAAATACATGTAATGAGTGTGGGCATGAGTACTTTGGTAGTCCTAATTAAGATTATTTAAATTTAATCTGAATTAAAATGTAGGAAGAAAATAACACTATATAATTTTTTTTATTTGATTTTTGTTGGTATAAAGAAGGTGAAAAACAACCAACTAAACATGAACCCTATGATGGAGAGAAACACCAGCCAAGTCGTGTAGAAGGGGATCTCCACACTCTGACGGTGGTCGATCCAAAAAATGAAGCTATAATAGTAAGTTGTGAGAGTGTTTTTTTTTTATTCAAAGTTGTGAAAGTGGTAACCAACCAATCCTCCACTTATTTCCTTCACGAAGCCCTAATAATATTTGATTTTTTTTAGCAATTAGACTTGATTGGTTTATGTAATATTTTTGAAGTTTATATGGCATGTTTGTTTGATATTAAAATTCTATCTTTTTAAGAATATTACATTTTTCATGCGATCAAATATTATTTTTGGTAAGTAAAATAAGATTTTTTTTATTTGATCAAATACTTCTTTTTCTTTTTTTCTTTTTTTTTATAGAAAATGGAACTTATATTATTAAGCCAAAACAAGTCTAGGTGTACTACACCCTTTACAATCATTAGAAATGAACAAATCCAAATTAGAACAAACTGACTCTACTAATTGAACACCCAACTGGGCATCAAAGCCACGCTTGGCCAAATAATCAGCACTCTTATTAGCCTCTCTAAAGGCATCAAAGCCACGCTTGGCCAAATAATCAGCACTCTTATTAGCCTCTCTAAAGGCATGAAGGATTATGACTTGCCAGTCATTTAAACGAACTAGTTGAAGAATCTCTTCCTAGAGATTGAATATGAGCATTTGAGGAGGACCTTTTTGAAATTAAGTTCACCACAACCGTAGAATCTATCTCAAAGATGACTTTGTCAAAGTGAAGATTTATGGCCATCTTCATACCATGTAAGAGGTAGGGGTCAGTAGAACCCGGCCCGGCCCGACCCGCCAACCCGCCCCAACCCAAAGGGTTCGGGTCAGGTTAGACCTTAACCCGATTTGAAAATGGGACGAACCCAAATCCTTTTATGTGACCCGAGATCGGGTTAGGATTACCCTTCGGATCACCCGACCCGTCCCTATGTATAATTTTTCCCCTACACATGAGGCACTGATCTCCTGATCCCGTAAAGCTCAACCCAACTAATTTTTTAATTTTAATTTCCCTCATCTGACCTCACAAGTCAGTGTCACAATCACAACTCACAAGACTAATTTCACTCTCAGTCTCACTCAAACCCATGGTCCCGTAAACCCTAACTTTCCTTTATCCTCTTCTGTCGCCTGACCGTCCTATCCCGCCGTGTCTGTCCGTCTTGTTTCGTCGGCATGACCGCTCCTGTCCGCCTTGCTCTGCCGCACGTGACCGCTTCTGTCCTCCTTTGGTCAGTCGCGCCTGATCGTTCCCTTCAACAAGAAGTGCACCATCTTCTCCGGTCAAGTCTCCGCCGCACGCCACCGTTCTTCACTGGTAAGGACCACCATCACCCTTCTTCAGTGCAGTGTTTCATTGGCACCTCTTCAGTGCACCACTTCTGTTTCTGACTTTCTGTATAGTTTGGTAAGCTGCAAAGTAGCTTCTGTTTTTGTCTTCTCTTTAATCAGTCTAGTAGATTGGTTTCCTTGTTTGTTTGAATTGACTTCTAGCTAGGCTTTCCATTCTTTTTATTGATTTATCTTCTAAAGACATGGTTGTCTTCTGCACTCAAAGTATTGGGTCCTTTTCTTTTCCTTTTGTCCTGCTTATGTAAATATCATACTTTCATGGTTGTCTTCCTTTTCCTTATTGTTTGATGATGCCCAATTCTTCTGGTGCTTTTGTCTTCATGTGCTTCTATTTGGACTTGTTGTTTTTCTCAAACTACAGTTGCCATTGATGTAACTTAAGCACTTCTTGATACTATTGTTAGTCATTCTACAACCTGCAAAAAAATGTATGCCTTTGATTTCTGTTTTTAGTTTCAAACATTAATTTTTTGCTTCTTTCATCTTTATTTATGCCTTTTATTGCCATTTTGTTATTGCCATTATGTTCTGTTATTGCCATTCTGTTATATTATTGCAATTGTAGCAGGTGGTAGCTGAAATTTAGGCATTCTATGATCTAGTTGTTTATACTTTATAATGAGAAACTCACTAAAGAATTTGAGGCATTAGCTGAAATTTAGGCATTCTCTCCCCTCTTATAGGTTCTTGATGCTACCAGCAATGAACGTTGCAAATATTGCTCAGGAAACCAGAAACCCATAAGCTTAATGTCTTATTTTTATTTTTATTTTTGCATGATATATTGTTTATTTCAATACAAGCAGGTTTGGTCAAGCAGGTTAGGTCAATACAAGCATGTTTGATCACAGGTTTGGTTACCAAGTTTTCAGCAATTGGTCATGTCCTGTCAACATAGAAAGTTCTTAGATTTGGCCCCTTCCGTTTAAGTGAAAAATGCAGGTCAATGATTCTTTGGTTGCTACCAACAAAGTTGCTTATTTGGAAATTGCAATAGGGTCACAAGAAAAATTTAGCCTATGGAAGTAAGCATATAGTTATGTTGTTTGACTCTGTCTAAGCCTTTTAAGGCTTTCTACTTCTACTTGAAGTGAACTGAACTGTGTCATTTTCAATTTGTACGATACTGTGGATGAATTTTATTGTACACATTTTTATTCCAGCAACTGTGAACACATTTTTGTTCATTTATAGATATATTGTTGTTGTATATATACTATAAAAGTTACATGATCATGTTGTGCTATACATATTTCGGGCCAACCCCGGTCCCGTCCCACCTTGGCCCGGTCCTAATCCAACCCACACATCATCGGGTTCCTTCGAGTTTAGGGACGAGTTTGGGTTCACACAATTGGCCCGGTCATTATTTAAGGTCGGGTGAGGGACAAGCCTAACCCGTCCTAACCCGTCACACGCTCACCCATAGTAAGAGGGCCTGGAACTCTGCTGTCAAAGTTGAACATTAACCCAAATTGCCATAGAATCCATTGATGAAAGCACCTTGGTTGTCACGAGCCAGACCTCCACAAGATGAAAGACCTGACCAGTTGTTGTGAGCACCATCCACATTTACTTTGACAAAGCCCGGGGGAGGAGTCTGCCAGCACACTTTAACTTTCACTCTGCTACTGTTGGTGGAGTTAAGAGGGTTACTGATTTCCCTCTCAATATCACAGACTTGAGCACAGATTTGATGCCATAGGTCTTTGATGAGTGTGATTTCATCTCATATTTCTTTATCATATTGCATGCATTTTCATGTAGCTTAGGCATTTTTAATTTGATTTTTGTTAGTTTTTCCCTTTGGAACGGTTAAGGTGGTTCTGTGGTGTTTGTGTGCAGGAATTGATGATTAAATTGCTCAAGACTAGTTAATTTGAGTTTGCATGAAGACGAAGCTTGAAAAACAAGAAAAATGAGCCAAGAAGATACTATCACGGCCTGGGTGTGACCAGCATCACGACCATGATCATGTGGGGCTGAAGAAAAAGAAGAACACAAAAGTCAGAACCTGTCACGGCCAGGCCGTGATGGCCACCACGGTCGTGACAGGCCAACCATTGCAACCATTCTCCAAGACAAAACCTGTCATGGCCTGACCGTGACAGGCATCACGGTCGTGACGCGCAAAATCTGGGATTCTGATTTTCTGTTTTTGAATTGATTTGTAATTGCTTAAATCCCAAGTTAACATACATTATAAATAGGACTCTTAGGCTCGAAAATAGTCATCTATTGGCTGCTACCTTTGGCAAAAATTAGGATTTCTCTTCTTCTCAATTTCTTCTCTTCTCTTAGGATTTTTATGCTTTGGTTATTCAAGATTACTATGACCATGGTAATGTGTGAGTAGTCGTTTTATTTCTAGGAATTAGGGCTATGCCCAAGACTTGTTTTATGTGATGAATTGATATTTTTCCATTTTTGTTAATTTTAATTTGCTTTAGAATTGGTTATTATTGTGCTTCATTCATGTGAATTGATTGATCGCCTATTTGCATGTTTTAGATATTCTAGGGAGGAACTGAGAGGTGAACCTAGGTATTGCATCCATGAGAATTGAACTTATGACTTAAATCACGAGAGTTAGAAGCAGTCATTTGAGGGTTCATTGAATTGTCACAAACCTTAATGGATTCAATTTAAATACAATTACCACGAGAGTAGGGGTTGGTTTAATTGGGCACGGTTCTTGTATCTCGAGAGGGAACATTAACTTTATTAGGATAAATTCACCTTCAAATCATTTTGATAATTAACAAGAGGGGTAGTCAACTTAGTGGCATAAGCAGTCTTGTTGGTAACCCAATTCCTGGAAATCTCTTTTAATTTGAAAAACTCCAGATTTGATTTGCTTTGCGATTTTATTTGATTGTGTTTTAAATACTTGATTTGTTAGTTAATTCTTATTTCAAAAACCAAATCTTTTTCTTGTTTAGTTTAATTAATTTAATAAATAATTGTTGTTTAAGATCATGGTCTCTGTGGGTTCGATCTTTTTATTACTTGACGACGAAGCCGTTCATTTGTAGATTCACGCTATCAGTCTTCACCCATCTTTGACTCCTTTCCAAATACCAAGTTATTTCTGTCTTTCCAAAGAGCAGCTATTGTCACAGCAAAAAAGGACATCCAATTCCATGGAGTATTGCCAATATCTTGGGAAGACAGGTTCCACTCAAGACAGGGCACCGATCCAAGGCTAAAAAATTTGCTCCAGCTAGATGCATCGATGACTTTGTTCCGAAACTTAGAAGCTTCCTCACATACCCTCAATGTGCATGATTGATTCTGAACTTGAAAGGCATCTTGGACAAAGCACATCATTAGACATGCCTCTTCTTTTCCTCTCCTCATTAGTGAGCAGTTATAACCTCGCACTTTATTCTTTAAAATATACCTCTCACTTTAGAATAGATAAATATAAGTTCTTTATGCATAATTCGAATGCACATGGACTCACTCAAGCCCGAGGATCGCACATGTAGTTTGGGAGGGATTGATAATCCTGCATAATCACGAATGTTATTCTAAAATTATTAATAGGTTTGAAAACTAGTTATGTCTATGTCATTGGTTGTATAAAAAAATCTATGTGATTGCTTGGTAAAAATAGAGAAAGAAAAGTCTATCCTCTTGTTCTTGTACATAGAGTGATAATTAATTCTTATTCTCAAAATTCTTATTTCTACAATTACTACATAACAGACATTTTTGACTATAAATATAGTCAAAATTACATTTCGCAACAAGATGAAAGATAACTTTTTGACTATTGAAAATAAAATTACTGAAAAAATTAATGTAGATTCAATTATAGATGATTTTCAAGACATGTAGGATTTGCATTATGTGTGTTGATATATTACTAATGTAATTAATGTTTTCGAATATATAATTATAAATATTTTGTATGAAAATTATTATTATTATTATATATATATATATATTTGTTTAATGAACTTTAATTTTATAATTGACCCCTCTTATCGTCCAAGTCTGGCTCCGTCCCTGCTCGAGCTAGACTTCGGTTAATTTGGTCTGATTGAATTTTTTTAAAATTTTGGCCCGTTATATTTTTTTTTGGTATAACTCAAAAATAAGTTTCACATCAACTTAATCCAGTACGGTATTATATAATATATTAAAATTTATAATTTAATAAAAAATAGTGAAAGAAATTAATACTTTGTACATTGATAATAAGTTCTTTTAGAACATACATTATGAAATATATTATAATTTATTTTTATTACATATAATTTTTTTATTTTATAACTTAATTATACATAAATTTTATGGTACTCAGTCTCCTCCCAAGTAAATCTGGTGGAACAGGACCTCTCCAAACCTTTGGCTTTTATGGATGAAAATAGAGTCCTTAGGAGAGTTGGACGGCAGCCTCCCCCAGAAGGCTGGTTCAGGATAAATGTAGATGGCGCCCATAATTCATCCTCGAGTCTTGCTGCGTGTGGAGGCATTGTTCGGGATTCTCATGGTGGCTTTATTAAAGGTTTCCCAATCAGTAAAGGTAGACATTCTGTTCTGGTAACAGAGTTGCAAGCTCTACTCTATGGTATGAAGGTAGCTCGCATGTTAGGGCTCAAGAAAGTGATGTTTGAAACCAACTCTCTAGTGTCAGTAAACTTGATCTCTAATGGATCCTCTATTTCTCCTCAACTCAACTCTTTGTTGGGAGACATCAAGCTGTTGTTCCATTCTAGTTCTTGACAAGTTTCTATCTTGCATATCCCTAGGGAGTACAATAAGTGTGCTGACCATTTAGCTAAATGTAGGTTTGATGTCCATAGGAGCTTACATTTGATCAATTCAGCTAGTCATGTGCTGAATTTGTTTGTCCTGGATGATTGTAATGGGGTTTCTACCCTTAGTTTGATTAATAGTTAATAAATCCCTTTGCTATAAGATTAATAGTTAATAAATCCCTTTGCTATAATTTTTTTTTAAAATATCAAGTCAACACCATCCTAACTCAATTTCTAATCAAATATTGATGGAGATTAGCTATTAGTCTTAAAAAGTGACCTAATTAAAATAATCAATCAGAATCATATTAGGTCGAATCCAACCTATTTTGAACTATGAACAACCCTATTTTACGGGTTGTGAATGTGGATTTTGTATTTTGCATGAACTTGATTTTGATAGGGCGTGCTACCATTATTGTTTGAGAGAAATTACATTGGCCTCTCTTAAAATGTGACTAAATTATAAGTTATACATACTTCTTCTATAAAGAAGTTCGTGTAATTTAAGTTATCTCCCTTCAAAGTGATGATATAAATTTTAAGGACGATTGGTGTATTTTTTGAAACCAGAAGAATGCTATATGTAATCAAATCATAACTCAAAAGAGATCATTATAATTAGACTTTATTCTTCTATATAATTATATGATTATGGTACTAAAAAAATTTGTTGTATGATTTCCTGATAGCAAGTTTATTATTATTATTATTATTATTATTATTATTATTATTATTATTTTGACGGAACAAGTTGATTATTTTGACGCCTTCAAAAAAAAAGTTGATTATTTTGACATATACTTATAGTTGTGCTGTAGCGGTATACTAACTTAAATCATGATTTTTTGTTAAACCTACAAGGGGAAAAAAAAAACGAAAGGGTGGGAAAAGCAAACTAGGGGGGTGTCAAATACATAACACCCGATTCTTGCAGGCCGTATATATCTAGGTGCCAATTTGCAAGTAGCCCAAGCTCTCTCTCTCTCTCTCTCTCTCTCTCTCTCTCTCTCTCTCTCTCTCTCTCTCTCTATATATATATATATATATATATATATATATATATATATATATATATATATTAGGGCAGGGTCTCGTCACTAAATATTAGGAAAAATTGGTTGATTGGTCTTGGTCTTTTACGTTTTTTATTTATTTTTTAAAATCTTTCACTTTGATCCTGAACTAGTATTTTTGCACCCGTGTATCATACGGGTCATCAATTACTATTATTATTGATAACATTGTTATCATTAACAACTTGTCTCTATATATACGAAACTTTTTTTTTCTTTATCCCAAATTAAGTACACTATGTCAAATATTTTCTTGAGTTATTTCACACATTGCCTTCAATATTTCTTTCTCACCCATAATGGTGGTACTCATTCATCTCCAAGTGATCAGCAAAAACATTGAAACAATTTTATCTATAACTTGAGTGAAAAGAATTGAATATTATTTTATTTTAAAATGATATTACAATACTAAGTGTTTCTCTTTGATTATTATTAATGATCAACTAATCATCTTAAATCATGTGGTGCTGATAAGTGTCACTTTCTTAGAAAATCATCAATTCCCCTTATTAATTAGTATAGATATGGATTTATTATTTAAAATAGAAAAAACAAAGGCAATGATGTAGAAAAAATAGATTAGAAAATATGAATAGCTTTATCTCTATTTATGTAAAGTCAGAGGTTGTCGTATTTGATTTCTAAAACATTGTACCTTTACCGGATTGTAAATATTATAAAACAAAAAAATATATAAATTTTAGAAAATAAAAAATTTAATCACTTGACATGTGGTTTGTACCATTGTGCTACACTAAAATCAGCATTTCCCCTTATTAATTAGTATAGATATAGATTTATTATTTAAAATAGAAAAACAAAGGCAATGATATAGAAAAAATACAAAATATGAATAGTTTTGCCTCTATTTATGTCAATACAGGTATTATAAAAATAAAAAAAAAGTAAATTAGAAAAAAATATAATTCGAAAAAAAATAGAAAAGTATATAAAAAATATTTTTAAAAAAATAGGAAAATAATAATTAGAAAAAAATATTCAAAAAAAAGTATAAAAAAAATTAATTAGAAAACAAAAATATTTTTAAAAAATCAATTATAAAAATAAACATTTAAAAAAAAAGTAAATTATAAAAAATCTAATTGGTGGAAAAAATATTTTTTTTAAATATTATAAATAATATATGTTTAAAAAATAAATAAATAAATTTAAATAATCCAAAATAATCCACCAGTTGACAACTCCTTCTACTGTTACAGGAACGGCAGAAGAAAAGTTGTTAATTGATAAAGTGATATACATATTGAATACTAAAATATATATAAATATTAAAATATAGTGATTGGTTTGTTCAAAAATAACCGAATTACTGACCATTGGGTTTGATTCAGTTCAGAGCCGTAAAAAAATAAATTTTAAAAAAATATATTATAAAGAATATATGTTTAAAAAAGAAATAAACAAATTTAAATAATCCAAAATAATCCACCAGTTGGCAACTCTTCCTACTGTTACAAGAACAATAGAAGAAAACTTGTTAATTGATAAAGTGATATACATATTGAATATTAATATATATATATATATAAATATATATATATATATATATATATATATATACACATTAAAATATAGTAATTGGTTCAGTTCCAAAATAACTGAATTAATGACCATTGTGTTTGATTCAATTTGGAGTCGTGCACAAAAAAGAAAAAAAAAAGAACCAATTTAGTTGGTTGGTTCGGATTTTCAAATTCATCGAATTATTGGTTTGTGTGTTACAATCCTAAACTTTTTCGAAAAGCACGGTAGCTTTGCTACCTTTCATGACTAAAAATATTTAAAAACAAAAAAAAATTATAAACTATAAAAAGTCAATAACAATATCTGAACCAATTAAAATTGGTTTGGTTTAAGTCGATTCGAACCTGAAAATATTAATATATATATATATATATATAATATAAAATTTTAAATTTTAAACTATTAAATCATATATACATATATAAAAATTAAAACATTAAGAACACGACAACTCTACTTTTACTTGTTTGCCAACTTATGATTGGTTGACATTGTAAAAAAACTTTACACTATCAGTTTATACAAATATATTCAAAAAATAAAAGTATTAGCAAAAAAAAATTATTAGGAAAAATATTTAAAAATTAAGGAAAATGTAAAAAAAATTTAAAAAATTAATTATAAAAAATGTTTTAAAAGGAAAAATAAAAAAGTAAAATGTAAATTAGGAAAAATTAAACAAAAAATAATTAGAAAAAATTTGTATGAAAAAAAAATATTTTAAAAAAATTAGGAAAATAAAGATTTTAAAAAATTATAAAAATAAAATTAATTATAAAAAAGATATAAATTAATTTGAAATATATATATTTTAAAAAACTATAAAAAATAGTAAAAATTATATTTAAAAAATTATAAAAAAAGTAAATTATGAAAAAAAATAGAAAAAAGTATATAAAAATATTTTTAAAAATTAGGAAAATAATAACTAGAAAAAAATAATCAAAAAAATTAGAAAAATAAGATTAATTAGAAAACAAAAATATTTTAAAAAAAATCAATTATAAAATAAACATTTTAAAAAAATTAAATTAGAAAAAACTAAGTCGGGGAAAAAAATAAATTTTTTAAAAAATATTATAAAGAATATATGTTTTAAAAAATAAAAAATTTAAATAATCCCAAATAATTCATCGACTGACAACTCCTTCTACTGTTATAAGAACAGTAGAAGAAAAATTGTTAATTGATAAAGTGATATACATATGGAATATTAAAATATATATAAATATTAAAATATAGTAATTGATTCGGTTCTAAAATAACCGAATTAATGACCATTGGGTTTGGTTCAATTCGGAGCCGTGCATAAAAAAGGAAAAAAACGAACCAATTTAATTGGTTGGTTCAGATTTTCAAATTCATCGAATTATTGGTTCGAGTCTTGCGATCCTAATCTTTTTCGAAGAATAGGGTAGCTTTGCTACCTTTCCTGACTAAAAAATATTTTAAAAAAATATAAACTTTTTTTTTGATAGAAAAATTATAAACTTTAAAAAGTCAATAACAATATCTGAACCAATTAAAATTGGTTTGGTTTGATTTGGTTCGAATCGAAAAATATTAAATATATATATAAATATAATATAAAAAATATTAAATTATATATACTTTAAAATATAAGTATATAAAAATAAAAACATCAAGAACATGACAACTCTACTTTTACTGTTTACTAATTTATAATTGGTTGACAGTGTAAAAAAACTTTACATTGTTATTGTATACAAATAAATTATAAAAAAAAAGTATTGGAAAAAAAAATTATTAGGAAAAAAATAAAGGAAAACGTAAAAAAAATGTACAAACTAAAAAATAAAAAAATTAAAAATTAAATGTAGAAAAAAAGTAAAAAAAAAAAGTTTTTTAAAAAAAGTAAAAAAAAAATCAAAATTAAAAAATAAAAAATGACAAAAATCCCAGTGTTGATATGTGTATGTACTGTAAAATCATCTATAAAACTTTTATATTAGTATAGATGTTTTATTTTTTACCTTTTGATCATATACATTATAATTTGTCATTATTTTAGTCCTAAAAGTGATTCCGTCGAAAAGGAAATGACGGAACGGACTAATATATATAACGTATAATACCAAAATTAAAAATTAAATAAAATGCACGGTCTCTTTCATTGCTTCTCACTTTGGTCTTATCTGTTGTGTTTGTCTTATGTGTTAGTCCTAAAATTGACGCCGTCATGTACAGATTGACATAAATGACTAATGTGATAACATGAAATAATGTATAGATCTATTTGAAAAAATAAATCTTATAGAACTAATGTGAAAAGGAAAAAAATGTATAGAACAAATCAAACCTATTTAACCTAAAGTCTATAGCAAAGCGAGACACCAAAAATTATATAAAATCATGTTAGTTGCATAATATGTAAAATTCACTTGTAATCTTTCAACTAATATATATAAGATTATTACAATAGGTCATTCCATTTACTTTTCGTTAAATTGCTATCGTTTGTGTTGCGAGAGTTAGTGTATGTTTGGATAAACGTTTGATATAAGTGATTTTGAAAGAATTGATTTTGTAAGATTGATTTTGATCAAAAGTGAGTTAGAAACGAAATGATTTATGTTTGAATGCATTCATAAGAAAAGTGATTTTATCAATACATGTTGTTTAGATGATTTAAATCAAAATTGTTTTTGGAGTTATAATTTTCAAAATGAGTACCAGGTAAAAATTGAAACTTCACATACTGCCCAAAAGCAATATTCACCTTGTAAGAGACTTTGGCCCAAAACGATCCAATATAAGGTATTCGCATTTTTTTTCCCAGTAAAAATACTTTGATTTCATTAGGTAACAGTAACACGTGCTTGCCCCTGAAGCTTCGGCCCAACTGTAAACAACTTTATCTCTTCATTATTCTTTCAGTAATGAAAATTTCGAATAGTCAGAAGTTAAGAGATCGACCCCTCATTCGTTTCGTCTCTCTTTTATTCTTCCGTCGGTTTTCTTTTATCTTTTCTTTTGTGTGTTGTCTTCTTTTCCATTTGTCTTACTTCTCTACAATGTCCTCTGCCTTTGATTCTTCATTTTTTTTCCCATTGCATCTAAACATAAAGAGACTTTTGATCAAGCCAGGGTTCTTCAGAGTCCCTACTCTATTTTTCCAGCTATTCGAGTCCATACGAAGGATAAATAGGAGATGAGCTCGATCTCAGATTGAAAATCGATTCTGATTTTAATCTGAAGCTACCTTTAGCTGCTTCAATATTTACGCGATTATGACGCCCATGAATCGAGTTTTCTGATTTTGCCAAACACCTGACCTTTGCACCTCAAAGCACGTTGGACCTTTGAAAACATGTTTGATGGCCAAAATAAGTGGATCCAAATGCATACTTAGATCATCTATACTTCACTACTTGCTAACGCACGTGAATTATTACCGATGAAGTGAAAAGCATGTGTTTTTTTATGTTGTTTTTTTATTTATTACTTTGCTTTTTATCTATAAATGAATACTAATTAAAAAAAAATCACTATAAAATAATTCAATATGAACAGTCAAATTACAAACAAATGGGGGATTTTGATCAAACCACAGTACTCCTCTACTAACACTACAGGAATTTTTGGAATTAGCTACTAATTTTATTATTAGCTAATTCTTAATTAATTGACAATAGATTAACGGCAGATCATCTTTAATACACCAAATTTTACATTTAACAGTATTGTTTTATGGGCCATAGAGTTAATGTCCTTGATTATGGATATGGGTGGAGGGAAGGGGGCGAAGGATTGTCGTGGGCTCCTCTCCCCAAGTATATATATATAAAATTCACTCTTATACACACAAGGAAAAATTAATAAATGACTTAAATTTAATTATAATAGATATAATTTTAAATACTTTTAATTTTTTTCTTCTTCATAATCACAAGATATATGTTGTTTTTAATAATATGCTTTTATATCTTTGTTAATTTATTATTATTATTTCATGTCATGTAAATTAAATTTTGATCCCTCGATTAAAATTTTGTGGCTCCGCCACTGATTGTGGAGAGTAGCTTTCACTGCCATAAGGATACATTGCCACTCTGAAAGTAAGGTTATATATATATATATTATTAATTTTATCTCCTCTTTATTTTTAAGTTTTATTCTCATCTTCTTGCACTCAACTGTCAAATTACTTTACTTTCTCTCCGGGTGCTGTTCATCTCTTTCATTGATTTTATTCTTCTCCGATTTCTTTCTCTCCATGGTGGGTAAAAACTATCCTAAGAAAACTATCCCAAATCTTTAATCATCCATTCACGCACAAATCCCTTGGTCGTTGAGCTACCCCTCTTCTCCTGTCGTGAAATCCGAAAGCAAACCGGTTGTGGAATCCTACCTCCATTGTTGTGGGCGCATGGTGAGTTCCAACCTCCATTGATGTTTGGTTCTTGATTTCGAAGTTGCAAGGGTTCTATATTTGAATTTTCTTTCGCTCACCTAATTAGGGTTTAATTCCTTCAAAATCTCATCACCACTTGTGTTTTTCATCTCACTCGGTGCTTCACAGTTCTTCATCAATGCAGATATCCGCCCAGCTTTGCGGTTTTCTCCATTGCAAAGCTTTGCTAAATTCGTTCTTTGCTGATACGTCACAATTTGAAGTTAGATTGTTGCTCTTTTTCGCTCATGGTTTTGGCATTGTTTCTCTGATTTGTTCGTCCATTTTTTGCATTTGAAATAGTGGTAGTTATTGTTGCATGCCATGTGTTCGATAAAATACCTAAAACCTTATTTTTCTAACTTCGACTCCTTTCTGTCACTCTTCTAAAGCTCAAAAGTGTATTATGTGATTTTTCTGCATCCTACACAAGGAAAATGCCAAGTGCCAATGAACAATGCTTATATAGTTTTTCAAAGCTTTTTCATGCTCTAAAGGAGTATCTAAAGCTTAACTATGTTGTGGATTAATTTCATGCTTCAGGAAATTAGCGTAGGAATTACTGGGAATCTTGCCTGTCATGAAATTCCAATGAAGCATATAGTCTCCACAGAAGGACTGATTGAGATAATTGTGGACAAATTGTTTCTGGATGATCTTCAATGCCTATGTGAAACTTGCTGGTATGATGCATTTTTTACACATGTGCTTCTTGTCAACTTTAGATATATGACTCCCATCTTTTTGTGAAGGACTGAATTTACATGTTTGGTTACTGTTTCTGTTTTTTACACCTAAGTTTCTTGTCATTTTTGATATTTTATCATACTACTTTTTGCCATACACAGAAATCAAGGCTGAAGAGCTACTGTTTCTACCAAAGACCAGGTTAATGATTCTAATCTCTAACTTAACATAAAATAAATATGAAAGCCCACTCTTCTTATGCTTCTTTTATTTTTGGCTCTTTTCTCTGATTGGATAATTACAGAATATGTTGCCTTAATGTTTAACCAGCCAGTAATGTGTATAAAGTATAAACCCACTATTGCTGTTTGGTTTTGTGGTATATATCTATGAGTTTGAGCCTTTTCAGCTTTGTTCTTATTGATATCTATAAATCTAAGCATGGTTATCCTTTGGCTATCGTCGCTGTTGTTGGGTATACAAATGTTGTAAGTGGTCTATCCAAGTATATAAGTGTTTGCTTTTTATTGCAATTGGAAGCATCACTAATATGCCATTCTGCATGTCTTTATTAGGGAAAACTGGAGAGTGAAGGAAAAAGACGCATGAGAATATTTCGTACTACTTGTTATAGAGCCGGTATGAGTAATGCCAAAGAAGCAGGTTGTCTGACTTGCTGGTTTGGCTTTGTAGTAATTGTTCTTAAACTTAATATATATTCTGCTGTACCCTTTGTATAAGCTTCATGTATATTTTCTTCTGTGTGTTAATGCTATTGCTTGCTTGCTTGCACTCATTATAGGTTTATAGGTTTGTTTTTATTTGTTCTGGTAGGTTGCCTTCCAGTTTGATAACGAGGAACAACTAATTGCCATTTAGATGGAATATGGACTTGGCATATGTAGAAGTAACAATTCAAAGAGGAGACATCTGCCAAATAGATCTGACTTGGCATATGTAGAAGTAACAATTCAAACCCATTTGATTTGGAAAACTTTTGCTTTGGATGTTTTGACATTTGACTGCTATGCTATTATTTTGGTTTTTTTATTGTCTTTCTTGATTTTTCTTTTATTCTTATTCCATTATAGGTAGAAGTTCAACATGCACTATATTTGACTCTATCAGAATTCAATGGCAACGTAGAAGAGTAACAACATATTAATATTGTTATCCCTAATGACAACATATTTCTTTGCTTTATGCTATAGATCTGAGCTGTAGAATGCCACTTTTTGGGTGACATTGAACCCGCATAACACCCGAGAAGAGGAAAGTTCAGGAAATATTTTACATCCTATCCATGATTGGTGGGTCCCAATTCAAAATTCCTAAATCTCAAGCACCATTGCAAGGTGGAGGAAGAGAGGAAGATCATCACGATGAATGATCATGATGGAGAACTTTGATCAATTAGCTATGTTTTGTTCCTTTTTTGGTAGACTTGAATTAAGTAGTTATACTTTATATCTTGTTTTGTAAACTTGTTGTGAACCATTTGTAATAGACCTATGAATTGGCAATGGAATGTTTTGAACTTGTTTTGTAAACTTGTTTAAATTATAATTAGCTATGTAATATACTATGAATTTGCTAGGGAAGAATATGAAATTAGCTACAAGTTACCTAAGTAATAGTTTTGGGAATGCAAAACTTAGATTAACTTAACTATGAATTAGCAACAAAATAGCTAGGAAAGTGCTATGATATTAGCTTACATTTGTTACGAAATTGACAATATCCTAGCTATGTAGCTAGGAAAAAGCAATTTTGAACAACTGATTACCATGGATTAGCTAAAAAAAATAGCTAGGACTTTTTAACATTAACTACGAATTAGCGAGAATAATTTTCCTATCTAATTCGCCGCTCAATTCATGCTACCATTGTTTTTGTAGTAATGTTGTAGCTAATCTGTTGGGTAATTGGGGCCACGAAACCTCCATAGAGGTAATGCACCATGAAAGCAAACAAGCAAGAACATCAAATATGCAAATCAACCAATAACAAGAACAAAACGAATGAAGAAGAACATAAAACGGTAAAAGAAGATGAATACCGAGATTTTAGTGGTTCGACTATTGATGGCCTACGTTCATGGGAGAGAGCACAACAAGTCATCTTCTCCCACTTTACTATCTTGAACCATTGAGCATGGATCTTAGTTACAATAGAAAACTCCTTCTTCTTGCCCCTTTTCATCCTCTTGATTAACCATGGCAAAACCCAAGCTTATCTCTCTATTCTCTCAACCCTTGATCCCAAGCTCACAATCACTCTATGATTTCCCCCAAGATAGATTTGCCTCACACTCGAATCCCTCTCTTATTTTCACACATTACATTGTGTCACTTATGTGAATGTGATACCACTCATCACCTATACATGATGTCTATTTATAGACTAATACAACCAATCACTAATAGCCTTGATGAGTCATCAATCCATGTGAGTCTTGATGTAGCCAATCATTGTGAAGCTTTATGATCTAAGTTAGTTATGCCTAACTAACTAACCAACTTCAAATTATTGATTTAGAGGCATTAATCAACATAATCTATAGCTAAGTTTGTTTGCTAGAGATTAGCTAAGAATTAACTATTAAATTTGTCATAGATAATCAAATAATTTCTTCTTGTTAAAAAAACATTTGACAAAATTCTTTCGGGTGAGATGTGCTCTCTATGATGTGCTTTCGGGTGATGGACTTGAAAACTTTGTGATGATAATTTGGAGCCTGTGGAAGTGCCGTAATGAGAAGGTTTGGGATGCTAAAACTCCCCTTGTTGATCGTACCCTTGCCTTAGCTCATGATGCTAGACATGAATGGTTGTTTATGAAAAAACATAAGCCGATCCTGGGCACTCACAGGAAAATCCTCCTCATGTCCTTAGGTGGGAGAAGCCTCATATGGGCTATCTCAAGTGCAATGTGGACACTACAAAAAATATGGTGTTTTGCGGCGGTTTTATATGTCAAAAATAGCACCTGTTTTATATGTCATTATTTGTCTAATTTTTTTTAATATCCCTGTTTTAATAAAAACTTTAGACTAAGAACTAATAAATTTATTAAATTGATACACAAAAATGCTTCAAAACCTAATCATTAAAATGATAAAAACATTATAAATAATCTGCAAAAAGTAAAATATTATTCAAAATTATCCTAACATAAAAACATATGTAAATACAAGTTTTTGACACCATTTACATATAATATATCTAATTAAGTCTGTGTGATGATGAAGCTCCACGATCTTCAGGGTCATGACTAGAGGCAGAAGATCGTCTCACTTCTCTAGGCGATTGTAAGTCTGCCACCTGGAATTGAAAGATAAAATCACAAATTAGATGCGAATAACTAATTTCACAACAAAGACATCCAAATTCATCAAGTTGCAACCATAACTAATTACTTGATTTCTCTTAAAATTTTGCATAAGAAAAGTAACTTGGGCTTTCATGTCATCATAGTCAACAAGCTTTGCCTTTAATGAATCCATTTCAACTACTTGTGTCTTTAACGCATCAACTTCTGATTCTAGCTTTTGAATTTTGGCATTAGCTGCTGTCAAGTCACTAGACCGATAAGTGGGTCCATATATTTGAGTTTTGGTCACCCCGAATCCCACTCCACGGAGTCGTCCAGGATGCTCTGGTCCAAAAACTTTTACAAAAGCCATTTCAACTACTTGTGTCTTTAACCCATCAACTTCTGATTCTAGCTTTTGAATTTTGGCATTAGCTGCTGTCAAGTCACTAGACCGATAAGTGGGTCCATATATTTGAGTTTTGGTCACCCCGAATCCCACTCCACGGAGTCGTCCAGGATGCTCTGGTTCAAAAACTTTTACAAAAGCCTCATTCTCAGTAGCAGAGTTATTAATTTCATTTTGTAATTGTTCCTACATATAAGCAACCAGACAATGTTCACAATACGTAACAGTAAATCCAAAGAAAACAATTTCCATCCAAACTTACTGCTTTGAGTCTTGCCTCCTCGCTAACATAGGATCCATCCTTTCTTTTATGAGCGATAGGATACATATCACATTTACTATAGGGTCGCTTGTCTTGCTTTTACTAAGTTTTTGTACCATACAAGCAGTAATTTTATAATAAAATCACTTCATTTCCAAAAATTATTCAACATCATAACAATATATACGATTATACCATTTCATCTTTCTTTCTTGGAAGTGACTTTGACCCTAATGTGTGATGAATCACTTGCTTTTGTCGATTTGCTGCATTTTTTTCAGCTTTTTCCTGCATATTTAACAAAAATGACAATCAATAAATGATATATTGAGTTAGAAAGAAAAAGAAAAAAAAAATCAGATTTATGATTATTACTAGAGATTTTTCACTTAGTCTATATTGCAAATAGACAACCCAATGGTCGGGGGGGGGGGGGGGGGGGATTTTTGGTGGGTGCAACTGACAATTTTGGTCAAAACTAAGCTCCCAGTTATAAAAGTTATTAAACATTTTGAACCTATTGTCCTTCCATTTTTTCCCCAAGCTAGAAAAGATATACCTTTTATGACCCGGATCATCAACAACAAATTCAGTCTTCAAGGCAAACATAAAAAAAGTTATTGTTAGTAAATAATATAAACAAGAAATCAAAACTCACTTAAAAAGTTATTGTATCAAACATTTGGAAACCCAAGTCACACCCAATGCCCAATTCTTAAAACAACAATTAAGACATGAATGTTCAAAAAAATAAGTCATGAACATGGCCAAACCAAACAATTACTTCCCCTGCCAAACCAGCAAAATCAACGAGAGAAAAGTAAGAGTTGATCAAGGAAACAACAGATGATTGAACGTGGCTTTAAGAATCTGAATAAAGCAGAATCTGGTAGATGTATAATATTCTTCCCATATTAAATGTTGCTAGACTAAGAGATATCAAAATGATAACAATAAGCTTTACTGCATTGAATCCATTGATTCTTGAAGGTTCTTCAATACAAGTACTCAGAAAAAATTGATACCTTTATAGATCCATCATAAATGTTTAGCTTGTATTGATTGGGAACTTTACGCCAAGTTTCAAATATAATGGGGAAATGGTCAAAATTGCTCGCTATCGACCCCAAAAATCCATTCAGTAAACCACCAGAGTCTCCTACAGGATGACATTCTGCATTCCACTCGGTCACAACTCGTTTCCCGTCACGAAGTGCAAACACATCCTTAATTCTCAGCCGTGTTTGTGTAACAATGCCTTCGTCATCTAACACAAATTACACCAAACTATTGCTATCCAAAAGTATAACAAGATTAAAAAAAAATTAGAGAAACTAG
This sequence comes from Sophora flavescens, assembly GCA_030762895.1. Taxonomy (NCBI): domain Eukaryota; kingdom Viridiplantae; phylum Streptophyta; class Magnoliopsida; order Fabales; family Fabaceae; genus Sophora; species Sophora flavescens. The sequence continues at coordinate 27,366,966 of CM061063.1, read as the reverse complement.
GAAGATGTAAATCACATACCAATGACATCCACTATCCAAAATGTACGAGGCAGTCTCTGATTTATCGATGAAGAATCTGGAGCCACTTCAGGTTCACGATGTCCAATATTTTCAGATCCAGACTGAGTTACCGATCTAGTGGCAGGGACTGTCTGTAGCCCATCTTGAGTGGATGAACCTATGTGAGCTACAGACTCACTCAAAGGTGGACTAATAGATGTAGGTTGGGAAGTGCTCGAATATGATACATGTTGATTTGATGTTGATAGACTAGGAGGAACACACCTTTTTTTTTCCGAAGCATACCTATAATACCATTAATGTTAATAACTTTAATTCAAAAACTATAGCATATAATTGTAAATGAAAGTGCAAGAAATAGATATTCACATAATAACATCATCATATGCATAAATACAAATATTCATATTAAACTAATAGAATAAGATGGAAAATTCTTATTACAATATATAAAAAAGAACTAAAACCTAAAACAATTTTACTTGTAGTAATCATAAACTCATATCATTGTTATCATCCTCAACATTTTCATTAATGGTTGAAGTTTGAGGTTCATTATCTATAGCCACTCTTGCCAATTGTATATGTGTAGTATCATCAGAGAAAAATTGTTCTAAGTTTTGTGACGGGCAAGCCTTATTGGATGGCATAAATTCTTCATCATCTTCACCCATTTCGTACAAGTCTCTTGGCTTCAAATGAATTGGTATGCTCCAACCGTCTTCCTTCTCATCCTCCACATAATAAACCATTTGAGCTTCAGAAGCTTTAATGTATGGCTCATCATCTTCATGTTCACCGGTATGTATTAATCTTGCAAAGTTGATCGAGGTAAAACCCAACTTATCTATTTTCATACATCTAAGATTAGTGGTATTAGCCCAATTGCATTTAAACAATGGCATTGTGAAGCCAATGTAGTAAAGCTCAATGATGTCTATCAATTTTCCATAATAAGGCACCCCTCCAAACCTCATCTGGGTATCACTATTGCTTGAGTAACTTATTGTTCCAAATGTGCCAAAAATGCCACTGTTTTGAGTTTTTAAGCATTTGTCTCGTTCCAATGTTCGAAACTTGAATCCATTAACATTATATGCAGTGAACCTTCTAGCTTGGTTGGAAGGACCTTGAACAAGACTAATAAGAACATCTTTATCTGGTCCAGTAAGTCTGTCAACATTGTTGGCAATCTAGAAACAAGAATTTCTGTTGTTAGTGGCATGCATATCACCAAAATAAATGCAATATATAAATTTAACAAACTTTTTCACTCACACGATTGGCAAACCAACGAACAAACTCTCTATGAACATTTTTGTCTATCTCGGAAGAATTCCTTGTACGACTCCTTAGTTGCCTTCGTACAATATCTCTATATTGCCTATATAGATGTATCATGTTAGATTTATTAAAATAATTTTTTTTTAAGTTATACAATTTCTAGAATTACTCACCGAAGGTAACAATCAACTGCAGGGCAGTTGGTTAAGACATGTCTATGAGCTTGTAGCTTTTCAATGGGTGTAAGGGTAAAATATGAATAGCCACCAACCGGTTTTCCGACTTGAGGAAACAATTCAGAAACTCGTGATTGAGGTTGTATATCATTAGGGTGATCATTTACACGGCCAGGTCGATTCCATCGTGTCTCAATATTATCTAAATACCTTGAACAAAATGTCAAAATCTCTTGCATAAGGTAACCTTCTGCTATAGACCCCTCTGGTCGTGCTTTATTATGCACATAGGATTTCAGTTGTCCTAAATACCTATTAAACCACAACAAATGTTATTAATAGCAACCTTATACAATACAATACTAACTTTTTTTTATATAGAAAAGGAAATGTCACCACACTTCTTCTACCTTTCTATAGGATACATCCAACGATAATGCACAGGACCTCCAAGCTTGGCTTCTTCAACAAGGTGAACAACTAAGTGAACCATGACAGTGAAGAATGAAGGAGGAAATAACATTTCCATGTGGCATAAAGTAAGGACAATTTGACGTTGCAGTTTGTCTAAATCTTCAACATTCAACACTTTACCACATAATTGTCTAAAGAATGAGCACAACTCAATTAATACCGCTGACACCTCATCTGGAAACCCTGTTCGCATGGCTAATGGTAGCAATTGCTCCATCAATATATGACAATCATGACTTTTCAACATCCCATTCAGCTTAAGGGTATCCAAATCAATGCACCTAGATATGTTGCTTGAATAACCATCTGGCACAGTGATGTTCCTTAAAGTCGTTAGAAATGCCTTCTTGCCAAGATTAGTCATTGTGTAGACAGCTAAAGGATACTTTCCATTTTCATCAGGCCAAAGGTCTGGTTTAAAGACCATATCTTTAAGGGCTCTTCGAGCATTGATATGATCTTTGGTCTTTGCACTATCATTAAGCAAAGTGTAGATGACATTGTCGCACACATTCTTCTCAATATGCATCACATCAAGATTGTGACGCAAAGAATTATGCTTCCAATATGGAAGTTCAAAGAATATGCTTTTCTTCTTCCATTGTTGGGTGCTACTTTGTGGAACACGCCCACCATGTGTTCCTTTTCCCTTTCTGTCTATCTTTGGTATTTGACCAAATGTGACATTTATATCCCGGACTTGTTCAAAAATCTCAATACCAGATAATGTTTTTGGTGGTTCACATAAATCTTGCTCTCCATTAAAACGAACCCTGTTCAATCTAAATCTATGCCTTTGATCAAGAAAACGACGATGACCCATAAAACATGATTTCTTACTATGAGGAAGACGACAAGGAATAGAGTCAAAGTTGCAAGATGGACAAGCAAGTCCTGTGTATGTGTTCCACCCAGAGAGGGTTCCTAGACCAGGAAAATCACTAATTGTCCACATCAAAGCTGCATGTAATTTGAACATCTCTCGGCTGAAAGAATCATAGGCATCCACACCCTCATTACATAATTCCTTCAACTCTTTTATTAAAGGTTGTAAGTAGACATCTATATCATTTCCTGGCATTCTTTTGCCAGGAATTATCATTGAAATGATAAAAGATGTCTGGTTCATACACACCCATGGAGGAGTATTGTATGGGATGAGAATAACTGGCCAGATAATGTAACTTGCATTCATAACACCAAAGGGATTAAAACCATCACTAGCCAATGCAAGACGCACATTTCGTGGATCTGATGCAAACGAAGTGTGTGTTGAATCAAACTTCTTCCAAGCTTATGAATCTCTAGGATGCCTCGTTATTCCATCATTTTTACTATCCACAGCATGCCACCTCATATCCTCAGCAGTTTTTGAAGACAAAAACAATCTCTGTAATCGAGGTTTTAGTGGAAAGTAACGAAGAACTTTTGCTGGTACCTTACTCCCATTATTGCCATCATTAGACACTTCAGTCTTACCAACTTTTGTTCTTGATTTCCATTTAGACATGTTACAAACTTTGCATGTTTCCCTTTCTTCATCCTCTCGATTACCCCAATACAGCATACAAATATTAGGGCATGCAAGTATCTTTTCATAGTTCAAACCAAGCTTGTTGATAATTTTTTTCGCCTCGTAGAATGAACTTAGAATCTTTGCATGTTCAAATGCATCATGCAATAATTCTAATATCATTGTCATTGCTTTATCGCTCGTCCTACAAAAACATTTGATATGATACAACTTCACCAGAAAAGACAGTCTAGAATATTTTGTGCATCCATCAAACATTGGTTGTTCTCCATCTCTTGCTAATTCATAAAAATCTTCATCTCCGTGCCCTTCTTGAGTTACATTCGGTGTCACTCCATCCCCGCCAACCTCTATATTTGATGCAACAGGTACTTCGTTTGCATGGTGTCTATCAGCTCCAAAAGCATCGTCGATCATGTTCTGAATAGGATCTTCAACAACCATGTTGTCTTGAACTACATTTGGAGCATTACTAGTTGAGACATTACTAGTTTCTCCTATCCTGATCTCCTTATGATAGTACCAAAAAGTATATCCTTCTGGGAATGGTGTACATATTAGGTGATCGTACATCACATCCCTACTTTGTCATTTCTTAAAACCACATCGTTTACAAGGGCATATTGATGTGTCAATAACTGAACGATGTTTAAAAGCAAAATCAATAAATCCCCTAACCCCTTGCTCATACTCAACAGAGTTTCGCAGCTTTGTAATCCATGATTTATCCATTACTTGTGAACTTTCCTTCTAAATTTAAACAAAGTAATAAAAAGTTAGTAAGTTAGTAACATTGATAACATATTAACCTCAAAAGTGAAGGATGTAATGGAAAACTCCAAAGATAGAAAGAACCTTCTGTACAACAATTAAACTATTTGTCAACTGCTTTAATTTGTTTTTTTCTTTTGATAATACACTCTAAAAACAAAGGAGACAAATTATGGCGTCCCCAATTTATGCACAAAAATCATTTTCCTGCATACATATAGAACTAGAAGACCGACCAAAAAAAATAATATATAGAACTAGAAGCAGTAGTGTACACTACTAATTACTAGGTGGTATGAACTTTTGGAAAATGGAACTACGGAATGGTAGAGACTAGAGAATGAATGAGGTGGGTAAACCAAATTACAAGACATGTTAAAAATTAAAAAGCTATAATAAGATCAGAGTATAGTATAGTCAGATTAATTCATATAGAACGGCTAGAGCAGTTAATGGAAGCAAACCTTGTGCTTTACGCTATGTATGTATGTATGGTGTGTGCAGATTCGTTGTAACTGCAACCCTAGCTTTTAATGCCTCTGCTGCAACAGTGAGCTCCAACTAACTATATGTTGAGCATGAACTGAATTACTGAACATCCGCTTTACCCCTTCTAGCCCTCCCTGCCCACAAAGGTACAAGCTGTAGTGCCAATTTAACAGTGGCTAATACCCAACATTGTACCGGGGCTTTATTTTTTATTATATAATTTCTGAAGTGGGTGCAGTGACATCTTTTTCTTCAATTATTTCTTTTCTTGGATTCTGATTTCCAATATGCTTTTACAGAATTTAAGTGAAATTTAATGTTTGAAATTATAGTTTATTTTCCAACCTTGCCTGACTCAGATACATAAAAGTTAGGTGCCTTATTGCTCTTATGGAACATAGCATAGTCTATTAGACATTAAATATCATTTTCAAAAATGGAATTGAATATGTACAATCTATTCATTAACAGTTTGGAATAATTTCTTAAACAGGAAATCATTTAATTTAAGGCAACACAGTCCACTCAATAACATAATTAACAAAACCCTGCATTGTGAGCCTCTGCTGTCAAAGCCTTAAATATTGAATGAGATGACACCTGTTGGAGGTCAGTTTCTTTTAAACCAACACTAATGAACTAGTGTACTAATACAAACTCTAAGATGAATTCATCTTGATCATTCAGAAAAAATTACAGTGGAATTAAAGTATTGTCCACTGACTTACATGGTAGTTTGTAAGGAATTTGTGAAGATAATGTATGTGCAAGTATGAACATAGTTAAACAAATTAAAATAAGTTTGTACAATCAACTTAAGACATATCATAGGACTGCTATATTTGGCATGCCTACATTTAATTTCTTGAGTCATAATAATGCAATCCTAAATGGACAAACTTGTTACAGTGAATGTGAGTTCAACTTTTTGGAATAAAAAGTTTATTTGGACATCATAAATGTTGACACCATATGGTGTCCCATTTTTATTGCCTTGTGATGTAATGGGATGAGAGAGAGAAAAAACATAAACAAATATGATGAAGCATAGAATACAGTGTTAATGTTAAAAATTGATATACAAATAGTATAATTTTTGGAAAAGCCTTAATTGCTTGCCTGCCACTACCACTTTGAAGTGCCAGGTTAAGAACAGAAGAAGTTAGTGAATAGAACTGTAGTCCAAAAAAAAGTAGTGTTTGAATGAATACTAGTCTCTTCATAGTATAGAATTGGTGCAAATGTCTCAAAACAAATACGAGCACATGATCACAATAAAGATTAGGTCCAAATGCATTCATCCAACACACATGAGATAATGGGACCATGAACTAAAGCATAACAAGTATTTAACTAAGGCATAGATGTAACATCCTAAAATTCTAACATAATTAATTTGAAAAAAATAAATAAATAATAATATTATTAAGTTATTAAAAAATGTAGTGCAAATAAAATATAAATGAGAGATTTAATGTAAAGAAGTGATGGTATAAGGATTTATTGAAATTTATTAACTAATATAAAGAATGAAAAATTATATATATATATATATATATATATATATATGAAAAAAAAAAGAAGGATACTTGGGCGTTAAGCCCAAGCAACCATGCTTTTGGCTAAAGAAAAAAAAAATTAACAACCTAAAAACGCTAGTGACCGTGCCTACTGCCATGTATATATAAATCGGTTATTGTGCAAGTTAGTAGCGCGGCAACACAGTGTAGAAAGGAGGAGGTTTATGCGTTTCCTTCCTTGGCAGTACGACTTTTATAATACACAGATCCAAGAACGCTAGTGAAGGGAAGAATAATTCTTAAGGAGGCACTAGTTTTTATCATACATAATTCTTAGAGCACATTGGAGGTCTTCGAGAGGTGAGCAACAGTATCTTTTAATAACCCTTTCTATGGTACATGTGTTTGTTGTGTTGAGCGATTTACCTATGATTTTGATGGATTTTAATTGAATGATGCATGTTATTAATAAACTAATTTTTTAGGGGTTTGAATTAAAATAAAAAGATTATTAAATTGGGTATTTATTCTTGTTACTGATGGTATGAAATACATGATTGGTATTTGTATTAGTTGAATGACGTGCTTATCAGTGTATGCTATGCCATGTGAGTTTATTTGACATGCATGATAAGATCAAACATTTTATTTTTGGTAAATGAATTGTTACACGTATGAGACATGAAATTGTGCCTTATGATGATTTGTATGATGTTTGCCGCAATACCACCTATGATAGGGGTATCGAAGAGAAATACCGCCTTAAGGGGGTATCGAAAGTAACATCGCCATGTGGTTGTGATGTCGAAAATGAGTAATGCTACCTAAAAAGGAGTATCGAAAGTAACACCGCCACAGGTTGGGGTGTCGAAAAAGGAGAAATACCACCATGTGCACATGGGAGGTATCGAAATGGAAATGTCCCCGACAGGAGGGTGACATCGAAACACTCCTCGTGAGTAGGGGTGGGCAATGGGACACCATTGTCGTGTGATGTGTGAATATATGGCATGCCGGCAAGAGGCCAATTTAATTAGGAGGTCTTTGGACCACTTGGATTAAACTAGAATTTATCTGGTATATGGAATGTGATGTATTGAGATGAGAATATTATTGATATTAAAAGTATTTTCTTTTATATATATTATTTTAGAAAATTAGCGGGTGTCATGGACAGTTTTTCCGGTTACCGTGCCGGCTAAGAACAATACTATTTTCGAAAATATTTTTTTAAAGCTGTATTGTTGATCACTGGGATTTTATATCTCATTATAAGTATTGTTTTTAGAGCACGAGGAGGACGTCATTGAAACTGAAGAGACGTGAAGACTTAGTGGATTCCATTAGTTATTCTTTCTAGTTTGGTTAGTATTTTCTTAAATAAGGAGCCGTATGTGGCTAGACACATTTATTTATTTATCGTTGGGTTTGTTAGTTGACACCCGGTATTGAGGCTTGTGGTTTTCGTTTATATTTATATTCATTACATGGATGTTTTTTTTACTATTTTATTTAATATGAGGTATTTTCCTACTTAGTTAATTGAGAAAAATTTTACGACTTGTGTTTTTTTTAATTAAATGTTTTGAAAGATTTTTATTGAAATTAATTTGGGTTACTAATGTAACGAAGGGCGTTACACTTATGGTATCAGAGTAGTTCGATTCTAAATCAGACTGTGGTAGTAGGGCTTTTTCAAAAAACAAAACTTGGGCGCATAGGATGCTTGTTAGAGTTATAATTCTGCATTCTATTCTTTTGGATATTGGACTTGATCAACCCACTGTTTGATTGGTGGTATGCAGATTATGGCAGCGAACATGCGAGGGAGAAATGATGCACTTGCAGCGACTTTGACTCGAATGGCCAGAGTTATGCAGGAGCAAACGGAGACTCTCTGTCAGATGGGGGATAATGGGGACGTGGTTAACGTGGTACCGGTTGCAACTCCAGATCCACAATACAGGGGTCTGTCAGAGTTCAGGAATAATAATCCGTCAGCTTTTCGAGGGACCGCCGATCCTATTGAGGCTGAGGAATGGTTACTGAAATTAGAGAATATCTTTCGGGCCATGGGGTGCTCTGATGCTCAGAGGGTGGATTTTGCCACCTATATGTTGGAGTCGGATGCAGAGCACTGGTGGAACTGTGCCAGGGGCGGGTTGCTTGCTTCGATCGTCCCTATCATGTGGGCTAGATTCAAGGAGGTATTTCTGGAGAAGTACTTTCCGCACAGTGTCCGGATACAGAAAGAGATGGAGTTTCTACATCTTCGTCAGGGGAGTATGACGGTAGCAGAATATGTGGCCAAGTTTGAGAGGCTTGCAAGGTTCTCCACACAGGTGAGGGATAATCCTGATGGTCCATGGAAAGCAACTAAGTTTGAGCAGGGTCTGAAGCCAGAGCTGCAGAGCCTTATTGGGCTCCTAGAGATTCGAGCCTACCCCACTTTAGTGAACAAGTGTAGGGTGACGGAGTAGAATATGCAAGTTATGCTGGCTGAGAGGTCGAAGGAGAAGAGTTTCAGTGACGGCAAGAGATTCCATGGGAAGGGGGTAATTTCTAGAAGAGCCTACGACCTGTGCCCACAATCACGAAGGGTAAGCAGGTTCAACGTGCTCAAGGTGAAAGGCGGACTGCATGTTACAAGTGTGGGTGGCAGCATGGAGATCGTGTGTGTCCCGCGGCACAAACCACTTGCCACCAGTGCGGGAAGATGGGACACTTTGCTAGGATGTGCAAGTCAGGAGGACAATCTCAAACCAGATCATTGAACCACGGAAGGGTCTTTACCATCCAATGAGAGGAGGTGAAGGAGTCCAACGATTTGATTCAAGGTAAGGGCTTTATTAAAGGTCATGATGTTATCATATTGTTCGATTCGGGAGCAACACATTCATTCATTTCATTTAAATGTGCTCAATTCTTAGAGTTACCTGTTACTAAACTGTCATATGATTTGTGTGTTTCTACTCCTGCTAAAGATAGATTGATTACTTCTTCTGTCTGCCTGCAATGTCCTTTATTGTGTCAAGACCTGACTTATATTGTTGATCTGATATGTTTGCCTATGTCTGGTCTAGATATTATTTTGGGTATGGACTGGTTGTCTCGTAATAATGCTATTATTGATTGTGCTAGTCGAACTATTTCTTTCATTCCACAGTCCATGTCCGTTGACTCTCCTAGGATAGAACACCTTATCTCTGCTACCTCATGTCACAAGTGCTTAGTTGAGGGAGCTCAGTGATATATACTTCTCTTTTCCGCTAAGATAGAGGCTGAGTGTGATATAGCGGCATTGCCTATTGTGTGTGAGTTCCCAGATGTGTTTCCTACGGATGTCTCTAGTTTACCTCCAGATAGAGAGATTGAGTTTACCATAGATCTAGTACCTGAGAGTGGACCTGTATCAGTAGCACCCTATAGGATGACACCTCTAGAGTTGAGCGAGCTGAAGAAACAGATAGAGGATATGTTACAAAAAGGGTTTATTAGGCCTAGTTTGTCACCTTAGGAAGCACCAGTGCTTCTAATCAAGAAAAAGGATGGGAGTATGAGGTTGTGTGTTGACTATAGGCAACTGAATAAGGTAACCATCAAGAACCAATATCCCTTGCCTAGGATAGATGACCTTTAAGAGGAGCGTCAGTGTTTTCCAAAATAGATCTAAGATCGGGATACCATCAAATTAGAGTTAGGAGCGAGGACATCCCTAAGACAACCTTCAAGACAAGGTATGGGCACTGTGAGTATGTAGTGATGCCCTTTGGAGTGACCAATGCCCCAGCCGTTTTCATGGACTACATGAATCAGATCTTTAGGACTTTTTTGGACAGGTTTGTGGTGGTGTTCATAGATAATATTTTAATATACTCTAGGACACCAGAAGAACATGGAGAACACTTAAGGTTGGTGTTGCAGATCTTGAGGGACGAGCGTCTTTATGCCAAACCAGAGAAGTGTGAGTTTTGGCTAGACGAGGTAAAGTTTTTAGGACACACAATCTCAAAGGATTGTGTGGCGGTTGATACCTCTAAAGTTGATGCAGTGTTGGGATGGGAACAGCCTAAGACAGTAACCGAAGTAAGAAGTTTCTTAGGCTTAGCTGGTTACTATAGGAAGTTCATAGAGGGGTTTTCTAGATTAGCCTTACCTTTGACCCAGTTGACTAGGAAGGGGAAACCTTTTGTGTGGGACCAGGAGTGTGAGGACGGGTTCCAAGAGCTTAAGAGGAGATTGGTGTCATCACCAGTCTTAACTATACCGGATCCCTTAGTGAGTTTTGTGGTATACTGCGACGCATCTAAGAATGGCTTGGGATGTGTCTTAATGCAGGAGGGCAAGGTGGTAGCATATGCCTCTAGGCAGCTTAGGCCACATGAGGGGGATTACCCTACCCATGACTTAGAGCTAGCAGCCATGGTTTTTGCCCTTAAGATTTGGAGGCATTACCTTTACAAGGCAAAGTTTGAAGTTTTTAGTGACCATAAAAGCCTAAAATATATGTTCGACCAGAAGGAGATGAACATGAGACAACGAAGGTGGATGGAGTTCCTTAAGGACTATGACTTCGAGTTGAAGTACCATCCGGGAAAAGCCAATGTGGTGGCGGATGCTTTGAGTAGGAAGTCCCTACACGTGTCGAGCTTGATGGTGCAAGAGCTGAAGCTCATGGAGGAGTTTAGGGACATGAATCTGGAGGTGTTGGATGTGTCCTTAAGTGTCTTAAGTTTGAAGTTAAATAGGTTGGAAATTAATAGTGACCTTAGAGATGAGGTTAGGCGATAACAACTTTTAGACCAGGAGTTGCAGTCTCGGTTAGGACAAGAGGGTTATGAGTTGGCAGTTGATGGGCTAGTGAAGTTTAAGAATAGGATCGTTGTTCCTAAGGAGGGGAGCCTTAGAGAGAAGATATTAGAGGAAGCTCATAAGGGGAAGTTTACCATACATCCTGGAATAACTAAGATGTACCAAGACCTTAAGAGGATGTATTGGTGGCCAGGAATGAAAAAGGATGTGGCTAGCTTCGTAACTAGGTGTTTAGTGTGCCAAAAGGTTAAGATAGAACATCAGAAGCCTTCGGGGTTGTTGCAGTCCTTGGAGATCCCATAATGGAAGTGGGAGGGAATTTCTATGGACTTTGTGATGGGGTTACCTAAGACACATTTGGGCTTAGACGCCATTTGGGTGATAGTGGATAGGTTGACCAAGTCTGCCCACTTCTTGCCAATTAAGGCAACCTATAGCTTAGACAAGTTGGCATACCTCTATATCAAGGAAATAGTCAAGCTTCATGGGATACCCACATCTATAGCGTCGGATAGAGACCCGAGGTTTACCTCTAGATTTTGGAAAGCTTTTCAGCAAGCCTTTGGGACTAAGTTGAACCTTAGCACGGCCTATCATCCCCAAATGGATGGTCAGTCAAAGCGGACCATTCAGACCCTTGAGGACATGCTTAGAGCGTGTGTCTTGGATGAAGGAGGGAGTTGGGATAGATTCCTACCTCTCATTGAGTTTGCGTATAACAATAGTTATCACGCTAGTATAGGCATGGCACCCTATGAGACCCTATATGGAAGGAAGTGTAGGTCCCCTTTATGTTGGTGTGAGGTAGGTGAGATAACCTTGATAGGACTCGAATTGGTCCAGGAAACCTCTGAGAGAATCAAAATAATTAGGGAGAGGATGCGCACGACGCAAAGTAGACAAAAGAGCTATGCCGACAAAAGGAGAAACCCTCTAGAATTCCAGGAAAATGAGCATGTATTTTTGAGAGTCACTCCTAAGACAAGGGTAGGGAGGTCGACGAAAGTCCTCAAGCTAAATCCTCGTTTCATGGGACCTTTCCAAATCCTTAAAAGAGTCGGGCCTGTTGCTTATCAACCGGCTTTCCCGCCACAGTTGGAAAACCTTCATGATGTTTTCCATGTGTCACAACTCAAAATATGTGCCTGATGAATCTCATGTGATAGCTCCTGAGTCTGTACAATTGAAGGATAATTTTATCTATAAGCCCAAGCCTAGTCGAATCATGGACAAGAGCACTAAGACTCTGAGGAACAAGACAATTCCATTGGTAAAAGTGTTATGGGAAGGATTGACTCCGGAGGAAGCTACTTGGGAGATGGAGGAGGACATCGTACGCTAATACCCATATTTTATTATCTAAGGTATGATAACCTTTTAGTTTTGAATGTGACATATGTTACAATAAGTGCGTGTGTATGAGATGAATTTCGGGGACAAAATTCTTTAAGGAGGGGAGAAAATGTAACATCCTAAAATTGTAACATAATTAATTTGAAAAATAAATAAATAATAATAATAATATTAAGTTATTAAAAAGTGTAGTGCAAATAAAATATAAATGGGAGATTTAGTGTAAAGAAGTGATGGTATAAGGATTTATTGAAATTTATTAACTAATATAATGAATGCAAAATTATATATATATATATATATATATATATGAAAAAAAAGAAAAAAGAAGGATACTTGGGCGTTAAGCCCAAGCAGCCATGCTTTTGGCTAAAGAAAAAAAAATTAAAAAACCTAAAAACGCTGGTGACCGTACTTGCTGCCATGTATATATAAATCGATTACTCTGCAAGTTAGTAGCGCCGCAACACAGTGTAGAAAGGAGGAGGATTATGCGTTTCCTTCCTTGGCAGTACGACTTTTATAATACACAGATCCAAGAACGCCAGTGAAGGGAAGAATAATTCTTAAGGAGGCACTAGTTTTTATCATACATAATTTTTAGAGCACATTGGAGGTCTTCGAGAGGTGAGCAACATTATCTTTTAATAACCCTTTCCATGGTACATGTGTTTGTTGTGTTGAGCGATTTACCTAGAATTTATCTGGTATATGGAATGTGATGTGTTGAGATGAGAATATTATTGATATTAAAAGTATTTTCTTTTATATATATTATTTTGGAAAATTAGCGGGTGCCATGAACAGTTTTTCCGGTTACCGCGCTAGCTGAGAACAATGTTATTTTCGAAAATATTTTTTAAAGCTGTATTGTTGATCACTGGGATTTTATATCTCATTATAAGTATTATTTTCAGAGCACGAGGAAGACGTCATTGAAACTGAAGAGGCGTGAAGACTTAGTGGATTCCATTAGTTATTCTTTCTAGTTTGATTAGTATTTTCTTAAATAAGGAGTCGTATGTAGCTAGACACATTTATTTATCATTGGGTTTGTTAGTAGACGTCCGGTATTCAGGCTTGTGGTTTTCATTTATATTTATATTCATTACATGGATTTTTTTTTACTATTTTATTTAATATGAGGTATTTTCCTACTTAGTTATTTGAGAAAAATTTTACAACTTGTGTTTTTTTTAATTAAATGTTTTGAAGGATTTTTATTGAAATTAATTTGGGTTACTAATGTAACGAAAGGCGTTACAACAGATGTGTTGAAACACTTTATCAAACAGGTGGGGTGCACTTTCTCTTTTTCAAAATATGATGCAATTTTTAGCTACACCCTTCCCTTCCAACCTTGCAAGTGTGCAATGGCATTGCTACCAGAAGCTACACAATGATTTTTGGTGAACCATAACAAGGTTTTTACAACCTTTCAAAACTAGCATCTCAAGACAGGGAACCCCAGAGATATTTGGAGTTTGAATTGGATATCTGGAATCACTGAGATCATTGAAGGGGTTTGATTTTGAGAGTCCAAAGATCAAAGCAATGAAATCAAGGGAGACTGCATACCTGGTGGTGGAACTGTGAAATCAACCGTTGAAGAAGCCTTGTGCATGGAAGCTGGAGGTGCTCTGGCGAGTCATCGGAATTTCGGTGATAAGGCGGCGACGCGCATGATAGGTCCGACGTCGTCGGCAAAGACACGACGGACGGCAAGTAGCTTGAACGAACGACGATGGGCGTGCGTCTGGGCTGTGACAGCGAAGCAGAGCATCGGTGCTGCGACTGGTACAACAATTTTTTGAGATCTATATGCTTCTCTTTCTTGTTTTTAAGTGTTTGATTTTTGTTTTGATTTTTGATTTGGGGGTAAAATGGTGGTTATGAATCGGTAGAGAACGATAGGTGTTTGAGTCTTTGAGATAGAAGACGAACATGGTTATGGATGGAGGATATGGTGGAAATAAGCTGAATGTTGCTGGGTTCACGACGGCTTGAAGAAGAAATTGCGTGGGTTAGGGTTCTTAATTAGGTGGGTTATTTTGTGAAAGTAGCGGGAACTAATTGAGAATAAAAATAGATTAATTTTGCGACGGTTCATCATAAACCATCGATAGTTTAATGATGATTGTGGCGGTTTTGAAACAAATTGCCGCTAAAATTTATTTGATTAAGGCATTTATTATAACCGCCTCTAATTTAGGTGATGATCCATTAACCGACGGTGGTTTATGTAACCGCCACTATATTTTCGTCACTATTCTCTTATTTTCATGTAGTCATCTCTCAGAACAACTTGGTGGTGGGCTACGGTTTTTGCTTTAGGGCTTGTTTGTGAGTTTTGGAGGGGAAGGGAAGGCTTTGGAAAAAAGAAGGGGAAAGGGATGGGGGAAGGAAGGATACCCCCACACCTTGCATGGGGTTTATTTTTTAACAAAAGAATCAAAATCCTCTAATTTGGGGAATTAAAAAATTGAACAAGAGGAGGATTTTGGAAGATTTTGGAGGGTTATCTTTCCTTCCCCATCCCTTTCCCACTTTTTTTTCCCCTTCCTTCCCCTCCCAAACTCACAAACAAGCCCTTAGGGATGCACATGGTGCTTTTATTATAGTCAGACATGCTACTGTTCAAGCATCCTTAACTTTGCAGGAGGGGGAAGCCCTGGGTATATTGGAAGCCATCCAGCTTGCTTCTTCTCTAGGCTTTCAAAGTGTTATTTTCGAATCTGACTGCAAAATAGTGGTTGACACATTGTCCTCATCATCGTGTAATGATACTGAGTTGGGCAATATTTTAGTTCATTGTAAGGCTTTACTTTCTATTCACACTAGCTTCAAGATAGTGTTTGCTCGAAGGAAAGTCAATAGGGTAGCTCATAGCTTAGTCAGGGCCTCCTTATCTAATACTAGTCCCCATATGTACTACTCTGCTCCTATGTTCCTTGAGCATTTGATTCTGGATGAAATGAAATAAATTTGTATTCTTTCAACAAAAAAAAAAAAGGATGTTCATTCAAACTTTGTAACCTCCAAATTATTCCTTCCATTGTAACCTCCAAGTTATTCCTTTTAATTGTGTATTGTAAAAGACACTTATGTATTAGATTATAAGTTACAAGTTTTATGTCCTATAAATAGGACTTGTGTGCATTGTAAGCTTGACCCATTTGAAGAGTAGGAAAAGATTCTATTCTTCTCTCTTGTCTCTCTAATTTCTTTCTCTCTTATCTCTATTGTTCTATATTGTTACGTTATTATTTTAGCTCTTTTTTATAACAACTGTGATGATTGTTATAGTTTATGGATTAAATATAATTTTTTTTAGAAAATCAAATATACAGATTTGATACCAAGTAATCGTAAATGGGTTCTGTAGAAAAAGAATTTGTAAATGGGTTAAAGTTTAATGTGACTTGATTCCTTCACCCCTACTCCATGAATAATAAATTGTTTAAAACTCACGAAGATGAATGGTTTGAAGTAACTCTTTTAAATTTATTCTTAGAGTATTGAAATCTCGAAAACAAGCATCATAGTGAAGTCTTATATGATTGAATCAGTATAGCCATTTGCCAATACAACTACAAGCTTATTGGTTCATTTCACCCTAATTATGGTTTTATATGTTGGGAATTCAAATGAGTTATGATGGATAAAGGTAACTTGGTGATGGGAGATTGAAACCTCCAAAACAATCTTCACAGTGAAGTCTTATATGTTTGAATCATAAGTGTTGTTTGCCTATATATCTACAAGTTTATTGGTTCATTTCACCCTAATTATGGTTTTATATGTTGGGAATTCAAATTGTTGTGAATGAGTAGAAGAAAATAGACTCGCATTAAAAGAAATGGACAAAGAAATAATAGAAAAATAAAAGTTTTACTTTGATATGCTGACAATCAATCATACATTACCTTAAAGGCCAAATTTTATTTTATAATATGGCAATATATGATTGCTTGATAGTGTGGAAATACTATACATTGTATTACAATTTATAGTTAAAAGCCTCATTAAAATCAATCGGTTGAAGTTTTTAATCAATACTCTCGAGGTAATATCATTCAGTGGTTAGTCCATTGTTGCAATACTATGTGGGTGCGTTTGATTGCTAAAAAGGACACAACATACAAAATAGTACTGGACAAGTAGCTAAATCACACGATAACTTTTTGTATTTTACATTGTTTGGTGATCGATGCATATCACAAATAATTTTGTGTTGTATCTTGTTTGATACACTCGTGTATTGGACAAATAATATAAACTTTACTATAAACCTATACATAATATAAATCAAGGCTACTTCCAAGTAAACTTTTTACAGGTGGCATCTTCTCATTCAATGGCTTCCAAAGGAAGCTTCTTCAAACCATTATATTTTTAGAAAGTTTCACATAAATGTTAAAAAAAAAAATCAACCATAATTTATACTCGGATACAGCTCATACTTTTACCCACCTCATTGATTACCGCCCATTTTTTCAGATTTCGGATTTTTGAAAGTTGATTCCAATGAGCCAATTAATTGTTCCGTATGATTCCAATGCAAACTCAAACATTTCAATTTTTTTATCTTCTCTATAACACCCTGTTTTTCCTATGTTTTCTGTAGCAGTAAATACATATTTAAATATGTTTATTTTAGATTAAACTCAGATGATGATTTTAATTAAACTAAAATCATTTTCTTGTGTTGTTATATCACATGAAGTCACGGTAAGATTTTCGGTTGAAAATTCAGACGGAAGCCGGTCTGGGTTTTCATTGCCAGTACAAGTTTACTGTGCAGAAAACCTAATGTTGACCCGTGAACGAGACGGTTAGTGTTTTTATTAAGTTTCCTTCAACTTTGGTTATTTTGAAAATTTTCGTTCAAAAATAAAATATAATATTTTATTCAGACGAAAACGTCGGAAGAATTATAATCGGAAATGCAACCGGGTACGAAATGGAGCAGATTAGGGAGCATAAAATAAGTGAGGAGACATGATGGAAGAGGCTATGACACACTCCAAAAGTGTAATCATCACACTTTTCAAATTATAATATTATTCTAATCCAAAAGTTATTTCTCTCTCTTCTTCCATCCAATCAAGCATTAAACCACAAAGCTTACTCAACAAGCCCTCCCTCTCTTCTCCCTTAGAGCCGTGGACTCCCTCCCCCTCTCTATATATATCCCTCTCATTTTCACTTCATCATCTTCCTTCTTCAAACTCAATTAAACATCAATCTTCTTCCTTTCTTCTAAAAGTTCAAGCTCTTAAAGTTTTAGTTTTTATTCATCTTCTCTACTTAATTCATTCATTAAAGTTCTTCCTTATACAAAGGGTAATGCTTTCATATGAATATTTTTGGAAGTTTCATCTTTTATTTCTTAGTTTACTTTATGTGTTCTTTATATGCTTTAAACTTCTAAAATCTCTCTAAAATGGTAGAAAACTCCTTTTGAGTTGAAACCACTTTCTTTAGTCTTGTATTAACTTATATTTTCACGTGCTAAGAGGTTGTGTAAAACAAAAATCTCTACTTATCTCTTCCAATGAAGGCCGAATGCTTGCATTTGTGACCTAGGAAGTTTTTGTTTCAACTTTTGGATTATGATCATGTGTTTGAGTTTCTAACTATCCCTTGATCTTTAATCTATAAATCTTGGAAGTTTTAATAGCTTGCTCCTATGATGGCCGAAAATATGAATAAGTAAGCCTAGGATACTATGTTTCAACTTTCCAAGTATGAGCATGTATTTAGAACTCTTAATACCTTGTGATTCTAATCCTAAGAGTTATTTCTAAACAAAGAATATTTTCCTCATCATCCTATGATGGCCGAAACTTAGAGTTTAGGTTCTAAGATGTTTGAGTTTTTATTTTTCCAAAATGATCATGGACTTGAGCTCCATAAGATATTTGGATGCTATGTCTAAGAGATTGGAGAGTTTAAGGATTTCTAACTTGTTTATTCTATGTTATTAAAGCTAGGATGTATTGCTTTCATTTTTCCAAGATGATCATGGATTTGAGCTCCATAAGATATTTGGATGCTAAGTCTAAGATATTCTAAAGTTTAAAGTTTTTTAACCTATAAATCCTATGAAGGCCGAACCTCGAAGGTTATGGACCTAGGATACCTTGTTCTTATTTTTCCAAAATGATTATGGTTTTGAGCTCCTTAATACATATAGATGCTAAACCTAAGAGATTGGAAAGTTTAGTGAATGATAGCCTATTTTACTAGCCTTGGACGAATACCCTAAGTTTATAACTTAGTGGGATTTTAATTCAACTTTGTTAAATGATCATCATTTATGAACTCCTAACACTTAAGGATCATAAATCCATGAGTTGTATAATTTTCGGGAATCTCTAACCCTAAGAACTAGTCTTGGCCGAACCTATACCTTGTGGTTTAATGTTCTTGTTTGATTTTAACTTGTGATTTTGTGTTCATAACCTTAGACTTCCATCGCGGAGGAAACAATGATGTTCGTGGTATACTTCTTCGAGCATCTAATCTCCTTACCTTCACAGAAGGTAAGAGGGGATTGCCTAGGGATATTCAATGACTATATGCATGTGTGTATGTTTTACTTGAGTGATTTGAATATTATTATGATATGGAGCAAATACTTGAATGACTTGTTTACTTGAACTATTGTGATTATTATTTGAAGTTGATTATCACTTGCCTTAAAGTATTGTGAGTTGTATATATGTGATGAACTGTCGTTAACTGTGATGTTATTGTTAAGAATATATTATTGTTGATTGAAGTTTGAGAAGCCGGACCTGAGTCTGTGCACAATGATTATAAGGATTAAAAGCCTTAATAAGCCTTGAATAGAACTTTGAAAGTATTGGTTTTATTTATAAAAGTTCCTTGTTTAAAACGCTTACTTCAAGAGAATGAGATTCTAGTTTTGAAAAGAAACGTTGAAGTGTTTTTAAGTCAATAGAAACTACCTTTTTATGATCCAAAGTTTGTACGAGAGAAAACCTCTTTCGAACTATGTGTTTTATGAAGGAAAAACCCCTTTGAAAATATTTGACTTTATTCCATCAAGGATTTCAAAAGCAAACGAATTTCCAAATTATTTTATAAAAGAATTTGTAAAGGAAAAGATTTTCTCCTAAATGATTTAGAAACATTCCGGTTACTTGGATAAGTGACCGATGTTTTGTTTTGGTTTTTGATTTTCATTGAGCGAAAAAGTAAGCACATGTAAAAGAGAATCTATTTCGCGAGACATCGTCTCTAGCATTCAGTTTATGCACGTGATCTGGGATCCGTGTCAAGAATTATGGACCAAGGGTCCTAATCGTGATATTGTGGGCTAGGAGTCCTAATCTTGGAATTGAGGACCGTGTGTCCTAATTTCGTTGTTATGGTCTAGGAGTCCTTATCATGTTGAAATAAAACATGGATAAAATTATAATTGTTTCTACGACCACAACCTTGGATCGCGACATCAGTCTAAGGTGTTGTGATTGAGCACTCGGACTGCGTGTCCTGTGTTATTGATTTTCAAGTAATGAAAATTGTGAATAGTCATTCGCTTTGGGCTTCGACAACGGAAATGCGTGAATACAAAGAAAAGTCTCGATAATGAAAAGTCTTTTATTCATATGCATTTCCCCTTAGCAGACGTGCTTAAGTCACCGAATACCCGCTTAAGATGTTGTATTTGATGATGTATGCATTCGAATAGCCGTTATAAGGGATTCGTGATGATGTTGATCCGGTGCATGAGGTGACGGAGACAACTTGCCAATGTGGCATATGATCCTGATCAACTCTTTCTTTCTTAATGATAAAACGGTGATGGTATCTCTTGAGATTAAGTTTAGAGCCTGATGATTGAAGTGTCATGCAATATCTTTATAAAACTGATTGATTCGGGTATGAGACCAACTGATATAACACTTGCTGTTTTATCTATAAATATTGCTTAAATGCTAATATGCCAATGTGTTGTATGTATCATGTATATGGTTGTTGTATGATATATCCATTTGCCGGTGTCTCACTTTTACCGTTATATCAGGTCTCTTCGGGTTTTGCTGTAGTACCTTGGTACTCTAGTACCGATGTTGCAGAGGAGTCTTTCTAAGTCACTTGAATACCTAGTGTTAGAGGTTGGGAAAGTATTCTGACTGGGGGTCTCTCCAATGAATATTTGATAGAATAACCAGCTTAGGAGTCTGAGTTGGGTTGATTATCTAAAGAGGTCGGTAAATATAGTGTTATATACATCCATCTGTAGTTTAAACTTTTTCTTTCGAAAATGGAAACTTAGAGAAATGTTGTATGACATGGTAACTTTGTTACGAATGTGACTTTACGCTTTAAATGTACGTATTATGGATTTTAGAGTTATCCTTAAAGAAAAGTTTTATACCCCAATTTTCTGACTTAAAAGAAAATAATTTTTCAAAAGCAACCAGTAAATTATCTTTTTAATTTACTTCCGTATATGTTACGTAGTAATAGCCAAAGAGGTGTTACATTCTCCCCATTTGCATCCAGCCTTCTCTCTTCCTCTCTATTTTATTTTCAAATTTCAAACCCTTTCTTCTCCTTTCTCCCTCTGACCAGGTTGCAGAAAACCACCACTACCCTTTCACCCTTTCTCTTTATCTCACCTTCTTCACTCTTTAATAGTTCAATGCCTTAATCAAATTCTGAATCTCTCACCCAAACCTCAACTCTGCATTCTACATCTCTCTGGTATCGCCTCTCTCTCTCTCTCCATTTTCTTTTCTTTTCTCATTATTTTGTTGTTCATTTACATTTAAGCTTTCATCGTGAACTGTTTTGATATATTGCACTTTTATTTTTGTATTGCAGTGGCTTTTGCCAATGTCGAGGAGCTGTGTCATAGAGAGGGAGCGTGTCATGGACATCCTTGAGGTTTGAAAAGTAACTTTTTTTATTCAAAATCTCATATCTGGTGTTTTTTTGTATTTTATATTTCTGTAAGTAGTATTTCTTAAGGAAAATGAAATAATTCCCTGAAAATCTTCCTTCCATAGTACAGGGGAGTCAGACTTCTTCGAAGGCAAGGCGCGATTTTGGAGAAAAACAAGATTAAGGTTGCTTTTTCTGTTTCTGTTTCTATTTTTGTGTACTAACTAATAATACTTCTTAACTGATTATTGCTTTGCTCTCTAGATATGTGAAAATAGATTTTCATTCTGATTATTCATTTCAGACCAACAAAGTTGTGAATGACAAGAACAAGGGTCTGGTGTCATAGCAACTACAAAGGTATCTCTCTTTCTTTCTCTCAATTCAACTGTTTTGTATTTCTTTTATCCAGAATGAATCCTTTCCTTTACTTTCCAATATTTTTTCCACTAGGAATTCGCCTCTGTTAGTTTTTCTGTCAACTTTTACCAGTTTTTGCAACATGATTTGCTTCCCTGTTAATGAATTAGAGACAAATTCTTCATTTATGTCATCAAAATTTGACCTTTTTAGCTACTTCTTTCAACATGAATGATGGTACTGGAAAATTTATAAAAAAAAATAGTAAGAATTGTTTAAAAAATTTGTTTGTTTTAATGCAAGTTTCATGATTTTAGCACCTCTTCATTTGTTTGTGTCTTCTATATTAGGTTTGCAGCAAATATGGGGGACTACATCTTAAGCAAGCCAAACCACATTCTTTCATCACAGATGCTTCATTGACTCTTGAATAATCAATTAATGAGTTGTTATCCTCCTTCTTTACTGGAATATGTGTATAATTGATCTGGAAATTGATTTTTTGGTATTTCTATTTGGTGTTTGGATATATCTCCAAGCAATGAAGCTATCTAACCAAACCAATATTCATTGCAAATTGATATTATTTATTTATTTATTTCTTGAATTGTTTATTTTTTGGTATTTTTATCATTTTAGATGTGTTGGTTATTGTCTTTCCTTTGTGGTGAGTTCTTAAATCCTTCATTTTGTCATTGTAGAATTGACTTTGAAGCATTGATTCATTGTTTTTGGTTATTGTCTTTCATCAGCTCACATTTATGTTTTCTGTCAATATGATAGTTGACTGTTTCAGTGCTTTGAAGCTTGATTTACTTGACAGCATTGTTTATATGCTCTGTGACTTTGTATTGCTTAAAGAAGGAATGAAGAAGAAATGACTTTGAAAGGACAAAAGACAATGTTGTAAGGTGTAACAGCCTGATTTTAATTATGATGTTTAATCAGTTAAAATATAATTAAATTATATTTTAAATTTGAGAGTTAGAAAGTGTTTTTGATTAAAATAAAATCATATTCATAGTCTGCTTTACGATATAGGGTTACGGTAAAATTTTCGGTTGAAAATTCAGACGAAAGTCGGTCTGCGTTTTCACTGCCGGTACAAGTTTACTGTACAGAAAACCTAATTTTGACCCGTGAACGAGATAGTTAGTGTTTTTATTATGTTTCCTTCAACTTTGGTTATTTTGAAAATTTCCGTTCAAAAATAAAATATAATATTTTATTCGGGCGAAAACGTCGGAAGAATTACGATCGGAAATGCAACCGGGTACGAAATGGAACAGAATAGGAGACATAAAAGGCTTGAGGTGACATGAGGGAGTGAGGTGACTCACTAGAGGTATGACCTAAGCTACCTCCTAAAAAGTGGTCATGATGGACTTTTTGAAATATATCATATTATATTCTAAGAACCTATTTTTCTCTTTCCTCTTCAACCAAACAAGTCTTAAAGACAAAACTTGCTCTCCAAGATCATCCTCTCTCCAAAATTTCGTGCTCCACTCTCCCTCTTCTATATAATCATCACTCATCTTCATTCTCTCATTTTCTTCCTCCATCTTCATATTCTTCAACTTCTTCCATTTCTTCTTTTTTTTCAAATACTTAAGGCTTCCATTTTTATTAGTCTTTTCCACTTGAGTTCTTCATTAAAGTTCTTCCTTATACTAAGGTTAATGCTTTCATATGAATCTTTTTACAAGTTTCATCTTTTATTTCTTAGTTTACTTTATGTGTTCTTTATATGCTTTAAACTTCTAAAATCTCTCTAAAATGGTAGAAAACTCCTTTTGAGTTGAAACCACTTTCTATAGTCTTATATTAACTTATATTTTCACATACTAAGAGATTGTGTAAAACAAAAATATATACCTATCTCTTCCAATGAAGGCTGAATGCTTGCATTTGTGACCTAGGAAGTTTTTGTTTCAACTTTGGGAATGTGATCATGTGTTTGAGTTTCTAGCTATCCATTGATCTTAAATCTATAAATCTTGGAAGTTTTTATAGGTTGTTCATATGATGGCTGAAAATATGAATAAGTAAGCCTAGGATACTATGTTTCAACTTTCCAAGTATGATCATGGATTTAGAACTCTTCATACCTTGTGATTCTAAACCTAAGAGTTTCTATTAAACAAAGAATATTTTCCTCATCATCCTATGATGGCCGAAACTTAGCGTTTAGGTGCTAGGGTGTTTGAGTTTTTATTTTTCCAAAATGATCATGGACTTAAGCTCCATAAGATATTTGGATGCTAAGTCTAAGAGATTGAAAAGTTTAAGGATTTCTAACTTGTTTATTCTATGTTATTAAAGCTAGGATGTATTACTTTCATTTTTCCAAAATGATCATGGACTTAAGCTCCATAAGATATTTGGATGCTAAGTCTAAGAGATTGGAAAGTTTAAGGATTTCTAACTTGTTTATTCTATGTTATTAAAGCTAGGATGTATTACTTTCATTTTTCCAAGATGATCATGGACTTGAGCTTCATAAGATATTTGGATGCTAAGTCTAAGAGATTGGAATGTTTAAGTTTTCATTTTTTTCCAAAATGATCATGGACTTGAGCTCCATAAGA
Source organism: Sophora flavescens (assembly GCA_030762895.1). Lineage (NCBI taxonomy): Eukaryota > Viridiplantae > Streptophyta > Magnoliopsida > Fabales > Fabaceae > Sophora > Sophora flavescens. The sequence goes on along the minus strand of CM061063.1, from coordinate 27,342,659 downwards.
TATTTGGATGCTAAGTCTAAGAGATTGGAAAGTTTAAAGATTTCTAACCTATAAATCCTATGAAGGCCAAACCTAGAAGGTTATGGACCTAGGATACTTTGTTCTTATTTTTCCAAAATGATCACGGTTTTGAGCTCCTTAATACATATGGATGCTCAACCTAAGATATTGGAAATTTTAGTGAATGCTAGCCTATTTTACTAGCCTTGGCCGAATACCCTAAGTTTATAACTTAGTGGGATTTTAATTCAACTTTGTTAAGTGATCAGTGTTTATGAACTCCTAACACTTAAGGATCATAAATCCATGAGTTGTATAATTTTTGGGAATCTCTAACCCTAAGAACTAGTCTTGTCCGAACCTATACCTTGTGGTTTAGTGTTCTTATTTGATTTTAACTTGTGATTTTGTGTTCATAACCTTAGACTTGCATCGCGGAGGAAACGTGGACGTTCGTGGTATACCTCTTCCAGCATCTAATCTCCTTACCTTCACAGAAGGTGGAGTTAGTACTTTGTGGTGTGACAACGAGGAGCTTCGAGCTCGGGATTCTGGTGATAACCCAGGTGGGGGAAAGAACCAACCTATCGTCGGAATGGATAAGTAGTAGACTATATAATAATTGTATAGGACGACCTAAACCCTACTAGTAATCGAGTAATCAACAAGACCAAAATCACATTGGAAACCTTTTCTGAAAAATCAATGGCGATTCGGGGATTGTAGGTTTATCGATATTAGGTTGATTTTATATTGTTGATGGTTGATTTAATTTTATTACCTTTATTGAATTGATTTTGTGCTATGTTTGTGATATGGGAATATTTTGATTGATATTGTGTTATGCATGATCTGCCTGGTTTCTGTTATTATGCTTAGTGGTTTTTAAGCAAAGATATATATGTTGTCTAAGTGATGATTGTTTTGGGTGTAAGGATAATGATGATTTAGAAGTGTCTAACCTAGATGATGTATGTTAAAGAGGTGTTATGGCATAGAATATGTGTCAAGTTCTAATAGAAGGTTAAGGCACTAGGATGTTGTTTAAATGGGTTGGTGAGATTCAAGTATAGGTGTTGTTGTCCACAACCGTGTATTGGTAATATAATGCACAAGGACAAAAGTGTAAGGGTAATATAATACACAAAGACAAAAGTGTATTGGTAATATAATATGCAACGACATCTGTGTATTAGTAATATAATACACCATGTATTGATAATATAATACACGTAAAACACTTTTGTGTATTGGTAATATAATTCACGTAAAACATTTCTGTGTATTGGTAATACAATACACCGTGTATTGGTAATATAATGCACGTAAAAAACTTCTGTGTATTGGTAATATAATACACGTAAAATCAAGAGTTCTCGCGAGACCACATCCACCTTAACGGGAATGGGGGTGGAACACCTTAACGGGAATGGAGGTGTGCACTAGGTGGAACATCCTAACGGGAATGAGGGTGTGCCCCGATGCAAATGAGAGATGGTGACAGGAGTGGTAGTGGCCACGATAACGTAAAGACATGGTGACAGGATTAGAGAGGTTACGTTAAAATGACGTGTTAGATTGCCTGAGAGTAAGGGTAGAGGATGATATATATTAACCTGAGGATGATTTGTTAGTTATGTGTGTTGATTGTTTGTGACAATTACTAGATAATTTACTATGACTCTTTTCCGCTTTTTGATGATAGAACTGTTTCTTATCCCCTGTATATTTCTGTATTTTGTATTTTATCTCCTTGTGGAATTGTATGAGAAGACCATGTGGATGAGCATAACGAGGAGGCTTTGGATGGAACTCCCTACGAAACGGAGGCTGAAGGATGTGTGACCCATGGTGATTAGGGTCTAGTTAGTTATGGCCAGTGCATTTCGTGAGGCGTATTTTTATTATGTTTTCCACTGTTTAACTTTTTGACTAAGTATATGCCTGTGAGGGATCCTACTGATAGGATATCCTCAACAATGTTTTGTAATATGCATAATATACTTGTATTGTGATATGCTATTCTAAATAAAGTTGTATGCTTTATAAGTTAAGTTTTAATTTTTACGTATTTTCACGTTAAGCGTGCGATTAAATAATTAAATAATTAAATAATGAGTTTTTAATCTAATGACACAAAGAGGCACAGCGGGGTGTCCCATTTTGGTATCAGAGTAGTTTGGTTCTAAAACGGACTGTGGGTTATGTCCGATCAGAATCAAGGACTGCGAGGTTTAGGATGTTGTTATTGGCCTTATCTAGTTGAATCCATATCGGATATTGACTATGCTTAGAAGTTGGGTAGTGAGTCCGAACACGATAACTAACATTGGTATGCAGCAGTCGGTAGCTGATGATAGAGGAGCCAATGTTCAGAGAGGAGGAGCTGGAAAAAGGAGTTCCAGCCACAGGACTGCAGATGACCAGACCTCAGGCCACTGGGAGAGTGTTTACTGTGAGGGGAGTTGAATCCTCTTAATCTGGGGATCTTATACGAGGTATGTATTTGATATCTGGTAGACTTTGTTTGTTTGTCTAAGTAGCATGATAGACAAGAAAGTGATGAGATTTTTGTTGAGGTATAGTTGTGATTGGTAGGATGTGAACCCTTAAGATCAATATCAGTGAGTGAGACAATTACTATACGTCAAATGTTGATCGAGGCATAATATTACTAAGAGAATCTAAGGTAATGATCAAATACTCGTAGTTAGTATGGATGGTATGAATTTGGAAGATTAAAGGAAAAGTACCTATAGTCGTTTTACCTAAGATGAATATGAGCAGGAAAGATAACTTCTTTTGGTTTTAATTGCATTAAGAGGTGCAATAATGTTCTTTTGAGGGTTAAGATGTGTGATTTTGATATAATCTGGAATAGTAGAATATGCTACAAGGATCTAAGACTGTGAATGGATACATTAAGTGGGAAGTTAGGGTAGTATTGATTGCGGTGTTAATTGTAGAAGTTAGATGTTGAAATGGATTGTGGTTTAATTGCGGGAGTTAGATGTTGAAATAAGGTCCTCTAGTGGATCAATAGTAGGAAGAAGGAAAGGATTAAGTTTTAATTATGTCCTTCAAAGATGATAGATCAAGGTGAAATGTTAAGGACAATGAATATAATGTAGTGATGGATTGTTTCGATGATAAATAGAACAATATAAGAATGAATTCTGTTGCGAAGCTACTGTTGTCACCTCTGGGAAAGACAGCGATGAGAAATATAATATGGGATTTTTAGATTAAGATACAATTACAAGATGAGGTCTAGTTTCGAGTTAAGAAATTCCGAGGATGGAATTTTCTTTTAAGAGGGGTAGCAATGTAACAGCCTGATTTTAATTATGTTGTTCAACCGGTTAAAATATAATTAAATTATATTTTAAATTTGAGAGTTAGAAAAATGTTTTTTATTAAAATAAAATCATATTCATAGTCTACTTTATGGTAGAGGGTTACTATAAAATTTTCGGTTGAAAATTAAGACGAAAGTCGGTCTGCGTTTTCACTGTCGGTACAAGTTTACTGTGCAGAAAACCTAATTTTGACCCGTGAACGAGATAGTTAGTGTTTTTATTATGTTTCCTTCGACTTTGGTTATTTTGAAAATTTTCGTTCAAAAATAAAATATAATATTTTATTCGGGCGAAAACGTTGGAAGAATTACGATCGGAAATGCAATCGGGTACGAAATGGAACAGAATAGGAGACATAAAAGGCTTGAGGTGACATGAGGGAGTGAGGTGACTCACTAGAGGTGTGGCCTAAGCTACCTCCTAAAAAGTGGCCCTGATGGACTTTTTGAAATATTTCATATTATATTCTAATAACCTATTTTTCTCTTTCCTCTTCAACCAAACAAGTCTTAAAGACAAAACTTGCTCTCCAAGCTCATCCTCTCTCCAAAATTTAGTGCTCCACTCTCCCTCTTCTATATAATCATCACTCATCTTCATTCTCTCATTTTCTTCCTCCATCTTCATATTCTCAAACTTCTTCCATTTCTTCTTTTTTTCAAACACTTAAAGCTTCTATTTTTATTAGTCTTTTCCACTTGAATTCTTCATCAAATTTCTTCCTTATACTAAGGGTAATGCTCTCATATGAATCTTTTTTGCAAGTTTCATCTTTTATTTCTTAGTTTACTTTATGTGTTCTTTATATGCTTTAAACTTCTAAAATCTCTCTAAAATGGTAGAAAACTCCTTTTGAGTTGAAACCACTTTCTATAGTCTTATATTAACTTATATTTTCACATACTAAGAGGTTGTTTAAAACAAAAATCTCTACCTATCTCTTCCAATGAAGGCCGAATGCTTGCATTTGTGACCTGGGAAGTTTTTGTTTCGACTTTTGGAATATGATCATGTGTTTGAGTTTCTAGCTATCCATTGATCTTAAATTTATAAATCTTGGAAGTTTTGATAGCTTGTTCCTATGATGACTGAAAATATGAATAAGTAAGCCTAGGATACCATGTTTTAACTTTCCAAGTATGATCATGGATTTAGAACTCTTAATACCTTGTGATTCTAAACCTAAGAGTTTCTATTAAACAAAGAATATTTTCCTCATCATCCTATGATGGCCGAAACTTAGTTTTTAGGTGCTAGGATGTTTGAGTTTTTATTTTTCCAAAATGATCATGGACTTAAGCTTCATAAGATATTTGGATGTTAAGTCTAAGAGATTGGAAAGTTTAAGGATTTCTAACTTGTTTATTCTATGTTATTAAAGTTAGGATGTATTACTTTCATTTTTCCAAAATGATCATGGACTTAAGCTCCATAAGATATTTGGATGCTAAGTCTAAGAGATTGGAAAGTTTAAGGATTTCTAACTTGTTTATTCTATGTTATTAAAGCTAGGATGTATTACTTTCATTTTTCCAAGATGATCATGAACTTGAGCAACATAAGATATTTGGATGCTAAGTCTAAGAGATTGGAATGTTTAAGTTTCCATTGTTTTCCAAAATGATCATGGACTTGAGCTCCATAAGATATTTGGATGCTAAGTCTAAGAGATTGGAATGTTTAAAGATTTCTAACCTACAAATCCTATGAAGGCCGAACCTAGAAGGTTATGGACCTAGGATACTTTGTTCTTATTTTTCCAAAATGATCACGGTTTTGAGCTCCTTAATAAATATGGATGCTGAACCTAAGAGATTGGAAAGTTTAGTGAATGCTAGCCTATTTTACTAGCCTTGGCCGAATACCCTAAGTTTATAACTTAGTGGGATTTTAATTCAACTTTGTTAAGTGATCGTTTTTTATGAACTCCTAACACTTAAGGATCATAAATCCATGAGTTGTATAATTTTCAGGAATCTCTAACCCTAAGAACTAGTCTTGGCCGATCCTATACCTTGTGGTTTTGTGTTCTTGTTTGATTTTAACTTGTGATTTTGTGTTCATAACCTTAGACTTCCATCGCGGAGGAAACGAGGACGTTCGTGGTATACCTCTTCGAGCATCTAATCTCCTTACCTTAACAGAAGGTGGAGTTAATACTTTGTGGTGTGACAACGAGGAGCTTCGAGTTCGAGATTCCGGTGATAACCCAGGTGGGGGAAAGAACCAACCTATCATCGGAATGGATAAATAGTAGATTATATAATAATTGTGTAGGGCGACCTAAAGCCTACTAGTAGTCGAGTAATCGACAAGACCAAAATCACATTGGAAACCTTTTCTGAAAAATCAATGGCGATTCGAGGATTGTAGGTTTATCGATATTAGGTTGGTTTTATATTGTTGATGGTTGATTTGATTTTATTACATTTATTTAATTGATTTTGTGCTATGTTTGTGATATGGGAATATTTTGATTGATATTCTGTTATGCTTGATATGCCTGGTTTCTATTATTATGCTTAGTGGTTTTTAAGCAAAGATATATATGTTGTCTAAGTGATGATTGTTTTGGGTGTGAGGATAATGATGATTTAGAAGTGCCTAACCTAGATGATGTATGTTAAAGAGGTGTTATGGCATAGAATATGTGTCAAGTTCTAATGGAAGATTAAGGCACTAGGATGTTGTTAAAACGGGTTGGTGAGATTCAAGTATAGGTGTTGTTGTCCACAACCGTGTATTGGTAATATAATGCACAAGGACAAAAGTGTATTGGTAATATAATACACAAAGACAAAAGTGTATTGGTAATATAATACACAAGGACATCTGTGTATTGGTAATATAATACACGTAAAACACTTCTGTGTATTGGTAATTGGTAATATAATACACGTAAAACATTTGTGTATTGGTAATATAATACACCGTGTTTTGGTAATATAATACACTTAAAATACTTCTGTGTATTGGTAATATAATACACCGTGTATTGGTAATATAATTCACGTAAAATCAAGAGTTCTCGCGAGATCACATCCACCTTAACGGGAATGGGGGTGGAACACCTTAATGGGAATGGAGGTGTGCACTAGGTGGAACATCCTAATGGGAATGAGGGTGTGCCCCGATGCAAATGAGGGATGGTGACAGGAGTGGTAGTGGCCACGATAATGTAAAGACATGGTGACGGGATTAGAGAGGTTACGTTAAAATGACATGTTAGATTGCCTGAGAGTAAGGGTAGAGGATGATATATATTAACCTGAGGGTGATTCGTTAGTTATGTGTGTTGATTGTCTGTGACAATTACTAGATAATTTACTATGACTCTTTTCAGCTTTTTGATGATAGAACTGTTTCTTATCCCCTGTATATTTCTGTATTTTGTATTTTATCTCCTTGTGGAATTGTACGAGAAGACCCTGTGGATGAGTGTAACCAGGAGGCTCTGGATGGAACTCCCTATGAACCGGAGGCTGAAGGACGAGCTATGACCCATGGTGATTAGGGTCTAGTTAGTTATGGCCAGTGCGTTTCATGAGGCGTATTTTTATTATGTTTTCCGCTGTTTAACATTTTGACTAAGTATATGCCTGTGAGGGATCCTACTGATAGGATATCCTTAACAGTGTTTTGTAATATGCATAATATACTTATATTGTGATATGCCATTCTAGATAAAGTTGTATACTTTATAAGTTAAGTTTTAATTTTTACGTATTTTCACGTTAAGTGATGAGTGTGATTTCATCTCATCTTTGTTTATCATTTTGCATGCATTTTCATATAGTTTAGGCATTTTTAATTTGATTTTTGTTAATTTTTACCTTGGAACGGGTAAGGCGGTTTTGTGGTGTTGTTTTGCAGAAATTAAGGGTTAAATGCTCAGGATCAACCATGATGGAGTTTGGATGAAGATGGGGCTTGAAAAGTGAAGAAAATAAGCCAAACAGAGCCCATCACGGCCTAGCCGTGATACCCATCACGGCCATGATCGAGCATAACTGAAAAGAAAGAAGGCTGAAGTCAAGTCGAAGTCTGGCCGGCCGGGCCGTGATGGCAGGCGGATGGCCACGCGTGGCCAGAGCCCGTGATAAGCATCACGGCCATGACAGACCAACCAGTGAAGAATTTCCAAGGCAGAATCCGTCACAGCCAGGCCGTGATGGCCATCACGGCCGTGATGCACATTACTTGTATCAGAAGCAACTGATTTAGATCTAATTTGTGTTAGATTGGGATTCAAACTTCCCAAATCTATAAATATGGGATCAAGTCAGAGGCTTAGAGGCCACTTGGGCTGCTACACTTAGGCGATAATTTAGGATCTCCCTTCTTCCTCCTCCTCTCTTCTCTTAGTTTAATTTCATGTTATTTGTAACAAGCCCGTCATCTCCATGGCAAGGCTTGAGTAGTAGCTTAGTTTCTAGGGATTGGGGCCATGCCCGAGATCTGATTTATGTTGTTAATTTGATGTAATATCTTTGTTAATTTCGATTTTGATTTAGATCCGATTTCTAGTGTTTGAATCACTCGTAAATTCGGTGGCCACTTGTTTGCGTGTCATAGGCATTCTAAGGAGGAACCTAGCGGTGAACTTAGGTGTCGGATCTATAGAGTCGAACTTAGGACTGAAATCACGAGAGTTAGAAGCCGTCCTTCGAGGATCAACGAGTTGTCACGAAACGTAAATGGTCCAATCTGAATTCGACTACCACGAGAATAGGGGTTGGTTCAATTGGGCACGGTTTTTGTAACCCGAGAGGGAGCTTAAACTATTTGAGGATAAACTCACCTTCAAGGTAATTTCGATAATTAACAAGGGTAAATCAGATTAGTAACATAAACAGCCTCGTAGGTAACCCAAATCCCTAGGAATCCATTTAGATCCAAAAACCACAAATAGATTTGTTTTCTGTTTTATCTGATTTTTATTTATCTCTTAATTCAAATATCACAAACCAATTCAAAATCCCTTCCTTATAGTCTATATTTATCATTTAAACAATTAGTTACGATTTGAGATCACGGTCTCTGTGGGATTGGTCGCGCTGTCGCGCACGCACCAAAAAGAACGAGCGGTTTGTAAAACTGTAGTTTAGGGCGACAACTTGGATGTTGTCTCACTAGGACTCTTGAAGTGTTATTTGTCACAAAAATTAGTTTTTTGGGGGGGTTGGATTTGAATGCAAATAAGAAACAAAGAAAAACAAAGCAATGAAAACAGAGCAGTTGAAAAGATTATCAAATAGCTAAATACGATTAATCTATTGTTCTCGATTTCCCAACTATCATAGGTTCATGCAATTTCCAAGCCCTAAGCAGATTCTAATCCCCTCCAGGTTGTAGCAACAATTTACAAGCGAAACCACTACTACAGATATATGTCCCTATTCCCGAATTAAGCAAACGGGTTTAAGCCCTTCGTGAACTAAGCGAACACGAAACGAACACACGCGAATTAAGCAAACGCGATTAATTATAGGAACATAATATCACCGAAAATAAATCAACACAACACAATATACTCCTGAATTAAGCAAACAGAAATATATAGCATGTCATTGAAAATGGAAAAGCATACAAAACAGGAGATACAAGAACCTCAAGTGTAGTGGAAATCGATTACAATAGATTAATCCTAGAAAATTAGTTCTCCATGAAAACAAAATACACACAGAAAATATGTAAAACAAAACAGTGGAGAATCAAAAGTCTTTCCAATCTGTCCAGAACAGCCTTTTATAATTATTCAGAAATTTAGCCCACTCGCGAGGCGAACCCTCATTCGCGAGGCGAATGTCATGAAGAGCCATCAACGTTTGGTCTTCTCGCGGGGCGAAGAACTTCTCGCGTGGCGAGGAATGGAACAGTCATGGCTTCTGGCCTTCAGTCTCGCGAGGCGAGACATGTATCCGCGAGGCGACACAGAACGGGTTGCATTTCTCTGGAACAGTCAGCTTTCAGGGTCGCGAGACGAGGCGTTGTTCGCGGGGCGAACCAAAGAGGATGACATTTTTACTGTTCTGCTGGCTTTCTGGTTCGCGAGGTGATTCTTTATTCCCTCAACTTCTATTTAACCTGAAAACAAAGAAATAGCTATAAGTGCATTATTTGACTCAAAACTGGCTAAATTAACCAAAAACTACTTTAGAGACTCAAAACCTTGCTTGAGGACAATCTAATCTAATTTGGGTGAAAATAGGATATAATTTGCACAAAACCCTGGTCATACTAGCCATAAAACTAGATGAGCCAGAGGCTTATCAAAATACCCTAAACTTAAACTTTGCTTGTCCCCAAGCAAACTAAAACTCAAAAATCAAAAAGACTCAAGACCTGGCAAGCTTAAAAGATTTAATCAACCTTGCACAAATTCAAGCAGTTTCACCAAAACAGTTTTCTTCACTGTTCCCCCTTTCAAGCAAAGCAATCCCCACAATCATTTATTCTGAACAGTTGAGAAATTCATCATTCAAACAATCATTAATCTAAGCAAGGGATCTAGTTACACACAAGAGGGAGATCACCAAATTCAAACAACTGTCTTCCTCACAAGGGCATTTAGTGTTCACTCAATCGCTCAGTTTGTGTCAGGCTAACAACATTTCCCTCAATTTCACTTTTAAGAGCACTTTCCATAAATTTGATTTTCATCTCCAAACGGTCCCCACAGAAAACATGCATGCAACATCAAAAGGTCTTTTATGGGTTGTAATGGGGCCTGGCTAAGGGTAGGATATACAAGGGTACTAGGCTGAAGACCCTAGGAACTAAGAGAACATGAGCTTTTTGCACTTTGAATTTAAACTCAAGTTCCTTTTTTCATTTTTCACTTGCCTTGGGTAACTACAGCCATTCTTCTAATCATGTTTACACTTTTCTTTTTTTTTTCTTCTTTTTTTTTCTCTTTTTTCTTTTATTTTTATTTATTTTTTTTTCTTTCTGCTTTCTTTTCTTTTGGCCTTTGGCTCCAACCTTTTTATTATATTTTTTTCTTTTTCCCAATCCCAACAACACATCACACCTTGTAGCCACCCCAAACTTAGTTTCTTGCAAACCTTCTCTTGCTAAGATTCCATGCTCTCCTAATCCTAAGATCGGGTTAACATGGTTTTTCAGATTTTAGGCTCATAACATAAGGTCATCAAGAATTAACAGGCTAATCAGGCTCAAAGGGGCTAACTAGGGAACATGCATTAGGGATGGTTTATTTTAGGCTAAGTAGTTATTTACAAAGAAAATGCCTAAATCATTTGATACACACACATAAACATGCAAACCATAAAAAAATTCAAGCAAATTCGGGAAAGTGCAACTTAAAAAGCGATTCTCATAGTCAAAAAACATGTTGGAGGCTCAAAACCTCACCTGGACAATTATGCAAATTGTTTGATAGAGATTCTATCCCTAGTGTGTGCTTCCTATCACCCCAAACTTATCATAAATCATGTCATCACGTCAAAATCTCAAAGTTCAGTTTTCGATCACATGGGGATCACTTTTTAAAAAAAAAATTTCAGCCTAGGGGGAATCATCACATCAATCATGCAATCAATCTGTGCAAAATCAATCAAAATCCAGCAAACTTGCCAACAAAATACTCAACACAACTCCTGAGCTTCTCAAATTATTCAGGAGCTTTATTAAAAGAAAAGGAAAAAAAAACAAGACACAACAAAACTACAACTAGTTCCCTCCCCCACACTTAAAACATGCATTGTCCCCAATGAAACAATATAACTATAAAATCAGAGTGAGGGAAAGGAAAGGGTACTCCCTGATCAAGTGTCAGTGTAGGTGGCACCGCCTGGATCCCATTGCTTACATAAGGCCCTAATGATGGACAAAGAGAGGGAGTTCATTCCATGGTCTCCTAACTGGCAGCCTTGATATAGGAGTGAGAACTTGACAATGATGGTGACCTTGCCCAATGCGGCGGACTCAACACTTCCTCTTGTATCAAAGATGACCGCTTTCTCAACAAAGTCCTCCCAATAAAATTGGGGTTCAACCCCTTGAACCGGCCATGGTGCAAAATCCAGTCCCTCTGGTGGTTTCGCAGGGGGAGGTGGCAGATAGGTAGGGAGGGTCTCCGGCGCTGGTTCATCTTCTGCATGTTCCTCATTCACTGCACTGACAAATCTATCACCTGCTAAACATGCAGCAATCTCAGCACATACCACACAATGGTTAGTGTTAGTACAATCAGGACATGAAGAAATATCATCAAAGCCAGAAATAAATGGAAAATCAAGAACAAGGTCCTCATGGGTGTCATCAATAATCCCAGAAAGCAGCTCTATGTGGAAAATAGAGTGCTCTGCCACTGGATGTTTCCCTGCATCAAAGATGTTAAACTTTGCCACAATATCACCAAACTCCATAGACATGGTCCCATCATCAACATCAATCTTAGTCTTAGCGGTCTTCATGAATGGTCTGCCCAGGATGATTGGTGATTTACTGGAATGTGTCTCTCCTGCCATGTCCAGTATGTAGAAGTCAGCAGGGAAGATCAACTCATCAACTTGTACCAGCACATCTTCTACCATTCCCATGGGGCGGGCACTGGTCCTGTTGTCCAACTGGATGGTAATACCTGTATACTGCAAGGGACCAAGATCAAGGTTATTGAAAATAGATGTAGGCATGACATTTATAGAGGCTCCCAAATCCAACATGCAATTTTCAAATTTTATGTCCCCAATAATGCATGGAATAGTAAAAGTGCCTGGATCCTTGCACTTCTGTGGTAGTGCCTGAGTAGGGGCTGAAACAGTAACTCTATCTGGTGCAGGCTTAGACTGGATAAGAGCTAAAACATTTCTTCCCAAATCAACTCTCTCATTATTCTTCAACTTCCTCTTATTGGTGCATAGATCCTTCAGAAATTTTGCATACTTGGGCACCTGCTTGATCACATCTAGAAGGGGGATATTCACAGCGACCTTTCTAAACACATCAAGAATTTACCTCTCCTTGTCTTCACCACCAATCTTCTTATTTTTATGAACTCTGTGTGGGAAGGGGATCGGTGGTATGTACATTTTCTCTACTTCAACATCAACTGACGGCTCAGGGGTTACCTCAACAGTTTCTTCATTTTTCTCAGAGGATGCCTCAACAACTCTTCCAGATCTCAGAGAAATGACACTCACATTAGGATTGGAGGCATTGGGATTTATCACTGTTTATGCCGGCAGCTGGGTTGTCCCTTGAGCTTGCTGTATGTTATTTATGGATGTGGCAAGCTGTCCAACCTGTGTATGCAAAGCCTGAATGCTAGCATCTGTTCGCTGCTAAATCGTGCTCGTGAGGCCTGGAATTGTCCTACTTGCTGCTGAAACTGGAGATTGGTTGCAGCCATTTGCTTGACCAAGTCTTCTAATGAAGGTCCAGAAGGTGCAGAAGTGGTCACTTGAGGAGGATTCTGAGGTGCCATCGGTTGTTGTTGGGATGAGTTCCCATACCGAAGATTAGGATGATTCCTCCAATTGGGATGGTACCTATTTGTGGAGAGGTCTGGAGTGTTGTACCAGTTCTGACTGTTTCCTTGATTATAGGGATTTACTGCATAAATTTGGGGCAAATCAGTACTTGACTCTTCCTTCAGAATAGGGCATGCCTCATATGGGTGCTCAGGAGAACTGCACATGCCACACAATCTTGCCGTCTGAACCCTATCCATTGCCATTTTCTCCACCAAAGAAGTGAGCCTATCCATTCTATCCTCAAGGGCCTGGTTAGAAGAAGAGCTATGGACTGCATGCACACCTCTTGTCTCAACAGAATTTCTCCTGGTAGTAAACTGCTGGGAATTCAGTGACATATTTTCAATGAGTTGCTTGGCAGAAGCTGGGGTCTTATCAGCAAGTGCTCCTCCACTAGCAGCATCCAAAATATTCCTATCCATCGGCAGTAACCCTTCATAAAAGTACTGGATAAGAAGCTGTTCAAAAATCTGATGCTGGGGGCAACTGGATACCAAATACTTGAATCTTTCCCAATATTCAGTCAACGACTCATTCCCTTGCCTGATGCCACATATTTCCTTCCTAATTGACGCAACTCTGGAAGCAGGAAAGTATTTCTCTAAGAAGAGCCTTTTCAAATCGTTCCAGGTGGTAATGGAATTTGGCGGAAGATATAACAGCCAATCCTTTGCAGCGCCCTGTAGTGAAAACAGGAAGGCTCTCAGCTTAATGTGATCTTCAGTTACTCCCTCTGGTCTCAAGGTTGTGGAGCAGACAACCTGGAACTCCTTGAGATGCTTATGTGGATCCTCACCTGCAAGACCATTAAACCTTGGCAACAAATGGATTAGACCAGATTTTAATTCAAAGGGGGTAACAGCACCAGAATATTCAATACACAATCCATTATAGTTAACATCAGGGGCAACAAGCTGTCTTAATGTCCTTTGGTCACCCATGTTTTCAAAAACAATTTTAGAATTAGAATGACCACTAGTGCTAGCCCGAATTTCTCTACGGCGTGTGTGCAGTGTTTGATGAATGTGTAAAATATGTTAGTTTGGAAGTGTAATTAGGAAAGAATTCGTACATAATCTTAGAAATCATAGGAAAAGTGATAGGAAAATACATACTTTGATATGAATAAAGTTTGGATTCATTGGATTGGAGTTTTGATGTTTTTAAGTGAAAATTATACTCAAAATATGTTGAAAATATGTAGGACTGAAGGCCTAGCGCTCAGCTCGAAACCTCAGGCGCTCCAAAGATGGACAGAAACGGAAGAAAACTGCAGGATGCAGGGACACACCAGCGCTGGGGCGCTCAGCGCCAGGAGCCACACAGGAAGGGGCGCTCAGCGCCAGGATGGGGCGCCCAGCTCCCACAATCTGCGCCCAGCGCCAGCAGAGACAGAGAGAGCAGCTTTTTCGTTGAGCTTGCGCCAGCGCCCAGCTGCTGGCCGGGCGCTTCAGCCGGCGACGTGCAGAACCAGTATAAATTCGTGTTTCTGCAGTTCAATCGAGAGGCTCGGCTCATTTTTTCACTTCTCACACTCGAGGTTCATCTTCTCTCTGCTTCCTTGAAGATCCAAGCTTGGGAACAAGATTTGGAGCTTCCATGGCTTCCTCCACTCACATCCACTCAAGTTTCTTCTTCTCTTCTCGTTTTTCCCTTTTTACTATGAGCTGTTAGATATTTTAGGTTAGGTTAGGATGATTCTGATTTGATTCTTGATGTAATTGATTTTGATTCTGAATTCAATTCTGTTTCATTCAATTAGAGTGATTTGCTTCTATGCTTAATGCTTCTATTGATTGATCAACTCTAGATTGATGTTAGATTCAATCTCACAATTGGAAAATTGGTTATTGGATTGGAAATGAAGTAGATTACCATTGGAATGTTGATTCTAGGAATAGAACTATGTTTCAATGCATTCTTATGAATCACATGCTTAATGTTTGTGCAAATGCTTGAGTGACCTAAGGAATTAGGCTTCTTGATTTGTACAAAAGGATTATCACCTAAGGAATTAGGGATAAATCTAGGTTAATGATTTGAATGACAATTGAGTGGAATGAATTGGAATTAGGACTGAATGAATTTACATTAAGTGAAGAATTAGAGGATTCCGATGCCTAACCGCTTTTACCTATATTGAATACATTCTTTAATTGCATTGCATTCATTCTTGCGACAACTTGTAATCAAAAATCCATAAAAAACTCTTCTACAAACATGACATTCATAGGTTCAAATAGCTATTGCCTAGGCTAAGTTGATACTTGAAACGCAATCCTCGTTGGGAACGATACTCTACTCTCACTTTATTACTTGTACGATTTGGTACACTTGCCAAATCCTTCAACAAGTTTTTGGCGCCGTTGCCGGGGATTGTTGATTTCAATATCAACGAAGCAAAGGCATTGTTAATTTGAACATTTTTTTTTAGTGTTTATTTTCTGTTTTTGTTTGAATACTTGATATATTGGATATTCTCATCTTTTCCTTGCTTTGGATTTCTGTTTTGTGAGGAAAGTATCCACTATCCTTCATTATTATAGTTCATGCAAGTGAAGGCAATGAAACCACTGCGACCTACATGTGATTTTTGTGGTGCATACCATAAATTTGAAGAGTGTGAGGTGAAACTCAATGCAAATGAGGGGGTTTATTACATGAAGGACCTCATGTGGGAGCAAGATGCACCACATCACCATCAATCCAATGAGTCACTAGATAGAATGTCCAACCTTGAAAATGTTTTAATTCAATTCATTGAAGCTACTCATGTGAATTTTAAGAACACACAAGCTTCAATCAAGAATCTTGAGATTCAAGTTGAGACACTATCTAAGCAATTGGGTTGTTTTGTGCAGAAAAATAAAGAGTTGGTAGCAGAGCAAGAGTCACATGTTTGGGAAATGGTTGAGCAAGAAGAAGATGTGCTTGTAGAAATGAACAGTGAACATGACTTAAGAGAGGTGGTGGATGAAAAACAAAAAGAAAGTGTAGATTTAGGAGTAGATGAAAAACAGAAAAACAAAAACAGTGACATTGAAGAGAAACCAAGGGTGATACAAGAAGAGATTCATATGACTAAGACTCAACCCTTGGTGATCGAAGAGAAGAGTCCTCCACATAATGAGTTGTACATGCTTCAAAAATGGGGGAACACATATCCCAAATGCTTACTTGTTGGAGCATGGGAACATTCTTGTCCCTATGCCAAATATATGGGATTGTTACCAAAAAGAAGGAAGCGGAAGGATGAAATTTTCTTTTTGTCATATCATCCACCCTAATGGGGTGACAATACGTCAAGCTAGTGACGTTAAAGAAGCGCTACTTGGGAGGCAACCCAAGCATTTTCTTCTTGCATTTCTTTCAATATTTTTTTTTTCCTTAGCATGAAAAATAAGTAGTTCATTGAGTGGTTCCTTGATGTGTAAACCATTTAATGTGGTGGAATTGGTTTAAATTTTTGTACAGGCACATCTAAGGAAAGTGGAGCAAAGGAAGGGGAGAAATGAGACACTAGAATGGTGAAAATGGCCCTGCACAGGCGCTGGGCGCTCGGCTTGACGCCCAGCGTAGGAAGAGTCAGAGACTACCGGGATGAGTAGCGCTGGGCGCTCCACAGGAAGGACGAGCGCTGCAAATTTCTGTAGCTCCTGGACAGCTAGCGCTGGGCGCTAGGCAGCCAGAGCTGGGCGCCCAAGTGAAGGCTGAGCGCTGGAATGCTTAAAAAAAAATCAAAAAAAAAATCAAAAAAAAAATCAAAAAAAAAATAAAAAAAAAATATAAAAAAAAAATTTCACATACTCATCCAGTGTGCAGCAGAAAGGGGGTGTTCTGAACTCTATGAATTTTCTTTGCACTCTTTCATTTGTTAGTTAGTTATAGGAATAAATTGCCCAAACTTGCATATATTGCACAACTTGTGTTGAATGGATTTTTGTGTAGATTCTCTAGTAAGCATAGAACTTTTGCTTGACTGAAATTTCTAACATGATGCATTTTAGACTTGCTGAATATATGATTTCATTGAAACCGTTGATCCTTGTGAATTGTTTGTGACAATTTTTCATGCTATAATTGATGCAATGTTGAATGCATGGATTTTCTCTTGCACATCACCATAAACTGTGAGTTTTTGAGCCCAAATGCTCTGGCGCATTATCCAGATGTCTTGATTTCTTTCATGTGTGATTGTCCATCACTTGCATGTTCTCACCTTTTCTTGCCTTGAATGCTTGTCATTGTTGCAATGTTCTTGCATATGCATAAATGATGCCTACTAAAGATGCCTACTAAAGTTTGGGGTGGTAAGTAGGCCACTAAAGATGCCTACTAAAAAAAAAAATGAAAAATAAAAACTGAAAAAGAAAAAAAAAATTTAGAAAAAGCCAAAAAGAGGAAAAGGAAAGAGAAAGTATACAAAAGGGAGAAAAAGGCAAAATAGAAAGAAAAGAAAATTAAAACAAGAAGCAACAAGAGAAAAAGAGAAAAAGAAATAGTTGGAAATGAATAAAAAGGAAATAGCACAAATTGTGTGCTTACGTGCTTGTAGCTAGACTAGGCAAGTGAAAATTCCAAAAGAGTCCAAATAGTCCTTGAAGCCAAAGTAGCATAGCATATATATCCTTATTCTCATCCACCCGTACCTAAGCCCCATTACATCCAAATAAAAGACCTCATGATATGTGTTGCATTGACATTTGTGATGTGTGTTCCTAGCATCTTGTCAAGATTAGGATTGAGGAGTGCATGATGATTGGAATTGAGAGCAAACATGACCAAGTGAGGATGTGTGAAACATTGAAACAGAGAGGTTGCAAGGGAAAATTTTGTGCATTCAATGGAGCTAATTTTGTACTATGTTTGATTGTTTTAAAGCATGAAACTTGTGATCAATTGGAATTTATGAATGATTGTGTGATGCTTGTCCATTTTTGCAAAAGTGTCAAATAATTGAAGTCTTGCATGAGTAATTTGCTTCACAAGAGAATTGAACATGAAAATCTATCTCATTCACCCCTGTTTTGAATTTAATTGTTTGCTTGAGGACAAGCAAAATTTCTAAGTTTGGGGTTGTGATGAATGTGTAAAATATGTTAGTTTGGAAGTGTAATTAGGAAAGAATTCGTACATAATCTTAGAAATCATAGGAAAAGTGATAGGAAAATACATACTTTGATATGAATAAAGTTTGGATTCATTGGATTGGAGTTTTGATGTTTTTAAGTGAAAATTATACTCAAAATATGTTGAAAATATGTAGGACTGAAGGCCTAGCGCTCAGCTCTGAAAAACTCAGCGCTCAAAGATGGACAGAAACGGAAGAAAACTGCAGGATGCAGGGACACACCAGCGCTGGGGCGCTCAGCGCCAGGAGCCACACAGGAAGGGGCGCTCAGCGCCAGGATGGGGCGCCCAGCTCCCACAATCTGCGCCCAGCGCCAGCAGAGACAGAGAGCAGCTTTTCTCGTTCAGAAGCCAGCGCCCAGCGCTGGCCAGGGGCGCTCAGCGCTGGGCGACGTGCAGAACCAGTATAAATTCGTGTTTCTGCAGTTCAATCGAGAGGCTCGGCTCATTTTTTCACTTCTCACACTCGAGGTTCATCTTCTCTCTGCTTCCTTGAAGATCCAAGCTTGGGAACAAGATTTGGAGCTTCCATGGCTTCCTCCACTCACATCCACTCAAGTTTCTTCTTCTCTTCTCGTTTTTCCCTTTTTACTATGAGCTGTTAGATATTTTAGGTTAGGTTAGGATGATTCTGATTTGATTCTTGATGTAATTGATTTTGATTCTGAATTCAATTCTGTTTCATTCAATTAGAGTGATTTGCTTCTATGCTTAATGCTTCTATTGATTGATCAACTCTAGATTGATGTTAGATTCAATCTCACAATTGGAAAATTGGTTATTGGATTGGAAATGAAGTAGATTACCATTGGAATGTTGATTCTAGGAATAGAACTATGTTTCAATGCATTCTTATGAATCACATGCTTAATGTTTGTGCAAATGCTTGAGTGACCTAAGGAATTAGGCTTCTTGATTTGTACAAAAGGATTATCACCTAAGGAATTAGGGATAAATCTAGGTTAATGATTTGAATGACAATTGAGTGGAATGAATTGGAATTAGGACTGAATGAATTTACATTAAGTGAAGAATTAGAGGATTCCGATGCCTAACCGCTTTTACCTATATTGAATACATTCTTTAATTGCATTGCATTCATTCTTGCGACAACTTGTAATCAAAAATCCATAAAAAACTCTTCTACAAACATGACATTCATAGGTTCAAATAGCTATTGCCTAGGCTAAGTTGATACTTGAAACGCAATCCTCGTTGGGAACGATACTCTACTCTCACTTTATTACTTGTACGATTTGGTACACTTGCCAAATCCTTCAACAGTGTTCTTTCAATTTCAGGATCAAAATCACACAATTCAGGGCAATTAGACCTAGTAGCCAGACCAATTCAAAACAAAAACGAAAATAAAAGAAAGAAAGGAAAGAAAATAAAATGTGAAAAATAACAAACAAGAGTCCCCGACAACGGCGCCGATTTTTGGTCGCGCTGTCGCGCACGCGCCAAAAAGAACGAACGGTTTGTAAAACTGTAGTTTAGGGCGACAACTCGGATGTCGTCTCACAAGGACTCTTGAAGTGTTATTTGTCACAAAAATCAGTTTTTTTTTGGGGGGCGAGGAATGGAAC
Organism: Sophora flavescens; assembly: GCA_030762895.1. Lineage (NCBI taxonomy): Eukaryota > Viridiplantae > Streptophyta > Magnoliopsida > Fabales > Fabaceae > Sophora > Sophora flavescens. The sequence continues at coordinate 27,323,081 of CM061063.1, read as the reverse complement.
AGTCATGGCTTCTGGCCTTCAGTCTCGCGAGGCGAGACATGTATCCGCGAGGCGACACAGAACGGGTTGCATTTCTCTAAAACAGTCAGCTTTCAGGGTCGCGAGGCAAGGCGTTGTTCGCGGGGCGAACCAGAGAGGATGACATTTTTACTGTTCTGCTGGCTTTCAGGTTCGCGAGGCGAGAAAACTCTCGCGAGGCGAATCCCCTGATTCTTTATTCGCTCAACTTCTATTTAACCTGAAAACAAAGAAATAGCTATAAGTGCATTATTTGACTCAAAACTGGCTAAATTAACCAAAAACTACTTTAGAGACTCAAAACCTTGCTTGAGGACAATCTAATCTAATTTGGGTGAAAATAGGATATAATTTGCACAAAACCATGGTCATACTAGCCATAAAACTAGATGAGCCAGAGGCTTATCAGGGATCGATATCTTTTATTACTTGGCGACAATCCGGTACACTTGCCGGAATCGTACGTGCGCTCGCACGACACCAAGTTTTTGGCGTCGTTGCCGGGACTGTGCCTTCTCGAATCTCAATTTAATTTTTAAATTGATTTTTCTGGACCTTTTCTTTTAGTTTATTTAATTTTTATATTTGAAAAAAAAAATCTGTTCAGTCTCTTCTTTTTAGTATCTATCTCTCTCTGTGTTTTTCTCTTGTATGCAAAGATCCCTAAGTCTTGGAGACCTTACTAAGGTTGACCCCGAAATCGAGAGGACCTTTCACAGACGTAGGAGACTACAAAGAGAGAGAGAAAGGTTGAGTCTCATTCCACTCATGGCGAATCAACCGGATACGAAACCATTGAAGGACTACGCAGCCCCAAATGCTAGGGGCTTGCGAACTGGGATTTCTAGGCCAGAGATCGAGGCGGAGAACTACACTATACCTCCTATGCTAATCAACATGATCAGGCAACATCAATTCGAAGGACTGCCCTCGGAGGACCCGACTGACCACGTGGAGACATTCTTGGAGTTCACCGACGCAGTCAGAATTCATGGTGCCCCGGTTGATGCTATTCGCTTGAGGTTGTTCCCCTCATCTCTTACTGGAAAGGCGAAAGCTTGGCTGAAGCAAATACCCGCTAACACCTTGTCAACTTGGGACCAACTGGAGCAAGCGTTCTTGGAGAAATTCTTCCCTCCATCCAAGACGGCTTACATACGAACCCAGATCATCGGGTTCTTCCAAAAGGACGGAGAATCCTTATCAGAAGCTTGGGATCGCTACAAGGGATTGCTGGAGTCATGCCCACATCATGGACTCGGGAGGTGGTTGATAGTGCACACCTTCTACAATGGATTGGATTACTCTTCAAAGGTGTCACTTGACTCCGCGGCTGGTGGAGCCTTTATGAATAGGCCTCTGACTGAGGCATTCAACATCATTGAAAACGTGGCCACCAACTACCACCAATGGGGTTCAGAAAGAGGTAATAACCCGAACAAGATTTCGGGGGGTAAGTTTGAAATAAATAGCACTGATCTTATAATGTCAAAAATAGACTCACTGAATAAACGTTTTGATCAGCTTGAACGGGCTAATGTGAGTGCAATAGGTGCTACTAACCTTGTTTGTGAGATTTGTGGAATGCAGGGACATGACATAATGGAATGCCCACGTGGTGTTTCTCATGGATCCGGCGCTTCGGGGGAACAAGTGAACTCTTGTCACAACTTCTATGACACGAACCCGAAGTTGCCCAATTATGCTCCCCCAAATCCCTACAACCAAAGGAAGAACAACCCTTACCTCTCCTACGGCAACTACAGCAACACGCTAAACCACGAGTTCCAAGAGGGCCAAGGTATTAGGAAAGCCGCACCGGGGTATCCTCAGGTACAGAAATCTAAACTCGAGTCTTTATTGGAAAGTTTTTTTGAAACTGAAACAAAACAAAATGAGGAGTTTAGACAACAAGGCAGGGCAATGAACGAGGCAATAAAAGAGCTAGCGTCCAAGGTAGACAACTTAGCCATCCACAACAAGATGCTAGAAACACAAATTGCCCAATAAGCCAGCACATACTCTAGACCTAAAGGTACATTCCCGAGGCAACCCGAAGCAAATCCCATTGAACATTGTAATGCCATACACTTGAGGGATGATAAGCTTGGGGTGGTTAAAAAGGACGTGGAACCGGAGGAGGACATGAGCGAAAAGGAAGAGCCATAACCAAAGTATGTCCCCCCACCACCGTACCAACCCCCAATACCTTTCCCACAAAGGTTGGTCAAGAAAAAGCTAGTAGATATAGAAACTAAAATGCCTCCTAAGCTGAAAGACCCAGGTAGTTTCTCTATCGCTTGCTCGATTGAAGAAGTGCAAATAGACCAAGCCTTGTGTGACTTAGGGGCTAGTGCAAGCTTGATGCCCCTCACTATCTTGGAAAGGTTGGGAACCAAAGAGTTGAGTCCATTCAAATTCTCCTTAAAATTTGCGGATGGCTCGACTAGGACTCCTCTAGGCATATTAGAGAATGTTCCTGTAAGGGTAGGGAAATTTTTCATCCCTACCGATTTCCTGGTATTGGATATGAAAGGGAATTCTGAATTCCCCATCATTTTAGGAAGACCATTCTTGGCCACTGCTGGAGCAATAATAGACGTAAGAAATGGCAAACTCTCTCTAAATGTAGAGGAAGGTAGGGTAGATTTTCATTTGACTAACTCCTATAACAACCCTCCTTTTGAGAGCCATGTGTGCAGGATCGATATAACGTCTCCAGTGGTAAAAGAAGAGCTCAACATGGAAGTAACTCCAAAGATATGCATGGCTGATGATGCACCCAGTAGTGATGAAGTTGGAGTTGTTCACCATGTGGAAACAGAACTTCCGCCGAGAGGGAGTAAGGCCAGGAAGCTCCGAGTGAAAAGAGCGAAGCGGAAGCACAATTGGCCATATGAGCAGAATCAGCTCTTTGAAGGAGTTCCATGGAAGAGAAGTGTTCCTGCACTTCTATGCCCAGTCGACCCCGGTTGATTGAAGGAAGTATGGTCAAGCTTACGACCGTAAATAAGCGCTTCTTGGGAGGCAACCCAATTCTTCTTTCCTTTTTCCATTTATTTTTGAATTTAGCTCTTGAATAATTTGAGAAGATCAAGAGGCAAAAAAAAAATCACAAATTAATAGATTTGTCTAGTGTTTTCAGGTTAAGAAGGAAGGAAGAACAAGAAGAGCTGGGACTAGTAAAGTCATAAGACATCACGCCCAGGTCGTGACAGTGGTCACGGTCGTGATGAGCTAACCAAGAGCACCAGAAAGGATCACGGCCCAGCCGTGATATCCATCACGGGCATGATGAGTAGAACCCTAAGATCAGAGAGCATCACGGCCTAGCCGTGATGCAGGTCACGGCCGTGACAGGCCAGCTCCTGAAGACTAGAATTGATCTCGGCCTAGCCGTGATACGCCTCACGGTCGTGATACAATTTTCAACAAGCTTTGACTGACATGTGAGCCAACACCCGTTACCACTTCGGTGAGTTGTTCCAATTTTTCTCCTCTCTCCGACTCGACTATTTACATTGGAGACAGTGTAAGTTTTAAGCTTGGGGTAGGGGTATTTTTGCAAATTTTTGCATTTTTGCATTTTTCATGTTCCATTCATATAGGCATAGTTTTGCATGATCACATTCTCTAGATTGCCCCTCACTTAGAATATGCATCCAATTGTGAGAACTTGGTGCCAAATGAATTGAGATAGTGAATTTTTGAACCCAATTTTTTTATTCTTGTGACAAGGCTAAAAATAAAAATTCTTGAGATGATCTTTTGATAGTTGATAATTAGCATGTAGTTCCTGAAATTTGTGTTTCTCACTGATTTTTGAACTACTAAATGTAAGATTTTGAGCCAAAAAGGGTACTCACTGGGGGCGTTTGGGTAAACAACTTAATTAAGAGCTTATCACATAAGACCTTATCGAATGAGAGCTTATGCCATAAGTGCTTAAAGAAAGAAAAAGAAAGAAAGGGGCATGAGAGAATTCGAATAGTGAAAAACACGGAGAGGTGTTTAGTGCATAAGCTCTTATGATAATTCCATAAGCTTTTCCCAATGACTTATGAAAATAAGTCAAAAACTCCTTATGGGATGGCATAAGTTATTTTTATAAGCTCTGCCAAACACACTGCATAAGAGCTTATGTCATCAGACAAGTCAAAAGGAGTTTAAATAAGCTCTTCCAAACGCCACCTAAATCTACCCCATTCCTTGTGATAGAGTGTTTTAATTCCTCTTGGATTGTATTTTCTAGAACTTGACTTGAAACCGTTTTGAAACTTCAAAAAAATTTGAAAACATATTTGAAAATGATTGAGGCACTAGGTATTTTTTTCGGCCTTCTGAGATTTGATTGATTAAATGCTACCCCTTAGTTGCCCAATTTTGAGCCTAAAAGAATAAAATACTTTTCTTGGTACCTTGAATTACTTTGATAAATAATGCTTGGTATGACACCTTTTAAAGTATTACAAAGAGGGTAAAAAGGTAGTTTGAAAAGTATGAGATGAGAAAGTTAGAAAATATTTCTCTTGAGCTATAAATCTCCCCTTCTCCAAATAAATAAAATAAAATAAACACAAAAAAAAATGGAGAAGGGGATGACAAAAGGAAGTGAGAAATAAAAATAAAAAGAAAGAAAGGTGGAAAAGTGAATCAAAGCCCAAAAAGGTATTTTAGAAGGTGTCATGTTTTGCAATGTTTGATAATTTGTTTAACCTTCTTGAAATTTCCTTTTCTTGATCTCCCCACCTAACAATTAATCCCATGGCCACATGACAACCAAAGTAAAAGACATCTTGATTCTTATGTGTTTTCATTAATAAAGTAAAGATTTGGTTAATAGTCAAGCTTATGGTAGAATACCTTCCTTGAGGAAATTGAGCGAATTGTCATATACCCTGGAACACTTGAGTGAGGTGAGACGAGTGCCTGAATCAGTGAGAATATGAATTTGATGAACCTAAGCTTCTAATTGGACTTGAAATCGATTATCTCTTGGGGATTTATTCGAATGTGCCTGTCACTTGGATTAGTTTCTCGGGTTCTTGATTCACTATCCATGCTCTGATTATTTATATCTTCTGGCCTTAGTGATTGCTTGAGGACAAGCAAAATCTTAAGCTTGGGGTGATTTGATGAGTGTGATTTCACCTCATCTTTGTTTATCATTTTGCATGCATTTTCATATAGTTTAGGCATTTTTAATTTGATTTTTGTTAATTTTTACCTTGGAACGGGTAAGGCGGTTTTGTGGTGTTGTTTTGCAGAAATTAAGGGTTAAATGCTCAGGATCAACCATGATGGAGTTTGGATGAAGATGGGGCTTGAAAAGTGAAGAAAATAAGCCAAACAGAGCCCATCACGGCCATGATCGAGCATAACTGAAAAGAAAGAAGGCTGAAGTCAGAAGCTGTCAGGGCCAGGCCGTGATGAGCATCACGGCCAGGCATTGATGAGCATCACGGCCATGACAGACCAACCAGTGAAGAATTTCCAAGGCAGAATCCGTCACGGCCAGGCCGTGATAGCCATCATGGCCGTGATGCACATTACTTGTATCAGAAGCAACTGATTTAGATCTAATTTGTGTTAGATTGGGATTCAAACTTCCCAAATCTATAAATATGGGATCAAGTCAGAGGCTTAAAGGACACTTGGGCTGCTACACTTAGGCGATAATTTAGGATCTCCTTCTTCCTCCTCCTCTCTTCTCTTAGTTTAATTTCATGTTATTTGTAATCAAGCCTGTCATCTCCATGGCAAGGCTTAAGTAGTAGCTTAGTTTCTAGGGATTGGGGCCATGCCCGAGATCTGATTTATGTTGTTAATTTGATGTAATATCTTTGTTAATTTCGATTTTGTTTTAGATCTAATTTCTAGTGTTTGAATCACTCGTAAATTCGGTGGCCACTTGTTTGCGTGTCATAGGCATTCTAAGGAGGAACCTAGCGGTGAACTTAGGTGTCGGATCTATAGAGTCAGACTTAGGACTGAAATCACGAGAGTTAGAAGCCGTCCTTCGAGGATCAAAGAGTTATCGCGAAACGCAAAGGGTCCAATCTGAATTCGACTACCACGAGAGTAGGGGTTGGTTCAATTGGGCACGATTTTTGTAACCCGAGAGGGAGCTTAAACTATTTGAGGATAAACTCGCCTTCAAGGCAATTTCGATAATTAACAAGGGTAAATCAGATTAGTAACATAAACAGCCTCGTAGGTAACCCAAATCCCTAGGAATCCATTTAGATCCAAAAACCACAAATAGATCTGTTTTCTGTTTTATCTGATTTTTATTTATCTCTTAATTCAAATATCAAAAACCAATTCAAAATCCCTTCCTTATAGTCCAGATTTATCATTTAAACAATTAGTTGCGATTTGAGATCACGGTCTCTGTGGGATCGATATCTTTTATTACTTGGCGACAATCCGGTACACTTGCCGGAATCGCACGTGCGCTCGCACGACACCATTAAGCGTGTGATTAAGTAATTAAATAATGAGTTTTTTATCTAATGACACAAAGAGGCATAGCGGGGTGTCTGATAAGGAAGGAAGAAGAAATGACTTTGAAAGGACAAAAGACAATTATTGGTCCATATTGGAAGACTGCAAGTATGCTTGCTTAATCATTGTCCATATTTGTTTCATTTTAGAGTCATTGTTTAAGTCCACTTTCCTATATGCTTGCCTCTAGGCAAATGGGTTGCCAATATATAATTTAAACAATTATGATGATTCTGTTAAAGTTTGCTCATTGTGCAAACCTGAACCACTGCTGCTCCAAAATGATGGAATTTATATTTATATAAACAACAGTTAAAAAGCTATAAAGTCAAGGAGGGCGAAAGAAGTTTCTTGAGCATCGAGCAATGATTGCTGTTTGGTTTAGGGATCTTTTTTAATTGATGTTCATAATAATAATAAATAAAACTATAAGTAAGTCCAATGGTTAGGGAATATTGTGTGCCTTAACCTCAGGCCATTCCATCACTTTTCTGGATTTCTTCTACCTTCTCACTCACCATTTCTCTCTTTTCTTAAAAGGTTCTGTGCAGCTACTTCCACCTTCCTTCTGCTCTGCTAATACCACTACTTCTTTTGGGTACCTTTGCTTCACTTTCTTATGCTTTCTTTTTTCTTAGAAAAATAATCTTACATTCCGGGCTCATTAATTATTCTAATATTTTAGATTTTAGATTTTAGATTAGTTCCTGTTAACAATTGAAATTTGTTCTAATATTTTTTTTTGAATTTTTAATTTAACCTGTTATTTTTCATTTTCAAACACTATTATGTTGCATTGAAAGGTGTTCATCTCATGATGATGCAAAGAGGATAAAAGTATACAGGGCCAACTAGGTTTGGCTTTTAATGTTTTTACTTTTGCTTGATATTGGATTTACAGAGAGATATAAGGAAAACTAATCAAGTTGGTTATTCACTGATTAGCTCTTGATTTTCTATAGTCCTACTAATAGCAGTTTTACTTATATTTTAGAAATTTCTTCTACTGAAAATATTATGATTAGCTCTTGATTACGCAAGATTTGTTTTGTTCTTTAGTTTGAAGCTTTCATCTTTTGCTTCCATTCTATATGCTATATTTATTACCATGTAGGCATGTACCATTTACTCTTCTGATTTTGACGAAGGTGTTGGAATTCATCCACAAGAATAGCAACACCATGGGTTACAGACTTGATGTCCTCTCCACCATTCTTCCAAGAAAGAAAGATTTTTCTTAGCTACAGCACAATTGGTTTTTAAAAAAAATTAAGGAGAAAAAGAGTTTTTCATATGTGTGTATGAGTTTCTCTTGAACACTAATTTTTTAAAACGAAATCAATAGATAAACTCATACACTCAAGTCACATGTTAATCATATTTATGTATTTAACTTTGACAAGTTCTCATCGATTGTGACTCTTTCTCTCACACTTTCAATCATTTCCCCTTGTCAGGAACGTGGACTAGGAAAGCAAGTCAAATACCGGTTTTATTTCAGGATGCATGGGTTGCAACAGGTAAATAAATATACTAGCTTGGTCGCAGTTCATGAAGCCAAAAATTAGTTTTGGCTTGCCCTTGGAGAAGATGGATAGTGTGGAGAGATCACAGTTTATGGTATAGGATCATTATTGCTGCTATTGTCACGATTTTATGAAGGAAACTAAGAGGTTCTTAATTATTTTCTCTATGTTTAAATAAAGTCATCTTGCAATCATATAAACGGGATAGGTGAAGGGACTTCTAAAATTATATGCAAATAAGAAATACATTCTTATTCGGAGTTTCATGTGTCTTTCTAGGTATGCTTTAAATCCCTTATAAGAATTAAATTAGAAAACACGGTCCTCACTTGATCTTGATTTATAATCATATTGCAGGTTGGAGCTACAGGTGTCTGAGTTTTGCGAAGCGTGTGGTAGAGTTTCTGGCTAAGTGAGAATTGGGACAGCAGATGTAATGTGTGTGATCAACTTGCTAATAGACTAATTGAAAATAAGATAGGTTTGAGGATTTCATTCAAAAGTTAAGAAATGCTGAAATGTGATACTGAGTAGTTAGATTTGCAGGTTCCTAAAGAAATGTCATTTGATTATATCAATCCTCTCTAACTCCTAAAAATGGTAGAGCTTAGAAATGTTACAATTTTCATCATTGATATGACCATGGGGTCCTTCTTGAGTGTTGTATCCTAATCTGTAATTTGTCAAAATAGACATTTTGTTCGAAGAGTTGCAAGCAATCGGAGCAAATATGTCTTTTCACTCATGTTCAGCAAATGGAGGCAAAGATTTGTATTAGGCAATTGGCTTTATAGTCTTAACACAAAATAAGGAGGAAATTGTTAAATGTTAAAAATAATATTTTGATAAATATATTTTAAAATAATAGCTAACTTTCTTGAAGAAAAGAGGAAAATAAAATAGATTTTTGACAAAGAAGAAAAAAAATAATGTCATTATCAGGATCATCTGGAAGTTAAACATTTGTTTTAAATAAATTTTAAATTATATTGAGAATTGATTAATCAGCTTGAAATGTGGTTATTTTAAAAATATTGGTCAACGCCAATTGATATTTTGCCGTTGGAAAAATAATCCAATTCACTATAAAATTGAATGTTGAGAGAAGTAGAATACAAATGTATTTAATATTTTGGAATGTTGAGAAGAAGTCCAATAGAAATGTAATAGAAAATGAATTGTTAATGCTAATTTAATGGTTTTGCTTTTATAAAAATAACAAATTCACTATAAAAATTGAATGTTGAGGGAAGTAGAATATCAAGATATTGAGGGAAATGTGAAATGTTAAATATAATGTGATAAAGAGGGATTCATATGTTGTTTATAGTTTTGATAGGTTTCATTGTTTTGATTTTTTAGTTTTTATCACTATGGTTTCAAACGTTTTTCTTTTGTTTTCCTTTTGAAAACATGGTAATCTATTGTTTGAGTTGTAGTTTGAGAAAAACAATTGACGTCAAGTGCATTAATTCCATGATAGCTAACATGTGATATTCTTCTTTTCTTAGCAAAACCCACCAAAAAAAAAATCAAACCATAAAAAAAATAGGTGTTTTGATTTTCATATTGCAAAAATATAAAACATGATAAGTGGATATTATGAAATACTTTTACAAGCGAGGAAACTGATGTTATTTGATAGATGATTTTAAGGTTTTTGTTAAAGTTTTCATATTCCTAAAGTTTTCATCTTAAAAAGTAATGAATTATCCTTTTGTTATGATATTCCTTTTACAAACTAAAAATAAGGGGAAAATAACATCCCAATAAAGTTGTGCTAATTTTTATCACGTGTTTCAAAGAAACATGATTTGATATACTATGACGATATTGTTTAAAGTGTAATTTTTTAATGCATTAAATTATTATAATTTTATAATAACTCCAAATATAATTTAAACGAGTTTTTTTTGTAATAAATTACATTACATTTATGTTACTTTAAGCAATTTTTGACTCATTTTCTATATAAAAACACTCTCAAAAGTGCAAATTCTTATCACATCTAATTATTATAATTAAATACTAATTTCCTAATCTATTGCAAATGAGCTTATTGCAATTAGTTATATATGTTACCGTTTTCCTTTTGACAAATAAAATTATGGGGAAAAAATAACTTATTGAACAAGGATGAGTTAATTTTTATCCATCTATTAATATATATATATATATATATATATATATATATATATATATATATCCATCTAAAAATATGCATTTGAAAGTAATTTTTTCATTCAATTACATCTATATCTTATACCAGTTGTTTTACATGAAAAATAATTGTTTTTATTTATAACTTCCTAAACAATAGGTGAAAACCAGAGTAACATGAGTTATCTATAATACTTTTAAATTTTTAAAGTTTTTTCTTTTTCTTGCTTAATGAATCAAATTCATATTCGATAACATATTAAATGTTGCCCGTGTGATGCACGGGTAAAAACACTAGTCTATAATATTATTTATACTAGGGGTGTTCGGATCCAAACCGATCCCAAAAAACCGTATAATCGAACCGAAATAACCGAAAACCGATGGAAACCGAATTTAATTGGATTTTTTTGACTGAAAATAGGGAGAACCAATCGGTTTTGTTCGGTTGGAGGTTGGAGGTTCGGAAACCGAACCAAACCAAACTGAAATGAAACTATACATATGCGTTTTAAATATGTTCCTGTCGTTTTATTGCTGCAGTTTCACACTTTCCTCAAGTTCATTTACTCTCATTTGACCCATAAGTCCAACTCAGTTCAAACATCAAAGTTTTCCTTCTCTGTTTGGTCATTAAGTGATGGCTTTTAAGCCACCGTTTGATCTTTGCATGACTATTCATTATGCTGATATTTTGAGACACATGACAGAAATGCTTTTTAAAGTCCATATGGCAATGCTTTGTATGCAGATTTGGTTTTTGCATTTTAACTTAATAGGAAAAAGTTTGGCTTTTCATTCACTGTATATATTTTTTTGCACTTTATATAACGTAATGTAAATAACTAATGATGCGTGGTTAAAAACCGAACCGATACAAACCGCATTTAATTGGATCGGATATTTTTTTAGAAGTCATCCAAGCCGAACCAAACTGCATGTATTTTTTTACTTCGGATCGGATGGCTTTTTCCCTCAAACCGATCCAAATCGAATCGGAAATACCACTAATTTATACCGTGCAATGTTTGGTTCGCATTAAGAAAAAACATAATAGGATTTTAGAACTTTTTAAATTATTTAATTATTTAACGTAAAATTTATCATCACACTTTACTATTATTTATAGTTTATTAATAATTATTAATTAATAATGTGAATATATTTTCAAATATTATTTATTTTTATCATTTATCTGTCAAAAATAAAAATATTTAAAAAATAACTTTCAATTTAAAATAACGTTGATAAATTTGTATCTATAATTTATAGTTACCATATTGTTAAATTAAAATAATTTACAATACATTATTGAAATGCTTAAATAATTTATTTTCTCGGTAAATTGTCTCATACCCATAATAATTTTTGGATAACTATTACAGTGCCCATGTGACCCAATCCAAACAAGCCAACTCAATTAAAAGGTGACCACATTGGATAGACTTTTATTTTTATACAGGAACCTCTTCCAACTTTTGTCTTTGCTTTCTGGCTTAAGGGACCATACTGCAAAAATAAAAATTTAACTTTTCCCTTTTATTTTTAGATCCAGAAACACCTTTCTTCGAAAATCAAAACTAAAAAATTGAGGGTTTCTAATCAAAAACTAATTATTCTTCCCTTTCAAAACCACTTTGAACCCTAATGCCAAATATCTGGGCTTTTTGACCAAACTGGGTTTTTTTTAGAAACTATTTACCAGTTTAGGGTTATTCTGAAACTATTTACCAATGGGGAGTTGTTTTGGACACGTGGCATATTTTTTTCACTCTGACGAGTCAAAGGCGCCAGTCAGACTGGCGCCTACCACTTTTTTAAAAAAATAAAAAATAAAAACAAAAGAGAGGCGCCACTGTAGATGGCACCTTCAAAGGCGCTAGGCGCAGTGGTGCCTCCCCCTGCAGTGCGCCACGTGGCACTGCAGCCCCCCCAACCCCAACCAAAAATTGGACGCCTGCAATTTTAAAGGAACAACGCTACAATTTTAAAGGAACAACGCTACAAAAAATATACTATAAGTATAGGGAGTAGCGATGACATTAATGATAAAGTATCTATTTAAAACAACAAGAGGCAATAAAAAAAATCCCGTAATAATGAGTAGTAAATAATATCACAAGAGCCATAAAAAAAATAACAATAACAATTTACACCAATAAATATTCATCAATTATTACAGTAGTAAAAAAAATTTTACCTTATAAGAATTAAAAGAGACTCACCTGCAATTTTAAAGGAACAACGTGACAAAAAAATTATACTATAAGTATTGGGAGTAACGATGACATTAATGATAAAATATCTATTTAAAACAATAAGAGACAATAAAAAATTACCCTAATAAGTTTGCCATGATGTTTCCTGTTGTTATATGGAAATTAGTTTCAACAGCATTGTTAGAGTAAATATTATTTACTACTTGTGATAGTCATTTTTAGAATAAATTTCAGGAATGTTTATGAACTTTTGAATAGTATTTAAAATTTTTGTGGACTAAAATGTCAAAAATCAATTTTTTTTTATTTATCAGAAACCAAATACATCTTGATATTGTTTGTCGGGGATCGGTTTAAATCTTTATTTTTTTATATTTTTATTTTTGTTTAGGTGAAATAACTTAATTTGATGAAGAAAGTTGAGCACAATCGATAAATAAGTAAGTTTCTTAAAAAGAGTCAAGACATTGTTAAAAGAGGCAAAATTCATTTATCCCAACACTAATTTAGATAAAACAACAGTCTCAAATAAATTTTTTTTACAGGTCAAATAACTTACTCCCAATGAAAAATTGCAAACTTAGATAGCATAATGTAAACTATTTTCAATAATGTGAAGCTCATTGGACACAAATATTAGTTGGGTTTCACAAAAAACTGAAATACTCAGCCGCCAAGTTAGCTTAATTAGGAGAAAGTTGCCCAAGAGGTCTTCGTTTTTGTTATATGTCACCGACTTACATAAGGTACGTTCACAAACATATTATGGAAGAGTGCATTTGTTGTGCTGTTTCTTTAACTCAGACCAGTACTATATATATTTCTCATCCATATCATTTATCTCGTTTTCATCTTTGATTAATATGATTTTTTTTTTACTGGCATCTCTTATGCTCTTTAAAATTGTTATGCGCTGTTTTGTCTTCATTAGATTCATTGATGCTGGTCTGGAATCTGGATAGATGGAAAGCGTTGATGATCATTGATTTAAGGACTATGATTTCCTTGATTAAGAGGTAAATTAACTAATTTAATAATAATGATCATTCGATAATTATAAAATGATAGTAGCAAATTATATTTAAATTTAAATGAATTCGAATTAAAAATTCCAAATAAGAACCAGACTTGTGTATTAATAAAATATTGTATCACACTCTGAATTTTGATCAGTAGATGCCCGAGGAAAGTCTGATCCAAATAAATTATAATATAATTATTTGAGATATTCCTTGTGTTGTTTTGAAGTAGATACGATAAATATATTAATATTCTAATAGTATAATTTTTTTGTCGTGTTGTTCCTTTAAAATTGCAGGTGACTTTCTTTTAATTCTTATAAGGTAATTTTTTTTTACTACTGTAATAATTGATGAATATTTATTGGTGCAAACGGTTATTGCTATTATTTTTTTATGGCTCCTGTGATATTATTTGCTACTCATTATTACGAGATTTTTTTTATTGTCACTTGTTGTTTTAAATAGATACTTTATCATTAATGTCATGTAATGCGACGAGGTGCACTTGCCTTTAATTATATTTCTTTAAAATACACGCATCAAGTTTTTGGCGCCGTTGCCGGGGATTGGTTTTGTCAATATCAGTAGTAACAAATGAGACAACTAGTTTAGACATTTTTTATTTTATTTTTCTGTATATATTTGATATCTTTCTTTTGTTAGTTTTGTATATATTTGTTTTTGTGTTTCTTTGATCTTGGGCTTAATTGTCTGTGAGGTGAAAAATTGATTAGATAGGATCATGGATTACAATTGGTATCAACCACCTGATGCAGAATTGGAGATATCTGAGTTGCAGCTGCGGGTAGATATGCTGCAATTAGCCGTAAAAATCCAACAAGTGAGTAATGAGCTGACAAGGGCACAAATCTCTCCTCCACCAATGGTAGGTTGTTCTGAATGGGGAAATCAATTTCCCAACACTTCTACTCCATGGTGGGGGAACCCTCCAAATAACACTTTGATGGATGAAGGGGAACATTGGGAATCTTCCACACCTTGGTATGATGAGCCATCCCCATTGGAAGTTGTTTGGGAGAACTTCAAATCTGCATTCTCAGTCGAGGTTAAGCAACCTATCCCGGATAGTCAACCTCACTTAGAGGTTGTTTTGGAGAACTTCATGGCAACAACAATGGAAGAATTAAAGAATCAAGAAGATGCCATTCGAAGTCTCGGGGTACGTATTGAGGAACTCTCTAACCTACTATCCAAAATGCCAAATGAGGACTTGATGGATGATGATGAAGATGATGCAATGATGGATGAGGAGGAAGAAGAAGAAGTGGGAGCAACCGAGTCAAGAAGTGAAGACCCTATTTTGGAGAACATAGTTGCACCACTCCCCATTGAACCCTTGACTAAGGAGCCTGAAAGGAAGAGGCATTTGGAGGATAGCTATGTCACCATGCTCGGGGATGATGAAGAACTTGTGAAATTAAATGATGCTATTGGCCCCTATGCATGTGTGGAATGTGATGGGAGAAACACTTGTGTGGTTTGTGCGGAGATTTCTGCATATTTGGAAGGTGATGGATTTGGCGATGCTGAGAGTGAAGATGGTACAGAAGCCAGAACAGCACCAATGATCCTCTCGATTTGTTTGCCACCTCATATTTTAAAGCAGTCAACAATGGAGTTCATGCCTCTCACTGAGGTTGAACCCCATTTTTATTGGGAAGATTTTATGGATAAAGGGGTCATCTTTGACCCGAGTGGAATTGAAAAGCGCTTCCCATTTGAAGAAGTCGGCATGAATTTCGAGTGCTCACTTCCACATTTTTGCTGCAAATCGTGGGATCCAGGTGAAGGATCTCACATGGTTAGCATTCCTTGGTCCTTATACCACAGGTTATGGGATCCAGGTGGATGCTTCTTGATGAGTCAAGCTAGTGACGTTAAAGAAGCGCTTATTGGGAGGCAACCCAACTTTTCTTAACCCTTCTCTTTAGTTAATTTTGTTTTTGCTTTAACCTCTTGAATAATTTGAGAAGCTCAAGAGGTTTGTTAATAATTTTGTTAAGTGTCTTCAGATTTTGAATAAAGGAAGGAGAAAAAGAGCAGGGAGAAACAGAGCCAAAAAGCATGTGAGCCAACACCTGCTACCGCCTCGGTAAGCCGTTCCAATTTTTTTTTGCGTTATTTTATTTTTCTCTCCTCTCCAACTTGATTGTTTACATTGGGGACAATGTAAATCTTTAAGCTTGGGGTAGGGGTATTTTGCATATGTTCATATTTTGCATTGTAAATATTGCATTCATATAGGTTTAGTCTTGCATGATCACATGAATTGATTGCCCTTGCTTTGATTGAGCTTATGATTGTGAGAGCTAAGTGCCAATTAAATTGTGATAGTGGATTTTTGAACCCAATTCTGTTTATTCTTGTGATATGGCTGCAAATTAAATATGCTTGAGATGATCTTGGATAGTTGATGATTAGCATATGTTTCTTTAGACTTGTGTTTCTCACTGGTTCTTGAACTGATAAATGTGAGCTTTTGAGCCATTAGGGGGTACTCACTAAATCTGCCCCCATTCTTTGTGTAGAGTGTTATTCCTCTTGGTTTGTTTTCTCTAGAACTTGACTTAAAACCATTTTGAAGCTTAGAAAATTTTTGGAAACATTTTTGAAAATGATTGAGGCAATAGGTATTTTTCTGGCCTTCTGAGCTTTGAATGTGTAAATGCTACCCTTAGTTGCCCAATTTTGAGCCTGAATGAATAAAATGCTTTTCTTGGTACCCTGAAAAATTTTGATACATATACTTGATAAGGGACCTTCTAAAGTATCACAAAAGGGTAAAAAGGTAGTTGAAAGTTTGGGATAAAAAAATTAAAAAAAAAAAAAAAAAACTCCCCTTCTCCAAATAAAATAGAAAAAATAAAAAAATAAATAAATGGAGAAGGGGATGACAAAAAAAAAAAAAAGAAAAGTGAAAAATAAAAAGAAAAAGAAAGAAAAGAAAGGTGGAAAAATGTATTGAAAATCCAAGAAGGTATTTTAGAAGGTCATGTTTGCAAAGCTTTATGTTTATGTAGCCTTTTGAAATATCCCTTTCTTGTTATCCCCACCTAAAGATTAATCCCTTGGCCACGTTACAACCAAATAAAAGACCTCTTGATTCTTAAGTGTTTTTCATAAATAAAGTAGAGATTTGGTTGATAGTCAAGCATATGGTAGGAATCATTCCTTGAGGAAAATGGAGCGAATTGTTATATATACTTGAACACTTGAGTGAGTGAGGCAAGAAAGAGAGCCAAGCAAGTAAACAAGCTTGGGGTGAGCTTCAAGTGAGCAAGAGTGCCCGAATCAGTGAGAATGTGAGTCTAGGAAACTTAAGCCCCTAATTGGACTTGAATTGATTGTCTCTTGCTGAATTGTTTGAATTGCCTATTGCTTGGATCATTTTACTCGGGTTCTTAGTTCACTATCCATGCTTTGACTGTTTATCTCTTCTGGCCTTAGTTTTTGCTTGAGGACAAGCAAAGTCTTAAGCTTGGGGTGATTTGATGAGTGTGATTTTACCTCATTTTTCATGTACATTTCTGCATGCATTTGCATATAGTTAGGCCAATTTAGTGTTGATTTTGTATAGTTTTTCCTTTGGAACGGATGAGGTGGTTTGGTGTTGTTTGGATTTAGTGGAAATGAAATAGGGTGGAAAGGGGAGGAGCCAAGCGAGAGTATCACGGCCCTGGCGTGATGGCCCTCACGGCCGTGAGGAGCAAAAGAGTGAAGAAAGATTGAGCCAAAAGTCGGAGTCGTTACACGGCTGGCCGTGATGGCTATCACGACCGTGACCTGCTAGTTGGAAAAGTCGAAACGATCACGGCCTGGCCGTGATGGATATCACACGGCCGTGATGAATAAGTGAATGAAGAGGCGCCCAAGTCGAGACCATCACGGCCTGGCCGTGATGGCCATCACGGCCGTGACGGGCGACGGACCTATAAATAACAAAGACAGAGAGAGAAAATGGGACTAACTTCTAACCTAAAATAATCTGCACTTGGAGGCAGGTGAGGTGGCGGTGGAGAGGGTTTCTACCCAAAAAGGGGGGCGTTTTCTGCTCTTGGATGGGGAGAAGATTGGAGGAAGCTTGTCTATGAGTGTTCTCCATCCCTTCTCTTTTTCCTTTTTGTATTTCCTTATCATGAGTAGTTAAATCCCCATTGTTGGGGTTAGATGTAACTTTTCTGAACTTGTTGTATTTGATTGGGTGTTTAATGCAAGTTTCTATTTCGTATGAGTATGTGATTCTGTGTTTAATGCTTTCCTTGGATTAGCTACCCATAGGAATGATATGTTGCTTTAATAGATGACTGAAAGGTTGGTGTTAAGGCATGCTCATGAATCATATGCCAAGTAGGTCAAGAATCTAGACATAGGTGTTGGCTGCTTGCAATCTTATAAGTCTTAACTTAATGCAAAATCTCAGGTTATTCCACCTAAGACATTAGGGTTTAATTTGGGGTTTTAGGCTCAATGCACCTAAGACATTAGGCTTGAGTACTTTAGAAAAGGCTTGATTGGCATAATTGAATTAGGACTTGTGTTGGAAGCCATTTCATTGCAACTAAGGGAGGATTAGTGTAGTCTAACCCCGACAATTCTAACCACATCCCTGTTTGCATACCAAGTGTTTGACAAAATTCCAAAAAGACAAAAATATTTTGTTTCTTTAGTTTCTGTTTTAATCCCTCACACTTTAGTTAAGTCTGAATAGTTGTTGAATTTGCGAATTGGTAATTGACAACCAATCCCTGTGGATACGATAACCGGTCTCACCACCGTATTACTTGATTGCGACGAGGTGCACTTGCCTTTAATTATATTTCTAAAAATACACGCATCAAAATTGTAGCGTTGTTCCTTTAAAATTACAGGCGTCCAATTTTTAGTTGGGGTTGGGGGGCGCCCCCTGCAGTGCCACGTGGCGCACTGCAAGGGAGGCGCCACTGCACCTGGCGCCTTTGAAGGCGCCATCTCCAGTGGCGCCTCTCTTTTGGATTTTTTTTTTAAAGTTGTAGGCGCAAGTCTGACTGGCGCCTTTGACCCGTCAGAGTGAGAAAAAATAAAATATGCCACGTGTCCAAAATGACCACCTAGTGATAAATAGTTTCAGAATAACCCTAGACTGATAAATAGTTTTAACCAGAATCCACTTTGATGAAAAAGTCAAATATCTCCACCATTGAAGGTTGAACTTGAACTGATATGCGCTTTCCGCTCCTTTATACACTGTCTTGGTCAGAAAGAATCTATTGCTCTGAAGACTAAAATAACTCGGCCTCCCCCTGATCTTAGCAAGTACAATCAATTTCCCCTGCTGCATAAATATTACAACTTCGAAGAGGCCTTACTTTACTGAGAACAAAAGGAATAATTATCACTATGGTATTAAACATTTTAAAATTGTGCCACCTTAACCTTTATTTTTCAGCATTCATCACCATTGTGAAGATTTTCATGGTAAAGGAGCGGCAAGCGCATATCAGGTAACCCCCAACTGTGCAATAACGGTAGATCGAGGTCGATGGGGACGTGTGGCTCGCGATCTGGTGTGGTTGGACAGTAATGCGGTGTTGGAATGAGGTTGTGGCGTTGTTGCGATGCGGCGGTGGACGGAGTTGGCCGGGGATAGGAGGTCACGCGCAGAGGCAGGTGGAGGCGGAGGCGGAGGCGGTTGAGCGAAGAAGATTCGCCGCTCTGGCTTGCGGTGGTCCGAGGCTGATGAGTGTCTGATTCCTTTCCACATCTCTTCCTCAAGATGATTGTTGGTGGCTTGAAGATGATGAAGTTTATTTGAAGAAGAATTCTGGGTTGAGTTGCGTGCGATTTGGTTTTTTTATTAGAAACCTCGATTTTTTTGTTTTGATTTTTGCTGAGAGGTGTTTCTGGATCTAATAATAAAAAAGGAAAAGTTGAAGTATTGTTTTTGCAACATGGTCCCTTGGTTAGAAAGTACAGGTAAAAGTTAAAAGAAGTTTTTATATAAAAATGAAAGTCTATCAAACTTGGCACTGATGTATACCTTTTAATTGATTTGACTTATTTAGATTGAGCCACACATAAATCGTATAAAAGTTACCAAAAAATTATAATGGCTATCATAGAATTCACCTTCTTTTTATCACCTATCTTGAAGACCACCTTCACCGATTGGGTTATCCATTTTAACCCAACTCCTATTGTCCTCCATTGTTACCATTTTTGTTTCCGCCACCATTATTTTTGTTACCCCCCACTATGATTGTTTCCTTTTTTTTTTTTTTTGGTCTCGCTAACAAATGTAGAGGGCAAACATTGGTATTCTCCCATGTTTCTACCTTCATTGCCATTTGCCACCAACCATGTCATGCACTTGAACAGGCGCAGTCCTTTGATCTTCCCATTATCTCCAACATCACCATTCCCACCCTTGTGAGCATTCATGGGATGTGGATGATTCCCATTCAACATCATGTGAGCGCCATCCCCCATACATAGGGGACTTCATTTCTTCAAGGGAACCTTGTCCATTTCATTATCATCAAACCCATTGGCGCATGAGAAGAGAGGTTGAGCAGCTAGGGTTCTTACGGTGGGTTAATATTTTAAAAGAACAAGATATTTTAATAAAATAATTATTATTTTTTTTATATTTGCTGCAAATGTCCGTGTGAGTGCGGTTCAGGAATTGTGCTGATGTTCTGGTTTTTTTCTTTTTTGGTGCAGTTTTCTGTCTTGGTCTATATATTGCTACTTCATTTGTAACGGGCTGGTTTGGTTGGTTTCTTGGGTGCGGGCTGCTTACACGCAGGTTGGGAGGTTGAGTTCATAAGGGTTATGTTATGTGTTTGGGTTTAATACAATGTTGGGGGTGGAGAATCTATGGTTGTAACTATTAGAGATAGTTGGTTAGTATTAGTTATAAGTTGGTTGTTGGCTAGTTCCTTACCTTCTATATATAAGCCACATGGTTGGTTCAATGTAATTCAACTTTTCTTATTCAATCAACTATCAATAATATTCAGCTTTTACCGCTGCATTTTTTTTTTCTTTTTTCTTTCTTTTTCATTTTCTCTTTCATTTTTCTTTTCCAATCACTAGTGTAAAATATACATTTAACATCGGGATTTTAACACCGGTTTTAACAAAACCGATGTGAAAAAGGAGGCATTGGCATTTTTGAAATTAAATTGAAATATTTTAACATCGGTTATAATAAAAACCGATGTGATAAAAATATTTAACATCGGTTTTTATAAAAACCGATGTGAAAAAGTGAAACCAAAAAAAAAAAAATTTATCAGACATAAGATTAGACATCGATTTTAGTATAACCGATGTGGAATAGTGAAAACATCAATTGTAGACATCGGTTTTATGATAACCGATGTGAAAAAGGGAAACAAAAACAAACATTTTTTAATCAGTCATAAGATTACACATCGGTTTTATTATAACCGATGTGGAAGATTGAACAAAAAAATTGAACTTTTTTAAGCAGCAACATTTTTAACATCGGTTTTTGTTGTTAACCGATGTGGAAAAGCAATATAACACATCGGTTTTGGATATAACCGATGTGTATTTTCATTTTGTTTTCATTTATTCATCCCTCCAATTCCTCTCTTGCACGCTACCACTAAATGTCTGAAAGCCAATATTTTCTCTATTGCATGCGCGCTCCGTAACCCTCACACCCTCACACCTCCATTCTTGCTCGCTCGGCCGCGTCCTCCGCTGTCACCTCAGCCTCGAAGCCCCTCCGCTTGCTCCACCGCTTCGTGTCGTGACCCTGTAGCCTTCGCTTGCTCCACCGCTTCCTGTAGCCTCGAAGCCCACTGTCCGACGCTTGCTCCGCCATTTGCTATGCTTGCTCCGCCGGTTAGTCATCTCAGGTAATGCACCTCTTATACCATGTTTCTAAGGAATCCGAGCATTGGGAAAGTACAATGGAAGCTTCTTCAACCCATTTCATTTTTTTGACTAAATTTTCTCATTTCAGGGTTGTGCGAAGGGCATGATGTGGTATTGGTTAGTGGTCACATTTGTGGTTCAAGCTTTCCCTTCAGCTGTTACCTATCTTGCCCTCATTCCTTGCAAGGTACAATATTTACTTTGAACCTTAACTTTGGTCGGTAATAATGGTTTTTCCATTTTTTGGTTTTGGATCAAAGTAAATAAATTGGAAGTTGTTGATTTTTTGTTGATTGGGATTGAAGAATCATGAATGCCGAGTTATTTTTTTTATCCAACGCTATGTGGGATTTGTTGTAAGTTTGGTGTGTGCTTAAAAATGTGTTCAAAACTACAGTGATGAGTTTTCTTCATGTTATGTAAAGCTTTTTCATGAATAGTTTTGCCCTCTTTTGAGGGTGTGGTAATTATTACCTATTGCTTTGCGGTTTTTGATTATCAGGGGTGTTATTAGTCTCTTTGTTTGAATCTGACTTTGATTTGAGTCTAACTGGTGGTTGAATTTTCGATGTTCAAATTATGGAACTCTTTACTTATCCTACAACTCTTCAAGAATGACTATTAATTGTCAATGCCTTTAGACAATTATTTTGTTATTATTTTCAGTTTGTGACTTAAAAAAGCTGTTGGTATATTAACTATTGCTTATTTTGATTTTTGTTTGCTTTGATTTAGGGATTGGAGTGTTTTATTAATTTTCTTAATGTTAATTAATTAGTAAAGCCTTAGTTTCCCGTTTGAGATGCAATACTAATGAGCACACGTGTACGTGCTTAAGGTACCACTCATTGTCTTGGATCTTGAATTGTCCAAAGTTGGACAGTTTGGGAAAAAACTTTTTCTTCATTCAGTTAAAATAGTTAATCATTGATTCTCATGTTATAAACATGATGAAAGTTTCGATTAATACATTTCCTTTCGTTCTTCGGGTGCATACTTTATCGTGGTGGATGTCATCGTGTTCAAGTCGTGTACGTCGGAGACCGAAGGGAAATGCTGCCGAAATTTCGTCGAGTAAGAGCATGAGAGTTAAGACTAACTATTAACTGAATGTTGAAAAAGTTTCTTCTCGAATGGGATAGGGCCATACACTGTCATAAGAAGTAGTTGATGAAGATCTTGGACTAAGTACGAAGTTATTGGTTTTAGTCATGGATCGCGGTTGGATGAATGCTAGATGAACAAGTGATGAGTATGAGAATGGAGTGGAAGATTTTCTACAATTTACAAAAACAAATGCTCCTGATAGTGGTAACGGAAGGTTTTATTGTCCTTGTGTTAACTGTTTGAATGAGAGACGACTAGAAGCTGAGGAGATACGGGAGCATCTTATTTGTGAGGGGATTTGCAAGAGTTATACAATATGGATACGTCATGGTGAATCGTTAGACAGGTCGAGGGTGTCGTATAGAGAGGAAGTTGATGACGTGGATATGGACGATGGACTAGAGGACATGACTCATGATGTTGGGCAAGAGTCTTTTTGGCGAGCACATGTGTATGATACTTTGTGCAGTGATACGGAAGTGACTTTGTATCCGGGGTGCACTAATTTCACACGGTTGTCAGCGGTGTTAAGATTGTTCAATGTGAAGGCGAGAAATGGGTGGAGCGATAAAAGCTTTACCGAATTGCTTGAGTTGTTGAAAGACATGCTTCCATAAGGTAACACATTACCGTATCGAAACTATGAGGCGAAGAAGATATTGTGTCCGATGGGTATGGAGTATAAGAAAATACACGCTTGCCCCAATGATTACATAATGTATAGGAAAGAGTTTGAAGAGATGTACGAGTGCCCTAGGTTTGGGGTATCACGCTACAAAGTGAAGGATGGTGATTCTAGTTGTGATGCGGTCACCAAGGGTCCTTCTACGAAGGTGTTATGGTATCTTCCAGTAATTCCGCGGTTCAAGCGTTGTTTGCTAATGAAAAGGATGCAAAGAATATTAGATGGCATGCAGATGAGAGGAAATGTGATGGACAGCTTCGTCATCCGGCTGATTCTTTGCAATGGAAGAGAATTGATAGTTTGTTTCCGGAGTTTGGTAATGAGCCCAGAAACCTCAGGCTTGGACTTGCTACCGATGGAATGAATCCATATGGAAACTTAAGTAGTATCCATAGTTCATGGCTTGTTCTCCTGGTAATTTACAACCTGTCTCCTTGGTTGTGCATGAAGCGTAAATACATTATGTTAACTATGATGATTTCGGGTCCAAAACAGCCAGGAAATGATATTGATGTTTATCTGAGTCCTTTGATTGAAGACTTGAGAATGTTGTGGGATGAAGGCACTGATGTGATCGACGGGTATTGCCGTGAGACTTTCATATTGCGTGCCATGTTATTTTGCACCATCAATGACTTTCCAGCATACGGGAACCTGTGCGGGTATAGTGTTAAGGGGCATAAAGCATGTCCAATATGTGAAGAAGGCACATTTCACCATCAACTGCAACATGGAAGGAAGACAGTTTACCTTGGGCATCGGAGATTTCTCCAGCGTAATCATCCTTATCGTAGATTGAGGAAAGCTTTGAATGGACTTCCGGAGAATGAAATTGCTCCGGTGGCCTTGACTGGAGACCAAGTTTATGAACGGGTGAAGAACACTAATGTTATCTATGGGAAGACCCAGAAGAAGGCTACTGAGAAGAATATATGGAAGAAGAGGTCGATCTTCTTTGATCTTCCATACTGGTGCAAGCTTGATGTAAGACATTGTATTGATGTGATGCATGTGGAGAAAAATGTATGTGACAGTTTAATCGGAACGCTTCTCAACATTCAAGGTAAGACTAAGGATAGTGTGAATGCTCGTCTGGATCTAGTTACGATGGATATACGAAAGCAGTTAGCTCCACATAAAGTGGGGGATAAGAAGACTTATTTTCCCCCAGCATGTCATACTTTATCAAAAAAAGATAAAAGAAGTTTCTGTGAATGTCTACGTGGAGTCAAAGTGCCACAGGGTTACTCTTCAAATATCAAGAGACTTGTCTCAATGAAAGATCTCAAATTAGTTGGCTTAAAGTCTCATGATTGCCATGTCTTGATGCAACAACTACTACTGGTGGCCATTCGTGACATCTTGCCTAAAAAAGTCAGACATGCCATTACTAGGTTATGCTTATTCTTCAATGCTATATGTAGCAAGTTCATTGACACTAAAAAGTTGGATGACTTGGAAAATGAGGCAACCGTTATCTTGTGCCAATTGGAGATGTATTTTCCACCTTCATTTTTTGACATCATGGTTCATTTGATTGTTCATCTAGTGAGGGAGATTAGATTGTGTGGCCCCATTTATTTAAGGTGGATGTACCCGGTTGAGCGATACATGAAGATCTTGAAAGGATATAAGAAGAATCCACATCGTCCCGAAGCATCTATTGTTGAAAGGTATGTTGCAGAAGAAGCTATTGAGTTTTGTACAGACTACATGTCAGAAGCGGAACCTGTAGGGCTTCCGAAGTCTTGTCATGAAGGAAGATATGATGGTAAAGGTACACGAGGTATCACTGTTAAGAGCATGGATCAGGAGGAAGTGCTTGAAGCACATTTGTATATATTGAATAACACTGATGAGGTTGAACCATACTTATGTGAGCACAAAATCATCATCAATGAAACTTACCCTATAATGAATGAAAAATGGTGTTTGAACAAGCATAATAAGACTTTCTTGAACTGGTTTAAAGAAAAAATTGCAAAGGATGGTACTGCTTCTGATACATTAAAATGGCTAGCACAGGGGCCTAACTTTGATGTCATATGCTGGAGCGGGTACGATATCAATAAGTTTTCCTTCTATACAAAGTCCCAGGATGACAAAAGTACTATGCAAAACAGTGGGGTTATGGTCGTCGCTGAGTCCATGCATTTCTGTAGTTCGAAAGATAAAAACCTTGTTTTGGCATCCGTTTCATACTTTGGAATCATTGAAGAGATCTGGGAGGTTGATTACACGAAGTTTAGAGTGCCTGTTTTTAAATGTCAGTGGGTCGACAGTAACAACGGTGTGCAAACCGATGAGTTAGGATTCAAATTGGTGAACCTTAATAAGGTAGGTACTAAAGAAGAGCCTTTCATCATGGCATCCCAAGGAAAACAAGTGTTTTATATCTGTGATCCTTCTAACAAAAGGTGGTCAGTGGTTCTCCAGGGAAAAAACATGTATAATGGTAATGAGGGAAATCAAGATTCAACTCTTGATATTTCTGATACTCCTTCTTTCTCAACACGGGTGCCTAATTTCAATGAGGAAAATGAAGTGGACGATGTACATGCTACTCGTAATGATCACCAAGAAGGGTTATGGGAGAACTTTACTACTTGACCACAGTGTAAGTTTAGTTTGAGTTATGTTTAAAGTCATATTATATGTTTACGTTGATATTTATAAGTTATGCTTATGTTGAACGATATTTATAAGTTATGTTTGTTCTTAATTTATCCAGACATACTGACAATTTATTTATTTTTTGTCTAAACAGGTATACATGACTGATCCTGAGGATATCCCTTCTTCAAACAGCGGGTCGGAGACCCCGTCTACGGGTAGAAAGGGTAGACGTGCCACACGAATGAGGAATTTGACTGCCAACCGTGGTTCAAATCAAAGGATAAGAATCGACTTTGATGCTAATCTCAATCCTATTGGGCCAATGGCAGAGCAGTTTATCAGTTTTGTGGGGACCCTTGCTCGAAGCAAGCCTAGTATACTTATTGAGCGTTGGAAAGATGTACCGCAGGGCATGAAGGATCAGATATGGGAGAGCATTATGGTATCCATACTTTTACGTCACGTGTTTGTATCTACTTTATTTTAATCTTATTAATATCATACAGTAATTCGTTGATTCTTTTGGTGTTAATGTAGCTCACCTTTGACCTGCCGGATACGACGGATATGAAGAAGCGTTTGATAAAGTATGATAGTGAGCGTTAGAGGGCTTTTAAGGTGGACTTGGACAGATATTATGTATTCAACCAAAGCTGTGAAAAGAACCCACTTGAGGTGTACCCGTTTCTTGACCAGGCGACGTGGGATCGCTTTGTTCAGAGCCGACATGACCACAACTTTCAGGTTAACTTATTTGAGTTGTCTCTAAATTTATGTAATTTCATTAATTTTCTTAATTTACTTATGTAATTTAATTGTCTTCTATTTATAACAGGAGAAGAGGAAAAAGGGACAGGAAAACCAAAGCAAGAATGTCTACCCCCATATACTGTCTTGTGGGGGATATAAAAAACCTGACCTGACAATGGTGGAAGAGGAAAACAAAAGACTTCAGCAAGAAGCATCTGAGGCATATCCTACAGCTGATAATCATCCAGAAGTTGTTGATCCACCTCCTCCCCCATGCCATCGTAGATGGAAGAGGGTCCGACAAAGAAGTACGGGACAATATACATCTGAGGAGGCCCGCCAAGTAGCTGAGAAGATTGTAAGTATAGTTTGAATTGTAATTGTGATTTTAACAATGTTATTGAATTGTAATGTGACCTAATATTTTATATGTTGTAGGATGCCTTGGACGAGCAGGCCACTCAAGGAACCTTTGTTCGTAGAGGACGCGAGGATATCTTAGTTGCTGCCATCGGTAAACCAGACCACCCGGGCCGTGTCATTGGTGTTGGATGGGGCGTTGGCATTCGCCAATACCATGGTTCATCTTCACACCAACGCCATAGGGATGTTGATGCAGATAGAGAACGGCTAAAACGGGAGATTGCAGATGAGCTTAGACAGGAGATGACCCAGCAGTTTTCCCAGAAGCTGGCAATAATGGCTGCTATGTCCCAGCAAAACACAGGTGTCCAACCCTCTGTCCATGTGAGCACTAAGGGCTCATGTGATCCTCCTCATAAGCCTGAAAATGATGATGATGATGATGATGACGACCCTGATAGGTGTGAGCTGTATGTTGATGATCATCATGATCGCCGCTTAGTGGCATTGGGGAGGGAACATAACTTAGGTAATACCATACACCACCGTTTATCACCGGATGATCGGGTGAGGGTCGTGGTTGAGATTATTCGAGATGCTGGTGCTCGAGTCCCTGTGCCCACTGAGGAGGTTCAAACAGTGGGCTAGGCCACTGGTAACTTGATCCCCTGGTCAAGAAGACTAGCCAGGTTTCTTGTTGCATCCGAGGTATTCAATTAGTTGTGTTTTTCTATATTTAAAGTTGCAATTATTTGTTATTGTTTAAAGATAATGTTTTTTTTTAGGATGTTGGAAATGATATTCTGCCTAAAAGGTCGGATCCAGGAAGACCAGAGAAGTCTGCTCCTCCCAAGGTATTCATTTGACCATTCAATTAATTACGAATGAAATAACTTAACTGTGATTACTAATGTATATCTTTGTTGTTTAGGGGGTTGACAAAGGGGATCCTGGTGGTGTTTTTACACGTCTGGCTATACGGGTTGTGAACATGGAGGCTGACGCAGCTTTGGTAAGGTTGGAACATGATGCCAGGCCAGGTGACAATCTGTATATCCCAAAGAAAGAGCTTATGGAGATGGTGCTCGATCATGAAATGGCTAGTGCTGCACACATCTCGTTATGGTGCACGTAAGTACATTTTATTTGTAAGTTAAGTAATTAAATTTTAAATACTATGATAACTAATGTGTTTTATCAATATATTAGGTATCTGCATCGCATGTTAGTTGATCAGGGCAACCTCACCCTTTATGGGTTCATTGACCCCATGCTCATTCAGGGTGATGTTCTCCTAACATCAGAAGACCCGATCGCCACCATACGTGATATACTTGCCCGAGATGATCATCAGTTCTACCTTGCGCCTTATCTCAATAAGTAAGTACCAGTTATTTAATTATAACGTACTATATATGACTTAGTTACTAATTGTTCAGCAAATGCAGTAAACATTGGCAATTGTTGATCTTGTGCCCTCGGTTGAATCTCGTGGTCTTCTTCTGCTCGATGGGAAATAAGCCGGCGAATCAATTGAAGATCATCATGGAAACATAAGCATTAAAATAATTTATAATCAATAATGAAGTTGTTTTAATCATCTGCAATCTATAAGATATACTTTAATTAATGTTTATTTTCTTATGATAGTTCTATTGATGCAATCCACATGCTGCATGGTGAAAGGCGTCGGGCTATTAGATGGATTATCCCTAACGTAAGATATTTATTACAAATGCTTCAAGCGCAGTGGGTATAATTATTGATTTCTATTTAGTTCATTATATTCTAATTGGGTTTCATTTGTACGTAGTCCCATAGACAACGTGGATCATGGGAATGTGGATATTATGTGATGAAGTGGATGGTCGAAATTATCTCCTCCGGTATCACTGAAAGATGGCAGGAGGTAAATGCTAATTGGTAACACAATTAGTTCTAATAGTTATAGACTCATTATATGTTTTATTTTAGTTTATTACGTAAAAGATATAATTTTATGTCCAATTAAACTTGCAGATATTCAACAATCCGACTCCACTCTCTGATGCCGACATCAATAACATAAGGATGCATTGGGCAACTTTCTTTCTCGAGTACCAATTACCATAGTTTGTATGTAGTTAGTTTATAATAAACGCATCTTGTACTAGCTATAGTGTACTTTTACTGATATATGTTTTGACATGAAATCTATAATATATCATATGTAGTCTTTTGCACTACAAGAAAGTCACGATTTAGCGTTGAACTATTAGCGTAGGCCACGACTCCGACGCTATAGCATCGGCCAAGCTGACGCAAAATGGACGCAATACTGTTACCCGTTTTTTTTTTTACTTTGGATTCAATTTTGCGTGGGCCAAGCCGACGCTATTTTAAGACATTTTGCGTCGGTTTTGGCCGACACTACATTGATCAGTGTATTAGCGTCGGACCTGTCGACGCTATAGTGGGCTGGAGCAAATATTTTCCCTCTTTTGTATCATTCTTCTACACTGTTCCTTACCGCGCACTGATCGAGAGCTCGAAGACTTCGCGGGATCGGACAAACTTGCGCAGCCGTCGCCACCGCTGCAGCACCATCGGTCCTCGGTCTCCTTCGCCGCAGCCGGTATGTTTCTTTATCACTATCTTTCCTTCTCCATCTCAATGGACCATGTTCCTTCTCCATTTCTCATTCTCTCCTCCTTCACTCTCACTGCCTCGCCGCCGGTGGCCGTCTCACTTGGCGTCGTTCAGAACTTCGCCTCCTTCACCGCACTACTCTGCCTCTAATCCTTCAGAGTTCAGTCTCGCTCTGACGCTCTCACTTCTCCACTCCGCCGTTCTTTCACAGTCGCCGACCAGCAACTCCACGAAACTCAGATCCGTTTTGCCCATGTTCCGATTCGCCGCCCAGTTCCGATTTGCAACTCTGTTTTGCGATTTGCTTGTCTCTTGCACATTTCTGAAGTTTTGGACCCTTTTGATCGACATCCTTGTAGGCTGGAGCTTCTGCTTTGTAACATACCCTCTTCGTCAATGGCACCTCCCAACAGTACTTTGGCGGTTTCAGGGCTTATGATGCTCTTGTTTTCCACTCTAAATTAGCTAAACAAGCTTATGTTTTCACTAAAGTTTTGATCTGCATTTTATTTACCTAGTTATGTTTATGTGGGTTTTTACTCTGAATTCTGCATATTTTAATCTGGTTTCTCTGAGATGCATGAGATGATATTGGTGAATGTGAGAGATTAGAACAGAACCCTTTATCTTGCTGGAGATTGCACAATTATATGAATTTTTTCAATTAAATTGATTTTATCTTTAGTCACCCATCATGTGTTTGCTAAATTGTTTGAACCATAGATGAGAATGGGGTATTATGTTAAATTGATCAGAATGGTGTTAGCTGGTCAGAGTGGGGTAATGTTTTGGAGGTAATTAAAAGTGTTGTTCTTCACTAAAAATCTAAGCATAAAACCAGCTTCTTTCTTTATATATGGCTCAACTGGTAGATTTATTTTGGAAGGATCAGGTTGGTTTGGCCAAATTTTTTATCTTTATTTGTCTCCTTTTCTTTTCTTTTCTTTTCCTTTTCACTTTTCACTTGTGTTTTTTAAGCATTGCTTGCTTTACAAACAAATCTAGTGCAGGCTGCAGCAGAAGTATATGTAAGTCGTGGCATCCTGTCTATCACTCTATCTCTTCCAACCCTATTTTCACCAATTTGTGCTGAACCTCCTCATCAATATCATTTAGTAATTTGCTAACTGGGGGTCCTTGCTTAGGAGAATTGTGTAACATGGAAAATAAGAGCTCGCTGCTGCCTTCTAGACTTGCTTTGAGATCACCAACTAAATTCTTTCAAGGTTGTCAGTCTTGACTCTCGGCAGCCCCTAACTATGTTGAGTTTGTTGCAGCATCTAATCTTTAGTTGCCTAAGTGCAGGCATTGGTCCTACTGCCACAAACCATTTGTCCAAATTCTCCAGCTTCCATAACTTCAACTCATAAAGAGAAGGAACCCATCTCTAAAACATCTCAAATGTTTCCCATGATAAGATTGACCATATAGGAACTTTAAGACATTGGCCATAGAGCTTCTGGTTTCTATAACTAGCCTCCAAAAAGTAGGCTTTTCCACTTTTGGTCTTCGGACTCAAAAGATTTGAAGGCTTCTAAGGAGCTCCCTCACATTCCCTTCATTAGTATTATGTTTTTCTAGGAGATTTGAGGTCATTCACTATAATAGTCAACCAATTAATCATTCTCTTATTGTCTCATGCTCCAACATTCTCAATAGTTCATACTTGTGAGTGAGTGAGTGATGTATCATCTAAAGACCTTGTAGTAAGAAAATTTGGTAGCTAATGAATTGGACTCAGTTTCACATGTTTGTAACAACCTTTCATTGGAATTCTTAAATATTTATGTTTGTGGATTTGGGTTGGACCTGGGCTCTAAATCTCAATCCATTTGAAATGACGATTAGCAGTTTAAACTTCTCAATTGCTACATTTTTTCAGTTTCATTTTTTATACACTAACACCCAGAATGCATTATTGGATAGGAAACATGAATAAGGATGTAGTTGGATTTATATTGTGGCTCTCTCTTCACTACTCATTCTC
This sequence comes from Sophora flavescens, assembly GCA_030762895.1. NCBI lineage: Eukaryota > Viridiplantae > Streptophyta > Magnoliopsida > Fabales > Fabaceae > Sophora > Sophora flavescens. The sequence goes on along the minus strand of CM061063.1, from coordinate 27,291,585 downwards.
ATAGTTATTGTGTATTGATGGTTGGGTACAAGTACATCTTTACTGCAATGCAATCTTTGTGAAGTTAAAAAAATGCAATCCATGTTTAATGGATCACTAACTTGGAGCTGAAAAAGAATGACTGTCACATGCTGTTGTTTCTTTATATGCGTGTAAATAAACCATTTTATGAGGAAGTTTTGCACATCAACCAGCTTTGTGTAGAGGAAACTGTTGACCCCATTTTGCTTTCTTCTGTTTGTGAATCCAATCTATCATATTTGTTTGGTTTTGGTACTCACTACTCACTTTACTCTGCTCTTTATTTCTAGCTAGTGGATTTCCATTAACCTGTTGCTTACCGAAGAATACAAGCAAAGATCAAACCTGTTACTCCTTTAGATCCCACGAAATCCTGCTCTTGAAGGTCAGTGTTTTATTTGTTTCTAACTGGAACTTGATGTTTCCCTATGATGATTTTCTTTTACCATGCCATATAGTTTTGATTGGTTTTGTGAAACAGTTGCTAATTGCTATTGCATATCCCTTTCCCTAAATTAATCCATTATCATGCATCTGTATAGCATTTGACACACTTCTTACCTTACTGGTTTGAGGTTAAATTTGATTATCACGTATTTAGATCTTTATTGTGTATCTAAATACTAAAGATAATTGTATGTTTACCACGTAGAAAATGGATCGTAGTTGGATGTATGATAGGGTCAATCCTGATAGGCGAGGCTTGAAAGATGAGTTTGTTAGTGGAGTTGAGGAGTTTGTCAACCATGCTAAGGAACAACCCTACTTTTTGTCCGAAGGAGGGATCATATGTCCTTGTGCAAAGTGTAAGTGCATGAAGCTATTGGCTGCAAGTGAGGTAAAGGTTCACTTGTACAAGTTCGGGTTTAAGACAAACTATTTGATCAGGACTGAACATGGAGAAGTGGAGCCAGATATGGACCTAGGGGGTCATTCAAACAGTACTTGTCATGTGGATAATGATGATGAATTCATGTCAATGAATCATATGGTGTATGATGCTTTAAGGCCATTTGCCGATGCCTCCCATGTCAATGCTAACATGGGGAACGAGACACTTAATGAAGACGAGATGCCCAATCCCGAAGCTCAACGGTTTTACGATACATTAATCTCTGCAAACCAGCCCATTTGTGAAGGAGCTACCGAATCTAGGTTATCAATATCTGTTAAGCTTTTGGCAGGTAGATCTAACTGGCATGTTCCTTAAAAGGGAATAGATTATTTTGCACAAATGCTTGCCAACGTAGCTAAAGATCTAGGATCAAAACAATGCTTACCCGAGAACCATTACCAAGCAACAAAGTTGGTGTCTAAGTTAGGGTTAAAGGCTGAGAAGATTGATTGTTGTGTAAATGGTTGCATGTTATATTACAAACTGGATAGAAACTTATCTGAGTGCAAATTTTGTCAAGCTGCAAGGTATGTTCCTCCAAGGAAAGGGATGGGAAAACACAAAAATGTTCCGGTGAAGAGAATGTTTTATTTGCCAATCATTCCCAGGTTACAAAGATTGTATGCATCAATAGAATCTGCAACTCGAATGAGGTGGCATCATGAAAATAAGGCGAGTTCGAACGTTCTACGCCATCCGTCCGATGGGAAGGCATGGAAACACTTTGATGATGTTTATCCAGATTTTGCCAGTGAGCCAAGAAATGTAAGATTGGGCCTATGTGCTGATGGGTTTACACCTTACATCCAAGCGTCGACTTCTCCATACTCATGTTGGCCGGTCATAGTTACGCCTTACAATCTTCCCCCGGAAATGTGCATGACCAAACCATACATGTTCTTGACTTGTCTCATTCCTGGACCATCTAACCCAAAATCAAAGATAGATGTTTACTTGCAGCCCTTGATTGATGATTTGCAACAGTTGTGGAGATTTGGTGTTTTGACTTACGATATCTCGATGAAACAAAACTTTCTCATGAGAGCATGCTTAATGTGGACAATTAATGATTTTCCAGCCTATGGCATGTTATCTGGATGGGGTACACAATGTAAATTGGCATGTCCTTATTGTATGGAAGACACAAAAGCTTTCACCTTGAAATATGGTGGAAAAAATTCTTGGTTCGATTGTCATCGTCGATTCCTGCCAGAAAATCATTCTTTCAGAAGAAGTAAAAGGGGTTTTACAAGAAACAAGGATGAGAAAGATGGCCCACCTTACATGTTAACAGGGCAACAAATCTGGGAATTAGTTCGTGATTTCCCAAAAGTGACAGAGGTTGGTTGGGGCAGATTGCAAGGGTATGGCGGGTATCCTAATTGGACCAAACAAAGTATATTTTGGGATCTTCCATACTGGAAGGACAACTTGTTAAGGCACAATCTTGATATGATGCACATAGAGAAGAATTTCTTTGATAATGTGCTAAACATTGTCATGAATGTCAAAGGTAAAACAAAGGACAATGAAAAGGCGAGAATGGATATATCTGTGTTCTGTGCACGCAGGGACTTGGAGATGCAACCCTTACCTAATGGAAAGATGGGAAAGCCAAAGGCAAGCTACACTTTGTCACCAGAAGATGCAAAGTTAGTGTGTAAATGGATTAGCGAACTGAAAATGCCAGATGGCTACGCTTCAAACCTTGCTAGGTGTGCCGATGTCTCCAAGGGTAAGATGCATGGGATGAAAAGCCATGATTGTCATATATTCATGGAGTGCTTACTCCCAATTGCCTTTCGTTCGTTGCCAGAATGTGTATGGAAATCACTAACTGAATTAAGTCGATTCTTCAAAGATCTATGTTGTAATACATTGAGGATGGACGACTTGGTTAGATTGGAGCAAAATATTCCCATCATCATATGCAAGTTGGAAAGGATTTTTCCACCGGGATTTTTTGATTCAATGGAGCATCTTCCAATTCACCTACCCAATGAAGCAATCCTTGGTGGTCCGGTTCAATATCGGTGGATGTATCCATTTGAAAGGTAATTAAATTAATTTTTTAAGTATTTACATCTTGATTTCTTTCGAATTCAAAGATGTATGGTCATTTTACATGTAGATTCATGGGCGACGCAAAGCGGGCGGTGAAAAATAAGGCTAGAGTGGAAGGTTCCATATGTGCTTTCTACTTACAACGTGAGACAACCTATTTCTGCTCTCACTATTTCAAGACCTTTAGCTTGTTGCCTACCACAAGTTTTAGGAACGATCCTCGATCGGGACATGAAGGCGTCCACCCAACGCTATCACTCTTAAACAAATCTGGTCGTCCTAGCGGGAAGTGTCAAACCCATTGGCTTACAGATGATGAATGGAAATCTGATCATGTGCATGTGCTGATCAATTGCCATGAGGTTAAATCATATCTTGAGTAAGTAAAATTTGTATCCCTTCAAGTGTGTGCTTGACGCATTGAGTATTGTAGAGTTACTTATCAAAATTGTGCTTGATGTCAGTGCATTCTTGCAAAATCACTCCATCAATGATCAAGATGCTTCTGGTCGTATACATGCAGAATTTCCCACGTGGTTGAAGGAATATGTAAGTGTAATGTACAGAAATGATGAAATTATTAGCAATCACACCCTCTAAGCATATGTGTCTCTTCTATGTAGGTTTATGATGAGAGGAATAGGGTGATCAACACAAACATAAAGGCATTAGCTTGGGGTCCTATAACAAAAGCAACATCATGGCACATGTACTTTGTAAATGGGTACAGGTTTCACACTAAGGATTGGAGTGATGGTAAAAAAACCATAAATTGTGGGGTGCATGTAAAAGGTGTTATCAAGGAGGAGAAGATGATTTTTATGGCATTATCCAACGTATCTTTGAATTGGAATATCATGGTTTGAGTAATAAGATTGCTATATTTTACTGTGGAATGGTTTGATCCAACAAGGAATAGAGGCACAAGGGTCCATCCACATTATAATATTGTCGATATTAAGATGAATAGACGGTATGGTCGATATGATCCGTTCATTCTTGCAGAAAAAGCAAGACAAGTATATTATGTCCCTTATCCAAAAACGTGTAAAGACCTACGTGGTTGGTCTGCGGTAATCACCACAAAACCAAGGGGTCATGTGGAAGTCGAGGACATAGAGGATGAAGAGCCTTATCAGGCTGATGAGATGTCACCCGTTGTACCAATTACAGAAGTTGAACCATTACAAGGCTTACTTGATGAAACCATAAATGGGTTCGAACAAATAGTTGACCGTAATAACGATTCAATGGATCACGATGGTCAATCAGAAGATGAAGGTGTTTCGATAGAATGTAGTGATAAAGATGAGGAGAAGGGGGAGGACGAGGATGAGGATGAAGACGATTATGAGGATAGTGACGAGGATTAGATTAGATTATATGTTAAGATTATGCATTGTACTATTTTAATATGTATTCTAATGTGTCTTAACATGCACAAGTCAACTTTACATATATGTTTAGAATATGTATCTAACTATTTTAATGTGTATCTTATTATTTACAAGTTCAACTTTATATGCATGATTAGATCATATGTATATCTATATGTTATATTTTGCACTACAGTAGATGTCAGGACGAGGTCGAGGGAAGATGCCTACCAATAGAGGTCGAGGGAGGCTTCTACGACCTGGCGATCTTGCTACAGAGACACACCGTAAAATCCGTCAGAGACAGACTACAGAACCACCTGTTGAGCCTATAGCACCGCCGGTCCTTCCTTCCCAGCCGGTCGTCACACCACCACCTTCCGATCCTACCCCAGACGTAGTCACTATGATCCCTACTCCGGGATACATGCCCCCTAGGCAATTTGAGTGTGGTTCATCTTCATACCGCATGCCACAGGAGCCTGTGTTGCAGCAGCCTCCCCACGAGGAGGTAAACTAACATGAGGAGGTGCAGGAGGGGGATGAGGAGCATGAGGAGCAGGAAAGGGGGGAGGAGGAAGAGGAGGAAGAGGAGGGGCATGACGAGCACGCCCCTCGTCAGCGTCGACCGAGGCAGTACCAGAAGGATGCTGACGGGAAGATCATTATATGTCCTATTGGGAAAGGGTAAGTTGGAACTTTCTTTGTTTCTTTATATATTTATTAAGCACTTGGTTTTATATATGCATTTGATTTGACATTTGACATTGAGTTTGGATTTTTGGTAGGTGGACTCCAGCGAGGTTGCTTCTGATGCGATTAAGTTTGCCATCACCTCACAATTTCGGGTGTTCACCATTCTTTGGATCGTGACCCCTGATGAAGTGAGGGACTTTTGGTGGGCCATATTTAGGGTAAGTTCTATATTGCTTTTTATTATTAGTCAATGTAAGGGAGTATTTTAGTAGATTGCTTTTCATTCAAGTTGTTTATCTTTAAGCCTACGTTTGTTTAATTAACACAAGTTCACAGTTTTATTCAAGTTAACACATGTGAAGAGCTTATATATATACTTATTTATCTGATTAACTATTTTGATTAATTCTTCTTGCAGGATAGAGTTTCTTGGGATCCTCGTCATTACGACACCATCTTTAAGGTCTTTCAGCAAAAATGTGCAAAGCGTCTTTCTGACATCCTCGACAAGAAGAGGAAGAAGGGGACGCAACCTAAATGGATGGGGGACGAGGCATGGATTGGTCTTCTTGAATATTGGCAAAGTGATGCCTTCCTAAAGATATCAACACAAAATAAGACCAATCGGGCTTGAAAAAGGGTGGTGCGATTCACACGACAGTCGCAGATCTCACCTTGAGGTGGCACTAGACATGGTATGTATTTACTTAATATTCATCGTTTAGTCCATTATCATATACTGATTTTCTTTGTAAATGAACATGTGTTGGCTTTTTGGGTAGGTCCAAACAAGTCAGGGGCCTGTGGATCCTGCTGAGTTTTTTAGAGCCACCCACCAGAAGAGTTCTGGCGAATGGGTTGATAGCCGCTCAAAAAGAACATATGTAAGTTGGTCTTATACATCATTTTTATATAACTTTGTTATCAATGTATGTACCTTAATAAGATTTGTTTGTGTTCTTTACTAGGAAGAGTATCGCGAGCGTTTGATTCAGATACAGACACAAGTTAATGACGCCTCCACAGATGGGATGCAGGAAGTGGATGGGGCGAGGAAGCTTCAATTGTGGTAGGATGTTGTTGGGGGTAGGACCCGGGGACGATGTTACGGAACTGCAGACATGTCTTTAAACGTCCGTCGTGGTATGTCTTCATTAACTCAGGAGTCTCATGTGTCTTCTAGCCATGGTAATGGGTTTGAGACTGAGGAGGTCGTTGCACTTCGTGAGGAGGCTACCAGAGCTAGGGAGGAGGCAGCCAAAGCTAGGGAGGAGGCTGCATTAGCTAGGGAACAGATTGTCAATTTGGAGGCCCAGTTTCACGCTATGATGGAGCGAATGGCACCTTTAGAGCGTAATAGTAGTCGGGGTCGTCCGCATCCTGATTATGATGACGATCTTGACGACCATTCGTTAGATTAGGCATCATGTCATGGTCCCTCGCAGATGTTGATTTCCTTTACTTTAGACATTTCGCATTTACTTTTCAAGTACTTTGAAGTTTGTGTTCATTTACTTTGTTATGTACTGTGTGGATTATCATGGGCAGTTTTGGTTCATCAACAATTATACAAGCTGTTCTTGAGACAGAAGTATTATAATGGTTTGAGTTGTAAGTGGAGAAAGATTTGGTTCTATTATGTTTTTTATTTTGTTGGGTGATATTTCAAGTTTTATGCTTTATTTGACTCTGTTAGACTTGTTAAAAGGTTGGAGTACCGCAAGTGCTAAAGCAGGGCTATTATTGTTTATTAAGGATATCGGTGCTAAAGCAGGGCTACTATTGTTTATTAAGGATATTTTTTATTTTATATTTCCAGGTTTGTAATAATATATCTACTTAATAAAAAAAAAATTTAAAAAAAAACATTATTTGTGTAGGCTTGGCCGACGCTAAAGCCTACGCTATAACAAAGTAAATTAGTGAAGGCTGGGCCGACGCTAACTTTAGCGAAGGCCAAGCCGACGCTAAAATGATCTGAAATAGCGTGGGCTTAGGCCGACGCTAATTTTAGTGAAGGCCAGGGCCGACGCTAAATTGCTCTAACAAAGCGTCGCCTAAAGCCGACGCTAAGTTTAGCGTCGGTCATTCCCTATTGTCTTTGCTGCCACTTAGCGTCGGCTTTTAGCGGACGCTAATTTTAGCGTCGGCCATCATTTGTGAGGCTAAACGTTGCGTCGAGGCTTTTAGCGTCGACCATGACACCGACGTAAAACCGACGCTAAAGTGGCTGTTAGCGTCGGCTTTTGCCTTGTAGCGTGGGCTTTTGACCTACGCTAAAAGCTGATTTTCTTGTAGTGTTGGTTTCTAATTATCTTTGTTGTCTGAATGTAATTGAATATATTTATTGTTTGTAATCTTTTAATTTAGTGTGTTTTGGTTGTACAAAAGTGATTGTGTTGAGAATATTTAGATTCTGTATTGATCTGTGGATTACTGAATTACTGAAATAGGGGAAAGGACTGTCGCTACTGTAAAGGGGTGTTTATTTTTTTTAAAAAAAAATCTTTCACATCGGTTTCTGAAATAACCGATGTGATAACCCAACATTTCACATCAGTTTCTTAAAAAACTGATGTGGTAATCCCACTTTACACATCGGTTATTTTTAAAATCGATGTGAATAGTTGGGTTATCACATCGGTTTTTAAAATAAACGATGTGGAAAGTGGGGTTACCACATCAGTTTTTTAAAAAACAGATGTGAAAAGTGCTGAACAAGAATTATTGTCTTGCTGAAATAGAATTTTTGACATCGGTTTTAAAACCGATGTGAAAAGTGGTAGTAAACCACATCGGCCGTTTCAACATCAGTTTGAAAACCGATGTGAAAAGCCAAAAAAATCGATGTGAAATCCCTCTTCTGCACTAGTGAATAACTTTCCCGAGAAATCCAAACAGGGTTTCTTTATTTTCCTGTTCTTTTACATTTTATCCACCTTTTCCATCTCTCTGTGATTTCCCATCCATCGACTCGTTTTCTTTTACTGCAGTTTTGTTACTATTCTTATTTTTGTTCTTCAAAGAACCAGCCAAATATATCAAGCAATGGAGAGGCATGAAACCAAAGACAGGGGCACCATATTCCTGTGATATTGGCTATGAACGATTTCTTGGCCCTGAGGTTTTCTTTAATCCTGAGATATATAGCAGCGACAAAGATACTCATCACCGGATTAGGAACGAAGCAGAAGTTGGACCGGTTCTTAAAGAGGCAATTACCAGTGGCCTTGTGAAAAGAGAGGATCCTTTCATTACCACCAAGCTTTTGAATTCTGATCATGAAAGTTTGTTTCTTTTTTTCTCTTCGTTCTTGCCTACAAAGGCTCCCTTCTATTTCGCTCTTTCTTTTACTTGGTTTTGCTTTGACAATTTGGATTTTTTTTCTCCCGCCCGAGTAACCGGCATCGTTGTTTCTTGCTTCTGCCGACAATGGTAGTAAAGCATTTGCCTAAATTTGGCATTGAAATTCATTAGGCCTATCGAGCCCAAGAGTGACTTTTGACTGATGTTAATTCCAGTAAGTCGACTCATTTCATATGAAAATTCTCTTACGCCAATATTACTTCTGGCAAGATTCACGATTTCTTTGGAACGAGTACTATGGAGACACTGGAAGAGGATCGAAGAGGCCCAAAAGAATGTCAAAGACTTCTCAGATTTATGAACTTCGACCGTTACCTATATTAGATTTTTTTCTTAATTAGCCTATGTAATCATGGCTAGTAGCTTTGAAATTTTCATTGATGATTGTCCTTTCCTTTTCACTCATATTGTGTTGTTCATCCCAAGCGAGGGGCTATTAAAGATAGTTAGTGGCTATTAAAGATAGTTAGTTAGTATTTGTTATAAGTTGGTTCTTGGTTAGTTCCTTACCTTCTATATAAGCCACATGATTGGCTCAATGTAATTCAACTTTTCTCATTCAATCAAGTATCAATAATATTCAACTTTTCTCAATTTCTCTCCTCCTTCAATAAATGTCATATTTCCTAATAGTAACATTGGCTGTAAACTTTTTTGGTGTGTACAGCTTGTACTCACTTTCCTATATATATAAATATTTATTTATTAATTCAAAAAAAAAGTGAGTATCAAATTTTTATATTTTTGTGTTGTCCCTTATTTCTTTATTTGTTCTCTGTTCTGTCCAACAATTATTTTAAAACCAAACATACAAGAAGTTTTGTATTGTGTTAGACTTTTTGATCAAAATGGGTTTTTTTTAGAAACTATTTACTAGTTTAGGATTATTCTGAAACTATTTATTAATGGGGGGTCCTTTTGGACACGTGACATATTTTTTTCCTCACTCTGACGGGTCAAAGGCGCCAGTCAGTCAGACTGACGTCTTTTGCGCCTTCCAGGGTCAAAGGCACCAAGCGCCAGTTAGAGTGACGCATACCATTATTAAAATAAAAAAAGACAATTAATAACAATAACAAGAGGCATAAAAAAATAATAGCAATAACAATTTACACCAATAAATATTCATAAATTATTACAGTAGTAAAAAAAAATTTACCTTGTAAGAATTAAAAGAAAGTTACCTGCAATTTTTAAGAAATACTGCTACAATTTTAAATAGATATTTTATCATTAATGTTATCGTTACTCCCTATACTTATAGTATAATTTTTTATGTAGCAGTGTTCCTTTAAAATTGCTGGTAACTTTATTTTAATTCTTACAAGGTAAAATTTTGTTTTACTACTGTAATAATTGACGAATATTTATTGGTGTAAATTGTTATTGCTATTATTTTTTTATGCCTCTTGTGATATTATTTGTCACTTGTTATTAGCAGATTTTTTTTATTGCCTCTTGTTGTTTTAAATAGATACTTTATCATTAATGTCATAGTTACTCCATATACTTATAGTATAATTTTTTTGTGGCAGTGTTCCTTTAAAATTGTTGGTAACTTTATTTTAATTCTTACAAGGTAAATTTTTTTTTTTACTTCTGTAATAATTGATGAATATTTATTGGTGTAAATTGTTATTGCTATTATTTTTTTATGCCTCTTGTGATATTATTTGCTACTTGTTATTAAGGGATTTTTTTATTGTCTCTTGTTGTTTTAAATAGATACTTTATCATTAATGTCATAGTTACTCCATATACTTATAGTATAATTTTTTTTGTAGCAGTGTACCTTTTAAATTGCAGGTAACTTTTTTTAATTCTTACAAGATAAATTTTTTTACTACTGTAATAATTGATAAATATTTATTGATGTAAATTGTTATTGCTATTATTTTTTTATGTCTCTTGTGATATTATTTGCTACTTGTTATTAGGGGATTTTTTTATTGTCTCCTGCTGTGTTAAATAGATATTTTATCATTAATGTCATAATTACTCCCTATACTTATAGTATAATTTTTTTGTAGCAGTATTCCTTTAAAATTGCTGGTAACTCTATTTTAATTCTTACAAGGTAAAATTTTGTTTTACTACTATAATAATTGATAAATATTTACTTGTGTAAATTGTTATTGCTATTATTTTTTTCTGCATCTTGTTATTGCTATTAATTGTCTTTTTTTTATAATAATGGTAGGTGCCAGTCTGACTGATGTCTTTGAAGGCGTCAATCAGACTGGCACCTTTGACCCGTCAGGGTGGAAAAAACAAATGCCACGTGTCCAAAAGGACCCCCATTGATAAATAGTTTCATAATAACCCTAAACTGGTAAATAGTTTCTAAAAGGAATCCATTTTGATCAAAAAGTCATTGTGTTGTCTTTTGTTTCATAACGAATCCAACGAACTTAATATATTTAAAACATGTTACATTGTGATATTTTTGTATTTTACTATGGCTTTGATTGGAAAAAATAGCTTATAAGCTAGCTTATGGTTGGTAAGTTCGCTTATACTCCATCCGAACTCAATTATAAGCAAAAATAATCAATTTCACACGTATTAAGGAAGTTAGTTACTTTAGTTTAATTATCTTGATTTATGTATAAAAAAATGAGTTATAATTACTAAACTATCATTTAATTGTCTCGGGAATGTGCAATGCTCTTAGAAAAGTAAGGGGAGAATTGGTTTGATTGATTATTATTTTTTTTGTAATACTTACATTAAATAGAGTTGACTTGGTTGGATTTTTATTATATTTGAGTCCAAAAAATATAGATAATTTTTTGCTTATACTCCCTTCGGTTCACAATATAAGAAACAAAACCCTAAAATACACAGACCAATGAAATGTATTGGAAATAGTTAATTGTAATTAATATTCATATAAATTTCAAAAAACACCCCTTCTAATTTAGTTAACATTCTGATTACCTATAATTAAAGACAGTAATTAATAAGGGTAATATTGAAAATTAGCATTTAATATGTGTGAAAATTGATGCATGTTTCTTATATTTTGGACTAAAAAAAGGACTCATTTATTTCTTATATTGTGAACCAGATGGAGTAATTGAGTCCGGGTGGAGTAGCTGACAAACTAAATTTTAGCTGAAAGCTTATACCTTATAGTTGAAGATCTACCTAATTGAATTTGAGGCGTTTGGTAAAAATAGCAGTTGAACTAACTAATAAATGTAATATGATATTAAAGGACATATTTATGAGAGGTATTGTAAAGTGGAATTTCATTAATTAACAAGGGTAAAATTAAGAGAAAAGTTAATAAGTTATAAAAGTCATAAGTTAAATAAATAGCTCATGAAAAAATATAAACTAACAAAATAATTAAGTTTGTTTATCAATCACTTCTTTATTATGTTTGGGGACCAAAGTAAAACCTAATAAAATCTCGGTAATAAAATTTTGTGATTTCTCCATTTCTTGGGGGGGGGTTGAGAGGGAGGGTAATCTGTTTTCAAATAATCGATTATAATCAGAATCTGTTTTTGTTTGTGTATGTTTGCTGAAAAGCGATTTTAAGATAATCAATTTCGTTTGGGTGGTGTAAAAATAATCACTTTTATATAGTAAATTACAAAAAAATGTATAAAGATAATTGTTTTTATTTTAACATTAGATTTTTTTAATATCTTGTCATCAAAAATAATTATATTTATAAAAAAATGAATAAAAAGAAGTTGTGCAATTTTCACCAAAATCCAAAAAATTCACCCGAAGCTAGATGACCAGATTTTATGAGAAACATTCACCAAATATTAACAAATAGCAAATAGTTACCAAAAAAAAAAAAAAGAAGCAAATATCTTGATCAAAAAAATTTACGTTGCTTGATCAAAAATATGAACAAATAGTGTCAACTACCAGGAGGTCCCTATATGCGTCAACTAGCGTCAACAACTAGCGTCAACTAGCAGAAGGTCCACGTTCGGTGGAAGTTATTACGGGAAATTGTTGAATAAGCTTTAACAATTTAATCAAAACAGCTGAAAATCTTACCAAACAACTTTTTTAACATTTCAGTTTTTTTTTCAAACATATTGTTTATATCATAAAACAGCTTAATGAGTGTAAAACGGTTGAAATATCGTAAAAAAAAGTTGTCTCAAACATGTTCTTAGTCCCGAGTAAAGTATTCTAAAAAAACTTTTTTTTCTAAACAAATTTCTAAGACAGCCCATGGAAAAAAAAATCCCAAACTGTTAAAAAAACAAAAGAAGAAAAAAGCGTCGGTAAGTTTTTATGTAAATGTTTAATTTTTTTATAAACGACCTCAAATTGCTCATCTATTTAGTTATTTTAATAAGGATTTAATTAATATATTAGTGTAAATATTTTTTACATTATCAATTAATCATAATTTGATATTATAATAAATTTTTTTACTCTTATCATAACCACCTTAAAATTCATTTATATCTTGATTTTTGATTGATTGACGATGTAAAAAACTTTACATTGATAATATATATCAATCAAAATCTTTTTATAAAAGATTAAAGTGGTATTTACTCACAGTGAAAAAAATTTACATTAATATCCAATAACATATAGCACTTAGGGTGAATTTACACTAATAGCGCTTAGAAATCAAACTCTTTTATAAATAGTCACTTGGTTATTAGATATTAGGTTAAATTAATACTTTTTATCCCTATAGATGATACTAACATTCAAAATAGTTTTTATATGTAAAAAAATTCAAATAAATTATTATATATACATTTTTTTTCATTTAATCCTCGATGTTTATTGATATTATAATATTGGTATATGATAGGGATTAAATAAAAAAAATGATTGTCACGTATAAGAATCGAATTCAAATTTTTTTGAATTTGAATTCAACACCGAGGTGACAATTTTCAATTAGATATTTATACTTTAACAAATATTATAATACTAAAAAATGACAAAAACTAAATTAAAAATAATTATACTATATAAGAACTAAATTTTTTTATGGGGAAATTCGATAGGATTATTCATCAGGTAAAGTACTTGCTCCGGTATCCATTGCTCCCTTACTTTCTGTACTGGTCGAAGATATAAGGCCGAGGATTGTCAACACGACCGAGCTCACTCTCGTAAGTGGGTCGTGACCTGAACTCCCATAGAGCCAAAGACCTGTTGATACACTTGATACCCGAGGATAACTACTCGGTCCTATTCCACACCAGACCACGAGCGAAGATATCTCGGCCCCGAGCTATCCAGCCGCAACTGACCGGGCCGAATATCTCGCTGGTCCAAATATCTCTCTGTATAACTCGGAGCCTTATCCATATCAATTGTCTAACTGCAAGGACGATCCGATCCTAACAAATAGGATCTCAGTAACCGTCTACTCAAACAGTTGCACTGAAAATATCTATAAATAGGGGTCCAACCCCCTCACTAAGAACTACGTTTGCTTTGATTCCCATTTGGATACGTAGGAGCAGAATTCACATTCTGTCAAGCTAACTCCAAAACAAACCCACTAGACTTTCTTCGGCCGAGTATCTCTCATCTGAGATATTTGGACGGAACATTTGGCGTCGTCTGTGGGGATCGAAGCAAAACTTTCCCATACCACAAACCATGGTGAGAACAAGGAGCGGGAACTGCAGGAGAGAGGAGCCAGAAAATGCTAACAACGGAGATAATGGGGAACGGTCCATAAACTCGGCTATAACGACCGACAACCCCATTATCCAAGAACTCCTCGCACAGATTGCCATGCTGAGAAGGGAGAATGAGGAGATTCGACGGCAGAACAGCCGTCGCGAACAAGGACCGAGCAGAGAAAGGTCCGCCTCTTCTCCTCCTGAGAGAGAGCGTCGGACAGCTGAGAATGAAGGATCCAGAAACACGCGCAGAGAAGGAGGCCCACAACTCCGGGCTTCTCATCATATGGACCGAGCAGACGAGGAGGAATTTCCTAGGCAGTCCCCTGAACTTTCACTTCAGGCAGATAGGCCTAATGAAAGAACCGGCGTGCGGAGGCCGAGACATCCCTTCACAAACGCCATCATGGAGGCTCCCCTACCTGCTAACTACAAACCAATAAGCATTGACAGGTATGATGGCACCTCGGACCCGGAGCGTCACTTAGATGCTTTCACCACTCAGATGTACCTCTTTACTGACGACGATGCTGTCATGTGTAAAGTCTTCCCAACTACTCTGAAAGATGCTGCGTTGAGCTGGTATACCCAGCTACCGCCATCCGATGGACTCCTTTGACACCTTCATGACTAAATTCAATGCTCAGTTTGCTACGAGCCGAGCTCATCAAAAAACCTCGGCTTCGTTGGTAAACTTTAGGCAGGAAAAGAACGAGTCCCTGCGTGATTTCATGGCCAGATTCAGCAAGGAGATGGTCCTCATCCGGAATCTTAGTGCCGATGTTTCACTACACACTATCTTGACCGGGTTACGGCCTGACCCTTTTTCCAGACACTTAGCTCGGAAGCCACCAACCAGTATGGATGAGTTGAGGAGAAAAGCTGCGGGATTCATTAATATGGAGGAGATTGAGGAGTCTAAGAAAAGGGAGAGACCTGATGACGCTGACAGGCGAGAAGGGAGAGAGAAGAGGAGGGCTGGAGGTGATAAGCCGAAATTCAAAGGCCCATCCGAGCATTTGCATAGGGGACCGAAGTATGAGCACTATACTCCCCTCAACGCAAACCGAGCTCGGGTGTTTGAGGAAGCATACAACGCGGAACTTTTGCAGCTCCCCAACCGTGGCCACACGCCCCAGAATGCTGACCGGCAGAAACATTGTCGGTACCATCATAATTACGGGCATACCACCGAGGAGTGCTGGGTCCTGCGAGATAAGATTGAAGAGTTGGTGCAAGCTGGCCATCTCAATAATTTTGTTCGGAGAAACCACAACAATGGTGAGGGGCGTGGCAGAAGTAGAAGGAGAGGAGGTGACCAAAGCCCGAGAAGGGGCGGCGGTCGACAAAATAATGAAAGAACAGAGACCAGAGAGGGCCAGAATGAAAGGCGAGAGGAGGATAATGTGGTCCGAGGTGTGATAAACACTATTTCAGGTGGATTTGCAGGGGGAGGCACAACAAGTTCAGCTCGGAGAAAGCACCTGCGGGCCATTCGGGCTGTCAACTCGGTATCCGGCAAACCCCCGAGGATTTCCCCAACTATTATCTTTTCTGACGAAGACTTCGTGGGGGTGGATCCTAATCAAGATGACCCTATGGTAATCACAGTGCAGTTGGCTAATTTCTCGGTCAAAAGAACTCTTGTCGACCAGGGGAGCTCGGCGGATATCTTATATTATTCAACATTTCAGAAGCTCGGGATCTCAGAGAAATCTATTCAGCCATACGACAGTAAGATCGTCGGCTTTGCAGGGGAACAAGTGGATACACGAGGATACATTGACCTCCTGACTACTTTTGGGGATGGCAAAGCATCCAAGACTATCATGGTCAGGTATGTGTTGGTTAATGCAGTAACATCGTATAATATCCTGATCGGAAGACCATCTTTGAACGAGTTAGGAGCTGTGGTCTCTACTCCCCACCTCACAATGAAAATCCCTTCCAACTCGGGAGACATAGTTGTTGTCCGGGCTGATCAGAAAATGGCCAGACAGTGCTATGCAGATAGTTTGCGAGTAAGCAAACTCAAACCTACACCAGCAGAAACGCTAGACAGGGGAAAGGACAAGTTTGTGAATTCTGTTAACTCTGTTGAACTGGACCCGAGAATGGACATGCAGGAACAACGACCACAACCCATTGAGGAGTTAGAAAAGTTCCAGCTCGGTTCACAGCCCGATCAGTGCACCAACCTCGGCGGTCAACTTGAGCCGAACTTAAAAAAGAAAATAAAAGAAGTGCTTCACAGCAACGCTGACTTATTCGCCTGGACCACGTCAGACATGCCGGGGATTGATCCCGACTTCTTGTGCCACAAACTGGCAATTTGTCCCGAGGCGAAACCAGTAGCCCAAAGGAAAAGGAGACTTGGTGAGGATAGGAGAAAGGTTGTGGAAGAGGAAACAACGAAGTTGGTCAAGGCCAACTTTATTCGAGAAGTGGAATACACTACCTGGCTGGCCAACGTTGTTCTGGTCAAAAAAGCAAATGGCAAGTGGCGCATGTGCACCGATTACACAGATTTGAATAAAGCTTGCCCAAAGGATTCCTATCCTTTGCCGAGTATTGATAGACTGGTGGATGGAGCCTCCGGATACAGAATTTTGAGTTTCTTGGATGCGTACTCGGGGTATAATCAAATCCGAATGTATCCCCCAGATGAGGAGAAAACAGCTTTCATAACTGAAGGCTCGAATTACTGTTACCAGGTAATGCCATTTGGACTGAAAAATACTGGAGCTACATACCAAAGGCTCATGGACAGGGTGTTCGGAAAACAGATCGGAAGGACTATGGAGGTTTTTGTGGATGACATGGTCATAAAATCCGATGACCCCAACAGCCATCCAAAAGATTTGGAGGAAATTTTTCAGCAACTAAGAAAGTATAATATGAGGTTGAATCCGCAGAAGTGTGTTTTCGGTGTCTAGGGTGGGAAATTCCTCGGCTTCATGTTAACACACCGGGGAATCGAGGCCAATCCTGATAAATGCCAGGCTGTGATTGAGATGCGAAGCCCACAAAATATTAAAGAAGTACAAAGACTTGCAGGACGGCTGGCATCATTATCTCGGTTCCTACCCAGATCTGCAGAGAAGGCTCGACCCTTCTTTAGATTACTGAAGAGACCTCAAACATTCACATGGACCGAGGAATGCGAGAGGGCCTTCGTTGATTTCAAGGCCTTTTTGTCTTCACCACCGATATTAACTCGACCCATCTCTGGGAAAAAGTTGTACTTATACCTGTCAGCCACCGAGCATGCCATCAGTGCGGTCATTGTACAGGAAGTGGAGAAAGTTCAAATGCCGGTCTACTTCATTAGCAGGGTTCTTCATGATGCCGAAACCCGGTAACAAGTCATAGAAAAGCTGGTTTTGGCCCTGGTAACTGCAGTTCGGCGGCTGCGTCCGTATTTCCAAAGGTGATTGTTAAAACCGATCACCCGATTAAGCAGATTCTCAAAAAGCTTGAGCTGGCAGGACGTATGATTGCTTGGTCGGTAGAGTTATCCGAGTTCGGCCTGAAATACGAGTTGAGAGGTCCTCTGAAAGCCCAATGTCTCTCCGACTTCGTAGCCGAGCTCAATCCATAGCCGATAACCGAGGATATCTGGTGGAATTTGTATGTGGATGGATCCTCGAATGTCAGGGGCAGTGGAGCTGGGGTGATTCTGGAAGGTCCGGGAGATCTGGTCCTGGAGCAGTCACTAAATTTTGAGTTCAAAACCTCAAACAACCAAGCCGAATATGAAGCCTTGATAGCAGGGTTAATGCTGGCAAAGGAAATGGGGGCAAAGGCTGTTAGATGCCGGAGTGATTCACAGCTAGTCACAGGGCAAATATCTGGAGGGTATCAAACGAAAGAGCCTCAGCTTACCAGGTATTTATGTAAAGTCAATCAATTAATTTCTAGCTTTGGGAAATTCGCTATAGAGCACATTCCCCGAGAAGAAAATACTCGGGCTGATCTACTGTCCAAATTAGCCAGTACAAAAAAGCCGGGTCATCATAGAACAGTTATTCAAGAAACCCTGAATGAACCAAGTATCACGTTTGGAGAGGTGATGGCCAATGAACCGGTTGACCGAGAATGGATGACACCCATATGGGAGTATTTATCCTCAGAAACTCTTCCCCTAGATCAAGATGAGGCCAGGAAGATCAGGCTCAGAGCGAGTCACTTTGCTATCATTTCCGGAGAATTGTATAAACGGGGATTCTCAGTACCTTTGTTAAAATGTCTAACCAAGGCACAGTGAAGGTATGTTATGGAAGAGGTTCACAGAGGAATATGTGGTTTTCACTGCGGAGGCAGATCAATGGCCTCAAAGGTAGTCCGAGCAGGGTACTATTGGCCTACCATCCGAGCAGATTGCATTGAGTGGACGAAGCAATGTGATGAGTGCCAAAGATTTTCCAATGTAAGTCGTACCCCTCCCGAAGGACTTCACACATTAAACTCGCCTTGGCCTTTTGCTATGTGGGGAATGGATATACTGGGGCCATTCCCTGTGGCCAAAGGTCAAGTCAAATTCCTCCTGGTAGCAGTGGACTACTTTACAAAATGGATTGAAGCAGAACCTTTGGCGAAAATTACCGCCGAGAAGGTACAAAAGTTTGTGTGGAAAAGCCTCATCTGTAGGCACGGAATTCCCTTTGCAATCGTCACAGACAACGGAAGACAGTTTATAGATAAGACATTGCAAAAATTCTACGCCAACCTCGGTGTTAAACACCATGTCACGTCGGTTGAACACCCTCAGACCAATGGGCAAGTCGAGGCAGCCAACAAGGTCATTCTCGGAGAATTGAAGAAGAGAGTGGGAAAATCCAAAGGAGCGTGGGCAGAAGAATTGCCCGAGATCCTCCTCTGGGCCTACCACTGCACACCTCAATCCACCACTCAAGAAACACCTTTCAGGCTGACATATGGGACAGACGCCATGATCCCAGTGGAGGTTGGTGAGCCGTCTTTCCGACGTATGCAACATGAGCAGAATGATAATGAAAGCAACTTAAGGGTCGAACTTGACTTGGTAGAGGAAATCAGGGAGGAGGCTAAAATCAGGGAGGAAGCTTGCAAACAGAGAGCAACTAGGAGGTATAATTAAAAATTGAAACCGAGGAGTTTCCTGCGTGGAGACTTGGTGCTGAGAATAAAAGGAGAAGCAAGGAAGGATCACACGGAAGGCAAGTTGACAGCAAACTGGGGAGGGTCATTCCGGGTGGTAGAAAACTTGGGAAACGGAGCATATAGGTTAGAAGAGTTGTCCGGGAAGCCTATCCCGAGGACTTGGAATGCTTCGCATTTAAAATTTTATTATAGTTGATGTATATAGTCAGGTGATGTACTCTTTTTCCTACCTCGGTATTTTGTCCCAAAAAGGGTTTTGACCGAGAAGGTTTTAACGAGGCACACCGTAGACTTCCTTTTTATCCAATAAAAGAATTTATTATGAACATTGTTTTGTTAATTTGCCGATGTATGTGTTTCGCGAACATTAAATTGTTTAAGGCCAAGTTTGAGCCTAAAGGCCGAGTACGAGCCACTAAATTGTTTAAGGCCAAGTTTGAGCCTAAAGGCCGAGTACGAGCCACTAAATTGTTTAAGGCCAAGTTTGAGCCTAAAGGCCGAATACGAGCCAATTAAATTGTTTAAGGCCAAGTTTGAGCCTAAAGGCCGAGCACGAGCCACTAAATTGTTTAAGACCAAGTTTGAGCCTAAAGGCCGAGTACGAGCCACTAAATTGTTTAAGGCAAAGTTTGGGCCTAAAGGCCGAGTACGAGTCATTAAATTGTTTAAGGCCAAGTTTGAGCCTAAAGGCCGAGTACAAGCCACTAAATTGTTTAAGGCCAAGTTTGAGCCTAAAGGCCGAATACGAGTCAATTAAATTGTTTAATGCCAAGTTTGAGCCTAAAGGCCGAGTACGAGCCACTAAATTGTTTAAGGCCAAGTTTGAGCCTGAAGGCCGTGTACTAGTATTTGAAATTACTTAAGTGAGATAAAATACGACCAGTAAGGAGAATAAAATTGTAATCTAAAGGCCGAATCCGAGCCGTGAAAATTTATTGATAATACCGAGTACAATGTCGAAAGTAAAAACAAGATAAGAGTCGAGTACTAGAAAGTACTACGACTTACATAAAGAGCTTAAATTGAAAATAAGGCCCGCCCGGGTTGCCAGTCGTCTCCCCGATTAGGGTAGGGGCAAGATCAGGTGGCCAGTAGTCCCCCCAATCGGACACCACGGCTTTCCCTCATGGGGGAAAGTAATCACTTCCCCCTGCGAAAGCTGGACGATGAGGTGCTCGACCCGCTCCGGGAGTAGACGACCTCTACCCCTTTCTCCACTCCCGAAGACTGCCATTCTCCCAGTTAACATCCTTCTTGGAGGATTGAATTGTAAAAGGAATTATGGATCCCATCTCCCACTTACATCTTTTTTGGCAGCTATGAAACTCAAAAAAGGATGTTAACTGGGAGAGGGGAGCGTAAACCCCTAACACTATCATAGAACTACTCGGGTTGAAGGAAGACGAATTTGGCTGGTGGGAAAGAATGAAGAATGAGTAAGTGGAGCGGTGAAACAGCCCTATTTATAAGGGGTGAGAGGCATTGGAAAGGAAGAAATATGCGCTGGGAAGGGGTTTGTTGGAAAAACAAATCTCGAAACTCAGCGAAAAGCATTAATTGCATGAACCCACTGCGGTTTCCAAAGCATATGATGCGTGACTGCATGCGTAAAGCGTGAATCATGTGTTTCACGTGTGACAACTACCGTCCATTTTTTATAGGGACGGTAGAATACCTCGGTCTTAACCGAAGATTTGTTTAAACAGGCCGAATACAATGTCGGAAGGTAAAAAAATACTTCAAGTGTATCTCGGCCAAATAAGAGCTACAAAAGGTCACAATTTTCATTAAGTCAAAATTAAAGTTACAAGGGCAAAAGCCCATTACAAAGGATAAAGACTACAAAAAACTAATACAGCTACTTGTCCCTAGGATCCTCTTCGGCCTCGATGTGATCCTCGGGAGAGTCTTCCTCCCCTTCCACCTCCTCTTCCTCTTCAAGAATTATGGGAATAAGTTCCCCGTTCACCACCTCCTTATTCACATCGACTCCCGAAAGATCAACCCCCGGGGCAAGAACCTCAACTTGAGCAATGGCCTTGTCAAAACCTTTCCGATGCTCGATAATAATGCAGTTGGTGGCCTCTTTTACATCCTCCTGGAGCTCCATCCCGGCCTTGGTCTCGGCTTCCAAGGCAGCTTTAAGTTGCTCAATTTCAGCTTGAGCCTTCTTGAGCTCCTCTTCAGTACGAGCTCTACCCTCTTCAGCCCGAGCTTTACTCTCCTCAGCAAATGTTGCTTTGGTGTTGAGCTCGGAGTTCTGGCCATTCAACTCGGTAATGGTGGCATTCAGGATATTATTAGCCTTGGCCAGCTCGTCACGCTCCGTGGAGGTCCGGGTAAAATCCCCCTTCAGCTTCTCAATAGAAGCCAGTTCGACTCCCAGTTGCCGAGACTTCCTTTCAGCCTCCACTAAATCTCGGCTGCAAAAGCAGGCCAAGGCGGCAACTCGGATGCAGTAGGTGGAGAGAGCCTCCATGCTAGATTGAGCCCCTTGTTGCCTCATTAACCGGAGATCTGCGGGCTTCAGGAAGTTCGAGTCGAAAGAAGGAAAGGGGTTGAAGTCTTCGCCCCAAAGGGACGAGGTCCCTGCTTTTAGGGAAGTGTTGTACCACTTCACCTGGGTAGAAGGAGGGTTTTGTTCTTCTCGCCCCGCGGTTCCGGTCTCCTGAGTAGTAAGGTGTGGGGGACTTGGACGGGGTGGGGGAGAATCTTCGGTGTCAACTACAACCTCTACCCTCTTTCTTTTTTGAGGGCCGGATGATGAAGTTCCCTTCGCAGAGGTCTTGGTGGGAGGAGGTCTTTTCTTCTTTTTTTTCAGCTGAGGAGGGACCCTGACCCTCTTTTGAAGCAGCCTTTACAAGCTTGGAGAAGTCGAATTTCCCCATAATGACTGCCAAAAAAGAAAGAGTCGTTAGTACAGCAGCACATACAGAAAAGATTCAAAAACTAAAAAGTCGAGCACTTACTTTTCAGGTCAGTTCTTGGAGTAGATGAGAAGGGGAGTTTCAGAAGGCGTCCACAATGGAGGGGCCGAGGAAGTTTTTCTAGTATGTCTATATCCCGCTTATCCTCGGCCGGAAGGGATTGGTACTCAAAGCCAACGAATTTTGTGGGGGAGGATTGCCAATATAAAGGAAACTTGGCGCAGTTATCATCGTCAAAAAAGTGGGAGGAGTGAGAGCCCGAGGGGCGAACTCGGAAGAAGCCGACTTTGAAATCTTTATACGACGATGTGTATAGACTAAGCGATCCTCTCCGGTTCAGCCCATTAAGGGAAATCCATCCCATTTTCTCACCAAACCTTGTTTGGTAAAAATACAAAAATTTTGGAGTGATGGGCTCCATCCCGAGGTATTTACATAGGATTTGAAAGGCTTTCATAAAAGCCCAACTGTTGGGATGGAGCTGAGTAGGTGCGACGTTCATGGTTCTCAGAACGTCACACTCAAACTCGGTAAAAGGAAGAGACACATGCAGCTTATCAAATAGAGTTTTGTACATGTATGTAAAGGGGGGGACTCGGAAGGACGAGCCCTGAGAAAGACGCACTCGGTACCCGAGCATGGAGAACAAATAAACTCGGACTCGTCTCCAGATGCCGAGACATTAATGTGGGACCGAAGTTGATCAATTGATTCTGGAGTCTGGAAGTCAGAGAAAAAGGTCCCAACCTCGCCTTTAACCCAGGTATACCCAGGAAGGGTAATATCGGGAATAGGGTCTTTTGGAACCCTTAGGCGTTGTTTGCAAGCGGCGGGTTTGGACACTGGGGGAGAGGGAGAGCCAGACCTAGGAGAATCGAACTCGGAAGAATCAGAATCAGTTGAAGACGACTGGGAGGAGGACGGTTCCGCCTCTCCGAAGTTCGGTTCCTGTGAAGGAACAGAAGAAGCGGAAAGAGAACCCCCAATGGGGGAAACCTCGCGCTCAATTAGAGGCGAGGTATTGGACTCAGAAGACATGGACGAACTCATTTGATAAGCAGAAATTAAATTTAAAAGCACTGAGAAGAGAAGGAGACAGGGCGTACCTGAAGAATGACAGACAGAAGAGTGGTGGCAGAAACTTGGAAGACGAAGGTGAAGGGCGAAGGGGGATAGGCAAGGTAGAAGGGAGTTTGAGTCGAAGGGGATATTTGTAGCTGCGGTTGATGACACAATCAACGGCCCACGTTCCATCAAGCCAAAAAGGCGCGACTTTTGATTTTCCCCTCATTAAATGGGCGCGGAACTCTAAGGTTTCTTACCTAAAGCGTGCCCCAAAAGTATTAGGGGGAATGATTGCCTTCTCTGACAAAGAGGAAAGATTTGATTGAAATGACAGCTGGGAATGCGGAAGTCTGTGTGGCCGAAGAGTAAGCTCGGTTTCATGCTTATCAGCTCTTTCGCTTATTTAAGCTCGGAGCTCGGGGAGCTTGTGTACTGGCCGAAGATATAAGGCCGATGATTGTCAACACGACCGAGCTCACTCTCGTAAGTGGGCCGTGACCCGAACTCTCATAGAGTCGAATACCTGTTGATACACTTGATACTCGAGGATAACTACTCGGTCCTATTCCATACCAGACCACGAGCGAAGATATCTCGGCCCCGAACTATCCAACCGCAACTGACCGGACCGAATATCTCGCTGGTCCAAATATCTCTCCGTATAACTCGGAGCCTTATTCATATCAATTGTCTAACTGCAATGACGATCCGATCCTAACAAATAGGATCTTAGTAACCGTCTACTCAAACGGTTGCACTGAAAATATCTATAAATAGGGATTCAACCCCCTCACTAAGAACTATGTTTGCTTTGATTCCCATTTGGATACGTAGGAGCAGAATTCACATTCTGTCAAGTTAACTCCAAAACAAACCCACTAGACTTTCTTCGGCCAAGTATCTCTCATCTAAAATATTTGGACGGAACACTTTTAAATTTTTGCGTATTCCAGGTAGATAAAAATTATAATTTTTTTCAAAAGGAATCAATTCCTTGGATTTATCAAAAGTAAAGATATTGATGGAGCCAACACGTGACAAGCACAGTACCACGTGCAATTAATAAAAGATCGATTTTTCGAGGTACGAGCCAGCGAGCTGGTTGGTCCTTTTCACACTCAGTCATAGCCTTAATTTCTAAAAGAAGTTAAAATTGCAAAAGAGAGTTGTTTGGAAAAGCTCTGATTAGTAGAGTTTAGATGGTTGAGTTTCTACATTAATTTGTAAAAAACTTTTATTCTTACAAAAAAGTTGTTTTACCGAAAGCGGAGAGAGACGACTGTTTTTATAGAAAGTTTTATTTTTAGATGAATTTGTTTAATTAAGAAAATGCTAATAAAAGCCAATAAAACATTATTTAAAGAATTAAGAAAAAATAAATAAAAAAACATTTAATATTTTAAAAAATATAGCACTAAGTTTTTTAATATAATATTTTATATGCATTTTTTAATCAATACCTTTTATCGATACAAAACTTGGGGCTCTTATAACTTCAGAACCAGTGCTTGCAATTATGTTAAGAATCCCAAAAGTGTGGAGTGCTTCTACAAACACCTGTATCTTATGAATTTTTCACATGTATCTCTTTTTTAAATTTTTTTTAAAAATGATTGGTTTGAAAATATAAAATACTTTAAATTATAAAAATAAAAATAAATGATATATAATAATAAGACCATTTAAGAACTCTAAAATATGATATTAGGATGTTAATATTCTTTAAGATACTTTAACGAGAAAAAGGATCCTATGGACGAGTTTTTCCCCTCCAAATTAACTTTTTTTCAATAAAATAACAAAATATCCCATTTTTAGATTAAATACATTTCTTTTGTTTTGCTTTTTTCATATATTTAGAAGTCGGCTTTCCTCTCGGTTGTATTTTTTATTTTTCGTTTTTAATTATTTAATTATAAAAAATTAAACCCTTGGAAAGTCAGTATGGCAGAAGCCGACTTCCCACTTGCATAAAAAAAAAGGGGTATTCTAGGACATGATTTCAAAATAGGGTTAAGGTTATTTGAAAAAAAAAAAACTATCCACAAATATTATAAATAAATAATTTTATATCATTTTTCAAAACTTTTTCTTTTATATAAAATTATTTTAAAATTATTTTTCAATAAATATACCCATGGAAATAATATAATTATCCATCAACAAGTTAAGACTTCAAACTACATTTCTTTTAACGGATCACAAAACCTAAACATTTAAACTCAGTATTAGAAACTACAAAAGAGAGACACTTCATTAAAGAAATTTTCTTTTCACTCACCACCACCATTCTTATTTGAACAACCATACATCTAATTGGGTCACTCTATAGTGACCCGGATGCAAATGCTTACACTCTCTTCCATTTCAATGGCAGAAGATAACCTTGAGCTCACGAGGGGAAGAACACTGGTGCATGAGCGAAGGTGTGTCATGCGCAAAGGTGAACGTCGCAGGGCACGCGTGCTTGAAGAACGTGGAGTACACCGACCCCTTACACATTTGCGGGCTATTGTAATGGTTCCTACAGCAAAGCTCGTCCGTGTGAAAAGCCTCACACCCACTCTTACACGCCACCACAGGGCCGTGACCCATCGGAACACGGTGCTGCAACAGCGGAGGACACGTGGCAACCAAGTCGCTGCGACAACCCACCACGGGGCACACGCCTTTACCCTCGTGAGGCGTCACCGTTAACGGAACGTTGAACCCGTCAACGAGGCTGACGGAGTAAGAGGAGAAGTCGCCGTTGCCGTGGTGGACTTCGAACTGTGCCAGTGTGGCAGGGGCGGAGCCTCCGGCGCCGTTGCACTGGAGGCGGCCGCCGCAGTCGCCGGTGAGGCAGGAGAATTGGTGGTTGGCGTTGTAGGTGCAGCCGGTTCGGGCCCAGACGCGGCCGGACCAGTGGGTGTCCGGGAAGGGGAGGGAGATGTGGGTGAGGGGGTTGAGGAGGAAGCCGCCGCCGCCGAGGACGGGGTGACCGGCGTTGGGCTGGATGGCGGGCCAGAGGGTGTATTTGCAGTTGTTGACGAGGGTTAGGAAGAGGGCATTTGTGGGTGTGAGGATGATGAGAAATAATGCTAAGGCTAGTGAGGTAGTCAGAGAAAAAGATTGAGCCATTGAGATAGTCAAAGATTTGAGAGGTTGTGGCAATTGAGCTGTGTGAGTTTTATTCATTTTATAGGCAGTGAGAACTGAAATGATGTGGGGGTGAATGATTCATCTTTATCTTTAATCTTTGAGATAATCATAACTTGTTTTACTTTTTTGCAGTGTGCTTTTCTTTATGACCGGGTTGCCCTTTTTCTATGCATTTATAAGCCCTGGTTTTAGACGGATGATGTGGTTGTGGCGAAGGACGAAATTGGTATAGTAGTTAAATAAAAAATGTTATGATATTTTAATATCAAAATTTGATATGAAAATATCATAATTTTGAATAAATTACTTATTATTTTTAATATTTTATTTTTTTATTTTATTAATTTATAACTTCCTCAAAACTTCTTCCATTGTATCAAAATATGGTAACTCATATAGAAGAACATGCTTTTTCTGTGCATTTTTGTCCCTTTGGACAAATTCTGAAAAGGTGGTCAGAAACCACAGACAAGACACGTCGGTGGTGACTGGTGAGTAGTAAGTCTGGCGAACGGAAACAGAATAATTTTTTTGACAAAATACATCTCTTCCGCAATGGCGCTAACTGAGAACCCGTAATTTTATTTTTTTTTAATACTAACCGGGGACTTGATGCCTTAGCCCTGAGCCACTACCTCTACTCTAGTTAAGAATGAAAAGAGGAAATTTTTAATTGAAATTTGGTGGCTTTCGAGGTGAGGGGGTAAATAATTCCCTCATATGTAAAGAAGCCAAAATAACTTGTTACTTTAAGGCAAACATGGTGTACTATCTTTAAATTTAAAATCTTCATGTTAGATGTGTAAATATGTTGTTTTATATTATAGCCCTTGGAACAGAATAATTTTTTCTTTTATTTTATTTATGCATCAACAAACCACCACAGTACTGTAGCTAATTGATCAAATCGAGATCCTTTTAGAAACTTATTATCAATTTAGGATTGCTTTAAAACAAATTATCAGTAGGGGGTCCTTTTTGATACGGTGACATATTTTATTTTTTTGTGTCTTACAGGTGAAGACGCCACTCTGACTGGCACCTCCCACTTTTTTTTTAAAAAAAATTGTCCATATCCCTTGCATCCCCTGTCCCCGTAGCGCCACGTGGCGCAATCTGGGGAAGGCGCCACTGCAATCGCAATGGCAGTGACGCCTTCCCCACGTTGCGTCACGTGGCGCGCATAGGCCCTCCCCACCCAGCAGCTGCAAATCTATACTATTAACTAGTAACTGAACCCGTGCAACGCACGAGAATAATTTTTATAAAAGTGAAAATTAGTTATATAGGTGTTTTTAATATTTAAAATATAGAAATAGTTAATTAAATTTAGAACAATAAGTGGTTGATAACGCATAACATAAAATTCTACGAAATAAACATAAAAAATGTCTATAATATAAATTTTTTAGAGAAAATTTAATATAATTAACTAATAATAAAATTACAACATCAATTAATAAATGAAAAATCCATTAACGTAGAGATTGATCATTGTATGAAAGTTAGTAACTACGAACAAAGGTGAATGGGTGCTTGATTTTACGTAAATAAATAATTATAGAAGATTTTGATATCTGATAAAGAGATTTAATGGTTTAATCAAATTTGAATGATTGATTTAATCTTTTTATCGGAATAAGTTCCTAAATTTCTGGCAATTAAAAAGTACGGGATGAACCAAATTTTGATCCAAAAACAACTTAGTTAAGCCTTTGTGTTTTTATTATTTATATAAATACATTAAAATATTAAAATATATAAAATAAAAAAGGTTAAATAACAGTTTAAAAGTGAAAATGATATATTAAATTATTCAAGACAAAAGCTTTTGGAGTGTCGACTTCATTAGAGGTAACTTCTACAGATTTTCAAAAACTTCTTTGTATACAATATTTTGTGTAACATCGGACACATTTTCATCTTCATCCAACATTAATATCTTCAACCCATTCCTCGATCTGACTCTAGAAAGTGCAACATAAAGTTATCCATGAGAGAAAACTGGTTTAGGAAGAAACAATCCAACATGAGATAAAGATTGTCCTTGACTTTTGTTTATTGTCATGGCAAAACAGAGGGACATAGGAAATTGTCTTCTTTGAAACTTGAAAGGCATTCCAATATCTGAATGTATTAGATTCATCCTTGGAATGTAAATCTTCTCTCCAATGTTTGTTCCAGAAACAACTGTAGCTCCAATAATATTCCTTCCCAGCTCATTGACGATTAGTCTGGTACCATTGCATAAACCTCCACTTGGATCAATATTTCCGAGTACATGACTGGTAAAGAAAACCATATATGGCTGAATTGTTTTATTCATTATCACAAATCATACCTTTATAGAAATGTTACAGAATAAGATCCTAACATTATGGGTAACATTATGCCTATACTCACGTATACTAAAAAGGAAATTAATTGTACTTTATCAATTACAATAAGTACTATATCAATTACAATAATTAACAAATTATTTGGCATGATTCATTCATTTAACACTCCCCCTCAAGTTGGAGTGTATGTTAATGACACCCAACTTGCTGAGTAGCATTTCAAACTGTGTTGAACTCAATGGTTTAGTGAATAAGTCAGCCGGTTGGCTTGTGGTCTGAATATAAGCTGTCTGCACTAGCCCACTTTGAATCTTATCACATACCAAATGACAATCGATCTCTATGTGCTTCGTTCGTTCATGAAACACTGGATTTGAAGCAATATGCATGGCAGCCTGGTTGTCACAAAACAATGTAACTGGTTGTCTGTGAGTCACCTTCAAGTCTTTCAGTATATTTTTCAACCAAGTAATCTCACAACAAGTAGTGGCCATGGAACGATATTCTGCCTCTGTGCTTGAACGCGACACGGTATGTTGCTTCTTAGTTTTCCAAGAGATTGGTACTTGACCCAACAAAATACAATAACCGGTTACCAATCTTCTTGTATCCTTGCACCGAGCCCAATCGGCATCACAAAAGGCACGTAGTTTTAGTGAACCTGTAGATGGTAACAAAATTCCTTGACCCGGTGCTTGTTTGATATACCTTAGAACCTTGTGAGCAACTTCAAGATGAGGTTGCCTAGGCTTGTCCATGAATTGACTCAATACATGGACATCATAAACAAGATCCGGCCTTGTGATGGTGAGGTAAATTAGTCGACCCACAAGACGCCTGCATGGACTTGGATCAACTAGCAACTTCCCACTCGTTTGTGTGAGTGAAAGGTTATGTTCAACAAGAAACTGTGAGGGCTTGACACCTAAGAACCCTGCATCTTCTAGAATTTCTAGAGCATATTTTCTTTGACATAATGTGATTCCTTGTCTTGATCGTGCAACTTCTATCCCCAAGAAATATTTAAGTGGCCCCATGTCTTTCAACTTAAAATGATTTGAGAGGAAATGTTTGGTGCTTGTAGTGTCCTGCAGGTTGTTGCCCGTTAATATCACATCATCAACATAAATTAATAATGCAATAAAACTGCCTGCATGGTTTTGAACAAACAGCGAGTAGTCTGACCATGATTGCTGAAATCCAGCCTTCTTAAGGACACTAGACAGTTTTAAGAACCATTGTCACGATGCCTGTTTTAAACCATAAATTGACTTGTGTAGCTTGCAGACACGGTTCTCCCCCTTTCGTTCGAAACCGAGCGGGATGGACATGTAGACTTCTTCATAGAGATCTCCATGTAAGGCGTTATTAACGTCAAGTTGGTGCAAGTGCCATCCTCGTACGGCTGCAACACTAAGGAGTACTTGGATCGTTGTGAGTTTAGCAACGGGAGCAAAAGTCTCTCGGTAATCAATACCTTCAATTTGACTATAGCCTTTTGCAACCAAGCGAACTTTGTAACGCTCAACAGTTCTGTCGGGGTTGAGTTTGATTTTGTAAACCCATTTGCAACCGATAGGCTTTTTGTGAGATGGCAGGGAGACGCTTGGAGGGCTTGGATTTCATGATGCAAGGCGTCACGACACCTTGGATCTCGATTAGCCCGTTGAAAATTCTTGGGTTCTTTGTGAAAGGTCAGTTGAGTGGTAAATGCTTTATGACTTGGGGAAAGGCAATCATAAGATAAAAATTGGGAAAGAGGATGAGAAGTACCTTGGGAGGTGACCACGTTCATTGAAGATGAAGGAACGGTCCTAGATGGGAGGGTTGCCTCAACATGAAAGTCCTGTAAAAAATTGGTATTTTAGTAGATCTAGTGGAGTGTCTTGGTTGCGGTGGCGGTGTGATTTTCGTTTGATTGTGAGTTGTGTTCTCGGGTGGGAGATTTTTAATGGCAGGTTGGGGCATTATTTCAAGGGATGGCATATTTATGGAAGGTGATGGAGGGTCTTGGTCTAAATAGGATGGATTTAAAGGTTCAAAATTGGAAGGTTGTGGGATTTGAGGGTTATCGGTGCTATGAGGAGTGTTTGGGTCTATAGTGTTTGTGGTATTTTTGGGAAGAAAAGGATAAGGTGAAATAGGGTGAGGCATTGATGGTGTGGCAGCGGAAGTTTTTTGGTGTTTTGAATGGAAATACGTCCTCATAAAAAAGAACATCGCGTGAAACAAAGACCTTTTGAAGTTGAAGGTAAAATACATGATATCATTTTTGGGCATAAGGGTAGCCAAGGAAAAGACAACGAGTGGAACAAGGGTCAAATTTAGTGGGCTTGGTGGGGTGTGTATATGCGAAACACAAACAACCGAAGACTCTTAGTTGTGAGTAATTGGGGGGCTTTATTGAATAATTTTTCATATGGTGTTTTACCTTGAAGGAGTGGTGTAGGTGTGCGATTGATGAGGTATGTTGAAGTGAGGATAGCATCCCCCCAAAACCGTTTTGGAAGACCACTTTGAAAAAGCAAAACATGGGCAACATTTAGCAAATGTCTATGTTTGCGCTCAGCAACACCATTTTGTTGGGGTGTGTTGTTGCAACTAGATTGATGGATGATTCCTTTCATGGCATAAAAATTGTCTATTTTGAATTCTGGACCATTATCACTACGAACAATTTTGACATTAGCATTGAATTGGTTTTCAGCCATGTTAATGAACTTGACCAAGAAGTTACGTGTTTCTGATTTTTGTTTCATCAAATAAACCCATGTGCTTCTTGTGTAATCATCAACAATAGTGAGAAAATATTTTGCTCCTGAAAGTGAAGGAACGTGATAGCCACCCCAAATGTCAACATGTATTAAATCAAAACAAGATTGGTTAGCAATAAAACTCACTGGAAATGGTAATCAAGTTTGTGAGGCCAATGGGCAAATTAAACATTTGTCTGGTTCACAAGATTTGTTATTGGAAAAAGGAAATAACATGGATATTTTGTGAGGAGGATGTCCAAGGCGTTGATGCCAAAGAGTAGGGGCTATGGCTTGAACAGAATTACAGGATCCTTTCACCGCTTGATTGAGATAGTAGAGTCCCCCCCGTGCAATTCCCGTCCCAATCATCTTCCCCGATCGTAAGTCCTGTATAACACAAAATTGTCTGAGAAAAATTGTAATATAAAATGAATCCAAGGCTAGCTTGCTAATGGAAATTAAATTTAATTGAAAAAGTGGTACACACCAGACATTATCAAGGATAAAGTTGGGAGAGAAAATAATCTTGCCAACATGTGTGACTTGTGCCAATGAGCCATTTGATAACTCAACAGTATGATTTTCAACAGTTTTTGAAGCAGTAGGGAGATGAGGGCTACAAACAATGTGGTCAGTAGCACCACTATCGAGGATCCAAATTATTTTCTTTCCATTTTGAGTGAATGGAAAGGCTTTACCTGAGAATTCATCATGATTTGAATTTTTACCAACTTGATTGCCTAAATTATTGCAACGAGTCAATTGCAAAAGTTCATCAAAGTTATTCTCCTTTGGCCTCAAGATAGATCCATCAACGAGACCGATTTTGTTTTTGACCGTCAAGGTCATGCTCATGGACTGAACCCATGTTTTAGTTGTCTTCCACTAGAGGTTGTGGTACAAGGACTGCACCTGGTTAGTCTGAATGATTGAGGTAAAGAGGGTGACGGGGTTGTTCCCATTTTGGAGTGGGAGCCATGTCCCGTTTGGTTGATGATGATAGGGTTTTTTCATTATCATCTGTCATGGCTACCTAGGCTAAGGTTTGTGTTTGTTGGGTTTCCCAGATTGTTGCTCTGGTACCATAAAGAAAACCAGATATGACTGAATTGTTTTATTTATTATCACAAATCATACATTTATAGAAATGTTACAGAATAGGATCTTAACATTATGCCTATACTCGCGTATACTAAAAAGGAAATTAATTGTACTCTATCAATTACAATAAGTACTCTATCAATTACAATAATTAACAAGTTATTTGGAATGATTGTTTCCTTTAACAACTAGAACTCAAATCTTAAAAACCAATCTATGATTTGAAATTCCAGATGTTTTGATGTCGTTTAAAAATTCTATCATAAACCACTCACTCCGAAGTTCAGAATCTTCATCTGACTGGCAAGGCGAGTCAGAACTGAGATATTCCTTTTCGTCTCCTGGTATCAGGGAAAGAAAGTAATTGTTGACCTTCTCAACTGCTTCCAATGTGGGTGCCAATATTGCTCTTTCTTGAAAGAAAGCTGCATTAGTTATATTATTCAACAAATCAGGATAAGAAAAGTTTACCAAGTGTAGCAAAGGATTGTCTATGTCTTCAATTAGAAGGTCAGATGAAATTTCTATTTCACATTCCTCATCATCTTTGCCATTAACAGAACCATCCCCTACTTTTAGAATCCATTCAGTAAACTCTTTTATTAGTCCACTGTGTTGTTAAGGAAGTCTTCAATCTCATGTTCTGAGTCAGCTTTAACACTCTATAAAACTTCCACAAATAAGATGAGTTTATTGTAGCACCAATGATGTCCTGTTTGCAACCATTTCTAATAACCGGCAAAATTTGACGAAAGTCATCGCCTAGTACCACAACTTTCCCTCCAAATGGTTGTTCTAAGCTATTGGGATTTTTGTGTCTCATAATATCTCTCAAAGTCCTGTCAAAAGCTTCAAAACAGAATTTGTTTAACATTGGAGCTTCATCCCAAATAATCAATTTGGCATACTGGATGAGTTCCGCCTTTTGACTACCCTGCCTTACTTTGCAATTAGACATTTCATTGATGACCAAGGGAATATTTAATTTAGAATGAGCGGTTCTTTCTCCTGGCAAAAGTAACGATGCAATACCACTGGACGCTACGTTGAGGACTATGTTGCCTTCTGATCTAAGAGATGCTGAAAGAGTATTCCATATAAAAGTCTTTCATGTTCCCCTATCCATAAAGGAAAATGAAACTTCCAAAATCTGTTGAAACTGCTTTCAAGATCTCTTCGTACACATTCCTTTGCTCTTGTCATTGACAAAAGTAATGATTCATGTTGCTGTTTCAACTGTTGTTTGTCATAGTTGAGTTCATCAGCAACAAATTTGTTACCATATTGATGAGTTTCATGCAATTGTGGAAATGGCAAAGAGGGAAAATCTTTAAGACTTCTTCCATTTAATTGGAGTAAGTTCTCTACTTCAATCAAACAAAGATTCTTAATTTCATCATCTTGCAAATGCAACACTACATAAAAAGAAGATTAAATAAGATATTAACAATGGATTAAGAATTATGAATTAAGAATGAAATTTATACAATTCAAAATTCAAAATGCAAAATGCAAAAAACAACAGAACCAAAACTCTATAGACATGTAATATACATGATTTCTATTAATGAATTTTATTAATTGATAAATGAATGAATCAAATTCGACTAATGAATAAATAATTGTAATTGTTTGTTAATGATAATTAATATGATACAGAAGAAACGAATAAGGAAGTTTAAAAAATTAAAGT
Source organism: Sophora flavescens (assembly GCA_030762895.1). Lineage (NCBI taxonomy): Eukaryota > Viridiplantae > Streptophyta > Magnoliopsida > Fabales > Fabaceae > Sophora > Sophora flavescens. The sequence continues at coordinate 27,257,367 of CM061063.1, read as the reverse complement.
AAGTGTCAAATATTTACTTATTGAGAATAATTATTGTTAAAGAATATTTTTTTTAGTAATTGGAATCATTACATTTTAATATAATGTTGATCAAAATTAATTCGATAGAAAAATTACTGTGTATCTGTTTTGTTCCTAAATTATAGGAAGGAAGTGATTTATATAAATAAACCATATAATTTGGAAATAACAAACAACTTTAAGATGCATTTACACCACTTTAAAACCAGATGACCCAGAATTCTCATACAATGATAAAAAAATTTAAAATATGTAGAATGACTTTAAAATAACGTATATTTTTGAAACTTTAAAGTTACGAATTTGTGTTTAAAACCTGATTGAATTGATCTATGGATTAAGAATTAACAATGAATTATACTAAATTGAAAAAACAGTAGAACCAAAACTATTCAGCCATGAGTTGAAAAAATAAAAATACCTAAAATAAGTTAGAGTATCAGGTTATAGATTTTAAATTAAATATACCTGACATGTTCAGTGACCTTCCACTTTGATATAGAATTCCATCTGATAGCAATGGCCATGTGTTGTTCCATACAACATCTGGTTTACTCATTGTATTTGCCAACAATAAAGTAACAAACAACCTTCTCAACTGTGGACTAGATGCTAATTCACCCGCTTCAATAATGGTATCAATGAATTCTCTATCATCAGCCAATAAACCTAAGGCGTAACATGCATCTTCGAATGTGTCATAAGTAACACCATCAATTGTTCTTATACCTTCAAAACTTGTACACACCCTGTACATACAGTTAACAAGATTCTCATGTAAAAGAGTTCACTTGTACCAGGTGGTACATAATGAGGCCTACCAATAGAATGACCTTGTTTCCGTGGATGCCACTTTCTTGTACTCGCATTATACACAAACTTATTTGGAAATTCTGAATAGGTTAGTTCCCTAGCTTCAGAGTATACTTGATTTGCTTGCATCCAGGCTAAGAACATAGTCAAACTTTTCTCACCCTTGATCAAGACTTGTTTGATAGGCTCATTCTCTTTGAATGTGATTGTTTGCTGATTTTTAAGATGAAAGATTAATCGCTGCACGGAAGGCCATCTTTCGTGAATATCAAAACCAAAAGTTCTCCATGCAGCCTCGCAAGGGGAAAGATATCTGCAGTCATAGTATTGCTTGATTTCATCAACCACCTTTTCATTCTCACCAGCTTCTGTAATGTTATGAATCTCAACTCTAACTCTGTCAGGTCCTTTATTAACATACTTGAAAAGATACTTGATGGCATTTGTCTTGTTGCAAGATTCCATGTTGACATGAGCCTTATATTTCATGAGTAGTTGTGGGTTGTATGGGACTACAAAGCGATTATCTATCTGAACACCTTTTTTCTTTATGAAGAGGCCCAAATCTCTCATTCTGTAAGTAGGATATCCATCTTCAGCAATTACAGTTTCGTTTCGAAACCTTTTTGGAAAAAACTTTGACACCTTCCATTTTTCATGCATGGAGAATTTCTATTATTCACTAGTTGATAAGCCTTCGGCTTATCTAGTTTTATAACTAGATGGACTGTGGTTTCTGTGCAAATTATTCGAGTTCAATCTCGTTTTCGCCCAAATTTGGCCTTGTTTTATTCCTAAGTAGACTTTTACTCGTTCTAGGCATTTTTAGTAGTTTTTAGTCTATTTTGAATAGAATTACGCTTTTTGTGTCTTTTTATTGTTTCAGGTTAGAAGTGAAGCTCCGGGAGTCAAGGAAAGTCAAGAAGCAGTGGAAAAAGCACTTCTGGAGATACTCGCCTCGCTAGTGGATGCTCGCCTCGCGAGCCTAACATCAGATAAAGCAGGAACAGTCATCACTCTGGCTCGCCCCGCTAACAGTATGCTCGCCTCGCGAATCATGAAGACCTGGAAGTCAGAGACCATCACGGCCTAGCCGTGATGAAGGTCACAGCCTAGAATTGAAGTCTCGCCACGCGAAAAGAATCTCGCCACGCGATAGTCTGAAGACCCTGGAAGACAGAGACCATCACGACCTAGCCGTGATGAAGGTCACGGCTGTGACAGATTAAGGTTTGAAGACTCGCTCCGCGAATACACTCTCGCCTTGCGAGAATCCAAATTGAAAGCGTGCCAAAACTAATGATTCGCCTCGCGAAATGTTGTTCGCCCCGCGAGCGGCCGAGAACCAGAATCCCTATCTATAGGCTGTTTCAGATCAGAATGAAAGGAGTTGGTTCTTCCACTTGTGTAGAGCAGTTTAGTTACGAATCCTTGTTTTCCTTTGGAGCTGCGTCTCCCTTTTTCTTATTTTATTTTATTATGGAGATTATGTCCGATTGTTTGTCTATGAGCATGAGGAACTAATCCCCTCGTCCGAGGGAACAATGAAGCCACCCATGGCGGTGTAGATTCGATGTGATGTATGTCTTTCTCCCTTGTCTCAATTTATGTTTTCCAATTTTGATTTGATTGCGTTGATCATATGCTAGCGTGATTGACTAGTTAAACGTGTTGAGGCCGAGAGGCGATTCGCATTTTAGAACTTGAATTGGGATCACTAATTGAATATTACACGAGAGTGAGTAGGAGATTAGTGCAACCTTATAGGGAACAAGAATTAACAGAATTCGAGATTAGGATTATGAGACTTTGTAAGTAATTAATCCAATCTTCGAATACGTCCTAATGAGCACGACAGTGGATTTAGGAGAATTTGGGGGTCCCGGTTGACATCGTAATTGAACTTAGGGAGGAATTCATCATCACTTGGGTATGCATATTGGGTAGGTGGATTTATGACCTTGGACATTTTAATTTCAGATTTTTAATTAATTATTTTATTAGATTTGTTAATTGAATTTTTGATCCTATTTTCTCTCTCTCTCCACCACTTTCCTCACTTGACCAACTTATCGGATTTCCCGCGGATTAGTCGAATTGGTAGCCCAATCCCTGAGTTCGACCTCGGTAATTACTTACCGTGTTTATTTTATTACTTGCGACGACCCGGTACACTTACGGGTGAGTCAACACTAGTGCAATAAGTACTTTTTACATCAGTTAAAATTGATTTTATACATCAGAATATTGTCCGGCGTAAATACAGCTGACGTTAATAGTTAATATTTTAACGTCAGTTCTTAAACAACTGACGTTAAAAATAAAACTATTAACGTCAGTTCTTTAACATAATTGATGTTAATTTTGTTAAAACTAACGTCGGTTGTGTTAAAGAACTGACGTTAAGGGTTTTAATTTTAACGTCAGTTGTTTATTTCAACTGACGTTAATAGTGTACTGAATATTTTATAAAATGCTATTAACGTCAGTTGTTTGATACAACTGACGTTAATTTTTTTTTTTTAAATTCAGTTTTAAAATATCACTCCCCTCAGCTATCCCTGCATTCAGTAAATATCCCAATAACACAGAATATCACACACATTACAGAATTGCTAACACTACCCTTAAATTTCAATATTAACAAACAGAAAAAAATATACAAAGGAACAATGTGGGACTTAAAACCAAAACCCATGTATAGGAAAAACATAACTATCTACAAGTATGTATATATATATATATATATATATATATATAAATTTTAGTCTCTAATGTCTAAGAACAAAACTACCCTCTTAGGATATATATAAACATGTTATTAATTAGTTTCTAAAGTCTAACAAAAAAAAACTATTCATCTAAGTAATGCGGAGGTATCTTGTCAATTTCTTTTTCAGTCGCATACTTGAAGAATAATTCAGCTAAGCGCATCCTATGAGCCTGTGATGTCTGTATGGAATAAAAAAATTACAAAATAGAGGGTTGTAACATTATAAACTTACATTAAAAAGAAGGATTAAAGATAGTATATAACATGTAAACTTACACTAGAATCAGGTGTAGGAGCGATCGGGTCCTGAGTAGGCCCCACAGTGTCCTCCCGTGCATGTGGGCTATCCGACTGATCCATATGTATACCTGTTCAGAAACAATATATATTTATTAACATAGGTTATAACTCAAAATAAATACAGAAGTATAAATAAAAATAAATGTATACTAAGTTTAAACTACCTATATCAATATCCCTTCGTGATGATCATCACGAGTGGCATGTACATCGTCCACCTGTGTCTCCTCGATTATAGTAGGCATGTTTGTTGAAAAAGAAGGAGTCTCGGGAATATCAAGATTTGAATCTTGATTTTCATCACTACCATTATAAATGATTTTTCCTTGGAGAACCACGGACAACCTTTTGTTAGAAGGATCAATGATGTAGAACACTTGTTTTGCTTGGGAAGCCATTATGAAAGGCTCATTTATATGACCTAACTTGTTGAGGTCTACCAATGTGAACCCCAATTCATCGGTTTGTACACCATCGTTACTATCAACCCACTTACATTTAAAAACTGACACTGTAAGCTTAGTGTAATCGAGCACCCAAATATCTTCAATATATCCAAAGTAAGGTGTCGGTGCTTTAACGGGTTTTGTGTTCTTTGCACTAGAGAAGTGCATTGCTTCGGTCATGATCATAACCCCACTATTTTGCATGGTACTCTTGTTATCTTGTTCCTTTGTATGAAAGGAAAAGTTATTTATGTCGTATCCGCTTCAACATATGACGTTGAAGCTAGGCCCACGTACTAGTCATCTTACGTCATCAGAAGCAGTACTACCATCCTTAAGCATTTCTTCCTTGAACCATGGTAAATAAGTCTTGTTATGCTTGTTCAACAACCACCTTTCGCTCAATCGAGGGTTTTCTTGATTGACTTTTCTTTTATGTTCAAATAAGAAAGGCTGAACACGATCGATGTTGTTCAATACATACAAATGTGCTTGAAGCACTTCCTCCCGACCCTTGCTATTAATTCTTAAGCCATGTGTACCCTTACCTTGACATCTGATCTCATCATGCCGAGGCTTAGGAACCCCTATAGGATCCATGTTATGAAGGTAGTTCGAACAAAACTCAATAGCTTCTTCTGCAACATACCTTTCAACAATAGATGCTTCCGGATGATGAGGATTCTTCACATACCCTTTCAATATCTTCATGTAGCGCTCAACTGGGTACGGTATCTCAGAAAAACCGGCCCACATAATCTAATATCCCTCACCAAATGAACAATTAAGTGAACCATTACGTCGAAAAAGGAAGGAGGAAAATACAACTCCAATTGGCACAAGATTGTAGCAGCCTCAACTTCCAAGTCATCCAACATGCGGGGGTCAACGACTTTGCTACATATAGAATTGAAGAATGAGCACAGCCGAGTAATGGCATGTCTCACATTTTTTGGAGCAATACCACGAATAGCAACGGGCAGAAGTTGTTGCATCAAGATGTGACAATCATGAGACTTTAAGCCAACCAATTTAAGATCACTAGAGACAAGCCTCTTCATATTTGAAGAGTATCCATGTGGAACTTTGATGCCTTGAAGACACCCGCAGAAACTTTGTCTCTTTTTTTTTGACAAAGTATGACATGCTGACGGCAAATAAGTCCGCTTACCATCCTCAACAACTGGAGCTAACTGCTCTCGTATACCTATAGCAACGAGATCGAGACGAGCATTGACACCATCCTTTGTCTTTCCCTGAATGTTGAGAAGCGTCCCGATCACACTATCACACACATTTTTCTCCACATGCATCACATCAATGCAGTGTCTGACATCAAGCTTACGCCAGTATGGAAGATCAAAGAATATCGACCTCTTCTTCCATATGTTTTTCTCAGCAGCTTTACCTTTCTTTTTGGACTTGCCGAATATAACATCGATGTCCTTTACCCTCTGATAAACCTGCTCTCCAATTAAGGCCGCCGGAGCTTCTTCTGTCTCTTGGCATCCATTGAAAGTTTTTTTCATCTTATGATATGGGTGATCACGTCTAAGAATTCTCCGATGCCCAAGGTAAACCGTCTTCTTTCCATGATGCAACTGAGTGTAGCATGTGCCTTCTTCACATATAGGGCATGCTTTATGCCCCTTGACACCTTCCACCCACAGCGTTTTCAAGTCTTCAATCATGGGACTTAGATAAACATCTAAGTCATTGCCCGGTTGCTTTGGGCCCGAAATCATCATAGACAACATCATGTATTTGCGCTTCATGTACAACCAAGGGGGCATGTTGTAAATTATCAACAGAACAGGCAATGAACTATGAATACTACTCATGTTACCATAAGGATTCATTCTATCCGTAGCAAGTCCAAGCCTTAGGTTTCTTGGCTCATCGGCGAAATCCGGAAACATAGTATCAATATTCTTCCATTGCATAGAATCAGCAGGATGACGAACCTTTCCATCACGTTTCCTCTCATCATTATGCCATCTAAGATTCTTCGCATCTTTCGCATTGGCAAACAATCACTTGAACCTTGGAATTATTGGAAGATACCACAACACCTTCGCAGGAGGGCCCTTTTTTCTCACATCATCAAGATCATCATCATCATCACCACCCTTCACTTTGTATCGTGATAACCCACATTTGGGGCAATCGTGATTGTCTTCATGAACACCGGTGTACAATATGCAATCATTGGGACATGCGTGTATCTTCTTATACTCCATACCCATCAGACACAATACCTTCTTGGCCTCATAGTTACGGTCAGGCAATGTGTTGTCCTCCGGAAGCAAGTCTTTCAACACTTCAAGCAATTCCGTGAAGCTTTTATCGGTCCAACCATTTATCGCCTTCACACAAACCAATTTTAGCACCGCTGACAACCGTGTATGAGTAGTACACCCTGGATATAAAGGCTTATCCGCATCATCGCACAACCTATCATACACATGAGCTCGATGAAAAGATTCTTGTCCAATATCACGGATCATGTCCTCTACTCGATCATCCTCCATATCTACGTCAACGTCCTCACTTTGGGAGACACTTGCCGTACTACTCAACAACACATCACCATGCCATATCCATCTTGTATAACTCAAGTAAATCCCTTCACAAATCAAATGAGTATGTATATCCTTCACCGTACATTTCCTCGTATTCAAACACTTGACACAAGGACAACAGAACATTCCATTACTATTAGGAACATTCCTTTGAGCAAATTCTATAAATTCTCCCACCCTCTTCAAATACTCAGCACTAGTGCGCTTACAAACCATCCAACTACGATCCATAACTAGATAGGTTCTGTAGATATACAAAACATATATCCAATATAAGGACAATACGGGAGATTGAAAACTAGTTTTTGAAGATTGCCAAGAACTGGTCACGGCCTGGCAGTGATGTCCATCATGGCTGTAACGTGCCAACTGAACCAGACCCTCACAGGCAGAACTGATCACGGCCCAGCCGTGATGAGCATCACGGCCGTGACAGACCAACCAGTAGAGCAACATACACTTAAAACCAAAAATAGAGACATTCCAAACAACTCAAACTAACATTTTCAAGTTACAACTACTGAGACTACAGTTTCAACATACACAAAACCAAAAATAAAAAAATGTGCCCTAAAGACTCACTAGAAATAGGTGCTCGCGTGGTGGTGGGGAGGGGAGCTCGAGTGGTGGCCAACGTTCGATGTGGTTACTGAGAGTAGAGGGACAAGGAGAGTTAGTGCGCGGGAATGGGTAAAAGAGAGATGTCAAGTTATTGCAAAGAATATTGAGCAGGAAAGACAGAGTTAGGGGTTAAGAGTGTACCTCACGGTGGTGGCGAAGAAGCCCTCGCGGTGGTTGCGGTGGAGATGAGCTCGTGATTAGGGCAGAGTGAGAGTGAGAGTGAGCGTGATGAAAAGAGAAGAACAGAGAGACGTACAGAGGGAAGTGCAGAAGGCGCGCGGGTGTAAACGTTATAATCAAAAACCAAAAATAAAACAACATTTTACGTCGGTTGTTTGTAACAACTGACGTTAAAAATAAATATTTTTTATTTAAAAACACTTTTAATGTCAGTTGTTTAAGACAACTGACATTAAAAGTGTATAAGTTTCTGCAAAAACATTCATTCCTTTGACTACTGTGCTACTTACCCATGACTACTGTGATACTTACCCATGCACATTCTAACCTATCCTCTTAATGAGCATTAAGTTTATAGATCAGTTTTCAAGAAAATTAGCTAGTCTCTCTCTTCTCTATATAAAGTACCATTCTTCTGTATCAGTCTGTAATAGAGCCTCTTCTTTTCCTCTATATTTCGTGCGTTTTCTATTCCTTCACAAAATGGCTCTGAGACTTTTGTTATTTCTTCCTATACCTAGACTTAAAGGTCTCTGTCTTAATGGTCAACAAACTTCTGAGGTTGAGTAAATCACGTAACATGGATGGTAAGGTTGGGTGAATCACGTAATGTGATTCCCTCACTTTATTTCATCCCCGTCATCCCTTTCACTTTGCTTTCGCAACAAGTGACTGTGGATTCAAGACGACGCATCAAGGAATTCCAGTGAAGGAGGTGATGCAAAGATCACTTTCACTTTGCTTTCGCAAGTGACTGTGGATTCACGCTCGATGCATCATGGAATTCCAGTGAGGGAGGAGATGCATCCATTGGAGTTTCTGAGGACAGGACTGAGAAGAAATTGATGTTGAAGCAGAAACTTTTTTATATTTTAGTGCTATGTTGCATAAATTTTTTATCTTTTAATCATGTAATTGTAACTTATGAATCGCTTCAATGAGATACGATTTGATTATACATATAACTTGTTTTATGTTAAGTGATTATTTATTTTAATTTGCACATGAAGTTGTTTACTAATTCAAGCTAATTAATTAAGATTAAAAATAAACTTGTTTAAAAAAAAGGTTTAGAAATAAACTGTACTATATATATGGATTGACCTGTGTTAAGAGTGACAACAGGGCATTTCAGATAGGGATATAGGATTATTTACGTCAACTACTTATTTAACTGAAGTAAAAATCAAACTTTTAACGCCAGTTGTATAAAAAACTGACGTTAAAAATAAATATTTTTTATTTTAAAAATACTTTTAACGTCAGTTGTATTGAACAACTGACGTTAAAAAACCTGCATTCCTTTGACTGCTGTGCTACTAACCATGACTACTCTGCTACTTACCCATGCATTTTCTATTCTGCACGTTTATAATATATGACTGCCAACTCCCAATGCGCCTTGGAACCTAATGCTCTTAATGATCAACTTAATTTTTTAGCAACTTACGACGCCTAGTAACTTCATCCCCTGCTCCTATAAATAGCTTCCTTCCTTCCTTTTATTTTTCTGCTTCACAAAATGGCTCTGCCATGGAGATTAACTTCATCACTCTTTCTTCCTATTCCTAGACTCAAAGATCTTAATTTGTCTTAATGGTCAAACAACTTCTGAGGTTGTGTAAATCACATAACATGGGTGATAAGGTTGTGTAAATCACATAATGTGACTTGCTCACCTTATCATCCTTCCGGAGAATCGGCTGCTACAGTTCCAAAACCTCAGCTTTGGAAGCAAGTGACTGTTCGAAGACCATTGCTGAAATAGATCGAGTGCACCCTTGCTCAGCCGCTCTGGAAAACTCAGTCACTCTCCTCTCCTCTCTTGCTCACCCATGAAGGGAACGAAGCCTCAACAAATGTTTAGGATTTTAAACCCTTTCAATGTAACTTTTTATAGGATTTTAAAATTTTGAATGTATCTTGTAATTGTATTATTGATACACTTCATGAATGAGATCCGGTTTGGGTTATTAATTCAACTTATAGCATTTTTACTTCGCACATATATTTTAGTTTTCAAAACAGAAACACAAAACATCAAAGCAAGTGAAACTGAAACTTTGAGGAAGGCAATGCAGAAGGGTACGTATACTAGCTAAAAATTTTTATTAAAATAACCTTTAACGTCTGTTGATGAAAGAACAGACGTTAAAAGTTAAGTGACTCACTTTTAAAGTCAATTCAATAAACAACTGACGTTAAAAGGTTCACTTTTAACGTGAGTTGTTTATTGAACTGACGTTAAAAGTAAGTCACTAAACTTTTAACGTCAGTCCTTACAACAACTGACGTTAAAATTGAATTAATGAAGTCTGATATTTACAAAACTGCCACCGCCTCCTTTTTAACGTCTAGCTTTTGGTTAACCGACGTAAACCTTTCCCGTCTAATGTATATTTTCCACTAGTGATTGTTTCCACATGGACCATGAATCATAAAGTTTGAAACAACCTTGTTTAAGTTTGGATACAATTGTGGACATGGCAACTCAGCAGATATATATTTATCTATGTCTTGAGCAGTGTTTAATTTGTTTGCCTGATTTAACCATAAAAGATTATGGGCATGTGGAACACCTCTTTTCTGAAATTCCACTGTATACATTCCTACAACACCACACATCAAATAAGTAATAATAGATTAATAGATTAATAGATTAATGCCTAATGTGTTAGGAATTTTTGAGAAATGAACAGTGATGAAAAGAAATTCTTACCAGCATCAATCTGACCGAAAACCTTTCCTTTTTTAAAATCAGACATCATTTTATCTTATTTCATTTTGAACACGCGATATGCAATGTCTGGTCTGTCATCAACTCTTAATTCTCTTTCCCTAACAAATCTTTGAATCTCATTCCAATTTGAGTTACATGTGAAGGTGATGAACAAATCGGGATATCCTAATCTTTTGCAAATAGCCATGACATCCTGACAACTATTAAACATTTACCGCATTCCCTCGGTGAAGGAGGAGGGAAGAATAATTCTCATTTTAGTGTAGTTGGATCGGTCTCTCCCCTAGTCACAGCTTCTTGAATTCCATTAAAAACATCTGCCCTGATTGTACTCTGGTTGAGCCTTATCCATTGCAATCTTTGAGCCTCAATCATAGCGTAAGAATCAACCAAATACCGTTGATACAATCTCTTTGAATTTACTATGTTACCAAACTCAATTTTCCTATCTTGAATTCTGTAAGCTAAGAATTCTCTCATAGTTACCTTCAACTCCTTCTCCCTTCATCATTCAGTTCTGCATCTCGAATTGGAATATCTTCTTTATAACCGTCCTCTCCATAAGGAAATAATAAAGGATATTGTAAAGCTAAAAATGAAGTATTTGTTTCATGGATCCGACTGATCTGACCATCAATCTTTCTAACAACAATATCCCTTTCAAAGTCCATATTATTGACATCTCCTACTATTAATGCAGTAATCTCGTCGGAAGTTGGTAAATTGTATGTCCTGGGATCCTTTGTTCTATTTCGGAACAACCTCAATGTGAAATTTGTTGTTGCGTTTACTTTATAAAAATCTCTAACAACACGAAAAGACTTTGCAAGCTCATTGTGTTGGTCAATCATAAGTTTCAAAGATTCACATAATGATACATCCAATGAAGAGTCCTTGTCCTTTTGCCTGAAAATAAAATGTAGGTCAATAGGAATTTAATTGAAATAAATCGAGTTTGTTAAAATCTAAAAAAAAACTGATCCATACCTGAAATGTTTCATTCGATTATTATACTCGTTTTCAGTATCATAAATGTAGAGTTGAGCAAATCTAGGTGAAGTGGAATCTGCTGGTACCAAGCTACCGATGTGGTGAAAATTTTGACCACTGAGGATAAACTGAGGTGGACCAGATCCATTATTAATCGAGGTTTGTACATTTCCTCCCATAGAAGTAAATGCAAACATACTGTTATATGCTCTTATGTTATCTTTGAAATTTTTGGATCTTGGATCTGGGTCAGACATCAAATTCCACAATAATTCTGGAGGTTTTTCAAGGAATGGAAGTTCAATTTTTCCCTCCAAGAAACATAGGCTAAATTTAGGATTTTTGCTGGTTCTTGCTTTATTAGAATGCTCTTCATACCACATAATGGCTTGACAGAAACTGCAAGTAAAGGTTGGTCCTCCAAAATCTAACAAATCTGTGAATCCAAATATTTTCAATTAAGAATAGTTGCATAAAAAAAGTCAGTAAAATGATTAATTCATTTAGTACCTGTAGTTTCTCCTTTAACAAATAGATCCATTAGTGTCATTTGGTTTGAGTTCAATAAGAGACTTTCATTTGGTTTGAGTAGGAGTTAACATGTTATTAGAAGATGGAGATGGAAGATTGATGCTAAAACCAGTGGAAGAAGCATTACCTGGATGCATTTGATAGAAATGTCACAAAAGTTAGTAGGTGAAATGATTAATACAAAACCATCATCTGCATATAATCAAGATGACAATAATAATTGAAGTTCATACATGATTGGTTGAGTGTTGTACCCATCATGCTGGATTGAGATGGTGCGAAATTATTTATTTTTCTTGGTAGAATGTGATTAAAAGATGACAATATAGACATAGGTTGCTTTCGACAATTCCTCTGGAATCTATTATCTGCTTTTGATGCCCCCATATTTTCTTTTCCTTCGAAATTGATTCCTAAAAATTCCAGAAAAACAACAAACATAAAATATACTTACAAATGATTGGTAGAATTTTAAATTAATTAAGTATAAAATTGTAATTAAAAATAGGAAGTATGGATACCATTATTAACTGCATTCATTCGTTGCCTCTTATTATCAATAACACATTTTCTATGAATCCTTGCAGCAGCTGTGGAAGTTGCAGGGGATGTATATTTGGTTGGTCTTCATTGTTGTACTCGGTAAGTGTGCAAGTTGTATTGCAAATATATTGAAAATGATAAAACCAACATCGATTACATAATCCCAAAAGACTAAACACAAGGAAACATTGAAAGATGAAACATAACTTTAAAAAATGTTTAAAATTAAAATAAAATAGAGCATGCGACACTACTGAGATGAAACATCTTTGCTTAAATCATTCATTCTCTTGCTTGATTCTCTTCAATACTTTTTTGGTGGTACTGCTTGCCGATGCTGACAAATCTTCAAGGTCAACGTCTGATATCCTCTTTGACGGAGTTTCAGTTCCCACCCCAACATCGCTAAACCGAGTTATAAGATCAACACCAGTAATGGACGTATCTTCATTATCAAACTAAAACAAAATAAAATAGCAAGTTGTCAAATATATAAGCAAATATCAATAAAAAAATATTTAAAGGCTAAACAGAAAGGAAATATGATCTCACAAGAATCGGTTTCAATTCATTGAATTTCTGAATGATGATCGGATCATCAGTTAGCCTCCTAACTCTGTAAGAATTCAGAAACCAAGAGCTAGATACATTTTTGACCTCAACCTTGAATAACAAATCATTGTTGAGCAGGTTACGAATCTCTTCAGGAAAGCTACAAGCACCAGATGGCTGGCCAATTTATAATTAATATAGTTAGTATTAGTATCAATATTAGTAATATGATAATAGATTTATATTGAAGTAAGCTAGGATGTATGTTTTTTAGTTTTTATGACAGCAACCTTCCTGTAAAGTTGTACCAAATATAGACATTACTTGCTTAAGAGATATATGGTATCAAGATCAAAGATTGTAAAGGTAGCAGAATTAGACTCATCAATAACCCTAACCTTTATTCTTTATCGGTATTATTTATTCATCGAATTTAGATGCATATATAAAAAAAATTCAAAAAACATAGACACGGTAAGGGATAAAATTTAGAGGAATTTTTAATTCTCTCCAACATCAGTGACACGACGATCACAGTTTTCACAGTAAAACTTTGATTCGTCTTATTCTTCTTTCTTGACAGGTTTGCCCCATTTGCATGCCATATACCACCAAATTTCAGCCTCATTCAAATGTTTAATAGTGGAAAACACAACAGAAAAACGATGTTGAAATAGCAACAAAAATAAAGATTATACATGAAATAAGTAGGGTTGAAAAATAGAGGATTAAATATAGGAAATAGCAATACGAAGTTATGGACCTCTAGACAGTCATTGATCTCTTGAATATTCTTTTTATCAGACACATTCAATAGTTCTTACTCAACATTCATTTTTGGAGATTCAGTTATTTGGCCGAGGACTTGAGAACCAGATTGAATAGTGCCAACCATTCTAGGAAGGAAAAAGAGAACAAAAGCTATTCATTTAATTCTTCATCATAAAGCTGATTAACAATTTTTGAATTATGAATGTTGAAGAAAAAACCTTAGTTTTAGATCCACAACCTCTGGTATGAAAAATAGAGGATTAAATATAGGAAATAGCGATACGAAGTTATGGACCTCTAGGCAGTCATTGATCTCTTGAATATTTTTTTTATCAGACACATTCAATAGTTCTTGCTCAACATTCATTTTTGGAGATTCAGTTATTTGGCTGAAGACTAGAGAACCAGGTTGAATAGTGTCAACCATTCTAGGAAGGAAAAAAGGGAACAAAAGCTATTAGTTTAATTCTTCATCATAAAGTTGATTAACAATTTTTGAATTACGAATGCTGAAGAAAAAACCTTAGTTTTAGATCCACAGCCTCTGGTATCTCTGGATTGAAAAGCAGCTTGGTTGAATACATGATAGTTTGAATACGACTTATACCTGAGAACAGAATATATCAAATACATGATTCGAAAATATGTAAACTATTCTGTCATGAAAAAGCCAAAATATACAACAAACCTTTGTATGTCTTGACTTTGGCAAACTGTATGACAACAACAGAATTGTCTCCACCACCAGCACTAATAAAGTTATTGATTCTTACAATGATTAATACAAAACCACCAACACCAGTATGTTTTCCAATATTATTATTTGAATTATTTGAGTAATTAAAAAAAATTTATTTTATTCGAAAATAAGAAAATTTAATATAAAAAAACCAAAGAATGAAATTCGAAATAAAATAAAATAAAATAAATTAAAATCAAATAAAATTTGAATTATATGAATGGATATGAATAAACACATGTTGATATACTCATATGAATTGATTGTGTTAATTAATACATATTATTGAAATTTGATTAGATTATTGGTTGAAGATTAGATTTCAAATTTGATATTTGATTTAAATTCAAAATTGAAATTCAAAAATTTGTTTTCAATTCAATTAATTTTCCCTCATTTTTTATTTTTATTTTGTTATTTTTTGTTAAATTTATAAACACAATAAAAAATAAAAAATTGTAGTGTTGATACTTGACATGTGACACATGGCTGCATAGGGAATATGACACATGGCAACATGTAGGGGTGTTCGCGGATTGGATTGATTTTGAGCAAAAAAGTCATCCGATCCAATGATAAAAACAACATGCGGTTTGGATTGGATTGGTTTGCTTCCTTCAAAAAATCCGATTCGACCCGATCCAATCAAATGCGGTTTGGATTGGATTGGATAATTCGGTTTTTATCGATACATATTTACATAGTTATTTACATCAAAGAACATCCAATATTTCGGTTCGATTTGCATTTGATTGAGTATTTAAAGAGTCATATGAATTTGTTACTTATTTAAAATAAAAATTAATTTTAAAATATTATATCGACAATTTCTAATAAGTGTTTTAACGGGATATACATGAATTGATATGCACTCTCATATGTAAAAATATTTTACACTATCACCTAATTATAAATTGTTAAATCATTATAAATGTTTGATTATTGTCCTAAATATATTAAAAGTCACTCATAACATGATTTATAATTGGTTAACAGTATAAAAGTTTTTACATTAACATTACATTTACGTACCAATTAAACTCTCTAATATAAGGACTAGGTGATAACTTATAAAAATATAAAGACTAACAATTACTTTTATAATGTAAAGATCAAATTATTTTCATTGAACTAAATAATTTCAGTTCGGTTCGGTTTGGATTGAATCGGTTTTACATATAGGATCCGAAATCCGATCCAATCCAATAAAAAATTTCGGGTTTTTTCGATTTGCGGTTTTTTCTGTTTTCGGAGATAGATAGATTTATGTTTTCGGAGATAGATAGATGGATGGATGGATGGATGGATGGATATATATAGATAGATGGATGGATGGATATAGATAGATAGATAGATAGATAGATAGATAGATAGATAGATAGATAGATAGATGGATAGATGGATAGATGGATAGATGGATAGATGGATAGACAGACAGACAGACAAACAGACAGATAGATAGATTCTGTCATGAAAAAGCCATAATATATAACAAACCTTTGTATGTCCCGACTTTGACAAACTGTATGCAACAACAGAACTGACTCCACCACCAGCACCAATAAAGTTATTGATTATTACAATGATTAATACAAAACCACCAGCGCCAGTATGTTTTCCAATATTATTATTTGAATTATTTGAGCGATTAAAAAAAATCTCTTATTCGAAATTAAGAAAACTTTTAAAAAATAAAGATCAAAGAATGAAATTCGAAATAAAATAAATCAAATAAAATTTGAATTATATGAATGAATATGTATAAACACATGTTGATATACCAATATGAATTGATTGAGCTAATTAATACATAAATATGATTTAATGTATAATGAGTAATTAAAAAATTCAATTTTGAAATTCAAAAAATGAAACAAAAATATTGGATTAGAATATTATGAGAAGCCGTCTCACGAGAGAGTGATATCACTTGGCATGTGACACATGGCTGCATAGGAAATATGACACATGGTAACATGATATTACATTGGGGACAGAAATGTATTGTTTATAGATAAATCAAAGTGCTATTTACTATTCACATGCACGGTTCATAGGGCTTTTTGATAAAAATGGGTTCTTTTTAGAAAATATTTACCAATTTAGGGTTATTCTGAAACTATTTACCAATGGGGGGTCCTTTTGGACACGTGGCACATTTTTATTTTTTTTAACTCTGACGGGTCAAAGGCGCCAGTCAGACTGGCGCCTTCAAAGTCGCCAGTCAGACTGACGTCTACTAGTGTCAAAGGCGCCAGTCAGACTGGCGCCTGTAAGACTAAGCCCTCATTCATGTTTTGATGTATGACAAACAAAATGTATTTTGCATAAGATTTTTGATTTTGTCTATGTACTTATTATGTGTTAAGTTGTATGCAAGATCACTCATGAAAAAGGAAAATCAAGGATTAAAGGATGGAAGACCAAGGATACAAAGCAATGGACAAGGACTAAAGCATCAAACAATGAAGATCTCATACTTTAGATGCTATTGTAAAAATAGCACATTTGATTTCTTAGGTGAATCACTTAAATTTAAGAAGATCAAGGAATCATCAAGACAAGAGCTTAACAGTGGAATAATATAAGCGCTCGTCCAACAGTGGAATAATATAAGCGCTCGTCCAACACTGAAGTGAAACAAGCTCACGACCAATGAACTACTAAAAAGCTGACGTCCAATGAACTACTAAAAAGCTGACGTCCAATGAACTACTAAAAAGCTGACGTCCAATGAACTACAAAAAAAAAAGCTGACGTCCAATGAACTACTAAAAAAATGACGTCCAATGAACTACTAAAAAGCTGACGACCACTAAAGTGACAGAAGCTCGCGTCTACTAAAGTAACAGAAGCTCACGTCCAATAAAGTAACAGAAGCGCGCGTCTACTAAAGTAACAAGAAACGCTCATCTACTGATGCGACACATGGAGCTCGTCTACTGAAGTAACAAGAAGAGCTCGTCTACTGAAGTAACAACAAACGATCATCTACTAAAGTAACGAGAAGCACTCGTCTACCAAAGTGGCATATGAAGCTCCGTCCACTAAAGTACTAAATGGAGCTCGTCTACTAGCCCATCCGAATGTAAATCTTAATGGCTAGATGGAAACAGTTATTTTTCAAGATGGACGCGAATTCTACAAGAACAATCAGAATCTTATTTCAAGAACGAGAATCAAGAAAATAGATTTTGTTAAATCAGATCCAAATCTGTTTTAATTGATCCCAATGACTATAACTTGTTTTCTATAGAAAGAGGGATCAAAGGAACACTTTTCAACATCTTACATATTCTGAAAGTGAAAATACGAAAGATTCAAAGCTTCTAAAAGTGCTTCATCTTAGAGAAAAGTGTGATATTTCTTGGAACTTCAATTTGTATAATCAGACTTTTAGAGTCTTTCTTCTACTCAATTATTTATGTGAATTAGTGTGATTAAGAGAGGGTATCTCTTAGGATTGAACAAGGATAGAAGGTATCCTTGAGTATAGAAAAGCAAGTGTGCTTTTTGGTGTGTTATTAAGCAAGGAGGTTATCCTTGTGAATGTTGTAATTGGATATTGTAATTTCTGGTTATAGTGGAGAAAACCACAGAGGTGTGGGATTGGATGTAGGCTTACCAGAGGAGGTAGCCGAATCAGGATAAATCGGTTTGCGTGTTCTTCTCATCTCTAAACTCCATATACATGTTATATGCACTTGTGTGTTGTGAATGAGTTTTAAGAATGCTTGTTAACTTGAATCTTTGATCTGCAATATGTATTAAACTTGTTATTACTTCTTATAATTCTTCTTAACATCATTACTTGTTATATAACCTGATTCTTGGGAATTAAAATTGAGTGAAAACCAATTTTCTTTAAGAAAACTCTGTTTTGCTTTAAATTGTTGAAAAAGTTTTCAACATCTCAATTCACCCCCCCCCCCCCCCCTCTTGAGATTGTAGCCATTACCAACAAGTGGCATCAGGGTTAAAACTCTTGTTACAAAGCTTAATAGCTTCAAGAGATGGCTACAAATGATATCCTGGGTGATGGGGCTTCACTCACTAGACCCCATGCCTTTAATGGCTCCCAATACATGTATTGCAAAGAGAGAATGCTTATCTTTCTTGAGGCTGCCGGTTTAGATGTATTAGATGCTATTGAAAATGGTCCCTATGTTCCATTTATTCTTGATGCTAAGGGAAATAAACAAAATTATCCAGGAGATGATTGGAATGATGATGATAAAAGAAGAGTTGGTTATAATGCTAAGGCAAAAAATATTATAACAACTGCTTTGAATTATGATGAGTTTTTCAGGGTCTCCAATTGCAAAACGGCAAAGAAAATGTGGGATACTCTTCAAATCACTCATGAAGGAACCAACGATGTGAAAAGAGCAAGAATGAATGCACTAGTCCATGAATATGAACTCTTTCACATGAAGAATGGTGAGGAGATAGATGAACTGCAAAAGTGGTTTACACACATTGTGAACCAGCTAGAAGGACTCGGACACACAATCACGGATGAGAAAAAGATTAACAAGATAATGAGATGTTTGAGTCGTGAATGACAACAAAAAATTACTGCAATTGCTGAAGCAAAGGATCTAGACACCATGCAAATTGCTACTTTATTTGGCAAGTTGAAAGAACACGAATTGGAGCTTAATATATTGAAAAGCCATGAAGATAAGGAGAAAATGAAGAAAGGAATCTCACTCAAGGCTCATGTCTCTAAAGAACCAAAAGAAAGTGATGATGATTATGACCTTGATGAAGATGAAGAATCCGAAGAAGAAGATATGGAATTGCTTATGAAGAAATTTAGAAGATTCATAAAAAATAATAGAAACAAGAAGCAATTCAGTTTTCCTACCAAAAAGAACACAAACAAAGGTGAAGCTCTTCCTCTACAATTAAATGCTTTGAATGTGGAAAGCTTGGACACTATAAAAATGAATGTCCAAAGCTACAAAAGAAAGAAAAGTATGAGAAGAATAACAACAAAGAGAAGAAAGGAAGAAAGCCTAGAAGAACATACATAGCTTGGGAAGAAAATGATATGGACTCCACTAGTAGTGAATCTGAAAATGAAGAAGCCAACATATGTCTCATGGCAAATCAACAAAGTGATAGTGAAACCGAGGTAAATGATTCTTCTCCTACCTATAATGAGTTACAAGATGCTTTTGATGAATTGCATGAAGAATATGTTAAAATTGGTAAACAACTTATATCTTCTAGGAAGATCATTGCAAAACAATGTAGTGACTATGCATCTTTACAAATAAAGCTTAATGAACTAGAAGCTAAAAATTCACAATTACTTGCATCTAGTTCAATTTGCACCAAATGCACTACACTTGAAAATGAAGTTGAAAAACTGAATGTAGTTCTATCTAAGTTCACTATGGGCAAAGATAACTTGAATGCCATATTAGGACAGCAAAAGGGTGTTTATGATAAAGCTGGAATTGGATATAAGCCAATGGTATATGAAAAATCTTTCAAGAAGCTTTTTGTTGCACCTAGTTCTTCAACTAGACCTTTTGTAAAATGTTATTATTGTTTAAAGAAAGGTCATATAGCTGCTACTTGTAGACTTAGAAAGAACATACATGTTGGCATTAAACAAATTTGGGTTCCAAAAGGAACATATGTTGCTACTAACACCAAAGGACCCAACCAGATTTGGGTACCTATAGAACACACATAAATTCTATGTTGCAGATGCGTTTGAAGGCCAAGAACTCAAATGGGTATTATGATAGAGGCTTTTCCACACACATTACAGGTAACAATAAATAAATAATATTGATTGAATATCTTTTGCAATTATCATTATTAATCTGTGATTGTGCATCCTTTTGTTTAAAGTTATTTGATCAATCATGAATCAACCATTGGAACTAAATGGGTGTTTAGAAACAAAATGGATGAGAATAGGATAATAGTAAGAAACAAGGCTAGACTAGTAGCTAAGGGATATAATCAAGAAGAAGTAATTGATTATGATGAAACATGTGCTCCTGTAGCTAGATTAGAAGCCATAAGAATGATATTAGCCTATGCATGTATAATGAACTTTAAACTGTACCAAATGGATGTGAAAAGTGCATTTTTAAATGGAATAATTCAAGAGGAAGTGTATGTAAGCCAACCCCCTGGCTTTGTTGATAGTGAGTTCCCAAATCATGTCTATAAACTCACTAAAGTCCTCTATGGACTCAAGCAAACTCCTAGAGTTTGGTATGAGAGGTTAAGCAATTTTGTCATAGAGAAAGGCTTTAAAAGAGGAAAAGTTGATACAACACTTTTTACTAAAACAAAAGCACACAATATCTTACTTGTTCAAATATAAGTTGATGACATTATTTTTGGTGCTACTAATGAGTCTTTATGCAAGGAATTTGGTAAACTAATGCAAAATGAATTTGAAATGTCCATGATGGGAGAGCTTACCTTCTTTCTTGGACTTCAAATTAAACAATGCCAAGATGGAACCTTCATAAGCCAAACAAAGTATTGCAAGGAACTACTAAAGAAGTTTGGAATGGAAAGTGCAAAGGAAATGTCAACACCAATGAGTCCAGCCTGCTACTTGGACAGAGATGAACATGGTAAATCTATAGATGTATCCAAGTATAGAGGTATTATCGGATCCTTACTTTATCTCACTGCAAATAGGCCAGATATAATGTTTAGTGTGTGTATTGTGCAAGGTATCAAGCTAATCCTAAAGACTCACATCTTACTGCAGTTAAAGAATCATGAAGTATCTTTTAGGAACAAAAGAAATGGGGTTGTAGTATCCCAAGGGATCCACTTGCACATTAATAGGACATTCCGACTCTGATTTTGCTGGATGCAAGTTAGATAGGAAGAGCACAAGTGGAACATGCCATTTATTAGGAAATTCCCTAGTGTCTTGGTTTAGTAAAAAGCAAACTAGTGTAGCCTTATCCACAGCTGAAGCAGAATATGTTGCAGCTAGAGCTGTCAAAATGGACCCGGCTCGACGGGCCATCCCGTTTAGCCCGATATAAATGACGGGCTGGGTGACAAAAAATAGAGCCCAGTTAAATTTTGGTCCGGCCCGGCCCGGCCCGAAAAATTGTTGGCCCATCATTATCTAGCCCGAAACGGGCCGGCCCGCTGGCCCGAATTGCTTCAAATTTTTTAACAAAAAAAAATAATACCAAAAACAAATAAACATTTTGAAAGTTAAAATGAAGATTGTGAAATAGGAAAAAAGATTTATGAATTTTTAGAGCCATTTTATGAAATCACCAAAATGTTTTCTGGTTCTAAATATCCTACATCCAATTTGTATTTCATGCAAATATGGAAGATTGAGGTTCTATTGAAAAATAGTAGATCAAGTCAAGATTATGTGATTAGTGATATGGCTTTAAGAATGATGGAAAAATTTGATAAGTATTGGAATGAGTGTAGCACAATTCTTGATTTAGGATGTGTTCTTGATCCTAGGTTGAAGTTGTGAATGCTTAAATATACTTACTCTAAACTTTATTCCAAGAAACTCTTGGTTGACGAGAAGTTGAGTGTTGTGAAGAATGCTTTGTATGAACTTTTTAATCATTATGCCAACAATGTGGAAGTTCATACTTCTATGATGGATGCAAGTACTTCCACTCAAACTTGTCAAGAAGGGACAAGTATTTCAACATTACCAGCAGACTATGATGTAAGTTATTATACTTCAACAAACTTATTCATCTTTAATTTATTGTATGTAATTATTCATAGGTTCTTTCATCTTTCAACTCTCTTTTGCTTAATGCCCTTGCTTTATGTCCTTGATGCCATCTTAACTATTTCAATTTTGATTACTTGTTTTATTCTTTTAGTAGTTATTTGATAGGAATTTGAAGCAGAAAGGAGTAAAGAAACTTTGTTGAATGGAAAATCTGAACTTGACCTCTACTTGGAAGAATCAAAACTTGTGGATCACAAGGATTTAGATGTTTTAGATTATTGGAGGGATAATAGCCGTAGATTTCCTGATTTAGGAAGGATTATCTGTATTTTTTTTATGACGATGGATATTTATTATAACTATGGTACATTTCCTATGTTAATTCATAAGTCATAACCATATAAATGGAATGGTAATGAAATTTTCTAGTTAATAAAATGAATTTTAAAAAACAATAAAAATAATTTTAAAAAAACGTTATCGGCCCATGGGCCAACCCGTTTGCCCCGCAACCCGCATAGGGCTGGGCTGGGCTAGGAAATTAGCTGCCCAGTTGGCCCAACCCAGCCCAACCCGAAACTGTCTTAACCCAAACGGGCCGGCCCGAATAGGCTGGGCCAGCCCGTTTTGACTCCTCTAGTTGCAGCTGGGAGTTGTTGTGCTCAAATCCTATGGATGAAACAACAATTAATTGACTATGGTGTTCATCTAGATCATGTACCAATAAAGTGTGACAACATGAGTGCAATTAATCTAACAAAGAACCCCATCATGCATTCAAGAACCAAGCATATTGAAATTAGGCATCATTTTATCAGGGATCATATTCAAAGTGGTGATGTTGTGATTGAACATATAGATACAACCAAACAATTAGCTGATATATTCACCAAACCACTAAATAAGGAGAGTTTCTTCTTTATAAGAAGGGAACTTGGCATAATTGATCCTCAAAATGATTGATATTAGATGTTATTTTTGATAATATAGTCAATATGGCAAGCGAGGCAGCACAAGATGCTGAAAATTATGAAGGACATGGGCAAGATGCTTTTATCTAGTCTCAGTTTAAACTAAGTGTCCTTAGGTATCTGTAATTCCTGTTTTTTTTTTTTATTTCAGTGTTTTGGTTGTTTTGATGTATTGCATCTGCTTTGTAATGATTTATTATCAATGAATGCAAGACTATTTTTCAGTTTGATTTCAATATTCTCCATAGTTTCTTTTGGATAATGACAAAAGGGGAGAAAGATGAACCATACAACCATTAATTCTGTCTTGCATTTGATGTAAACATTTTCTCTGATACCTAAGTATGAACTGCATTGAAAAGACATACTTGAACTTATAATAAATTCAAGATGACTTTTTCATGATAATGATATGATAACACTTGATTTTTGAAAGATATCAATGACACAGGGGAAGATGAAAATGAATCAAGAATCATGCTTACTAAATAGTTGCACTTTGATTTTCTTTTAATAACTAAGGTTAAGTATGGTAAGGTTTGTCATAATCAAAAAGGGGGAGTTTGTAAGACTAAGCCCTCATTCATGTTTTGATGTATGACAAACAAAGTGTATTTTGCATAAGATTTTTGATTTTGACTATGTACTTATTATGTGTTAAGTTGTATGCAAGATCACTCATGAAAAAGGAAAATCAAGGATTAAAGGATGGAAGACCAATGACACAAAGCAATGGACAAGGACTAAAGCATCAAGCAATGAAGATCTCATACTTTAGATGCTATTGTAAAAATAGCACATTTGATTTCTTAGGTGAAGCACTTAAATTTAAGAAGATCAAGGAATCATCAAGATAAGATCTTAACAGTGGAATAATATAAGCGCTCGTCCAACACTAAAGTGAAACAAGCTCACGTCCAATAAACTACTAAAAAGCTGACGTCCAATGAACTACTAAAAAGCTGACGTCCAATGAACTACAAAAAAAAAACTGACGTCCAATGAACTACTAAAAAGTTGACGTCCAATGAACTACTAAAAAGCTGGCAACCACTAAAGTGACCAAAGCTCGCATCTACTAAAGTAACAAAAGCTCACGTCCAATAAAGTAACAGAAGCGCGTGTCTACTAAAGTAACAAGAAGCGCTCGTCTGCTGATACGGCGCATGGAGCTCGTCTACTGAAGTAACAACAAGCGCTCGTCTACTGAAGTAACGAGAAGCGCTCGTCTACCAAAGTGGCATATGAAGATCCATCCACTAAAGTGCTAAATAGAGCTCATCTACTAGCCCATCCGAATGTAAATCTTAATGGCTAGATAGAAACAATTATTTTTCAAGATGGACGCGAATTCTGCAAGAACAATCGGAATCTTATTTCAAGAACGAGAATCAAGAAAATAGGTTTTGTTAAATCAGATCCAAATCTGTTTTAATTGATTCCAACGACTATAACTTGTTTTCTATATAAAGAGGGATCAAAGGAACACTTTTCAACATCTTTCATATTCTAAAAGTGAAAATACGAAAGATTCAAAAGCTTCCAAAAGTGCTTCATCTTAGAGAAAAGTGTGATATTTCTTAGAACTTTAATTTGTATAATCAGACTTTTAGAGTCTTTCTTCTACTCAATTCTTTCTGTGAATTAGTGTGATTAAGAGAGGGTTTCTCTTAGGATTTAACAAGGATAGAAGGGATCCTTGGGTATAGAAAAGTAAGTGTGCTTTTTGGTGTGTTATTAAGCAAGGAGGTTATCCTTGTGAATGCTGTAATTGGATATTGTAATTTCTGGTTATAGTGGAGAAAACCACAGAGGTGTGGGACTGGATGTAGGCTTACCAAAGGAGGTTGCCGAATCAGGATAAATCTGTTTGCGTGTTCTTCTCATCTCTAAACTCCATATACATGTTATATGCACTTGTGTGTTGTGAATGAGTTTTAAGAATGCTTGTTAACTTGAATCTTTGATCTGCAATATGTGTTAAACTTGTTGGTACTTCTTATAATTCTTCTTAATATCATTACTTGTTATATAACCTGATCCTTGGGAATTAAAATTGAGTGAAAACCAATTTTCTTTATGAAAACTCTGTTTTGCTTTAAATTGTTGAAAAAGTTTTCAATATCTCAATTCACCCCCCTCTTGAGATTGTAGCCATTAGCATTATTAAAAAAAAAGACGACAAAACCTGCCCTGCAGTGCCACGTACTGTAGTGTTCCTTTAAAATTGCAGATAACTTTCTTTTAATTCTTATAAGGTAAAATTTTTTTACTACTGTAATAATTTATGGATATTTATTGGTGTAAATTGTTATTGCTGTTATTTTTTTATGCCTCTTATGATATTATTTGCTACTTGTTATTAGGGGATTTTTTTTATTGTCTCTTGTTATTTTAAATAGATACTTTATCATTGATGTCATCATTACTCCTTATACTTATAGTATAAATTTTTTGTAGCAGTGTTCATTTAAAATCGCAGGTAACTTTATTTTAATTCTTACAAGGTAAAATTATTTTTTACTACTGTAAAAATTGATGAATATTTATTGATGTAAATTGTTATTGCTATTATTTTTTATGCCTCTTGTGATATTACTTGCTACTCTTTATTAGGGGATTTTTTTTATTGCCTCTTATGATATTAAATTGTGACAAGATATATGGCAACCCGGCGAAATATATTCTTGTTGAAATTGTTAATGATTGAGATGTGGAGTGCATGCTGAATGGTTTAATCCAAAATCCCTGGATGTCGACACTTGAGTTGGACGTTGATGTTAATGTTGCGGGCACTTCCACATTCCCTGTGTCGTCATTGGGTAGTAATTTCTTACAAGGTAAAATTTTTTTTACTACTGTAATAATTAATGGATATTTATTGGCGTAAATTGTTATTGCTTTTATTTTTTTATGCCTCTTGTGATATTATTTGCTACTTGTTATCAGATGATTTTTTTTTATTGTCTCATGTTATTTTAAATAAATACTTTATCATTAATGTCATCATTACTCCCTATACTTATAGTATAATTTTTTTTGTAGCAGTGTTCATTTAAAATTACAGGTAACTTTATTTTAATTCTTACAAGGTAAAATTTTTTTTTACTACTGTAATAATTGATGAATATTTATTGGTATAAATTGTTATTGCTATTATTTTTTTATGCCTCTTGTGATATTATTTGCTACTCGTTATTAGGGGATTTTTTTATTGCCTCTTATGATATTATTTGCTACTTTCTTTTAATTATTAAGTTTATTTTTTTATTATAATATAATAATAATATTAATTTTATTAGTATCGGTATTTACTATTAGTAGTTGGTAACTAATTTTATTTTGTAATATTATTATTATTAGAAATTGTGAATTTATGGGTTATTGTTATTATTTTTATTTTGCGGTAATAATGTTGTTATATTAATGTTATTTTTAAGTTTACATATTTAATATTAAATATGATGTTAATATTATTAATACCATTATTTGTATTAGTTGTTGTGTATTTTTAATATTGTTATTATTAGAAATTGTAAATTTATGGGTTATTTTTATGTATTTGATATTATTGTAGAGCAGACGTCATGAGCCAAGTTGCATTATTTGTGTACTCGAACGAGAGAGCCTTCGATGGACCGGAAGGAATTACATTTGAAGGGGACCAAGAAATTGTGCAAATAAATCAGGACATCCGGTACGAGCGTTTGAGGGCAAAGATTCACTCGAAGTTGAGGCTGCAACCAAATCAATCGGTTTCAAAATTTGTGACAAGATATATGATATGTGGCAACACGGCGAAATATATTCTTGTTGAAATTGCTAATGATCGAGACATGGAGTGCATCCTGAATGGTTTAATCCAAAATCCCTGAATGTCGACACTTGAGTTGTACGTTAATGTTAATGTTGCGGGCACTTCTACATTCCCTGTGCCGTCATTGGGTAGTAATTTCGAGCCGCAAAATGTGCCGGTAAACCTTAGGTCAAATGCAGATGACGAAGATGACGAAGATGAAGATTGGGCGAGCGAGATATAGGATGAGTCAGATGAAGATGAAGACGAAGATGAAGATGAAGATGAAGATGAACCATAAATTCACAATTTCTAATAATAATAATATTACAAAATAAAATTAATTACCAATTACTAATAGTAAATACCGATACTAATAAAAGTAATATTACTATTATATTATAATAAAAATAAACTTAATAATTAAAATAAAGTAGCAAATAATATCATAATAGGCAATAAAAAAATTCCCCTAATAACGAGTAGCAAATAATATCACAAGAGGCATAAAAAATAATAACAATAACAATTTACACCAATAAATATTCATCAATTATTATAGTAGTAAAAAAGAATTTTACCTTGTAAGAATTAAAATAAAGTTACCTGCAATTTTAAATGAACACTGCTACAAAAAAAATTATGCTATAAGTATAAGGAGTAACAATGATATTATGATAAAGTATCTATTTAAAATAACAAGAGACAATAAAAAAATCCCTTAATAACAAATAACAAATAATATCACAAGAGGCATAAAAAAATAATAGCAATAATAATTTACACCAATAAATATTCATCAATTATTACAGTAGTAAAAAAAATTTTACCTTGTAAGAATTAAAAGAATGCCTGCAATTTTAAAAAAACACTCCAGTACGTGACACTGCAGGGCAGGTTTTGTCTTCTTTTTTTTAATAATGGGAGGCGCCAATTAGACTGGCGCCTTTGACCCTGATAGGCGCTAGTCTAACTGACGACTTTGATCTGTCAGAGTGAAAAAAAAAATATACCACATGTTCAAAAGGACCCCCATTAATAAATAGTTTCAGAATAATCATAAATCGATAAATAATTTCTATAAGAAACCTATCTTGATCAAAAAGCTCGATTGATTATCTCACGTTTTAGTGATCATTTTTCCTGTTCACGCAAAGTTTCCGTTCACAAACATAAGGCTCAAACCCCCCCGTACACGACATTGTTGCCCTCCCTGTTCAGTGTTCACTATTCATGTCATGTGCCTTTTTTGATCAATTCATTTCATGTGCCTTGGTATTAACATGAGAAAAATAATAAAATAAGTAAAAACTATTGGATATGATTTACTATTAAAAAATACTAAAATTATTATTGATATAAGTAAGTGATGAAAAATTTAAATAATAATAAAATAATAGTAAATATAACTTGTAAAAAATTAAATAATAATAAAATAAATAAAACACCATTGATCGGTTCGGATGATGAAATCCTCAAATCCGATCCGACCCGATTAGACCCCTGTTACTCATAAATTTTCAAATATATCCCTTCTAATTTTAATTAATATTATGATGGCCTATAATTAATGACAGTAATTAATAAGGATATTATTGGAAAATAACATTTAATATGTGTGAAAATTGATGCATATTTCTAAGCTTTGATTAAATGCCTAGTTGAAAGAAATTGGACAATCAATTTTTCATTTATAATAATTTTTAAATTAGTGTGTGATGGTTAAATTACACTACTATATTACTACAATTGTCCTATACCGTTGCTGCTATACTGCTGTTATAATTTTTTTTATGTAACTAATTTCATATGTTTTAGGAGTGGTATAATTATTTTGAGAAAAATAATGATCAAGCATAAAAAAAATTATGCATTTTTCCTTTTGTATATTTTTTTGTTACTTCGCATTATATTTTTCTCAATATGGCGTTAATATTTTTACTTATATTATTTTAAAACAGTACCGAAGTCTACCAAACGTGTCCCTGATTAACGCTATATTAAAAAATATACTTAAAAAACTAAAGTAATAAAAACTCAATTAAGTAATAAAAATAATTAAGTAATTAATTAATTAAAAACATAATTAAAATAATTAAGTAGCAATTATAAAGACAAAGTAACGACATTTTTTATAGCACATAAATATAAATAAAAACAGTACCGGCATATTAAAATTTGTAGCAATAAAAATACAAAATGCACAAAATATTATATTTAAATAAAATTATGTATCATAAAAAATACCTTAGAAAAATTAAAATCAAGTTTTCAAGCAATTTGACAGAAACATCGTCATAAAAAAAAAATTCTAGAGTGTGAAACTAGAGTGTGAAAATACTTAATTAAATTGTTTTTTCTAAAACCAATTTAATTTAGAAACACCGATAGAAAAATTAATACTATGAACTATGAGGGAGAGTAATCTGATAGTATGATTTATATTAATTATATAGGAGAGAGAGGAGGGGGATAATATAAGAGGGGACGGTTGGGGGAGGGGGTTTAATTAATTTGGTGGTGCCGGGGACGGGACAGGGGCGCAGGGAGTCAGGGTCGGGACATGGGGCGCAGGGGGATAAATTTTTTTTAAAATGGGAGGCACCAGTCAAAGTGGCGTCTTTGAAGGTGTCACTCTGACTGGTACCTTTGACCTGTCAGAAACAAAAAAATAAAATATATCACTGTGTTAAAAGAGACCCCTTTGAAGGCACCTGTCAGGAAGAAAAAAAATAAAATATATCACCATGTTAAAAGGTATCCTCCACTGATAATTTGTTTTAAAAGACCCTAAAATAGTAATAAGTTTCTAAAATGACAAGGTAGTCAAAACCGGACCGACCGGTCGAACCGGTCCGACCAGGAACCGGAGATCAGGACGGGTGTCCGATTTGATTGACTCTTAAAACCAGCCTTAGAAAGAACCGGGGCCAGAACCGTTGAAGTTGTTCAAAAACAGTACAACCGGAGATTTATCGGTTCAGATCGGTTTTAAGATTGACAATGCCGTTGAGAGCATCTGAGCCACTGTCAAGCACTTTTATATTTATAATAACCATCTCTCACATTGCTTCCCTTTGTCTCAGCCTATGTGGGACTCCTTAAACCTGTGATTTTCTTCATCTTTTTCTTCTTTACGTTCAACTTCCTTCTTTTCTTGCTGCAAAACTTACTGTGCGAGTCATCTTTTGTTGTCACTCAATTATATGTGTTCGTAAAAGAAGAAAGAAGAATGAACAAAATTTTATTTCAATTCAAAACCTGGTAGCTTGATTTGACACCATCACCTCCGAATCTAGAAAGCTCAAGAATTCGAATGGTGGAGAAGAGGGGTTGGGGTGGTTTCGTTTGTGGCTCTTGGAATACTGAGGTATTTCTACTGAATGGCGGAGAAATCAATTGCAAGTTGTGTACAATATTATTGAGTTTGTTGGGAAGCGGAACACCTAAAAAAAACCTTATAAGGGAAGCTTTTGTCTGAAAAAATAGGTGAAAAGCTACTGCTACAACAATTAAACGTTTATGATGGGGTTGGACTAAGGTGCACCACCCATATTTTGTACAATTCACTACATCATTTATATGTGGCAAATTTTGGATCAATCAAATTGTCACATGGGTTTGGTCAAAATTTCAAACTTTCTAGTTGTATTTCTACTGTAATCAAATATATGAATACAATATATTGTAGTATAGTATATATACTCTTTGTATTCACAAATTTAACCCATATTAAAATAATTCTTTTTATTAAAAAACTGATTATATTGTAAAATAATATTTTAATATGAATTAAAATAATGTTCGTTGTCAATAATATTTTGTAATATAATCAGTTTTTTTAATTAAAAAACATTATACTGTATTCATACAAAAAACACATATATTATACTACAGTATACTGTATTTATATAGTTTGACTATAGTATAATACAACTAGAAAGTTTGAAATTTTGACCAACCTATGTGGCAATTTGATTGACCCAAAATTTGCCACATGAATGGTATAGTGGGTGGTGTATAATGTGGGTGATGCACCATAGCCCAACCCTTCTGATGGACGTGCAACAACCATATGATTTTTATTTGGTGAAGACAACAAACATGTGATTGAGTCTCAATATTATGTTAATTTTTTTTAATATTATTATATATTATATTAAAAAAATTTAAAATGTTATTTAATTAATATCGGTTCTGTTAAGAAGTTGGTTAATTTCAGTTAGTATGTTAGTTGTAAAGGTGGTTAGTTTGTTGAGCTGACTTAGTCCATGTGGGACTAATCTACAAGTGTATAAATACATGTTATGTGAATGAAAAAGTGCAGAATGTGTGTGAAGTTTTTTTTAGAATTCTATTGCCTCCTCTCTTCTACTCCTCTATTCTCTCTTATTTGCTTTTCTCAATTCTTGAGTGATTAGTGAGGAACCTTGTTTGAGTGATAAACTAGTTCCAACAGTTGGTATCTAGAGCACAGTGTAAAGGGATCTGTGCAAGAAAAGCTGAGAAGCTGCTACAAGAAAGAAGGAGCCATTTTTCGAGTGACAAAGATGACCGGGTCAAATGGCTCGTTCCCTGCCAACTTGCCCATGCTTGATGGCAAGAACTTTGATCACTGGAGCAGAAAGATGGAAGTCATTTTTGGATTCCAAGAAGTGCTTGATTTGGTGAAGAACGGAATCCAAGAAGAAGGAGCATCGAAGGCACATGAATCTGCCATCAAGGAGATCAAGAAAAGGGATAACAAAGCTCTCTTCTTGATCCACCAATGTATTGATCCCCCTAATTTTGAGAAGATATCCTCGGCCAAGACTTCCAAAGAGGCTTGGGATATTCTCTGTGGTGCCTATGGAGATGGTGACAAGGTGAAAAAGGTGAAGCTGCAATCTCTTAGAAGGCAGTATGAGATGCTGTTGATGACTCAAAGAAGAAAGCGTGGCGAAATTCTTCAACAGAATACAGGCCCTAATCAACTCGATGAAGGCTTGCAAGGAGATGATTTCTGATCAACAGGTTGTTGAGAAAGTGTTGAGGTCATTGACTCCTCGATTTGACCACATTGTGGTGGCAATCGAAGAATCAAAGGACCTTGAAAAGATGAAGATAGAAGAATTGCAGAACTCACTTGAGGCTCATGAGCAGAGATTGAATGAGAGGTGCAGTGACAAAGTCCACATGCAGGCACTACAGGCACTGCAAGCACTACAGGCACAGGCTAAAAAGGGAGGTTCTTGGAACAAGAACAAGAAGGGGAAAGAGAAATTGAAAAATCAGAAGTGGAGGGGCTCAGATGATGGTATCAGTAAATTAGAACCTTATTATTTATTTACTTAATCGCGCGCTTACTGTTGAAAATACGTAAAAATTAAAACTTAAATAATAATCATATAACTTCTACAAATACAAAACACACCAAAACTATATTACATAAATACACACATAATTATTATTTATTTTACACAACATGGTTTAGGGTATCCTCTCAATAGGATCCCTCACAGGCATAAACTGCACTACAGACATACTTAGCGGAAATATAAATACTCCTTAGACACACTGGCCATAATGTCTATACTCTACTCGCCATGGATCACAGCTCGACCTCCAGCATCTGGTTCATACGGAGTTCCATCTAACTCCTCAGCAATTGGTTCCTCCATCGGGTCTTCTCGTACGATCACATCAGAAATAAAATACAACACACAAAGATATAGGGAATAAGAAACAATTATATCATCAAAAAGCGGAAAAGAGTAATAGTCACAGACACGCATCAATCAAAATCAGCAATCATCCTCAATTCACTATATCATCCTCTACCCTCAGCCCATGCAACTAAAACTTAATACTGATGTGGCCATCTTCACTCCTGTCACATTAGTCAGTAGTCCAGAACGGTCCAGTACCAATAACTTTCGAACGCATCAAAGACTAAACACTTATTAGTCTAAAATGGTCCAGTGCCAAGATCATACGAACTCGTCAAGGAATATCATTCCATAACGGTCCAGTGCCAAGAACATACGAACTCGTCCAAGAACATACGAACTCGTCAAGTAACATCCTTCCATAACGGTCCAGTGCCAAGAACATACGAACTCATCAAGGAATATCAATCCAAAACGGTCCAGTGCCAAGAACATTCGAATGCGTCAATAACTAAAGAGTATTACGGTAGTCTACCTCGGCATCCACATCCGTAGGGCACTCACCCGCAATATCCGATATCCCCAAAATAGGATATCCTGACCTCGTGTGTTCCACTCACACGGCTGTGACTAACAATACCTCGATAAATGAATCTCCCTAATTTAAATCAATAACAACCTAGTGCTTCAACCTTCCATCAAAGTCTCAACACCTTTTTCCTCTTAGATAAAACCACTTAATTAGGCTAGGCACCTCTAAATCACCTTTATTCTCTCACCCAAACAATTATCTCCCGAACAACACATATCCTTACTTAAAAATCAGCTAAGCACAATATTAAAAACCAGGCAGATCATGCATAACACAATATCAAAATATAATTCAAATACCACAAAATATCACATAAGCAATGAAATAATAATAATAAATTCAATCAACCTCAGATAAGATAAAATCATCCTAATGTCGATAAACCTACAATCCCCAAATCACCATTGGTTTTACAGAAAAGGTTTCCAATATGATTTTGGTCTTGTCGATTACTCAACTACTAGTAGGGTTTAGGTCGCCCTACACAATTATCATATAATCTACTACTTATCGATTCCGACGATAGGTTGATTCTTTTCCCCACCTGAGTTTGCACCGGAAACACGTACACGACGATCCTCGTTATCCCGCCACGAGTTAACACAACCACCTTCAACTAGACAACATAATTATAATTAATCAACTAACACCCATCTATGACACTTTAGGGCTAGGTTCGGCCAAGACTTAGAAAATAGGTTTAGGGTTATCTTCTTAATGTCATCTTTTGGATCCTAATTACTAGAGTCTTAACTATCATAGATTATTTATTACAATACTAAAATTTGAAACAAAATCATCTAACCTTTAGGGTTAGGGTTTCGGCCCATATTTGGAAAATAAGCTAGGAAATTTATTTGGATTCAAGCTCTTGGATTTAAGCTATATATGTATTATAGAACTTAAGTCAAGTATTAACTTTCAAAACAAACAACAAAACACCAAACCCATTTTCCTACCTAGGTTCGGCCCTTAAGGGTTAATAGGGAAGTAAAATGATTTTGTTCACATGCTCTTGGATAATTAAAGGAGGGATCATAACTAGATCATAGAATTTGGTTTCACATTTTTATGATTTTTCTACAATTTTCTAGAATTATTTGAAGTTCTAGATCTGGGAATGAAAAAATATGATTCATGGCATAAACATGATAAATACATGAATATGAAAGCTTATATGATCAAGGAAGATTGAAGAATTGAAGAAAATGATCAACCTTCACTATGTTGAAAACTGGACAGCTTGAGGGTGTGATGGTATTGTGAGTGTATCTCACAATATACTCATCCAAAAATTACGAACTTTGGCTTGATAGAAAGATAAGAAGAAAAGGAACAACTTTGGTGTTTAAGGTTTCATTTTTTTCGGATCCTAACAGGGGTGAAAAGGGCCTTCTTTATGCTGTTTCGTGGGTTGCTGGGAATTCTGGGCAGTTTCTGTATTTTGAGCCTTTCTCCCAATCCACTTATCTGTTTTTGATGATCTTTAGCTTGTTGGAAATAAGAGAGAAAGAGGAACAACTTTTATGTTGAGTGTTTTCCGAGTTTCAGAAAGGAAGAGGGTCATATGTTTGGTGAGAATTCGGTGTTCTTAGGGTTTTGTAACTTAGTTGGTGAGGAAGCTGAAGAGAATGAAGAAGATGAGTGAAATGGTGAGGGAGGCCACATTTTTGGGGTATTTATAGGAGTAATCTTATGCCTTGTTTGGTTAAAAGGAATTGGTTTAATGGGTTTTGTGATTATTAAATTAATATAAGCTTAACTAAGGTTATAATTAACTTAACTAAGGTTATAATTAACTTAACTAAGGTTATTTTGGCTAACCATGGTTAATAATATGTGGCTCACATTTGATGGAGGTGTGGCTGATTTAGGGCCACACAAAATGACTCACCAATGAGTAATCGATCTTATCCATTAGCGGTTCCCGGAAATTCCGTACGCAGCTCCGTCGTTTACCCGATTTCGGTTTTTGAGAGGAAAATAATGAAACGAAAGCAAAATGAAATAGGTAAGATTTATTGGAGGTGGAGGCACGAAATTGGAGAGATGTGGGAGGTTTTCAACCATGTAAAATGAGTGGATAAGAGTGCGTAGATGCGTCTTGTTAATACCCGCGAAAGCTTGGGGGTATTTTGGTCTTTTTACCTAAATGTCATGATTACTTGCATTTAATGCTCATAAATGCTTAGTGACTCATCCTCCACGAGTCATCATGTATGACTCGTTGTCCCGATCTCTTGACGGGTCTCTGCACTTCCCTTCGACTCAGCTCGGTTTCCCGATTAGGGTTTTACGCCCGTAAAAAGCGTAATATTTTATTTTCGGTTGAAAATTTTCAAAACAACCAAACTCGTTAGAAATATGATTTAAATATAAACCATTTCGTTCACGAGTCAAAATTTGGTTTTCTACCCAGTAAAATTATACTGTCAGTGAAAACGCAGACCGGGTTCCGTCTGAATTTTCAACCCAAATTTTTACCGTAAGCTTCTACCCTAAGATAAAGTATGAATATGATTTTTATTTCATAAAAATCAATCTCCATGAACTCGGATAAAAATATAAATAAATACATTTATACCGGTTAATACAGCGAAAATATTTTTACTGAAAAAAATAAAAATCGGAAAATAAAAAGTAGGGTGTTACAGCTGATACAAAGAAAAGATGGTGTGCAGGCTTGGATAACAAATGTTCTTTATGTGCCTCAGATGAAGAATAATCTGTTGAGCTTGGGACAATTGGTTGAAAAAGGCTATTCCATGAGCCTGCAGCAGAACCAAATGAAAGTGTTTGATACTCAGAAGAGACTAATCTTGAAAGCTCCTTTGTCAAAGAATAGGAATTTCAAGATTGGAATCCAAGTATGTGAAAAGAAGTGCTTTGGTGCAGAGGTAAATGATGCAAACTGGTTGTGGCATTACAGGTTCGGGCACTTAAACTTCAGAAGTTTGGACTTGTTGCAGAAAAGGGGCATGGTTCAAGGCCTTCCACAAGTGAATCAGCCAAAGCATGTGTGTGATGACTGTTGTTTTAGCAAGCAGCCAAGAAAGGTGTTCAAGCACAAAGCTCCTCATAGATCAGAAAACAAACTGGAAGTGATCTATTCAGATGTATGTGGACCATTTGAGGTGCACTCTCTTGGAGGTAATAGTTACTTTGTGTCATTCATTGATGAATACACTAGAATGCTATGGGTTTATCTTATCAAAAGAAATAATGAAGTGCTGCCTATATTCAAAAAGTTTGTATTAATGGTGGAAAAACAAAGTGGAGAAAAATTAAAGGTGATAAGGACTGATGGTGGTGGGGAATATGTCTCTAATGAATTCCAAAGATTCTGTGAAGAAGCTGGCATAGTGCATGAAGTGGTAGCTCCCTATACTCCTCAACACAATGGAATTGTTGAGAGGAGAAATAGGACCATATTGAATATGGCAAGGAGCATGTTAAAAGGCAGAAAACTACCAAAGAATCTATGGGGAGAAGCAGTCTCAACAGCAACCTTCATTCTTAATAAATGTCCTACAAAGGGCCTTGAAGAAATCACACCTGAAGAGGCTTGGACAGGGAGGAAGCCTAATGTGTCTCAATTAAGAGTATTCGGTTCTCTATGGTTTAAGCATGTGCCAGAACAAAAGAGAAGGAAGCTGGATGATAGAAGTGAGCAAATGATCTTCCTTGGATATCATCCAACAGGAGCCTACAAGCTCTATGATTCAAGGAATAAGAAAGTTATGGTGAGCAGGGATGTGATCATTGATGAGACCAGATGGTGGGACTGGGAGCAAGGCAATTCCAGCAGCAGTGTAATGATGAATCTGCATGATGAGCAGATTACTCAGTCATAACCATTACAAGTAACTCAACCTCATAAACCTCAGAGGACTAGACAGCCACCTCTAAGGTTAAATGACTATGAGATTATGCCAGACAATGCTGTTAACATAGAGGGAGATTTGGTACATTTAGCACTCCTTGCTGAAACATAATCAGTAACTTTTGAGGAGGCAATTGCTGATCAAAAATGGGTTAAAGCTATGAAAGAGGAGCTGAGTTCAATCGAAAGGAATCATACTTGGGAACTGGTGGAGTTACCTCATCAGAAAAGATCCATAGCAGTGAAATGGGTGTATAGAGTCAAGATGAAACCTGATGGCACAGTTGCAAAGCACAAGGCCAGGTTAGTGGCCAAGGGATTCCTACAGAAACCAGGAATAGACTACCAGGAAGTGTTTGCACCAGTGGCTCGGCTAGAAACAATCAGGCTAGTAACAGCAATTGCAAGTCACAAAAACTGGTCAATGCATCAGTTAGATGTCAAGTCAGCATTTCTGAATGGACCTCTAGAGGAAGAGGTATATGTGGATCAGCCACCTGGCTTTGAGATCAGTGGAAAGGAAGGAAAAGTATACAGACTTAGGAAAGCTCTGTATGGGCTAAGGCAAGCACCAAGGGCATGGAATAAGAGGATTGATTCTTTCCTCATTGATCAGAACTTCTTGAAATGCACAAGTGAGCATGGTATGTATACAAGAGTCTCACAAAATAGCGATCTAGTAATTGTATGTTTATATGTAGATGACTTACTGATCACTGGGAGCAATGATGATGAGATTCAAAAATTCAAAGCAAAACTGATGACTGAATTTGAGATGTCAGACCTGGGCAAGCTGACTTATTTCCTGGGAATGGAGTTTACTCCAACAGCAAGTGGAGTTTTCCTACACCAGAAGAAATATGCAACAGACATATTAGAGAAATTCCACATGATGGATTGCAACCCAACAGCAACTCCAGTTGAAACTGGATTGAGGTTAACAAAAGGTGAAAATGAGGACCAGGTAGATGAAACAAAGTATAGGGAATTGGTTGGTTCCTTGAGATATCTGTGCAACTCAAGACCGGACCTTGCTTATGGAGTAGGCCTCATCAGCAGGTTCATGGAGAAGCCTAGAATCTCTCACTATGCTGCAGCCAAAAGGATATTTAGGTACATCAAGGGAACACTTGACTTTGGTATATTGTTTCCAAATAAACTGACATGTAAAAATGCTGAAATTGTGGGATACACTGATTCTGATTGGTGTGGTGACAAAGAGGATAGAAAGAGCACTTCTGGTTATGTCTTTATGTGTTGCAACAGTTCTGTTTCTTGGTGTTCAAAGAAGCAGAACATAGTGGCCTTGTCCTCCTGCGAAGCCGAGTGTGTGGCTGCATATCCTCAGGAGCCTGTCAAGCATTATGGCTTGAAGTTTTGTTGAAGGAGCTGAACCTGCTGGGATCCAAACCAATGAAGCTGATGGTAGACAACAAGTCAACAATCAATCTTGCAAGAAATCCAGTTGCTCATGGCAGAAGCAAACACATTGAAACTCGTTTCCATTTCCTAAGAGATCAGGTTAGCAAAGGAAACTTGGAGCTGGAATATTGCAAGACTGAAGACCGGATTACTGACATATTCACTAAGCCATTGAAGATTGAAAGGTTTAAAATTCTAAGGGACAAGCTAGGAATGTGTTCTCTAGCAAATCTGAATCAAGGGAGGTGAGCTGAATGTGTAAAGGGCAGGAACTGTGTTTGTAACTGTGTTAGCTACAATTCAGATTTTACTTGTTGTAATTAGTTGAGTGTTGTATTGTGATATGCTGCAAATGAATGTTGAAGCTTGGGTGCCAACATAGTTGGGATGCTTGACTTCATAGTGATGCTCTTGCATATCATGAATTAGTACAAACTGAAATTAAGGGAGGTGTGTTAAGAAGTTGGTTAATTTCAGTTAGTATGTTAGTTGTAAAGATGGTTAGTGTGTTGATCTGACTTAGTCCATGTGGGACTAATCTACAAGTGTATAAATACATGTTATGTGAATGAAAAAGTGCAGAATGTGTGTGAATTTTTTTTTCAGAATTCTATTGCCTTCTCTCTTCTACTCCTCTATTCTCTCTTATTTGCTTTTCTCAATTCTTGAGTGATTAGTGAGGAACCTTGTTTGAGTGATAAACTAGTTCCAACAGGTTCAATCATGATTCAATCACGGTTGGATCATTGAACCTTGAATCGGTGTCTTTATCGGTTCAATGACCGGTCCGGTTTTGAAAACCTTGGTTAAAACCATTTGACACTAATTTTAAAACCAAAACTTCTCACAAAATTGCCATGTTACAGTACTATTGGAAGCACAAAGCCTAATGGGCAATAAAACGACGCAGGATGACGATGGTGATGAGCGAGGACGGCCGCACAATGTTTCAATGGTTGAACGGAGCGATTCGACGACACTGCTTCGTGATGGACCACGATGCTTCATGGGTGGCAGATCCGGGTGTGGTGTCTCTTGGAGTAACGCGGTGGAGACGACAGATCTAGTAAAATGATTAGCGATTTGGCGAAAAGTCATGGCGGAGCAGTGGTGATTACGCGATAACAGATTCTTCTCCGGCGAGCCCTCCCCCCTTATTGATATGGCTGGTGGCGTAAACCCATTTATTGTAAAATGGGTCTTGTTGACCCGGCCGCAGGTAGGAGGAGGTAGTCAAACGTTTCTTTACCTCTCCAACTCCACTTGTTTTATTTTATTCTCTTGTACTTATTCATAACCTGAAACAAAAAATTAAAATTGTCCATGCTGGGAATCGAACCGTGCGCAATTAGTACAATGTTAAGTCACTCCAACCACTGTGATGCGAACGGGTGTTGGTGAAAGAGTGGATACTTTTTTATATTTATAGTTTAAACATTTGAGAACGTTTTGGATCCGTCTTCTTCATCCAGCCGGGTCATCAAGACTCATTTTCTGCAAGATGGGTATTTGTGTTACCCAATTCCGTTCCAGATATTTTTGGCCATTTTCGCATCATTTCAACACATATTAGAATGGTCGTTCCACATATTTGTGTTACCCAATTCCGTTCCAGATATTTTTGGCCGTTTTCCCTTCTGATAAAAATTTTCCTTTCATCCCGACATTTCACCGTCGAACCATATGGCTAATGAAACACCACCATGAAACACTTATGCCACCACAACGACCGTTTCCTCGTCGAACCGCTAGCCGTTGTGCCACCGACTAGAAGAGATAGAGAACATGAAGGGGATATTTGTTTGACAAGAAGTTTCTTGAGTGATAGGGCTTCTGTATGTTCAATTGCAAGGAATTTCCATCGATGTCTTCTCTTATATATGTTCAATTTTTTCAAAATATTGGAGTGAATATGAAAAGTTTAATGCAGCCTGAACATCAGGTCACAATCACTTCATCTCAACCATCCACTTATTTAATAAATATATCCTATGATCATTTTGGCTCCCTCATGGGTGAGGGACTTATTGGCTCCCTCACCCTAGAAGCCACCATAAAATTAGGTGTCTTATATGTTGTGAAGTGTGGTAAAATTAATTTTTTAATGAGACTTTACAATTTTTTTTGTTCCTTTAACCGGTGTCTATTGGTATAAAAGGTTTAGGGTGAGGGGAATTTGATGCCCAATATAGGGCAGTGAAAATCTTTGAGTTATATTAACATTTATATAGGAATTTAATTTAACTTACTCAAAAAAAAAATTTAATGGGACTCAAATATGTAATGTATCAAATATGAAATTTAATCACACTCCACTGGAACCGGTGATATTAACACATTGTTTGATATCATGATAGCCATGGAACACATGAATTCATCAAATAATATTAAAGATACTGAATAAAAATTAAAAAAAAATGTACGTTAAAATAATTTTTTGGTCCCTATATGAGTCCCTGATTGTCAATTTGGTCCCTATAGTTAAAAAACTTACAAATCAGTCCCCATACGTGACTACCGTTATCACTTTAGTGCCTGCCGTAACCCACCGTTAGTAACCGTTATCACTTTGGTCCCTATATGTGTCCCCGATTATCAACTTTGCCTCTATACGTGTCCCTAATTGTCAATTTGGTCTCTATACGTAAAAAATTTGCAAATCAGACCCCATACGTGACTACCGTTATCAATTTAGTCGCTCTTGCTCTCGGTTCACGCCGCCCGCCGCCGTCGACGATGCTCCGACAACGTAAGGTGGAGAACTCAGAGAAAAACCCAGATTTGCTTACGTTGGCATCTTCCTTTCAACCTCATTTGATCCATGTAATTATGTCTTTGAATTCATATCCTTTGATAGTGCCAATGACTGTATATCATTTTTTAATTGTAATGATGACATTCAACATCTATAGTTTGCACACCCAAGACTAAGGATGACATTGGGTGATGTTGCGGAGCATAACTGAGTTATTGGAGAAGATGAGTCAATTCCTGAGTACCTGTATTGGTGCAAAAGGAAGAGCTTGAAAGAGAAGACATTGATGGGAGCAATATGCTTGTTTGACCTATTGACCTATACTGACTAAAGCTATCACAAAATTTTTTGCAGCAAAGAGGATTATTCAAAGGAAAGTCAAGGAAAGAATGATACCTCGCTCAGTTGATGGTTAATGAGTTAACCATCTCGGTGTTTAGATTAACCAAGTTCAATACACCATTAAGCACAATTTTGAATGTCATTAACCATTGTCGAATTGTTGTCCCATTTTTTTGTCCAAAAAACATAACTGAAAAGGTAAATATTAGAAGAGAAAGTAACCACCTTAGGTTCCGGAACTATAGTAATTTGAGCAAAAACTTCAACTAAGTGAAGTATCATTCTTTCCTTGACTTTCCTTTGAATAATCCTCTATGTTACAAATATTTTTGTGATAGCTTTAGTCAATATAGGTCAAGCAAGCATATTGCTCTCATCAATGTCTTTCCTTTCAAGCTCTTCCTTTTGCACCAATACAGGTACTCAGAAATTGACCCATATTCTCGAATAACCCAGTTATGCTCCGCAACACCACCCAATGTCATCCTTAGTGTTGGATGTGCAAACTATAGATGTTGAATGTCATCATTACAATTAAAAAAATAATATACAATCAGCTGCACTATCAAATGATATGAATTCAAAGACATAATTACATTGATCAAATGAGATTGAAAGGAAGAGGCCAACGTAAGCAAACATGGGTTTTTCTCTGAGTTCTTCACCTTACGTTGTCGGAGCGCCATCGACGGCGGCGGGCGGCGTGAGCCGAGTGCAAGAGGGACTAAAGTGATAACGGTAGTCACGTATGGGGACTGATTTGCAAATTTTTTACATATATGGATCAAGTTGACAATCAGGGACATGCTTATGGACCAAGTTGACAATCAGGGACACATATAAGGACCAAAGTGATAACGGTTACTAACGGTGGGTTACGGTAGGGACTAAAGTGATAACGGTAATCACGTATGTGGACTGATTTTCAAGTTTTTTACGTATAGGAATCAAGTTGACAATCAGAGACACGTATAGGGACCAAAAAATTATTTTAACTAAAAATGTATTACTAATATTTCTTTATATGTAGTTATTATTCATAAACTATATTATTTAGAAAATGATTTTGAATATCAAATTGAGGATACTATATGGTGTTCTCTTTGCATTTATGTATTTTTGAAAAAATTATATATATATATATATATAAAGAATATAGAAAGTAAGTGAGAAATAAAAATAAACATTTTATATATATAAAAATAAAAATAAAAATAAACACATATTATATTAAATATAATATTTAAAATTTTATTTTTAAATAACAAAACACATTATTTAAAGAAGGTTAGCTAAGTTTTATGGAAAAACAAGACTAGAGGTTCATCCAAAAATAAATAGTTTTTTAAAAATTAATTTTAAGAGATATTATTAAATCTAAATTCAAATATTTAAGATATTAAAATTTTAAAAACATTATTTAGTTAACATTTTTTTAAAACACTTGTTTATAAATTTAGATAAAAAAATTTCGACTATATCAAATAAATATTTATCATTTAACCTTTTTTTGGTTAAATATACTTCCTCCGGTCCACAATATAAGAAACAAATAAGTCATTTTTTTTTGTCCAAAATATAAGAAACATATATCAATTTCTGCACATATTAAATATTAATTTCCAATATTGCCCTTATTAATTACTGTTATTAATTATAGGCCATCAGAATATTAATTAAAATTAGAAGGGGTGTTTATAAAAATTTATATGAATATTAATTATAATTAAC
The DNA here is from genome assembly GCA_030762895.1 of Sophora flavescens. Classification (NCBI taxonomy): domain Eukaryota; kingdom Viridiplantae; phylum Streptophyta; class Magnoliopsida; order Fabales; family Fabaceae; genus Sophora; species Sophora flavescens. The sequence goes on along the minus strand of CM061063.1, from coordinate 27,213,911 downwards.
TCATTCTAATATATTTTCTTAATACATATGTTTTAGAGTTTTATTTTTTATATTGTGGATTGGAAGGAATACTTATTAATCAAACTTATTTAAAATGTTATTTTTTACTCCTTAAAAAATATGGTTATTATTAAAGTGATTGAAGAACCTTACGATTCTATGTCATATGACATATCAACGACAATATTCAACAGAAGTTTTGAATTTTTGTGTTTGCAAAGCGTGCATGTTGAGAGACACACGATTATAATGTTCGGGTCTTTAGATTATATTGTTAAAAAGTTTTTTTACGTGGAAAAAAGTTACTTTACAAACATCTCTTTGTAAGGATTATTGGATTATTAAAAAGAGATTATTTTTTAAATTGTGACCCATTTTCCTGTTCGTTCATGGAGTCACAATACTACATATATAAGATGAATGAAATAATATCAAAGAGGTGCTATCTTTTTCATTTGTTCATGGTGCCTTTATATATATATATATATATATATATATATATTATCAATTGCATTAAAAATTGGCATTTAAATTTTTAATGTCAAAGATGTCAAAATGAAACGAGTGAAGTATGCCAATCATCTAGATATTATATTTTTATTCTTTATCAATTATATTAAAAAAATAATATTTAATTAGCATAAAAAAAGTAAATATTTTAACCAGTTTTCTTTTAAAAAATTAAAAAAAGTATCAACTACGGTTAATATAAACAAATAACTTCATATCATTTATCGTAATTTATTATGTAAAAATAATTATTTTTATATTATCCAAATAAAATATATTATATTAAAATCATTTTTCAATAAATATACCCAAACAAAAATAATTCTGATTATAATCTATTATTATAATAATCAATTATTTAAAAATAAATTATTAACATAATTTTTTTTTCAGCTTTTCCTAACACACTCGACGTGATAAGGGCATTTACCTGACGCTAGTCACAATAGAGTAGGGATCGTTCACGTCTCACGACAAAAAAACTTTGGCGCTTGCAAGGGGATAAGAAGCTCTGTTTACGAGGTCCTTGTCGGTCAAATCTTTGTTTTCCTTTTTTAAACAAAGAGTATGGAACCAGTGAAATTAGGTCACTATCTAAGGATAAGAGAAAGGAAAATTCTCGTATTAGATTTCTTTTTGATAATTTTTTTTTGAGATATTTAATGAAGATTTTTTTTTGTTTTACATTCAATCTAGACTTTTAAATAATTTAAAAATGTGTTTTGATATTCAATCAACATTATCATGATTTTTTAGAGAGTACATTCAAATCTAATGATATTCAATCAATTATTTTTTCTTTTTGATAAAATCAAGAATTTTATAACTTATAAAAAGTCATCTAGGATTCAAAAAGTCATTAATTTCTATGGATTGTTTTGTATATTGAATTTTATAAGATTTTTTGATAAGATATATAAATAGCAAATCAATCCCAAAATTCCACTCAAACCCTTTGACTTTTTCCCACTCTTTCATTCCAGTAGAAACATCTTTCTCTCACACCCTATTTCTCTGTTTGTCTTCCTTTTTTTCCTGATAAATCCAAAGTGAACGGGTTTCTCAAGATATCACAATTTTACGTTAAGCTTCCTGGTCAGGCCTTTATCCTGATACATTTCCCTCCATCAATTTTGCTATTGTCATGTATATTGCGTTAAGCAAAAGATCAGGTTACTTTGTTAAAATCTTCACACTACAATTTTGCAAAATATCAGGTGTTCCTACCACGGGTTTGCACCCGGTCCACTTTACTATCGGGTTAGACAGACGACCCGTACAACCCGGGAGGCCCAACATTGACCAAGGTCTGATTTGAGCACAGGTCAGACATGAGGGTCAAGACCCGACTTAATAGATACCAGGGACAGAGTAACCCACTTATTCAGCCATAATGAGAAGGAATGCACTTTCCTTAGAATGAGAACTCATTGACCAAGTACTCTACTTACTCGACTTCGAGTCCTGGCCGACTCTACCCACTCCCTAAACGAGAACACTGCCTACTGAGTCTTCTCGAGTACTTACCCAGTACTCGACCAAGCTTCTCGAGTACTTACCCGGTATTCGGTCAAGTACCCAGTTCGTAGTTTACTCGGCCAAGAGTACTAAACCAGTACTCGGTCAAGTACCCAATACTTACCCGGTACTCGACCAAGAGTACTTACCCACTTCCCGAGAACACACTCGACTTACTCGGACCGAACCTTAACAACTCTAACTGAGTACCTGAGTAATCTACTCGGGTATACAATGAGATGAAGTACTCGGTACTCAGTCAGACCACTCGTAGTGTATCGAGCATACCAAACGTCTCCCGAGCTTATCTTTCGAATGTACTAGAACGTTCTCAAGGATACGTGTCTCAAATTCTAGCTGTTAGTTGTACAACCAGGACACGCGGCACCAGAATAGTGGAGACCCTACGGACGACGCCTACGGTTCGCGATACCAGCTAAAGGCCTGGAGGGGGACCACGTGACGTATAGAGAAATTCCCTTCATGCGTGTATACATAGAGGGGGACGCTCACTAAGCAGAGGGGGCTACCTTCCAAGCAAAAACCCTAGCAAAACCCTAATCTTTGTAAATCACTCCCAATCCTCATTCAGCCGCCGGAACGACTTCTCTACAAGACTCGTCATCATCACCGCCTTAGAACGACTTAAGCCTTGATTCACATTCGGGATACGTAGGAGCATTGCACCACGCTCTGTCAGGCTCAATCCACAAAACCCCCACCGCTCTGCCGAGCCGGAGCTCATCGTTCCTACCCGGACAAAATGGACAGGAACATTGGCACCCACCGTGGGGCCTCGGTAAAACTATGCCCTGGCCGCACATCATACACCCTCCGTCGTCGACACCAACGATGGACTCTGAGTTCTAAAACAAGAGATGAATCGTCGTTCTGCCTTCATCAGAACCCTAGTCCAGCGAGACCGCTACTCACAGAAGCGACGAAGGCCCTTCTTCGTCTCTCAGATGACGCAACCGTGCCCCGCCATCATGGTCATTTTCAAATGGCCACAAAGATCACATCATATTTCCCAGAGATAGAAGACACACCTTCGAATCACGACGAGCCGCCGTTTTTAAGCCTTGCCTACAACCATCAGAGACCCCTAAAGAGGACACACCACTCAAACCCTCGAATCTATTAGAGATAGATCCGTCATGGTAATTGTGCATGTTACGGTTCGCGACCCTACCCATATCCAAACTCAGGTCAACTTCATGCCACTATGACGTAATGGACCACGAAGTAGGAAAACCCGACCGCTTGGCCCAGAGAAAGTGTTCGTAGTCGAGAAGGCATAATATCGGGAACCTTAAAATCCACTTATTCGGAATTCGTTTCACTGCTCAATCACTGCTTCTCGGGATGCCCACCAAAGGAGACTTTCACGATGAATTATTGTTGCTCGGGATGCCCATCAAAGGCGACTTTCACGGCGAAATTATTCCTTCTCGGGATGCCCACCAAAACTGACCTTTGATTCTCGGCCATCAAAGCAAAGTAAACCTGAACGTCATGAACATCTAGGGAATACACCAACTCAAGACGGTCCTAATATAAACAAAGTGGAGACTCCAGTCCAGCAACTCAGTTGAGCTCCGGCTCCCGGCTACTTGGTTGAGATCCGGGTCCCTACTCGGTCGAGCTCCGGCTCCAGGCAGCTGGACTCCGATCCAGTGACTTGGTTGAGCTTCGGCTACTGCACTTGGTTAAATGCTTCGCGCTTCCCAACTTGGTTGAAGATCCTCGCTTCCCCCTCTCGGTCGAGCTCTGGCTCCCGCACTTGGTTGAATGCTCCGCGCTTCCCAACTTGGTTGAATTCTTCGCGCTTCCCCTTCTCGGTCGAGCTCCGGCTCCCAACTTGGTTGAATGCTCTACGCTTCCCCTTCTGGGTCAAGCTCCGGCTCCCGCACTTGGTTGAATGCTCCGCGCTTCCCCTTCTCGGTCGAGCTCCAGCTCCTTCACTTGGTTGAATGCTCCGCGCTTCCCAACTTGGTTGAATCCTCCGTGCTTCCCCTTCTCGGTCGAGCTTCGGCTCCCAACTTGGTTGAATGCTCCACGCTTCCCCTTCTCGGTCGAGCTCTGGCTCCCGCACTTGGTTGAATTCTCCTCGCTTCCCCTTCTAGGTCGAGCACCGGCGCCTGCACTTGGTTGAATGCTCCGCGCTTCCCAACTTGGTTGAATGCTCCGTACTTCCCCTTCTCGGTCGAGCTCCGGCTCCCTACTTGGTTGAATGCTCCGTGCTTCCCCTTCTCAGTCGAGCTCCGACTCCCGCACTTGGTTGAATGCTCCATGCTTCCCCTTCTCGGTCGAGCTCCGTCTCCTGGACTTGGTTGAATGCTTCGCACTTCCCCTTCTCGTTCGAGCTCCCGCACTTGGTTGAAGCTCTGTGATTCCCCTTCTCGGTTGAGCTCCGATTCCCAACTCAGTTGAAGCTCCACGCTTCCCAACATGGTCGAGCCCCGGCTCCTAGTAGTTGGACCTCGGTCTAACAACTCGGTCGAACTCCGACTCCCTACTCGACAGAGGAAACACCAAAGATTTTCCCTTCTTGAACCAGGCTAGTTGACGGTTAAATGAAATAGAAGTCCTTTTAGGACACGACGGAAGATTGCACTTTGGTGCAACCGGCAAAATCTAGTAGCTCCTGCTCGGGATGAATCTAGTAGCACTTTGGTCGACTTTTCCTTTTTAAGTCGGGATAAACCTCTTTGAAATAGACCAAGGTGGAGCTCTCGTACTCCCTTAACTAAGCCGGACACGGTCCATGAGCCCACTTATTCAAATCATGTCGGGACAAGCCTCCAAGCAATATTCCTAGAGGACGAAGACCAAGTCGGAACGTTTCTAGAAGAAATCAAGTCAGGAGAGAACTCTTCAATAGAAATAATAAATGCCAAGTTACTTGAAGACATCAAGTCGGGAGCAAACTAGTCCATCACTATTGAGAAGAAACAAATGCGAAAGACTAGAGAACCAAAAGCCCCATCACCAAATGGTAAAGTCGGGGTCGAGCTTCGGCTCCCTGAAAACTCACAAGTCGAGCCCTGGCTCCCTAACATATTCGAGCTTCGGCTCCCTTACTTGGTCAAGCTTCGGATCCCAAAGTTCAAGGTTAAGCTCTGACTACCCAACTTGGTCGAGGTTCAGCTCCCAAGTTTAAGATTAAGCTTCGGTTCTCTTCTATGGTCATGCTCCTGCTCCCAGGACCAAGATTGAGCTCCAGCTCCCAAGTAGATCTTTGCCTTGGTCAAACAATAGCTCCGGCTCAGGATCCGAGAAACATCCCGAAAACACACCTGGTTCTCGGCCAAGTGCCCTTGATGGGCACATAGAACCTCGATCACCCGACTTGGGCATCAAGTCACTCATAGCGTACGCACCCCGAGAATAGTGTAACACACTCGGGCATATGTGGCTAATCGAGCTACTACCTTGATTGATGGAAGAGCACACCCGATAGAGTGTCGCAGGCAAGTAGCTCATACACCAGGGAAAGTCGAAAACCCCGCATGAGAACCCAGCCGAGTACCTGAGTAATTTACTCAGGTGCATAGCAGGGCAAAGTACTTGGTACTAAGTCAAAACGCTTCCATGCATGTAAGACGGCTCGGGTGACTCCAGAAGCACATCTTCAAATGCACCGAAGGTTCCTGAGATAACACATCTCAAATATTAAATGGACAAGTCCGACTGACCAAAGTTCCCTGGCAATTTAACCATAGGAACGCGACGATAACCAAGTTTCAGAGAAACCACTACAGCAATCACCCGACTAAGGCTTCCATCAAACAATGGAGTCTAAATCGGAGTCGAGAAGTTAAAAGTCGATATTCATGACCATGCACTACTCAGGACCGAGAAGGAGAACATCAATCATAACCTTTTCGTTGTACACAGCTCAAGGCTAGGGAGGCTTATGTTCTTACCACGGGTTTGAACCCTGCCCACTTTACTATCGGGTTTGACAAGCGACCCATACAACTCGGGACAACGACCCAACATTGACCAAGGTCTGGTTCGAGCACAGGCCAGACATAAGGGTTAAGACCCGACTTAATGGATACCAAGGACAGAGTAACCCACTTACTCTGTAACACCCTACGTTTTATTTTCTGATTTTATTTTTTTCAGTAAAAATATTTTCGCTGTATTAACCGATATAAATGTATTTATTTATATTTTTATCCGAGTTCATGGAGATTGATTTTTATGAAATAAAAATAATATTCATACTCTATCTTAGGGTAGAAGCTTAGGATAAAAATTTGGGTTTAAAATTCAGACGGAAATCGGTCTGCGTTTTCACTGACAGTATAATTTTACTGAGCAGAAAACCTAATTTTGACTCGTGAACAAAATGGTTTATATTTAAATCACATTTCCAACGAGTTTGGTTATTTTGAAAATTTTCGGTCGAAAACGAAATATTATGCTTTTATACGAGCGTAAAACCCTAATCGGGAAACCGATGGAGTCGAGAAGGGAAGTGCAGAGACCCGTCAAGAGATCGGGACAACGAGTCATACATGATGACTCATGGAGGATGAATCACCAAGCATTTATGAGCATTAAATGCAAGTAATCATGACATTTAGGTAAAAAGACCAAAATACCCCCAAGCTTTTGCGGATATTAACAAGACGCATCTACGTAATTTTAACCACTCATTTTACGTGGTTGAAAACCTCCCACATCTCTACAATTTCGTGCATCCACCTCCAATAAATCTTATCTATTTCATTTTGCTTTCGTTTCATTATTTTCCTCTCAAAAACCGAAATCGGGTAAACGACGGAGCTGCGTACGGAATTTCCGGGAACCGCTATCGGATAAGATCGGTGACTCATTAGTGAGTCACTTTGTGTGGCCCAAAATCAGCCACACCTCCATCAAATGTGAGCCACACATTTAATATCCATAGTTAAGCAAAGTAACCCTAGTTCAGTTAATTATTAACTATGGTTAAACTTATATTAATTAAATAATCACAAAACCCATTAAATCAATTCCTTATAACCAAACAAAGCCGAAATCTAGCCTATAAATACCCTCCAAACCGTGGCCTCCCTCACCATTTCACTCATCTTCTTCATTCTCTTCATCTTCCCCACCAACTAAGTTACAAAACCCTAAGAACACCGAATTCCCTCCAAACATATGACCCTCTTCCTTTCTGAAAATCAGAAAACACTCAACATAAAAGTTGTTCCTATTTCTCTCCTATTTCCAACAAGCTAAAGATCATCAAAAACGGATAAGTGGATTGTGATATAGGATCGAAATACCGAAACTGCCCATAATTCTCAGCAACCCACGAAACAGCAGAAATAAGTCCCTTTTAACCCATGTTATGATCCGAACCAAATGAAACCTTCAACACCAAAGTTGTTCATTTTCTTCTTATCTTTATATCCAGCCAAAGTTCGTAATTTTTGGATGAGGATATTGTGAGATACACTCACAATACCATCACACCCTCAAGCTGTCCAGTTTTCAACATAGTGAAGGTTGATCATTTTCTTCATTTCTTCAATCTTCAAGAGGTAAAAGCTCATCTCCTTGATCATATAAGCTTTCATATTCATGTATTTCTCATGTTTATGCCATGAATCATATTTTTCCATTCCTAGATCTAGAACTTCAAATAATTCTAGAAAATTGTAGAAAAATCATAAAAATGTGAAACCAATTTCTATGATCTAGTTATGATCCCTCCTTTGTTTATCCAAGAGCATGTGATCAAAATAATTTTCCTTCCCTTTTAACCATTAATGGCCGAACCTAGGTAGGAAAATGGGTTTGGTGTTTTGTTGTTTGTTTTGAATGTTATTACTTGACTTAAGTTCTATAATACATGTATAGCTTAAATCCAAGAGCTTAGGTCCAACAAAAATCCCTAGCTTAAATTCCTAATATGGGCCGAAACCCTAACCCTAAAGGTTAGAGGATTTTGTTTCAAATTTTAGTCTTGTAATAAGTAATCTATGTTAGTTAAGACTCTAGTAACTAGGATCCAAAAGATGGCATTAAGAAGATAATCCTAAACCTATTTTCTAAGTCTTGGTCGAACCTAGCCCTAAAGTGTCATAGATGGTTGTTAGTTGATTAATTATAGTTATGTTGTTTGAATGAAGGTGGTTGTGTTAACTCGTGGCGGAATAACGAGAATCGTCGTGTACGTGTTTCCGGTGCAAACTCAGGTGGGGAAAAGAATCATTCTACCGTCGGAATCGATAAGTAGCATATTATATAATAATTGTGTAGGGCAACCTAAACCCTACTAGTAGTTGAGTAACCGACAAGACCAAAATCACATTGGAAACCTTTTCTGTAAAACAAATGGTGATTCGGGGATTGTAGGTTTATCGACATTAAGGTTGATTTTATGATGTTGAGGATGTGTGGCTTTATTACTTATTTGAGTTGATTGTGATATGTTGGTTGTGATAATTTGCTATATGTGATATTTTATGATATTTGAATATTTTGTTGATATTGTGTTATGCATGATCTGCCTGGTTTGATAAATTGCTTAGTTGATTTTAAGGAAAGATATATATTGCTCGGAGGTATTTTGTTTGGGTGAGAGTTTTGCATATGAATTAGACGTGCCTCGCTATTATTTTATAAAAGTGATGTGATATAGAATGTCAGTGGAGGTTATGAGGAAAAGCTTGAGGTACTAGGTTGTTATTGATAAAAGTCAGTGAGAATCATGTGTTGCATTGTTGTTCATAACCATGTATTTGAGATACACGAGGTCCGAAGTTCTTGTAGACCGTTCCAAATTAGAATTTAAGTTGTGCAACTATAGTGTCATTGCTTTGCATGAGCACCCTTGATAGAGTTGAGAGAAAGAACCAGGGTGTGCACCGACGGTACAGTGCAGCTATAGTGTCATTGCTTTGCATGAGCATTCCTACCATGGATGAGAATGTGCACCGGCGTGGGGAACGTGTCACTTGGACGACTGACTGGCATCCCTAACGAGGGATGTGTGACAGGATTAGTAGTGGCCACGTCAGCATAAAGGTTTAGTTGCATGAGTTGAAGGGTAGAGGAGGTTGTTATAAAGTATGGATGATTGTAAATTGTGAGTGATGCATGTTTGTGATTGTTATTGTATTATATGTTATGAATCTTTTCCACTTATAATGATAGAACTGTTTCTTATCTCCCTATTTCTGTATTTTTGGTGTATGTCTACTTTACTACGTTAGAAGACCATATGGACGACTCTGTTACGGAGGAGATGGATGGAACCCCATACGAGACGGAGATTGTTGAAGAGTTGAACGACGTTCCGTATGAAGTTGACGCTGAAGAACCATCTACTGATCCTGATAATGTAGCGTAGTAAGTTTAGGGCCAGTGAGTCACATAAGATGTTTTGTTTTCCGTAGTTATAAGCAAGTTGTGTAAATAAGTACCTGTGTGGGATCCTACTGAGAGGATACCCTAAACAGTGTTGTGTAAAATAAAGGATACTTATGTGTGTATTTATGTAAAATAGTTTGGTGTGTTGTATATTTGTAGAAGTTATCTGATTATTAATTAAGTTTTCAATTTTTACGTATTTTCAACGATAAGCGTGCGATTAAGTAAATAAATAATTAAGGATTTAATGTAATAATACAATGGGGCACAACGGGGTGTCTCATTTGGTGGTATCAGAGCAATTCGATTCTAATCGGACTGTGAGGTCTAGGATGTCGTTATTGGCCGTGTCTAGTTGAATCCACATCGGATTTTAACTATGCTTAGAAGATGGGTAGTGTGTCCGAATCCGACGCGATAAATAACATTAGTTTGGCATATGGTATTTATATACTTGTCTATGTGGTATTATACGTCATACTGATAAGAGCGAATGATTTCTTTTACAGAATCATGGCTCGTGGAAGAGTACGTCCGATCGACAGTAATGACAGAACTCCTGAAAGAATTGTTGGAACTAACAATGTAGAAAATAATCATACCGGAAGTGGAGGAGAGTCATCTGAGACTCAAGATACCATGAAAAACATAGTTCTTGCCTGTTATTACAAACACAAGCAGAATGCTCGATCTCGCAGATGAACAAAGAACAAGCAGGAACAACGAGAACCAAAGGAGAGGCTGCAAAGCGTGAAGATGCCTGAATGGATACTTTCCTGAAAGGGAAGCCACAACAATTCCGAGGAGATTATGATCCAGAGATGGCAGAATGGTGGATACAAGAGTTCGAGAAGATATTCGATAACATGCGATGCAGAGAGTATAGGTAATTGACGTATCTTGCCTTCATGCTAACTCGGAGGAGCAGAGTCTTGGTGGAGAGGCAAGCGAAGATTGCTGGATGCCGAAGGCAGAATTATCAACTGGCAGCTATTTAGTGATTGCTTCTTTGAGAAGTATTTTCCGCGTCTAGTTCGACGCGAGAAAGAAAGGGAATTCATGAGTCTCAAACAGGGCAACATGACTGTTGGTGATTATGCATCACGATTCGAGGCTCGATTAAGTATTCCGAATTTTATCAGAGATTCCCAGATGAAGATTGGCAATGTAGAAGGTTTGAGGAAGGACTTCGACATGAACTCCAGAGGGCTATAGTATCTCTTGATATCCAGAGTTTTCCAGAGCTAGTGGAACGATGCAGTGCGATCGAAAGTCTAGATCCGAGGTCAGCTAATGAGCGAAAAACAATTAAGGAGTGGGGTCCTACTCGACCGGGTTTTCGAGAGGCAAGGAGGTAGTAACTCTCAATGGAGACAGAGACCGTACGCCCGACGGCAGTCAAAGGGTTTCACCAGACACAAGACACAAGACCGGTGGTTAGAGCTGGTCAACAAAGCAAAGATTTATCTTGTTTCAGATGTGGAGGACCACATTATCTTAGAGACTGCAGGGAGCGACCTGGTTGTTTTCACTGTGGGAAAATAGGTCATATGGCCCGAGATTGCAGACAGCAGGTTAGGCGACCGCCGATAGCTGCAGGAAGAGGAAATGGAGGCAATAGGGGTGGAGCTGGGAGAGGAGTAATATCAGCAGGGCAACAGGGAGCAAGACCTCAGGCCACTGGAAGAGTGTTTACCGTGAAGGGAGCTGAATCCTCTCAATCTGCTGATCTTATACAAGGTATGTGTTTGATAGCTGGTAGACTCTCGTATGTGTTATTTGACTCAGGCGCTACACATTCATTTATTTCGTATGAGTGTGTGGATCAATTAAAATTAATTGTTTCTCAATTACCTTATACCCTTACAATATCTAATCCAACTAGTAATCCTTTGACTACTATGTCTATTTGTTTACAGTGTCCTATAGTGGTCGAGAATAGGACATTTATTGTAGACCTTGTCTGTTTGCCTATGCAACAGATAGATGTTATTCTTGGCATGGATTGGCTTTCGGCTAACCATGTAATGCTAGACTGTTCTAGTAAGACCTTATCATTTCTTCAGTCTTCTAGTATAGTCTCTGCCAATGAAGGAGTAACCATGAGGGGTGACGATTCTCGGCAGTACATGATGTTGTTCGCGGTAGAAACTATTGAGACCCCTAGTATAGATTCGATGCCTATCGTGAGAGAGTTTCCTGAAGTTTTGCCTCCCGACGTTCCAGGTTTACCACCAGAACGAGAAGTGGAATTCACCATAGATCTTGTACCAGGGACATGACCTATATCTATGGCGCCCTATCGGATGTCACCTATAGAATTGGCGGAGTTGAAGAAACAGTTGGATGATATGTTGGGAAAAGAGTTCATAAGACCGAGTGTTTCACCATGGGGAGCTCCAGTGTTGTTTGTTAAGAAGAAAGATGGAAGTGCTAGGTTGTGCACAGATTATAGACAGTTAAACAAGGTAACAATTAGGAATAAGTATCCGTTGCCTAGGATAGATGATCTGATGGATCAATTGAACGGAGCCGCAGTATTTTCCAAGATTGATTTGAGATCCGGATACCATCAGATTAGAGTAAAGAAGGAAGATATACTAAAAACGGCTTTTAGAACAAGGTATGGACATTACGAGTATTTAGTTATGCCGTTCGGTGTGACTAACGCGCCAGCAGTGTTCATGGATTATATGAACAGGATATTTAGACCGTTTCTTGATAAGTTTGTGGTTGTATTCATCGACGACATCCTTATTTATTCTCGTACCTGGGAAGATCATGAGAAACATTTAAGGATAGTGCTGCAAGTTTTGAAGGATAGGCAGCTTTATGCTAAACTTTCCAAGTGTGAGTTTTGGATGGAAGAAGTCCAATTTCTAGGACATGTGATCACCAAGGAAGGTATAGCAGTAGATCCAGCAAAGGTTGAGGCAGTTCTTAAATGGGAACGACCTAAGTCAGTAAGTGAAGTACGAAGTTTTCTAGAGTTAGCTGGATATTATCGGAGGTTTATAGAGGGTTTCTCGAAGATTACGTTGTCTATGACGCAGTTGACGAGGAAAAATACCGCTTTTGTATGGACAGACAATTGTGAGCAGAGTTTCCAAAAGCTGAAGGAAAGGTTGACTACATCACCTGTGTTGACTTTACCGGATCCATTAGGACCGTTTGACGTATACTGTGATGCGTCATACCAAGGTTTAGGTTGTGTTCTAATGCAAGAGGGAAGTGTAGTGGCTTATGCTATTGAGAATTCATGAGAGGAACTATCCGACTCATGATTTGGAATTAGAAGCCATAGTGTTCGCATTAAAAATATGGCGACACTTTCTGTATGGGGCAAAATTTAATGTTTACAGTGATCATAAAAGTCTGAAGTATATGTTCGACCAAAAGGAGTTGAATATGAGACAACGAAGATGGATGGAGTTTATCAAAGATTATGAGTTTGATTTACTATACCATCCTGGGAAGGCGAATGTAGTAGCGGATGCCTTGAGTAGGAAATCATTGCATGTGTCCACAATGATGGTTAAAGAGTTAGAATTACTGGAACAGTTCAGAGATTTGAACTTAGGAATGGAGTTGGTTGAGGATAAAATTTGCTTAGGTATGATCACTATTAGTAGTGATTTTATGAGAGATCTTAAGGATAAACAGGCTCAGGATCCATATTTACAGGAGATAAGTAGAGGTATAGATGAGGGTAAAATTTTCGAGTTTAGTAGAGGAACAAATGGTGTACTGAGGTTTAGGGATAGAATATGTGTTCCAGAGGATTTAGAACTCAGGAAGATGATATTAGAAGAAGCACATAAGAGTAAGTTGAGTATTCATCCTGGATCCACTAAAATGTATCAGGATTTAAAGAAATTGTTTTGGTGGACGAGGATGAAGAAAGAGGTAGCAGAGTATGTTTTATCTTGCCTGGTGTGTCAGAAGGCTAAGATAGAGCATCAAAAGCCAGATGGTTTATTGCAATCATTAGATATCCCAGAATGGAAATGGGATAGTATAGCTATGGATTTTGTGGTTGGACTACCACGAACTCCTAAGAAACACGATGCGATTTGGGTTATTATTGACAGGTTGACGAAGTGTGCTCACTTCTTACCTATGGGTGAAAGCTATAGTTTGGAGAAGTTGACCCAAATCTACATCAAAGAAATTGTTAGGTTGCATGGTGTGCCATCGATCATTGTTTCAGACCGAGATCCTAGATTTACATATAGATTTTGGAGACATTTGCATCATGCTTTAGGGACCAAGTTGAGAATGAGTTCTGCTTACCATCCCCAAACGGATGGACAGTCAGAAAGGACGATTCAATCATTGGAGGACCTTTTAAGAGCTTGTGTTTTGGAACACACTGGCAGTTGGGATGAGTTATTGCCATTGATTGAATTTACTTATAACAATAGTTTTCACAGTAGTATAGGGATGGCACCATATGAGGCTTTGTATGGTAGGAAGTGTAGGACGCCGTTATGTTGGTATGAGATTGGTGAAAATCAAGTCTTGGATCCAGATGTGGTGCAACAGACTACGGAACAAGTTAGGAAGATAAGGGAAAAGATGAAGGAAGCACAGGACAGGAAAATGAGCTACAGTAACAAGAGAAGGAGACCTTTAGAAAACAAGGAGGGCGATCACGTGTTTTTGAGAGTTACTCCTAAGACCGGAATTGGCAGGGCTATCAAAACTAGAAAACTTACTCCTAGATTCATCCGGACCTTTCCAGATTATTCGAAGGATTGGTCCAGTAGCTTATCATATTGCTTTACCACCTAACCTTGCTAACCTTCATGACGTCTTTCATGTGTCTCAGTTGAGAAAATATTATCCTGATCCTTCACATGTTATTCAGTCTGAGTCTATACAAATGCGAGAGAATCTAGAGTATGAGGCTTTACCTGTAAGGATAGCAGATAAAGAGATTAAGGAGCTTCGTGGTAGACAAATTCCTTTGGTTAAGGTCATATGGGATGAAACTACTGGAGATGCTACTTGGGAACGTGAAGAAGATATGCAACAACGATATCCACATCTTTTCTGAAGTATGTAAATTCCGAGGACGTAATTTTTTTCTAAGAGGGGTAGTAATGTAACACCCTACTTTTTTTCTGATTTTATTTTTTTCAGTAAAAATATTTTCGCTGTATTAACCGGTATAAATGTATTTATTTATATTTTTATCCGAGTTCATGGAGATTGATTTTTATGAAATAAAAATCATATTCATACTCTATCTTAGGGTAGAAGCTTAGGATAAAAATTTGGGTTGAAAATTCAGATGGAAATCGGTCTGCGTTTTCACTGACAGTATAATTTTACTGAGCAGAAAACCTAATTTTGACTTGTGAACGAAATGGTTTATATTTAAATCATATTTCCAACGAGTTTGGTTGTTTTGAAAATTTTCGGTCGAAAACGAAATATTACGCTTTTATACGAGCGTAAAACCCTAATCGGGAAACCAACAGAGTCGAGAAGGGAAGTGCAGAGACCCGTCAAGAGATGGGGACAACGAGTCATACATGATGACTCATGGAGGATGAATCACCAAACATTTATGAGCATTAAATGCAAGTAATCATGACATTTAGGTAAAAAGACCAAAATACCCCCAAGCTTTTGCGGGTATTAACAAGACGCATCTATGTAATTTTAACCACTCATTTTACGTGGTTGAAATACTCCCACATCTCTAAAATTTCGTGCATCCACCTCCAATAAATCTTACCTATTTCATTTTGCTTTCGTTTCATTATTTTCCTCTCAAAAACCGAAATCGGGTAAACGACGGAGCTGCGTACGAAATTTCCGGGAACCGCTATCGGATAAGATCGGTGACTCATTAGTGAGTCACTTTGTGTGGCCCAAAATCAGCCACACCTCCATCAAATGTGAGCCACACATTTAATAACCATAGTTAAGCAAAGTAACCCTAGTTAAGTTAATTATTAACTATGGTTAAACTTATATTAATTAAATAATCACAAAACCCATTAAATCAATTCCTTATAACCAAACAAAGCCTAAATATAGCCTATAAATACCCTCCAAACCGTGGCCTCCCTCACCATTTCACTCATCTTCTTCATTCTCTTCAGCTTCCCCACCAACTAAGTTACAAAATCCTAAGAACACCGATTTCCCACCAAACATATGACCCTCTTCCTTTCTGAAACTCGGAAAACACTCAACATAAAAGTTGTTCCTATTTCTCTGTTCTTTCCAACAAGCTAAATATCATCAAAAACGGATAAGTAGATTGGGAGATAGGATCAAAATACCGAAACTGCCCAGAATTCTCAGTAACCCACGAAACAGCAGAAATAAGTCCCTTTTCACCCCTGTTATGATCCGAACCAAATAAAACCTTCAACACCAAAGTTGTTCCTTTTCTTATTATATTTCTATCCAGCCAAAGTTCGTAATTTTTGGATGAGGATATTGTGAGATACACTCACAATACCATCACACCCTCAAGCTATCCAGTTTTCAACATAGTGAAGGTTGATCATTTTCTTCATTTCTTCAATCTTCAAGAGGTAAAAGCTCATCTCCTTGATCATATAAGCTTTCATATTCATGTATTTCTCTTGTTTATGCCATGAATCATATTTTTCCATTCCTAGATCTAGAACTTCAAATAATTCTAGAAAATTGTAGAAAAATCATAAAAATGTGAAACCAATTTCTATGATCTAGTTATGATCCCTCCTTTATTTATCCAAGAGCATGTGATCAAAATCATTTTCCTTCCCTATTAACCATTAATGGCCGAACCTAGGTAGGAAAATGGGTTTGGTGTTTTGTTGTTTGTTTTGAATGTTATTACTTGACTTAAGTTCTATAATACATGTATAGCTTAAATCCAAGAGCTTAGGTCCAACAAAAATCCCTAGCTTAAATTCCTAATATGGGCCGAAACCCTAACCCTAAAGGTTAGAGGATTTTGTTTCAAATTTTAGTCTTGTAATAAGTAATATATGTTAGTTAAGACTCTAGTAACTAGGATCCAAAAGATGGCATTAAGAAGATAATCCTAAACCTATTTTCTAAGTCTTGGCCGAACCTAGCCCTAAAGTGTCATAGATGGTTGTTAGTTGATTAATTATAGTTATGTTGTTTGAATGAAGGTGGTTGTGTTAACTCGTGGCGGAATAACGAGAATCGTCGTTTACGTGTTTCCGGTGCAAACTCAGGTGGGGGAAAGAATCATTCTACCGTCGGAATCGATAAGTATCATATTATATAATAATTGTGTAGGGCAACCTAAACCCTACTAGTAGTTGAGTAACCGACAAGGCCAAAATCACATTGGAAACCTTTTCTGTAAAACAAATGGTGATTCGGGGATTGTAGGTTTATCGACATTAAGGTTGATTTTATGATGTTGAGGATGTGTGGCTTTATTACTTATTTGAGTTGATTGTGATATGTTGGTTGTGATAATTTGCTATATGTGATATTTTATGATATTTGAATATTTTGTTGATATTGTGTTATGCATGATCTTCCTGGTTTGATAAATTGCTTAGTTGATTTTAAGGGAAGATATATATTGCTCGGAGGTATTTTGTTTGGGTGAGAGTTTTGAATATGAATTAGACGTGCCTCGCTATTATTTTATAAAAGTGATGTGATATAGAATGTCAGTGGAGGTTATGAGGAAAAGCTTGAGGTACTAGGTTGTTATTGATAAAAGTCAGTGAGAATCATGTGTTGCATTGTTGTTCATAACCGTGTATTTGAGATACATGAGGTCCGAAGTTCTTGTAGACCGTTCCAAATTAGAATTTAAGTTGTGCAACTATAGTGTCATTGCTTTGCATGAGCACCCTTGATAGAGTTGAGAGAGAGAACCAGGGTGTGCACCGACGGTACAGTGCACCTATAGTGTCATTGCTTTGCATGAGCATTCCTACCATGGATGATAATGTGCACCGGCATGGGGAACGTGTCACTTGGACGACTGACTGGCATCCCTAACGAGGGATGTGTGACGAGGATTAGTAGTGGCCACGTCGAAGCATAAAGGATTAGTTGCATGAGTTGAAGGGTAGAGGAGGTTGTTATAAAGTATGGATGATTGTAAATTGTGAGTGATGCATGTTTGTGATTGTTATTGTATTATATGCTATGAATATTTTTCACTTATGATGATAGAACTGTTTCTTATCTCCCTATTTCTGTATTTTTGGTGTATGTCTACTTTGCTACGTTAGAAGACCATATGGACGACTATGTTACGGAGGAGATGGATGGAACCCCATACGAGACGGAGATTGTTGAAGAGTTGAACGACGTTCCGAATATGAAGTTGACACTGAAGAACCATCTACTGATCCTGATAATGTAGCGTAGTAAGTTTAGGGCCAGTGAGTCACATAAGATGTTTTGTTTTCCGTAGTTATAAGCAATTTGTGTAAATAAGTACCTGTGTGGGATCCTACTGAGAGGATAACCTAAACAGTGTTGTGTAAAATAAAGGATACTTATGTGTGTATTTATGTAAAATAGTTTGGTGTGTTGTATATTTGTAGAAGTTATCTGATTATTAATTAAGTTTTCAATTTTTACGTATTTTCAACGATAAGCGTGCGATTAAGTAATTAAATAATTAAGGATTTAATGTAATAATACAATGGGGCACAACGGGGTGTCTCATACTCGACCAGAATGAGAAGGAATGCACTTGCCCGAGAATGAAAACTCCTTGACCGAGTACTC
The DNA here is from genome assembly GCA_030762895.1 of Sophora flavescens. NCBI lineage: Eukaryota > Viridiplantae > Streptophyta > Magnoliopsida > Fabales > Fabaceae > Sophora > Sophora flavescens. Next base: position 27,195,761 of record CM061063.1, on the reverse strand, counting down.
TACTTACTCGGCTCCGAGTCTTGGCCGACTTTACCCACTCCCTAAACGAGAACACTGCCTACTGAGTCTTCTCGAGTACTTACCCAATACTCGGCCAAGTACCCTGTCCGCAGTTTACTCGGCCAAGAGTACTTACCCATTAGTCGGCCAAGTACCTAGTACTTACCGGTACTCGACCAAGAGTACTTACCCACTTCCCGAGAACACACTCGTCTTACTCTAACCAAAACCTTTAACAACTCTAACTGAGTACCTGAGCAATCTACTCGGGTATACAGTGAGATGAAGTACTCGGTACTCGGTCAGACCACTCGTAGACTATCAAGCATACCAAACGTCTCCCGAGCTTATCTTCCGAATATACTAGAACGTTCTCAAGGATACGTGTTTCAAATGCTAGCTACTAGTTGTACGATCAGGACATGCGGCACCAGAATAGTGGAGACCCTACGGATGACGCCTACGGTCCGCGATATCCGCTAACGGCCTGGAGGGGGACCACGTGACATACGGAGAAATTCCCTTCATGCGTGTATATATAGAGGGGGACGCTCACTAAGCAGAGGGGGCTACCTTCCAAGCAAAAACCCTAGCAAAGCCCTAATCTCTGTAAATCACTCCCAACCCTCGTTCAGTCGCCGGAATACCTTCTCTACGAGACTCACCATCATCACCGCCTTTGAACTATGTAAGCCTTGATTCTCATCCGGGATACGTAGGAATAGAGCACCACGCTCTGTCAGGCTTAATCCACAAAACCCCCATCGCTCCGCCGAGCCGGAGCTCATCGTTCCTACCAGGACAAAATGGGCAGGAACATTAGGGTTTGTACTGGCCGAGGGTACTAACCCGGCCACCGAGCTCAAGTACCCGGCCCAGTCCGGAAATTAAGGATAATAAATCAAGGATCACTTAATTAAAGGAATAAGATATTAACATTAAATCCTGATATTATCTAAAATAACCTTATATGGTTAAAAGAGATAATATCCCTTAAATTAAGGAATCATATCTCAAAAGAGATATCAAGAGACAAATCAAATCTCTAAAAGATATTAAGAGATAAATCAGATCTCTAAGAGATAGAGGAATCCTATTATAAAAGGAGGAGTACCCCTCATAAGAAACTCACTTTTCACTGAACAGAGGTGACTCTCTCTTAAGCGTATTAGAGAAACTAGTGCCGATCAAGAGACTATCAGAGAGTCCTTGCTCCCTAGTATTCGTCCGATACAAAATTAAGAGATCGAGATCACCACGGCTAAGGGTCGAATCAAGAACTACGTCCGGCTTTGATTCCCTTCGGGATACGTAGGACCTGAATCACCGAATTCTGTCAAGCCAAATCCTAAAACAACCCTAATATTCATCCTTGGTTTGACGTTCACGGCAGGGCTCCGGTAAACCGGATCTCGGCAGGAACATCTGGCGCCCACCGTGGGGCCGAGGTGAAACTTTCCCCGGTTCCGCAAGAAAAGCTCGATGGTGACTACACGCAATGGATTGCGGGGAGGGGGGAGCAGCGTGAATCACGAGGGCCAGGAGGCTTCGGACGCCCAGAACCATGACAATCATCTTTTCTCCCCCCTTAGTGAAGGTAACCCTCGGTTGGAGGAAATTATGGAGCAACTCAAGCAGCTTCGGAAAGAGAACGAGGAGATACGGGCGCAAAATCAGAAGCTTTTGAAAGCCCGAAAGAGAGGAAGGTCCCTGACACCTTCAGACGGAGAACAATCCTCACCCGAGGCCAGCAAGGATCCTCCGGCGCACTCTCCTCGGGGCACTAACCGAGCATCCAAGACCAAACCTCCTCCTGGGGCATCGGAAGTTAAGTCCCACGCAGAGAGGACTAGCCAGAAAGAAAGAATATCAGACCGACGTCCAAGGCTCCCCTTCACCGAGGACATTAATGAGGCAAACTTGCCAACCCATTTTAAGCCCCTTAACATAGACAAATTCAATGGCACCACTGATCCAACCGAGCATGTAGAATCCTTTATATCCTCAATTTACTTGGTGACTGATTCAGAGGCCGTCATGTGCAAGGTTTTTCCGACTACCCTGCAAGGTCCAGCCACGACACGGTTAACGAATCTGCCGCCTCGGTCAATTGACTCTTTTGATGCCCTCATAACCAAGTTCATTGCACAATTTGCGGCAAGCCAAGGCACGTAAGGCACTCGGTCTCACCGGTAAATTTCAAGCAGGAAAGGAATGAATCACTCAGAGATTACATGGCTCGCTTCAATGCAAAGCAGATCCTAATTCCCAATATGAGCTCGGAACTCTGCCTCCACACCGTCATGGCTGGTCTTAGGCCAGGACCATTCTTCGAGTACCTATCTCGGAAACCACCGAGAGATTTTGAGGAACTACAGGAAAAGGCTACAGGGTTCATGAACTCGAAAGAGATGCTAGAGTTTAAAAGGCGAGAAAGAGGATACGAGGACAAGAGCTCAGCCTCCAACAAAGACAGGAACAGAGGGTCTGACTCACGAAGGCCCCAAAAAACCAGTGAAAGAGAGAATTCCCGCAGAGGCATTCCAGGCATCCATCTTTCACTCCGCTGAACCGATCTCGGGCAGCCATCCTGCAGGAAGTGTGCTGAGCAGAATTGCTTACCTTACCTGAACCGTCCAAAACAATGGACAATGCTGACAGAAGCAAGGAATGTGCGTGGCATCAGAACTATGGACACTCCACTGAAGAGTGCAGAATACTCCAGAGAAAGATCGAGGAGTTGGTGCAAGCAGGCCGTCTTGACCGATTCGTCCGTCGAGATGCCAATGGTGGTGGACGATTCGGTCGGAGACCACAAAGACACGGTAATGATGACTGAGATCGAGATACAAACAATCAAAGAAATCATCAGGGCGGAGATCGCCAGAACAACCAAAGGCCCCCGGTAGAAGAATCAGCGAGAGGAATCAGAGGGGTCATCAATACAATCTCGGGGGGATTTGCAGGAGGAGGAGCAACGAGCTCAGCTCGGAAGCGACATGTCAAAGCTCTCCGATCTGTTAGCACAGTGTCTGGAAGACCTCCAAGAGCAAGGCCCCCTATAACATTCACAGATGATGACTTCCAAGGGGTAGATCCCAACCAGGATGACCCGATGGTGATAACGGTCGAGCTGGCCAACTTCTCGGTCAGATGAACGCTTATTGACCAGGGAAGCTCGGCTGATATTCTCTACCTGGCAACTTTCAAGAAGCTCGGCATCCCCGAAAAGTTGATTAAATAACAGGAGGACAAGCTGGTGGGATTTGATGGGGAACAGGTCAAGACTCGAGGATATATAGATCTCTTAACAACGTTCGGAGAAGGCAGACTCTCCAAGTCTCAGACTCCGGTATGTCATCGTAGATGCCACCACGTCGTACAATATCCCGATCGGAAGACCGACGTTGAATGAGCTCGGGGCAATTGTCTCTACCCCACACCTTGACAATGAAGTTCCCACCGACTCGGGGAGATAGTTTGATCCCGTGACCAAAAACTGGCAAGGCAGTGCTATGTTGACAGCCTGAAGGTTTCCCGTCACCAGGATGGCCCGAAGAAAACAGAGGAGAGTAAAACAGAGCTGGTAAGCTCGGTCAGCTCGGTAAATTCAGCAAGTACAGTCAGCATGTTTAAGCTGGACCCAAGGGCGAGAGATGTATGAGACCGGAGCCGAACCAACGGAGTCCTTAGAGAGGTTCCATTGGGAGTCCATCCCGAGCAGTGCACCCACGTCGGTAGTCACTGGACCCCTCACTCGGAGAGAAGATTCACATGGTACTAAGAAAGAATGCTGACTGTTCGCACTGAAGACATCGGACATGCCGGGCATAGATCCTAACTTTATGTGCCATAGGCTGTCCATATGTCCCGAAGCTAAACCTGTGATTCAGAGAAAAAGGAAGCTGGGTGAAGAAAGGCGCCGAGCTATGGCCGAGGAGACCTCTAAACTACTCAAAGCTAATTTCATCCGCGAGGTGAAATACACCACTTGGTTAGCCAACGTGGTATTAGTCAAAAAGGCCAATGGTAAGTGGCGCATGTGCACCGACTATACCGACCTCAACAAGGCGTGCCCAAAGGATTCCTATCCCTTACCCAACATTGACAGGCTGGTGGATGGGACCTCAGGTTATAAGGTTTTGTCCTTCTTGGATGCATATTCCGGTTACAACCAGATCAGGATGTACCCCCCCGACGAAGAAAAAACAGCGTTCATGACTGATGGGGCTAATTATTGTTACCAAGTAATGCCTTTCGGCCTAAAAAATGCTGGGGCAACATATCAGAGGCTTATGGACAAGGTTTTCGCAGATCAAATCGGAAAGAACTTAGAAGTGTATGTTGATGACATGGTAGTAAAATCCGATGACCCGAGTCAGCACCCAACCGACCTCGAGGAAATCTTTGGACAACTCCGCAAGTACAACATGAGGCTGAATCCAGAGAAGTGTTCTTTTGGTGTGCAGGGAGGAAAATTCTTGGGGTATATGCTAACCCATCAAGGCATCGAAGCCAATCCAGATAAATGCAGAGCCGTCATGGAAATGCGAAGTCCTCGGAATGTGAAGGAAATTCAAAGACTGGCCGACCGATTAGCCTCCCTATCTCGCTTTCTACCGAAATCCGCAGAAAAGGCACGACCTTTTTTCCAGCTCCTGAAGAAGCCGAAGGATTTCATTTGGACTAAAGAGTGTGAGAAGGCATTCGAAGATCTGAAACTTTTCTTGGCCTCTCCCCCATTCTTACTCGGCCTCGGCTCGGCAAGGATCTGTACCTATACCTCTCCGTCAATGATTGTGCAATCGGTGCGGAATTACCCGGGAGGAGGAGGAGCAATAGATGCCGTATACTATGTCAGTAGAATCTTGAAAGACGCGGAAACGCGATACCAGGTAATTGAAAAACTGGCTCTCGCCTTAGTGATGGCAGCTCGGAAGTTACGGCCCTATTTCCAATCTCATCAAGTCATCGTCAAAACGGATCATCCGATAAAGCAGGTACTCAGGAAACCTGATCTAGCCGGAAGAATGATAACTTGGTCAGTGGAGTTGTCAGAGTTCGGCCTACAGTATGAACCGAGGGGGCCAATGAAGGCCCAAGGTGCCTCTCAGATTTTTATTGCCGAGCTCTCTTCCAAACCAAGGTCGGAATCCTTCCGCTGGCTCTTATACGTTGATGGATCATCTAACCAGAAAGGAAGCGGGGCTGGCATAATTCTCGAAGGACCCGATGATCTAGTCCTCGAGCAATCGTTGAAGTTTGGGTTCACTGCGTCAAACAACTAAGCAGAGTATGAAGCCCTCATTCTTTGGTCATTACTAGCCAAAGAAGTCGGGGTTCGGGAGCTAAAGTGCAGAAGTGACTCACAGCTCAATAACGGGACAAGCCGCGGGCAATTATCGGACAAAGGACCCCAATTAACCAAATATCTCTGCAAGGTTAATAGCCTCATCTCCGAGTTTGAGCATTTCTCCATTGAGCACATACCTCGAGAAGGAAACTCCAGAGCCGATCTACTTTCCAAATTAGCAAGCACAAAGAAGGCTGGCCAACTCAAGACTTTTATTCAAGAAAGTCTCCTCGAGCCGAGCATCAAGAGTGCCGAAGTGGCAGTGACCGAGCACTATGACCGGGGCTGGATGGCTCCGATCTGGGAGTACCTAACCTCGGACAAACTACCGGACGACCAAAGGGAGGCAAGAAGAATCCGTCTGAAATCTTGTCACTACACCGTCCTCGACGGAGAACTGTACAAAAGGGGATTCTCCAGGCCGTTGCTAAAATGCCTCACAAAGGAGCAATCCGAATATGTAATGGATGAGATGCACCGAGGAATCTGCGGATTGCATTCAGGCGACCGATCTCTGGCAGCTCGGATCTTGCGAGCAGGGTTCTATTGGCCAACCATGAGACTCGATTGTTCAACCTGGACCAATAAGTGTGACCCTTGTCAGAAGTTCGCCAACATAGCCCGTGCTCCAGGAGAGGAGCTCCACTCCATGTTCTCGCCATGGCCCTTTACCATGTGGGGGATGGACATAGTTGGTCCCTTCCCAGTGTGGCCAAGGGTCAAGTCAAGTTCCTTCTGGTAGGAGTAGATTACTTCACCAAGTGGATTGAAGCAGAGCCAATGGCTACGATAACCGCCAAGAAGGTCCAGGATTTTGTATGGAAAAATATTATATGCAGGCATGGCCTTCCTTATGCAGTTGTTACAGACAACGGGAAGCAATTCACCGATAAGGAGCTCGGAGAATTCTACTCCAACCTCGGAATTAAACACAAAGTAACCTCGGTTGAGCATCCGCAAACGAATGGCCAGGCAGAGGCAGCCAATAAGGTTATTCTACACGAGCTCAAAAGAAGGCTGGGACAATCAAAAGGAGCTTGGGTTAAGCAGTTGCCAAGCATTATGTGGGCTTACCATTGCTCGCCACAATCCTCAACGGGAGAGACACCGTTCAAACTAACCTATGGAACCGATGCCATGATTCCAGTGGAACTCGGTGAGCTCTCATTTCGAAGGCAGCATCACAATGAAAGCCAAAATAATGAACAACTCCGAGTTGAGCTCGACATGGTCGAAGAAGTCCGAGATGCAGCAAGGATAAGGGATGAGCTGTGCAAGCAAAAGGCAACTCGGAAGTACAACTCAAGGCTGCGCCCAAGGGAATTTGTGCAGGGCGATTTGGTGCTAAGACTGCAAAGCGACGCGAGAAAAGACTCCAGGGAGGGTAAGCTCTCGGCAAATTGGTCAGGACCATTCAGGATAGCAGAAAATCTAGGAAATGGTGCTACAGGCTTGAGGAATTGTCAGGAAAGTTGATTCCTAGGACATGGAACACTTCCCATCTCAAATTTTATTTTAGCTAAAGTTAGAAGTGATGCACTCTTTTTCCTATCTCGGTCTTTTTCCCACGAGGTTTTGGCCGAGAAGGTTTTAATGAGGCACACTAGGAAAAATTAATAAAAATTCTATTTTCCTTCAATTGAGCTATTATATTACTTCACTCCTAAGCAGGAGATAAAACCTAAGCAGGTACTTGACTCCTAAGCAGGAGCTCCTAAGCAGGAGATAAAGCCTAAGCAGGTACTTGACTCCTAAGCAGGAGATAACACCTAAGCAGGTGCTAAACCCTGAAGAGGCCAACCGAAGCCTCTACAGGTACTTGACTCCTAAGCAGGAGATAAAACCTAAGCAGGTACTTGACTCCTAAGCAGGAAATAAAACCTAAGCAGGTGCTAAACCCTGAAGAGGCCAACCGAAGCCTCTAAAGGTACTTGACTCCTAAGCAGGAGATAAAACCTAAGCAGGTGCTAAACCCTGAAGAGGCCAACCGAAGCCTCTAAAGGTACTTGACTCCTAAGCAGGAGATAAAACCTAAGCAGGTGCTAAACCCTGAAGAGGTCAACCGAAGCCTCTAAAGGTGCTCGACTCCTAAGCAAGAGCCACATTCGACCGATTAGGATCAAAGTGCCGAGCCTATAAAGATGTATCAGGAAACATTAATCAATCAGGGTTAACGAACCGAACCCATAAAAATTGCCAAGATATAAATAGATCAAAAAATAAGAAAAGAAATTTCATTAAGGTAAAGGGGGAAGTCCCCAAATACTTAAGTCTTAAAAAAAAAATACTTAAACTACTTATACAACATCATGACTCGAGGTCCACCTCGGCATTGGGAGCGATCAAGTCCATCTGGCCAGATTGGCCCACTTCACCTTCCTCGTCCAATTGATCCTCGCCCTCTTCTCCATGAGTTGCGGCCTCCTCATCCTCATCCTCCAGCTCGGCCAATGGCACAAGGATCCCATCTTGGTTGAAATCCTTATCCATGTCGGCGCTGGAGAAGTCGGCAGTAGGGTTGAAGTGCTGGAGTTGCTTCACAGCTCGAGAGAAACCGTTAACATGCTCCCTCATGATTGAAGTCTCAGCTTCAGCTAGATCAGCACGGAGCCTCTGATTCGCCTCCTTCTCGTCCTCCAGCAACTTCCGCAACTCCTGGCTGGCTTCTTTCTCGGCTTCCAGCCCTTTCACTACATTCTGAAGATTAAGTCGGTCAGTTCTTTCCGCTTCTAGCTCGGTCGTAAGAGTAGCTCGGCTTTCTTCCAGCTGCATCTTCTGGGCCTTCAGCTGGCCGATGACCCGGCCTTGTTCCTCACACTTGGCCAGGGCCTGAGCAAGCTCATCTCTCACCCTCAAGGCTCGGGCTGCATCCGCCCTCATCGCCTCTATCTTCTTCGCATTGTCAACAAGGTGCTGGCTCCAGAAGCGTGTAATGGAAGCAATACGGAGAGCATAAGCACCAGCCGCCTCCATACTTCCCTCGGGGCCCTGTTCTAGCAGCAGCCGGGCATCAGAGGGCTTCAGCACCTGGCCGTCGATCAGGCCACCAGGATCGTACTCATTGCCCCAGAGAGAGCTGATCCCCGGATTACAATTACCATTGTACCACTTGGTGTCCGAAGTAAGGTCTGTCACCAAGGGAGCGTTGCTCGGCCGGATTCCGGAAGGAGGAGTCTCCCCAATCATCAGTTGCGGGGGAGAGTTTCCGGTTGGCACCTCGGGTTCCGGATCAGCCCTTGTCCTCTTCGGAGGACGAGTGTTCAGCTCAGAAGCTTCAATAGACTTCTTCTTTTTCCCCTTAATATTGGCAGCGGCAGCTGATCCGCCTGCAGCTGACTTCTTCATCAAAGCTTTGTAATTGAACTTTCCCATTATCACTGCAAAGAGAAGAATAGGTTAGATACAAACGCACGGTTAAATAAGTAAAGCACCCAACAACTACTACTTACACTCAAAATCGGCTTGCCGAGTTGATGACTTAGGAAGCAACAAAAGTCTACCACAGGGCAATGGCCGAGGATAGAGTTTTAAGAACTCAACGTCGGATCTCTCCTGCGTTGTCATGCAGCCTACATCATAACTATTGAATTTGGTGGGGTGGGGTTGCCAATAAAGGGGAAATCTGGAGACTCCATCCGAGTCATAAAATAAAGACTCGTGCCCGGCAGTGGGCCGGACTTTGAAAAAGTCCGACTTGAAGAACTTATACGAACTCTTGTAGAGTCCGATAATACCCCCCGACTCGGCCCCACTGAGGGAGATCCAACCGACCCGGTCCCCAAACCTGACCTTGTAAAAATAAAGGAAGATGGGAGCAGTGGCCACTATGCCTATCTGCTCACACAGGATCTGGAAGGCCTTTAAAAAGGCCCAGCTGTTCGGGTGAAGCTGGGTAGGAGCAACATTCATAATTTTCAGGACATCGCACTCAAACTGGGAAAAAGGAAGACGAACTCCAATTTGTGCAAATAAGGTCTTGTATACATAAGTGAAAGAGGGCTCCCCCGGAGAAGGATGAAGGAAGACATGTTCGTTCCCAGAACATGGAAGACACTGCACGCCGCCTTTGAGGGAAGAGATTCTGTTTTGTAATGGAAAGAGGGATTCAAAGTTCCTAAAGTTGGAATGAAAAGCCCCTACATCGGGCCTCACCCAGAAATACCCAGGAATGACGATATCTGGGTATGGCACCCTGGGCGCTCTGGTAGTACGCCTGCGATGTTTGGGGATGGGAACCGCGTCAGCAGTGGCTGAGCTGCTCCCATCGGAGGAGGAAGAGCCACCAACGGCACCGCCGCCACCATGAGAAGAGGATGGGGAAGAATGGGGAGAGCCCCCAATTAGAAGGATTTCAGGTTCTACGACCTGAACCCCAGAAGAGACATCCTGGGATACCTCAAATGAAGATTCCATGGAGGAGTAATCATGAAATAAAAGTCGGGGAACTTGAAAGAGAGGAATAGGGCGTACCTGCAGTAGAAGGAAAGTATGAATGCTCGGGTTAGAAATGACACGAGAAAGAGGTCTAGGGTTCACAGAAGCACAAAGACCTATGGCCTCGCCCTAATTTATGAAAGACGAGAACAACACCTCCCCCTTGCATTAATGAGGGTAGTTGGGCGAGAGCAGGGAAACGTCCCCTCGTATCTCTGACCAAATTCGCCAACCAAATGGGAAGGCCACACGTGGCAGTAATGTCAGGGTACTAAACCGCCCTCACGGGAAACTAGGAGCACGCCAAGAAGCACGCCACAATCGATAAATCTCGGGAACAGTACAACGAGGGCCACGTGTCACACTAGGTAACGTTTCTTCTCCATCTCGAGGCTCGAGAAGGCATGGCGTCAGCAGAAAGCAATCACTTCCACCGCGACTAACCTCGGCTCCAACAGAAAAAGCTCCCACCCCGTTGGCTCGAAGCTTGGGGGGCTTGTGTATGAGAGGCGAGATGCAGAGTGACATAAGCTCGGCCACCCGAGCCGCTCACCGGGTTGGAAGACGTATACATATAGGCAGAATGTGAAGCTCGGCCAAGGGCCTCACCTCGCCTAAAAGACAAAAAATGAAACCGAGTTCCTGAGCTCGGCTAACATCGTGAAAGCTTTTACACTTCATCAGCTCAAAGCTTGGGGGGCTTGTGTACTGGCCGAGGGTACTAACCCGGCCACCGAGCTCAAGTACCCGGCCCAGTCCGGAAATTAAGGATAATAAATCAAAGATCACTTAATTAAAGGAATAAGATATTAACATTAAATCCTGATATTATCTAAAATAACCTTATCTGGTTAAAAGAGATAATATCCCTTAAATTAAGGAATCATATCTCAAAAGAGATATCAAGAGACAAATCAAATCTCTAAAAGATATTAAGAGATAAATCAGATCAGCCACACCTCCATCAAATGTGAGCCACACATTTAATAACCATAGTTAAGCAAAGTAACCCTAGTTAAGTTAATTATTAACTATGGTTAAACTTATATTAATTAAATAATCACAAAACCCATTAAATCAATTCCTTATAACCAAACAAAGCCTAAATATAGCCTATAAATACCCTCCAAACCGTGGCCTCCCTCACCATTTCACTCATCTTCTTCATTCTCTTCAGCTTCCCCACCAACTAAGTTACAAAACCCTAAGAACACCGAATTCCCACCAAACATATGACCCTCTTCCTTTCTGAAACTAGGAAAACACTCAACATAAAAGTTGTTCCTCTTTCTCTGTTCTTTCCAACAAGCTAAAGATAATCAAAAACGGATAAGTGGATTGGGAGATAGGATCAAAATACCGAAACTACCCAGAATTCTCAGGAACCCACGAAACAGCAGAAATAAGTCCCTTTTCACCCCTGTTATGATCCGAACCAAATAAACCTTCAACACCAAAGTTGTTCCTTTTCTTATTATCTTTCTATCCAGCCAAAGTTCGTAATTTTTGGATGAGGATATTGTGAGATACACTCACAATACCATCACACCCTCAAGCTGTCCAGTTTTCAACATAGTGAAGGTTGATCATTTTCTTCATTTCTTCAATCTTCAAGAGGTAAAAGCTCATCTCCTTGATCATATAAGCTTTCATATTCATGTATTTCTCATGTTTATGCCATGAATCATATTTTTCCATTCCTAGATCTAGAACTTCAAATAATTCTAGAAAATTGTAGAAAAATCATAAAAATGTGAAACCAATTTCTATGATCTAGTTATGATCCCTCCTTTATTTATCCAAGAGCATGTGATCAAAATCATTTTCCTTCCCTATTAACCATTAATGGCCGAACCTAGGTAGGAAAATGGGTTTGGTGTTTTGTTGTTTGTTTTGAATGTTATTACTTGACTTAAGTTCTATAATACATGTATAGCTTAAATCCAAGAGCTTAGGTCCAACAAAAATCCCTAGCTTAAATTCCTAATATGGGCCGAAACCCTAACCCTAAAGGTTAGAGGATTTTGTTTCAAATTTTAGTCTTGTAATAAGTAATATATGTTAGTTAAGACTCTAGTAACTAGGATCCAAAAGATGGCATTAAGAAGATAATCCTAAACCTATTTTCTAAGTCTTGGCCGAACCTATCCCTAAAGTGTCATAGATGGTTGTTAGTTGATTAATTATAGTTATGTTGTTTGAATGAAGGTGGTTGTGTTAACTCGTGGCGGAATAACGAGAATCGTCGTTTACGTGTTTCCGGTGCAAACTCAGGTGGGGGAAAGAATCATTCTACCGTCGGAATCGATAAGTATCATATTATATAATAATTGTGTAGGGCAAACTAAACCCTACTAGTAGTTGAGTAACCGACAAGACCAAAATCACATTGGAAACCTTTTCTGTAAAACAAATGGTGATTCGGGGATTGTAGGTTTATCGACATTAAGGTTGATTTTATGATGTTGAGGATGTGTGGCTTTATTACTTATTTGAGTTGATTGTGATATGTTGGTTGTGATAATTTGCTATATGTGATATTTTATGATATTTGAATATTTTGTTGATATTGTGTTATGCATGATCTTCCTGGTTTGATAAATTGCTTAGTTGATTTTAAGGGAAGATATATATTGCTCGGAGGTATTTTGTTTGGGTGAGAGTTTTGAATATGAATTAGACGTGCCTCGCTATTATTTTATAAAAGTGATGTGATATAGAATGTCAGTGGAGGTTATGAGGAAAAGCTTGAGGTACTAGGTTGTTATTGATAAAAGTCAGTGAGAATCATGTGTTGCATTGTTGTTCATAACCGTGTATTTGAGATACATGAGGTCCGAAGTTCTTGTAGACCGTTCCAAATTAGAATTTAAGTTGTGCAACTATAGTGTCATTGCTTTGCATGAGCACCCTTGATAGAGTTGAGAGAGAGAACCAGGGTGTGCACCGACGGTACAGTGCACCTATAGTGTCATTGCTTTGCATGAGCATTCCTACCATGGATGATAATGTGCACCGGCATGGGGAACGTGTCACTTGGACGACTGACTGGCATCCCTAACGAGGGATGTGTGACAGGATTAGTAGTGGCCACGTCAGCATAAAGGTTTAGTTGCATGAGTTGAAGGGTAGAGGAGGTTGTTATAAAGTATGGATGATTGTAAATTGTGAGTGATGCATGTTTGTGATTGTTATTGTATTATATGCTATGAATATTTTTCACTTATGATGATAGAACTGTTTCTTATCTCCCTATTTCTGTATTTTTGGTGTATGTCTACTTTGCTACGTTAGAAGACCATATGGACGACTATGTTACGGAGGAGATGGATGGAACCCCATACGAGACGGAGATTGTTGAAGAGTTGAACGACGTTCCGTATGAAGTTGACACTGAAGAACCATCTACTGATCCTGATAATGTAGCGTAGTAAGTTTAGGGCCAGTGAGTCACATAAGATGTTTTGTTTTCCGTAGTTATAAGCAATTTGTGTAAATAAGTACCTGTGTGGGGATCCTACCGAGAGGATAACCTAAACAATGTTGTGTAAAATAAAGGATACTTATGTGTGTATTTATGTAAAATAGTTTGGTGTGTTGTATATTTGTAGAAGTTATCCGATTATTAATTAAGTTTTCAATTTTTACGTATTTTCAACGATAAGCGTGCGATTAAGTAATTAAATAATTAAGGATTTAATGTAATAATACAATGGGGCACAACGGGGTGTCTCATACTCGACCAGAATGAGAAGGAATGCACTTGCCCGAGAATGAAAACTCCTTGACCGAGTACTCTACTTACTCTCGGCTCCGAGTCTTGGCCGACTTTACCCACTCCCTAAACGAGAACACTGCCTACTGAGTCTTCTCGAGTACTTACCCAATACTCGGCCAAGTACCCTGTCCGCAGTTTACTCGGCCAAGAGTACTTACCCATTAGTCGGCCAAGTACCTAGTACTTACCTAAGTACTCGACCAAGAGTACTTACCCACTTCCCGAGAACACACTCGTCTTACTCTAACCAAAACCTTTAACAACTCTAACCGAGTACCGAGCAATCTACTCGGGTATACAGTGAGATGAAGTACTCGGTACTCGGTCAGACCACTCGTAGACTATCAAGCATACCAAACGTCTCCCGAGCTTATCTTCCGAATATACTAGAACGTTCTCAAGGATACGTGTTTCAAATGCTAGCTACTAGTTGTACGATCAGGACATGCGGCACCAGAATAGTGGAGACCCTACGGATGACGCCTACGGTCCGCGATATCCGCTAACGGCCTGGAGGGGGACCACGTGACATACGGAGAAATTCCCTTCATGCGTGTATATATAGAGGGGGACGCTCACTAAGCAGAGGGGGCTACCTTCCAAGCAAAAACCCTAGCAAAGCCCTAATCTCTGTAAATCACTCCCAACCCTCGTTTCGTCGCCGGAATACCTTCTCTACGAGACTCACCATCATCACCGCCTTTGAACTATGTAAGCCTTGATTCTCATCCGGGATACGTAGGAATAGAGCACCACGCTCTGTCAGGCTTAATCCACAAAACCCCCATCGCTCCGCCGAGCCGGAGCTCATCGTTCCTACCAGGACAAAATGGGCAGGAACATTAGGGTTTGTACTGGCCGAGGGTACTAACCCGGCCACCGAGCTCAAGTACCCGGCCCGGTCCGGAAATTAAGGATAATAAATCAAGGATCACTTAATTAAAGGAATAAGATATTAACATTAAATCCTGATATTATCTAAAATAACCTTATATGGTTAAAAGAGATAATATCCCTTAAATTAAGGAATCATATCTCAAAAGAGATATCAAGAGACAAATCAAATCTCTAAAAGATATTAAGAGATAAATCAGATCTCTAAGAGATAGAGGAATCCTATTATAAAAGGAGGAGTACCCCTCATAAGAAACTCACTTTTCACTGAACAGAGGTGACTCTCTCTTAAGCGTATTAGAGAAACTAGTGCCGATCAAGAGACTATCAGAGAGTCCTTGCTCCCTAGTATTCGTCCGATACAAAATTAAGAGATCGAGATCACCACGGCTAAGGGTCGAATCAAGAACTACGTCCGGCTTTGATTCCCTTCGGGATACGTAGGACCTGAATCACCGAATTCTGTCAAGCCAAATCCTAAAACAACCCTAATATTCATCCTTGGTTTGACGTTCACGGCAGGGCTCCGGTAAACCGGATCTCGGCAGGAACATCTGGCGCCCACCGTGGGGCCGAGGTGAAACTTTCCCCGGTTCCGCAAGAAAAGCTCGATGGTGACTACACGCAATGGATTGCGGGGAGGGGGGAGCAGCGTGAATCACGAGGGCCAGGAGGCTTCGGACGCCCAGAACCATGACAATCATCTTTTCTCCCCCCTTAGTGAAGGTAACCCTCGGTTGGAGGAAATTATGGAGCAACTCAAGCAGCTTCGGAAAGAGAACGAGGAGATACGGGCGCAAAATCAGAAGCTTTTGAAAGCCCGAAAGAGAGGAAGGTCCCTGACACCTTCAGACGGAGAACAATCCTCACCCGAGGCCAGCAAGGATCCTCCGGCGCACTCTCCTCGGGGCACTAACCGAGCATCCAAGACCAAACCTCCTCCTGGGGCATCGGAAGTTAAGTCCCACGCAGAGAGGACTAGCCAGAAAGAAAGAATATCAGACCGACGTCCAAGGCTCCCCTTCACCGAGGACATTAATGAGGCAAACGTGCCAACCCATTTTAAGCCCCTTAACATAGACAAATTCAATGGCACCACTGATCCAACCGAGCATGTAGAATCCTTTATATCCTCAATTTACTTGGTGACTGATTCAGAGGCCGTCATGTGCAAGGTTTTTCCGACTACCCTGCAAGGTCCAGCCCTGACCTGGTTAACGAATCTGCCGCCTCAGTCAATTGACTCTTTTGATGCCCTCATAACCAAGTTCACTGCACAATTTGCGGCAAGCCGAAGGCACAGAAGGCACTCAGTCTCACTGGTAAATTTCAAGCAGGAAAGGAATGAATCACTCAGAGATTACATGGCTCGCTTCAATGCAAAGCAGATCCTAATTCCCAATATGAGCTCGGAACTCTGCCTCCACACCGTCATGGCTGGTCTTAGGCCAGGACCATTCTTCGAGTACCTATCTCGGAAACCACCGAGAGATTTTGAGGAACTACAGGAAAAGGCTACAGGGTTCATGAACTCGAAAGAGATGCTAGAGTTTAAAAGGCGAGAAAGAGGATACGAGGACAAGAGCTCAGCCTCCAACAAAGACAGGAACAGAGGGTCTGACTCACGAAGGCCCCAAAAAACCAGTGAAAGAGAATTCCCGCAGAGGCATTCCAGGCATCCATCTTTCACTCCGCTGAACCGATCTCGGGCAGCCATCCTGCAGGAAGTGTGCTGAGCAGAATTGCTTACCTTACCTGAACCGTCCAAAACAATGGACAATGCTGACAGAAGCAAGGAATGTGCGTGGCATCAGAACTATGGACACTCCACTGAAGAGTGCAGAATACTCCAGAGAAAGATCGAGGAGTTGGTGCAAGCAGGCCGTCTTGACCGATTCGTCCGTCGAGATGCCAATGGTGGTGGACGATTCGGTCGGAGACCACAAAGACACGGTAATGATGACTGAGATCGAGATACAAACAATCAAAGAAATCATCAGGGCGGAGATCGCCAGAACAACCAAAGGCCCCCGGTAGAAGAATCAGCGAGAGGAATCAGAGGGGTCATCAATACAATCTCGGGGGGATTTGCAGGAGGAGGAGCAACGAGCTCAGCTCGGAAGCGACATGTCAAAGCTCTCCGATCTGTTAGCACAGTGTCTGGAAGACCTCCAAGAGCAAGGCCCCCTATAACATTCACAGATGATGACTTCCAAGGGGTAGATCCCAACCAGGATGACCCGATGGTGATAACGGTCGAGCTGGCCAACTTCTCGGTCAGATGAACGCTTATTGACCAGGGAAGCTCGGCTGATATTCTCTACCTGGCAACTTTCAAGAAGCTCGGCATCCCCGAAAAGTTGATTAAATAACAGGAGGACAAGCTGGTGGGATTTGATGGGGAACAGGTCAAGACTCGAGGATATATAGATCTCTTAACAACGTTCGGAGAAGGCAGACTCTCCAAGTCTGTATCTGTCAGGTATGTCATCGTA
This sequence comes from Sophora flavescens, assembly GCA_030762895.1. NCBI lineage: Eukaryota > Viridiplantae > Streptophyta > Magnoliopsida > Fabales > Fabaceae > Sophora > Sophora flavescens. The sequence continues at coordinate 27,178,807 of CM061063.1, read as the reverse complement.
GATGCCACCACGTCGTACAATATCCTGATCGGAAGACCGACGTTGAATGAGCTCGGGGCAATTGTCTCTACCCCACACCTGACAATGAAGTTCCCAGCCGACTCAGGGGAGATAGTTTCAGTCCGAGCTGACCAAAAACTGGCAAGGCAGTGCTATGTTGACAGCCTGAAGGTTTCCCGTCACCAGGATGGCCCGAAGAAAACAGAGGAGAGTAAAACAGAGCTGGTAAGCTCGGTCAGCTCGGTAAATTCAGCAAGTACAGTCAGCATGTTTAAGCTGGACCCAAGGGCAGAGATGTATGAGACCAGAGCCGAACCAACGGAGTCCTTAGAGAGGTTCCAGTTGGGAGTCCATCCTGAACAGTGCACCCACGTCGGTAGTCAGCTGGACCCCTCACTCAGAGAGAAGATTCACATGGTACTAAGAAAGAATGCTGACCTGTTCGCCTGGAAGACATCGGACATGCCGGGCATAGATCCTAACTTTATGTGCCATAGGCTGTCCATATGTCCCGAAGCTAAACCTGTGATTCAGAGAAAAAGGAAGCTGGGTGAAGAAAGGCGCCGAGCTATGGCCGAGGAGACCTCTAAACTACTCAAAGCTAATTTCATCCGCGAGGTGAAATACACCACTTGGTTAGCCAACGTGGTATTAGTCAAAAAGGCCAATGGTAAGTGGCGCATGTGCACCGACTATACCGACCTCAACAAGGCGTGCCCAAAGGATTCCTATCCCTTACCCAACATTGACAGGCTGGTGGATGGGACCTCAGGTTATAAGGTTTTGTCCTTCTTGGATGCATATTCCGGTTACAACCAGATCAGGATGTACCCCCGACGAAGAAAAAAACAGCGTTCATGATCGATGGGGCTAATTATTGTTACCAAGTAATGCCTATCGGCCTAAAAAATGCTGGGGCAACATATCAGAGGCTTATGGACAAGGTTTTCGCAGATCAAATCGGAAAGAACTTAGAAGTGTATGTTGATGACATGGTAGTAAAATCCGATGACCCGAGTCAGCACCCAACCGACCTCGAGGAAATCTTTGGACAACTCCGCAAGTACAACATGAGGCTGAATCCAGAGAAGTGTTCTTTTGGTGTGCAGGGAGGAAAATTCTTGGGGTATATGCTAACCCATCAAGGCATCGAAGCCAATCCAGATAAATGCAGAGCCGTCATGGAAATGCGAAGTCCTCGGAATGTGAAGGAAATTCAAAGACTGGCCGACCGATTAGCCTCCCTATCTCGCTTTCTACCGAAATCCGCAGAAAAGGCACGACCTTTTTTCCAGCTCCTGAAGAAGCCGAAGGATTTCATTTGGACTAAAGAGTGTGAGAAGGCATTCGAAGATCTGAAACTTTTCTTGGCCTCTCCCCCAATTCTTACTCGGCCTCAGCTCGGCAAGGATCTGTACCTATACCTCTCCGTCAATGATTGTGCAATCAGTGCAGTAATTACCCAGGAGGAGGAGGAGCAACAGATGCCGGTATACTATGTCAGTAGAATCTTGAAAGACGCGGAAACGCGATACCAGGTAATTGAAAAACTGGCTCTCGCCTTAGTGATGGCAGCTCGGAAGTTACGGCCCTATTTCCAATCTCATCAAGTCATCGTCAAAACGGATCATCCGATAAAGCAGGTACTCAGGAAACCTGATCTAGCCGGAAGAATGATAACTTGGTCAGTGGAGTTGTCAGAGTTCGGCCTACAGTATGAACCGAGGGGGCCAATGAAGGCCCAGTGCCTCTCAGATTTTATTGCCGAGCTCTCTTCCAAACCAAGGTCGGAATCCTTCCGCTGGCTCTTATACGTTGATGGATCATCTAACCAGAAAGGAAGCGGGGCTGGCATAATTCTCGAAGGACCCGATGATCTAGTCCTCGAGCAATCGTTGAAGTTTGGGTTCACTGCGTCAAACAACTAAGCAGAGTATGAAGCCCTCATTGCTGGGCTGTTACTAGCCAAAGAAGTCGGGGTTCGGGAGCTAAAGTGCAGAAGTGACTCACAGCTCGTAACGGGACAAGCCGCGGGCAATTATCAGACAAAGGACCCCCAATTAACCAAATATCTCTGCAAGGTTAATAGCCTCATCTCCGAGTTTGAGCATTTCTCCATTGAGCACATACCTCGAGAAGGAAACTCCAGAGCCGATCTACTTTCCAAATTAGCAAGCACAAAGAAGGCTGGCCAACTCAAGACTTTTATTCAAGAAAGTCTCCTCGAGCCGAGCATCAAGAGTGCCGAAGTGGCAGTGACCGAGCACTATGACCGGGGCTGGATGGCTCCGATCTGGGAGTACCTAACCTCGGACAAACTACCGGACGACCAAAGGGAGGCAAGAAGAATCCGTCTGAAATCTTGTCACTACACCGTCCTCGACGGAGAACTGTACAAAAGGGGATTCTCCAGGCCGTTGCTAAAATGCCTCACAAAGGAGCAATCCGAATATGTAATGGATGAGATGCACCGAGGAATCTGCGGATTGCATTCAGGCGACCGATCTCTGGCAGCTCGGATCTTGCGAGCAGGGTTCTATTGGCCAACCATGAGACTCGATTGTTCAACCTGGACCAATAAGTGTGACCCTTGTCAGAAGTTCGCCAACATAGCCCGTGCTCCAGGAGAGGAGCTCCACTCCATGTTCTCGCCATGGCCCTTTACCATGTGGGGGATGGACATAGTTGGTCCCTTCCCAGTGGCCAAGGGTCAAGTCAAGTTCCTTCTGGTAGGAGTAGATTACTTCACCAAGTGGATTGAAGCAGAGCCAATGGCTACGATAACCGCCAAGAAGGTCCAGGATTTTGTATGGAAAAATATTATATGCAGGCATGGCCTTCCTTATGCAGTTGTTACAGACAACGGGAAGCAATTCACCGATAAGGAGCTCGGAGAATTCTACTCCAACCTCGGAATTAAACACAAAGTAACCTCGGTTGAGCATCCGCAAACGAATGGCCAGGCAGAGGCAGCCAATAAGGTTATTCTACACGAGCTCAAAAGAAGGCTGGGACAATCAAAAGGAGCTTGGGTTAAGCAGTTGCCAAGCATTATGTGGGCTTACCATTGCTCGCCACAATCCTCAACGGGAGAGACACCGTTCAAACTAACCTATGGAACCGATGCCATGATTCCAGTGGAACTCGGTGAGCTCTCATTTCGAAGGCAGCATCACAATGAAAGCCAAAATAATGAACAACTCCGAGTTGAGCTCGACATGGTCGAAGAAGTCCGAGATGCAGCAAGGATAAGGGATGAGCTGTGCAAGCAAAAGGCAACTCGGAAGTACAACTCAAGGCTGCGCCCAAGGGAATTTGTGCAGGGCGATTTGGTGCTAAGACTGCAAAGCGACGCGAGAAAAGACTCCAGGGAGGGTAAGCTCTCGGCAAATTGGTCAGGACCATTCAGGATAGCAGAAAATCTAGGAAATGGTGCTACAGGCTTGAGGAATTGTCAGGAAAGTTGATTCCTAGGACATGGAACACTTCCCATCTCAAATTTTATTTTAGCTAAAGTTAGAAGTGATGCACTCTTTTTCCTATCTCGGTCTTTTTCCCACGAGGTTTTGGCCGAGAAGGTTTTAATGAGGCACACTAGGAAAAATTAATAAAAATTCTATTTTCCTTCAATTGAGCTATTATATTACTTCACTCCTAAGCAGGAGATAAAACCTAAGCAGGTACTTGACTCCTAAGCAGGAGCTCCTAAGCAGGAGATAAAGCCTAAGCAGGTACTTGACTCCTAAGCAGGAGATAACACCTAAGCAGGTGCTAAACCCTGAAGAGGCCAACCGAAGCCTCTACAGGTACTTGACTCCTAAGCAGGAGATAAAACCTAAGCAGGTACTTGACTCCTAAGCAGGAAATAAAACCTAAGCAGGTGCTAAACCCTGAAGAGGCCAACCGAAGCCTCTAAAGGTACTTGACTCCTAAGCAGGAGATAAAACCTAAGCAGGTGCTAAACCCTGAAGAGGCCAACCGAAGCCTCTAAAGGTACTTGACTCCTAAGCAGGAGATAAAACCTAAGCAGGTGCTAAACCCTGAAGAGGTCAACCGAAGCCTCTAAAGGTGCTCGACTCCTAAGCAAGAGCCACATTCGACCGATTAGGATCAAAGTGCCGAGCCTATAAAGATGTATCAGGAAACATTAATCAATCAGGGTTAACGAACCGAACCCATAAAAATTGCCAAGATATAAATAGATCAAAAAATAAGAAAAGAAATTTCATTAAGGTAAAGGGGGAAGTCCCCAAATACTTAAGTCTTAAAAAAAAAATACTTAAACTACTTATACAACATCATGACTCGAGGTCCACCTCGGCATTGGGAGCGATCAAGTCCATCTGGCCAGATTGGCCCACTTCACCTTCCTCGTCCAATTGATCCTCGCCCTCTTCTCCATGAGTTGCGGCCTCCTCATCCTCATCCTCCAGCTCGGCCAATGGCACAAGGATCCCATCTTGGTTGAAATCCTTATCCATGTCGGCGCTGGAGAAGTCGGCAGTAGGGTTGAAGTGCTGGAGTTGCTTCACAGCTCGAGAGAAACCGTTAACATGCTCCCTCATGATTGAAGTCTCAGCTTCAGCTAGATCAGCACGGAGCCTCTGATTCGCCTCCTTCTCGTCCTCCAGCAACTTCCGCAACTCCTGGCTGGCTTCTTTCTCGGCTTCCAGCCCTTTCACTACATTCTGAAGATTAAGTCGGTCAGTTCTTTCCGCTTCTAGCTCGGTCGTAAGAGTAGCTCGGCTTTCTTCCAGCTGCATCTTCTGGGCCTTCAGCTGGCCGATGACCCGGCCTTGTTCCTCACACTTGGCCAGGGCCTGAGCAAGCTCATCTCTCACCCTCAAGGCTCGGGCTGCATCCGCCCTCATCGCCTCTATCTTCTTCGCATTGTCAACAAGGTGCTGGCTCCAGAAGCGTGTAATGGAAGCAATACGGAGAGCATAAGCACCAGCCGCCTCCATACTTCCCTCGGGGCCCTGTTCTAGCAGCAGCCGGGCATCAGAGGGCTTCAGCACCTGGCCGTCGATCAGGCCACCAGGATCGTACTCATTGCCCCAGAGAGAGCTGATCCCCGGATTACAATTACCATTGTACCACTTGGTGTCCGAAGTAAGGTCGGTCACCAAGGGAGCGTTGCTCGGCCGGATTCCAGAAGGAGGAGTCTCCCCGATCATCAGTTGCGGGGGAGAGTTTCCGGTTGGCACCTCGGGTTCCGGATCAGCCCTTGTCCTCTTCGGAGGACGAGTGTTCAGCTCAGAAGCTTCAGTAGACTTCTTCTTTTTCCCCTTAATATTGGCAGCGGCAGCTGATCCGCCTGCAGCTGACTTCTTCATCAAAGCTTTGTAATTGAACTTTCCCATTATCACTGCAAAGAGAAGAATAGGTTAGATACAAACGCACGGTTAAATAAGTAAAGCACCCAACAACTACTACTTACACTCAAAATCGGCTTGCCGAGTTGATGACTTAGGAAGCAACAAAAGTCTACCACAGGGCAATGGCCGAGGATAGAGTTTTAAGAACTCAACGTCGGATCTCTCCTGCGTTGTCATGCAGCCTACATCATAACTATTGAATTTGGTGGGGTGGGGTTGCCAATAAAGGGGAAATCTGGAGACTCCATCCGAGTCATAAAATAAAGACTCGTGCCCGGCAGTGGGCCGGACTTTGAAAAAGTCCGACTTGAAGAACTTATACGAACTCTTGTAGAGTCCGATAATACCCCCCGACTCGGCCCCACTGAGGGAGATCCAACCGACCCGGTCCCCAAACCTGACCTTGTAAAAATAAAGGAAGATGGGAGCAGTGGCCACTATGCCTATCTGCTCACACAGGATCTGGAAGGCCTTTAAAAAGGCCCAGCTGTTCGGGTGAAGCTGGGTAGGAGCAACATTCATAATTTTCAGGACATCGCACTCAAACTGGGAAAAAGGAAGACGAACTCCAATTTGTGCAAATAAGGTCTTGTATACATAAGTGAAAGAGGGCTCCCCCGGAGAAGGATGAAGGAAGACATGTTCGTTCCCAGAACATGGAAGACACTGCACGCCGCCTTTGAGGGAAGAGATTCTGTTTTGTAATGGAAAGAGGGATTCAAAGTTCCTAAAGTTGGAATGAAAAGCCCCTACATCGGGCCTCACCCAGAAATACCCAGGAATGACGATATCTGGGTATGGCACCCTGGGCGCTCTGGTAGTACGCCTGCGATGTTTGGGGATGGGAACCGCGTCAGCAGTGGCTGAGCTGCTCCCATCGGAGGAGGAAGAGCCACCAACGGCACCGCCGCCACCATGAGAAGAGGATGGGGAAGAATGGGGAGAGCCCCCAATTAGAAGGATTTCAGGTTCTACGACCTGAACCCCAGAAGAGACATCCTGGGATACCTCAAATGAAGATTCCATGGAGGAGTAATCATGAAATAAAAGTCGGGGAACTTGAAAGAGAGGAATAGGGCGTACCTGCAGTAGAAGGAAAGTATGAATGCTCGGGTTAGAAATGACACGAGAAAGAGGTCTAGGGTTCACAGAAGCACAAAGACCTATGGCCTCGCCCTAATTTATGAAAGACGAGAACAACACCTCCCCCTTGCATTAATGAGGGTAGTTGGGCGAGAGCAGGGAAACGTCCCCTCGTATCTCTGACCAAATTCGCCAACCAAATGGGAAGGCCACACGTGGCAGTAATGTCAGGGTACTAAACCGCCCTCACGGGAAACTAGGAGCACGCCAAGAAGCACGCCACAATCGATAAATCTCGGGAACAGTACAACGAGGGCCACGTGTCACACTAGGTAACGTTTCTTCTCCATCTCGAGGCTCGAGAAGGCATGGCGTCAGCAGAAAGCAATCACTTCCACCGCGACTAACCTCGGCTCCAACAGAAAAGCTCCCACCCCGTTGGCTCGAAGCTTGGGGGGCTTGTGTATGAGCCGAGATGCAGAGTGACATAAGCTCGGCCACCCGAGCCGCTCACCGGGTTGGAAGACGTATACATATAGGCAGAATGTGAAGCTCGGCCAAGGGCCTCACCTCGCCTAAAAGACAAAAAATGAAACCGAGTTCCTGAGCTCGGCTAACATCGTGAAAGCTTTTACACTTCATCAGCTCAAAGCTTGGGGGGCTTGTGTACTGGCCGAGGGTACTAACCCGGCCACCGAGCTCAAGTACCCGACCCAGTCCGGAAATTAAGGATAATAAATCAAGGATCACTTAATTAAAGGAATAAGATATTAACATTAAATCCTGATATTATCTAAAATAACCTTATCTGGTTAAAAGAGATAATATCCCTTAAATTAAGGAATCATATCTCAAAAGAGATATCAAGAGACAAATCAAATCTCTAAAAGATATTAAGAGATAAATCAGATCAGCCACACCTCCATCAAATGTGAGCCACACATTTAATAACCATAGTTAAGCAAAGTAACCCTAGTTAAGTTAATTATTAACTATGGTTAAACTTATATTAATTAAATAATCACAAAACCCATTAAATCAATTCCTTATAACCAAACAAAGCCTAAATATAGCCTATAAATACCCTCCAAACCGTGGCCTCCCTCACCATTTCACTCATCTTCTTCATTCTCTTCAGCTTCCCCACCAACTAAGTTACAAAACCCTAAGAACACCGAATTCCCACCAAACATATGACCCTCTTCCTTTCTGAAACTAGGAAAACACTCAACATAAAAGTTGTTCCTCTTTCTCTGTTCTTTCCAACAAGCTAAAGATAATCAAAAACGGATAAGTGGATTGGGAGATAGGATCAAAATACCGAAACTACCCAGAATTCTCAGTAACCCACGAAACAGCAGAAATAAGTCCCTTTTCACCCCTGTTATGATCCGAACCAAATAAACCTTCAACACCAAAGTTGTTCCTTTTCTTATTATCTTTCTATCCAGCCAAAGTTCGTAATTTTTGGATGAGGATATTGTGAGATACACTCACAATACCATCACACCCTCAAGCTGTCCAGTTTTCAACATAGTGAAGGTTGATCATTTTCTTCATTTCTTCAATCTTCAAGAGGTAAAAGCTCATCTCCTTGATCATATAAGCTTTCATATTCATGTATTTCTCATGTTTATGCCATGAATCATATTTTTCCATTCCTAGATCTAGAACTTCAAATAATTCTAGAAAATTGTAGAAAAATCATAAAAATGTGAAACCAATTTCTATGATCTAGTTATGATCCCTCCTTTATTTATCCAAGAGCATGTGATCAAAATCATTTTCCTTCCCTATTAACCATTAATGGCCGAACCTAGGTAGGAAAATGGGTTTGGTGTTTTGTTGTTTGTTTTGAATGTTATTACTTGACTTAAGTTCTATAATACATGTATAGCTTAAATCCAAGAGCTTAGGTCCAACAAAAATCCCTAGCTTAAATTCCTAATATGGGCCGAAACCCTAACCCTAAAGGTTAGAGGATTTTGTTTCAAATTTTAGTCTTGTAATAAGTAATATATGTTAGTTAAGACTCTAGTAACTAGGATCCAAAAGATGGCATTAAGAAGATAATCCTAAACCTATTTTCTAAGTCTTGGCCGAACCTAGCCCTAAAGTGTCATAGATGGTTGTTAGTTGATTAATTATAGTTATGTTGTTTGAATGAAGGTGGTTGTGTTAACTCGTGGCGGAATAACGAGAATCGTCGTTTACGTGTTTCCGGTGCAAACTCAGGTGGGGGAAAGAATCATTCTACCGTCGGAATCGATAAGTATCATATTATATAATAATTGTGTAGGGCAAACTAAACCCTACTAGTAGTTGAGTAACCGACAAGACCAAAATCACATTGGAAACCTTTTCTGTAAAACAAATGGTGATTCGGGGATTGTAGGTTTATCGACATTAAGGTTGATTTTATGATGTTGAGGATGTGTGGCTTTATTACTTATTTGAGTTGATTGTGATATGTTGGTTGTGATAATTTGCTATATGTGATATTTTATGATATTTGAATATTTTGTTGATATTGTGTTATGCATGATCTTCCTGGTTTGATAAATTGCTTAGTTGATTTTAAGGGAAGATATATATTGCTCGGAGGTATTTTGTTTGGGTGAGAGTTTTGAATATGAATTAGACGTGCCTCGCTATTATTTTATAAAAGTGATGTGATATAGAATGTCAGTGGAGGTTATGAGGAAAAGCTTGAGGTACTAGGTTGTTATTGATAAAAGTCAGTGAGAATCATGTGTTGCATTGTTGTTCATAACCGTGTATTTGAGATACATGAGGTCCGAAGTTCTTGTAGACCGTTCCAAATTAGAATTTAAGTTGTGCAACTATAGTGTCATTGCTTTGCATGAGCACCCTTGATAGAGTTGAGAGAGAGAACCAGGGTGTGCACCGACGGTACAGTGCACCTATAGTGTCATTGCTTTGCATGAGCATTCCTACCATGGATGATAATGTGCACCGGCATGGGGAACGTGTCACTTGGACGACTGACTGGCATCCCTAACGAGGGATGTGTGACAGGATTAGTAGTGGCCACGTCAGCATAAAGGTTTAGTTGCATGAGTTGAAGGGTAGAGGAGGTTGTTATAAAGTATGGATGATTGTAAATTGTGAGTGATGCATGTTTGTGATTGTTATTGTATTATATGCTATGAATATTTTTCACTTATGATGATAGAACTGTTTCTTATCTCCCTATTTCTGTATTTTTGGTGTATGTCTACTTTGCTACGTTAGAAGACCATATGGACGACTATGTTACGGAGGAGATGGATGGAACCCCATACGAGACGGAGATTGTTGAAGAGTTGAACGACGTTCCGTATGAAGTTGACACTGAAGAACCATCTACTGATCCTGATAATGTAGCGTAGTAAGTTTAGGGCCAGTGAGTCACATAAGATGTTTTGTTTTCCGTAGTTATAAGCAATTTGTGTAAATAAGTACCTGTGTGGGATCCTACTGAGAGGATAACCTAAACAGTGTTGTGTAAAATAAAGGATACTTATGTGTGTATTTATGTAAAATAGTTTGGTGTGTTGTATATTTGTAGAAGTTATCTGATTATTAATTAAGTTTTCAATTTTTACGTATTTTCAACGATAAGCGTGCGATTAAGTAATTAAATAATTAAGGATTTAATGTAATAATACAATGGGGCACAACGGGGTGTCTCATACTCGACCAGAATGAGAAGGAATGCACTTGCCCGAGAATGAAAACTCCTTGACCGAGTACTCTACTTACTCGGCTCCGAGTCTTGGCCGACTTTACCCACTCCCTAAACGAGAACACTGCCTACTGAGTCTTCTCGAGTACTTACCCAATACTCGGCCAAGTACCCTGTCCGCAGTTTACTCGGCCAAGAGTACTTACCCATTAGTCGGCCAAGTACCTAGTACTTACCGGTACTCGACCAAGAGTACTTACCCACTTCCCGAGAACACACTCGTCTTACTCTAACCAAAACCTTTAACAACTCTAACTGAGTACCTGAGCAATCTACTCGGGTATACAGTGAGATGAAGTACTCGGTACTCGGTCAGACCACTCGTAGACTATCAAGCATACCAAACGTCTCCCGAGCTTATCTTCCGAATATACTAGAACGTTCTCAAGGATACGTGTTTCAAATGCTAGCTACTAGTTGTACGATCAGGACATGCGGCACCAGAATAGTGGAGACCCTACGGATGACGCCTACGGTCCGCGATATCCGCTAACGGCCTGGAGGGGGACCACGTGACATACGGAGAAATTCCCTTCATGCGTGTATATATAGAGGGGGACGCTCACTAAGCAGAGGGGGCTACCTTCCAAGCAAAAACCCTAGCAAAGCCCTAATCTCTGTAAATCACTCCCAACCCTCGTTTCGTCGCCGGAATACCTTCTCTACGAGACTCACCATCATCACCGCCTTTGAACTATGTAAGCCTTGATTCTCATCCGGGATACGTAGGAATAGAGCACCACGCTCTGTCAGGCTTAATCCACAAAACCCCCATCGCTCCGCCGAGCCGGAGCTCATCGTTCCTACCAGGACAAAATGGGCAGGAACATTAGGGTTTGTACTGGCCGAGGGTACTAACCCGGCCACCGAGCTCAAGTACCCGGCCCAGTCCGGAAATTAAGGATAATAAATCAAGGATCACTTAATTAAAGGAATAAGATATTAACATTAAATCCTGATATTATCTAAAATAACCTTATCTAGTTAAAAGAGATAATATCCCTTAAATTAAGGAATCATATCTCAAAAGAGATATCAAGAAACAAATCAAATCTCTAAAAGATATTAAGAGATAAATCAGATCTCTAAGAGATAGGGGAATCCTATTATAAAAGGAGGAGTACCCTCATAAGAAACTCACTTTTCACTGAACAGAGGTGACTCTCTCTTAAGCGTATTAGAGAAACTAGTGCCGATCAAGAGACTATCAGAGAGTCCTTGCTCCCTAGTATTCGTCCGATACAAAATTAAGAGATCGAGATCACCACGGCTAAGGGTCGAATCAAGAACTACGTCCGGCTTTGATTCCCTTCGGGATACGTAGGACCGGAATCACCGAATTCTGTCAAGTCAAATCCTAAAACAACCCCAATATTCATCCTTGGTTTGACGTTCACGGCAGGGCTCCGGTAAACCGGATCTCGGCAGGAACAGGGTTGTCATCAAATTTGATAAAATGTTCCACAATTGTGATCCTTCTCGTGAATGTTCCCTTGCAATTTATCAATTTTGATTCTTCTTCATATGTTTTACGTTTTGATTATTGTAAGAGAATTGAAAAAATATGAAGCACATAAGAAGTAGTTGTTCTTTAGATTTTTTTGTTATTGTTCTTGAAAATTGATAATTGAATGTTTGCTAAACACCAATCTATTTTTTCAAATCTTATAAATCCATATATTATTTCGAAATTCTATAAATTCTTATGATACAGATCTTTTAAAATCCCAACAAGAAAATCTGGATTATAACAATCTTTAAAAAAAATCTTATAAGTCATTACATTCATACATAGTCTTTTAAAATCCAAAAGACTTTTTTAAGTCAAAAAAATCTTTTAAAATCCTAATCCAATACACCGTTTTTAGTTTTCCAATGAGATTGTGATTTTTTTAGTTTCCTTAACCAAGCTTTTAGGACACTAATTAACATGATCCATCAAATAAAAGTAACGAATTTTCTATCATATGCAATCTTACATATGCTAAAAAAAAATCAAGAGTAGAAATATTATGGTGAAAGTTGTGTATTAAATTCCTTGAAAATTTAAAAGTTCTATTTTTAATACATTTCTAGTTTTTGATTACTTGACATGTACTACTTCCAGACTCAATTATAAGCAAAATTAACTAATTTCACACTTATTAAGAAAGTTAGTTAATTTAATTGTCATGATTTATGTATAAAAAAAAGAGTTACAATTACTAATCTACCATTTAATTACCTCGAGAGTGTGCAATGCTCTTAAAAAAGTAAAAGGAGAATTGGATGGATTGATTAATTTTATTGATTTTTGAAACACTGACATTAAATAGGGTTGAATTGGGTGAATTTTATTTATATTTGAGTCCAAAAAATATAGATACTTTTTTATTTATAAAATTGAGCCCAGAGGGAGTACAAAATTGCATACGTTAGAATAATCATAAAAGTAATAATAACAACTTGAACTTTTTTTTGTTGTGCAGAGAAATGGAAATGGGGTAGATTTTTTTATATTATTTTGTATAAATAAAAAAAAGAAAGGGAACCAATATGTGGTTGGTCCAAGTGATAAGGGACTTGGACACTATAAACAAGTGGTCAGGGGTTCGAATTCTGACTCGTGTGTATGAAGAAAACCTGGTTGGGAAGGGAGAACCCACCTTGTGTGTCCAACGGGTTCCTCGACGAAGATTAATTACTACTAAAATATTAAGCTACCACAAAAATGGGTATGAAATATCCACCATCGTTAGTAGTGACTAATCTCCATCGGGGAACCTGTTGAGCAGATAAGGTGGGTTCTCCTTCCCAACAAGGGTTTCTCTATACACAAGAGGCGGGATTCGAACTAGTGACCACTTGCTTAAGGTGTCCAAGTCCCTTACCACTTGGACCAACCACATGTTGGTAGAAAGAGATATATTATAGAAAAATGAATCCACATTCCATATAACAAATAGGAGAAGGAAAAAAATCATGATTAATTAAGTAGTCAAAATTAATTGAAAGTGAGTATTTTTTTTAATAGTAATCATGTTATATGTACTGAGTATCAATCATCGTTGGTAGTGACTGATTTTCGTCGGGGAATCGATTGGACTCACAAGGTGATGGATCGAACTCAGGACCGCATGCTCGAGAGACCCAAGCCACATTATCAGCTGGACCAACACCACATTGGTGGTTAAACCTTAAACTGAATAGGAAAAGGCGTTATTTTTATTACTTTCAAAATATATTTTTGTTGTATTACTTTTTAATCAATTGAGAATATAATTTTTTTTAAGTAATCAATCGAAGATATAATCAAGTGTGAAATTAACTATTCATTAATCAAATATACATTTTTTGGAAGTTTGATTTAAAAAATCTTAAATTTATTTTTTCAGTCAATAGTTAGATCATGATTGAATTTCATCAATTTTGATTTACAATATAAATCTCAAATCAAAATTCCAATATTGTTATAATATAAATCCCCAAATTAAATCATCACGAATCAATTATTTAGATAACTTTTATTATTCATCCTCTTTTCCAATTAATCAATCATGAATTTCATGTTAAAAGCTTAAAATTTCCTCGTGCTCTTATATAACTTAGTAACACGGTGCTGGTAAGGGACTTGTCCAAATTTAGTTAGATAACTTTTATTATTCATCCTCTATATATTTTACAATTTAGTAACACGGTGCAGGTAAGGGACTTGTCCAAATTTACTTAGATAACTTTTTTTTTTTTTAGGAAACAACTAAATGCATTTTATTAATAATCAACTGAGAAATATAAGATGGAACATGATAATAGACTTGGGAGCTAGCTATAGATGATGTCGCCTTTACTAACATATGGGCTACACCGTTTACTTGCCTCCTAACAAAACTTACATCAAAGTTTGTAGAAGAAGAAATTAAACTATGACACGCTCTAATGATATGACCAAACATTGAAATATCCTTCTTAGGCTTAAAGAACATTATCAACCACCCCTTTACAATCAAGTTCAAAGACAATATGGTTTGCAGTGAGATCCAAGCTTTGAATCCCACTAGTGGAAATAATGTAATATACGGGAACGTTTTACGTCAGTTGACCATATGTTTGATGTTAAAAATGAGGTGGCGGCAGTTTTGTAAATATTAAATCATTATTTGCGTCAGTTGTGTAATGAACTGACGTTAAAAGTGATTTGCAAGAATTATTAACAAGTGTTATTTTTACTTCAGTTAAATAAATAACTGACTTAAATAATCCTATATTCCTCTGAAACTCATTCCTATATTTCTTTCGTTGTCATCTCCCTGTTGTCACTCTTAACGCAGATCACTCCATATATAGTGCAGTTTATTTCTAATCTTTTTTTTAAAAAAGTTTATTTTTAATCTTAATTAATTAGCTTGAATTAGTAAACAAATTCTTATGCAAATTAAAATAAATAAACACTTAACATAAAACAAGTTATATGTATAATCAAATCATATCTCATTGAAGCGATTCATAAGTTACAATTACATGATTAAAAGATAAAAATTTCTGCAACATAGCCCTAAAATATAAAAAAGTTTATGCTTCAACGTCATTTTCTTCTCAGTCATGTCCTTAGAAACTCCAATTGATGCATCCCCTCCCTCACTTGAATTCCTTGATGCTCCATCTGAATCCACAGTCACTTGCTGCCAAAGCGGAGTGAAAGGGATGAAGGGGATGAAATAAAGTGAGAGAATCGCATAATGTGATTCACTCAACCTTACCATCCATGTAATGTGATTTACTCAACCTCAGAAGTTTTTTGACCATTAAGACAGAAACCTTTGAGTCTAGATATACGAAGAAATAACAAAAGTCTCAAATATGATAGAGCCATATTGTGAAGGAATAGAAAACGCACGAAATATAGAGGAAAAGAAGAGGGTGTATTACAGACTGATACAGAAGAATGATACTTTATATAGAGAAGAGAGACTACATGATTTTCTTCAAAATTGATCTATAAACTTAATGCTCATTAAGAGGATTAAGTTACATGGTGCATGGGTAAGTAGCACAGTAGTCAAAGGAATGAATGTTTTTGAAGAAACTTATACACTTTTAACGTTAGTTGTCTTCAACAACTGACATTAAAAGTGTTTTTAAAATAAAAAATATTTATTTTTAACGTCAGTTGTTTAATACAACTGACGTTAAATAAATGTCTTTTAACGTCAGATTTTACAAACAACTGACATAAAATGTTTTTTTAAAGATGGTTTTTGATTATAACGTTTACACCCGCTCGCCTTCTTCACTTCGCTCTGTACGTCTCTGTTCTTCTTTTTTCATCACGCTCACTCTCACTCTCACTCTGCCCTAATCGCGAGCTCCTCTCCACCGCAACCACCGTGAGGGCTTCTTCGCCACCACCGTGAAGTACACTCTTAACCCTAACTCTGTCTTTCCCACTCATTCTTTGCAATAACTTGACATCTCTTTTTCCCTTTCTCGCGCACTAACTCTCCTTGTCCCTCTGCTCTTAGTAACCACATCGAATGATGGCCACCACTCGAGCTCCCCTCCCCACCACCACGCGAGCACCTATTTCTGGTGAGTCTTTAGGGCACATTTTTTTATTTGTGGTTTTGAGTGTATGTTGAAACTGTAGTCTCTATAGTTGAAACTTGAAACTGTGAGTTTGAGTTGTTTGGAATGTCTCTATTTCTGGTCGTGATTTTTGTGTTTTCTCTTGTTTTTATTTTGCTATCATGACCTATTTCAAAATGGGAAGAAATTTAGAGTTGCTTGTAGCATGTGACATCAATAATATATTGCTCATTGGAATTCTGTTTTGTTAATTTATCTTCATCTGCTTATTTCTTTTCTGTCTTAAGAAACCTGAAAATGGTGTAAATTTGAAATAATTTTTAAACGCCTTGCTTGTATATATCATGCTCTCTTGATCGATTCATATGGCTGGGTGGTTATAGTACTAGATATAGCAATAGTCCTAATATGTGTTGTTGCCGGCTTGATGAGAAGAATGATGTAAGATTATCGTGGAAATTTTGTTTTAGGCAGTTAGTCAAATAAGATATACATGGTTGACGGGATTTCAAAAACTAGTTTTCAATCTCGCGTATTGTCCTTATATTGGATATATGTTTTGTATATCTACAGAACCTATCTAGTTATGGATCGTAGTTGGATGGTTTGTAAGCGCACTAGTGCTGAGTATTTGAAGGGGGTGGGAGAATTTATAGAATTTGCTCAAAGGAATGTTCCTAATAGTAATGGAATGTTCTGTTGTCCTTGTGTCAAGTGTTTGAATACGAGGAAATGTACGATGAAGGATATACGTACTCATTTGATTTGTGAAGGGATTTGCTTGAGTTATACGAGATGGATATGGCATGGTGATGTGTTGTTGAGTAGTAGGACAAGTGTCTCCCAAAGTGAGGACGTTGACGTAGATATGGAGGATGATCGAGTAGAGGACATGATCCATGATATTGGACAAGAATCTTTTCATCGAGCTCATGTGTATGATAGGTTGTGCGGTGATGCGGATAAGCCTTTATATCCAGGGTGTACTACTCATACATGGTTGTCGACGGTACTAAAATTGGTTTGTGTGAAGGCGAGAAATGGTTGGATTGATAAAAGCTTCACGGAATTGCTTGAAGTGTTGAAAGACTTGCTTCCGGAGGACAACACATTGCCTGACCGTAACTATGAGGCCAAGAAGGTATTGTGTCCGATGGGTATGGAGTATAAGAAGATACACGCATGCCCCAATGATTACATATTGTACACCGGTGTTCATGAAGACAATCACGATTGCCCCAAATGTGGGTTATCACGATACATAGTGAAGGGTGGTGATGATGATGATGTGAGAAAAAAGGGTCCTCCTGCGAAGGTGTTGTGGTATCTTCCAATAATTCCAAGGTTCAAGCGATTGTTTGACAATGCGAAAGATGCGAAGAATCTTAGATGGCATAATGATGAGAGGAAACGTGATGGAAAGGTTCGTCATCCTGCTGATTCTATGCAATGGAAGAATATTGATACTATGTTTCCGGATTTCGCCGATAAGCCAAGAAACCTAAGGCTTGGACTTGCTACGGATGGAATGAATCCTTATGGTAAGATGAGTAGTATTCATAGTTCATGGCCTGTTCTGTTGATAATTTATAACCTACCCTCTTGGTTGTGCATGAAGCGCAAATACATGATGTTGTCTATGATGATTTCGGGCCCAAAGCAACCGGGAAATGACTTAGATGTTTATCTAAGTCCCTTGATTGAAGACTTGAAAACGTTGTGGGTGGAAGGTGTTAATGTAGTTGATGGGTATTCTCATGAGACTTTCAAGCTTCGTGCCATGTTATTTTGCACCATCAACGACTTTCCAGCATACGGTAACTTGTCCGGGTACAGTGTCAAGGGGCATAAAGCATGCCTTATATGTGAAGAAGGCACATACTACACTCAGTTGCATCATGGAAAGAAGACGGTTTACCTTGGGCATCATAGATTTCTTAGACGTGATCACCCATGTCGTAAGATGAAAAAAGCTTTTAATGGATGCCAAGAGACAAAAGAAGCTCCGACGGCCTTAATTGGAGAGAAGGTTTTTCAGAGGGTAAAGGGCATCGATGTTATATTCGGCAAGTCCAAAAAGAAAGGTAAAGCTGTTGATAAAAACATATGGAAGAAGTGGTCAATATTCTTTGATCTTCCATACTGGTGCAAGCTTGATGTCAGACACTGCATTGATGTGATGCATGTGGAGAAAAATGTGTGTGATAGTATGATCGGGACGCTTCTCAACATTCAGGGCAAGACAAAGGATGGTGTGAATGCTCGTCTCGACCTCGTTGCTATGGGTATACGAGAGCAGTTAGCTCCAGTTGTTGAGGATGGTAAGCGGACTTATTTGCCGCTAGCATGTCATACTTTGTCAAAAAAAGAGAGACAAAGTTTCTGCGGGTGTCTTCAGGGCATCAAAGTTCCACATGGTTACTTTCAAATATGAAGAGGCTTGTCTCTAGTGATCTTAAATTGGTTGGCTTAAAGTCTCATGATTGTCACATCTTGATGCAACAACTTTTGCTTGTTGCTATTCGTGGTATTGCTCCAAAAAATGTGATACATGCCATTACTCGGTTGTGCTCATTCTTCAATTCTATATGTATCAAAGTCGTTGACCCCCGTATGTTGGATGACTTGGAAGTTGAGGCTGCTACAATCTTGTGCCAATTGGAGATGTATTTTCCTCCTTCCTTTTTCGACATAATGGTTCACTTAATTGTTCATTTGGTGGGGGAGATTAGATTATGTGGGCCGGTTTTTCTGAGATGGATGTACCCAGTTGAGCTCTGGATGAAGATCTTGAAAGGGTACGTGAAGAATCCTCATCGTCCGGAAGCATCTATTGTTCAAAGGTATGTTGCAGAAGAAGCTATTGAGTTTTGTTCGGACTACCTTCATAACACGGATCCTATAGGGGTTCCTAAGCCTCAGCATGATGAGATAAGATGTCAAGGTAAGGGTAAACATGGCTTAAGAATTAATAGCAAGGGTTGGGAGGAAGTGCTTCAAGCATATTTGTATGTATTGAACAACATCGATTCTGTTCAACCTTTCTTATTTGAACATAAAAGAAAAGTCAATCAAGAAAACCCTCGAATGAATGAAAGGTGGTTGTTGAACAAGCATAACAAGACTTTCTTACCATGGTTCAAGGAAGAAATGCTTAAGGATGGTAGTACTGCTTCTGATGACATAAGATGGCTAGCACGTGGGCCTAGCTTCAACGTCATATATTGGAGCGGATACGACATCAATAACATTTCCTTTTATATAAAGGAACAAGATAACAAGAGTACCATGTAAAATAGTGGGGTTATGATCGTGGCCGAAGCAATGCACTTCTCTAGTGAAAAGGACAGAAAACCCGTTAATGCACCGACACCTTACTTTGGATATATTGAAGATATTTGGGTGCTCGATTACACTAAGCTTACGGTGCCGATTTTTACATGTAATTGGGTACGGTGGTGTGCAAACCGACGGATTGGGGTTCACATTGGTAGACCTCAACAAGTTAGGTCATATAAATGAGCCTTTCATAATGGCTTCCCAAGCAAAACAAGTGTTCTACATCACTGATCCTTCTAACAAAAGGTTGTCCGTGGTTCTCCAAGGAAAAAGCATGTATAATGGTAGTGATGAAAATCAAGATTCAAATCTTGATATTCCTGAGACTCCTTCTTTTTCAACAAACTTTCCTACTATAATCGAGGAGACACAGGTGGACGATGTACATGCCAATCGTGATGATCATCACGAAGGGATATTGATATAGGTAGTTTAAACTTAGTATACATTTATTTTTATTTATACTTCTGTATTTATTTTTAGTTATAACCTATTTTAATAAATATATATTGTTTCTGAACAGGCATACATATGGATCAGTCGGATGGCCCACATGCATGGGAGGACACTGTGGGGCCTACGCAGGACCCGTTCGCGCCTACGCCTGATTCTAGTGTAAGTTTACATGTTATATACTATCTTTAGTCCTTCTTTTTAATGTAAGTTTATAATGTTACAACCCTCTATTTTATCATTTTTTTGTCCATACAAACATCACAGTCTTAGAGGAAACGGGGTAGAGGAGCCACGACTTTGAAGAAATTAGAGAAGGCCAGGCAAAGCGGACAGAAGCTTGAGGTGTGCTTTGATGCTAATCTAAAGCCCCACGGACCCCGTGCTAAAGAATTTAAAAAGTGGGTGTTTCTACAAGCGAAGCAGCACGTTAGCATCAACTACAACCAATGGAATGACGTTCCACAGAACGTTAAGGATCAAATTTGGGAGGCTATCACTGTATTTTACCTTTACATTCTTTTGATTTACATTATTAGATAATTATCCGAGTTATAATCCATCCAGTTGTAATGTATTTAATGTGTAGGTAGCTTGGACTGTGCTAAATGACGAGGATCATCGTACGAAATGTATGAAAATAGCATCAAAGCGTTGGAATGGGTTCAAGCATGATCTTACCAGGTACTATGTATCTGGGAAGAAGCGGCTTGATAAGATGTTCTCGGATTATCCCTGGATTGATAAGGATACTTGGGATATGTTTGCTAGGAGTCGACAGGATGAAGAATTTCATGTTGGTTGATTAAGTTAATTTTGTATGCTTCTTATAAATCATTTAACTGTATTTAATTATGTGTTTTTGTTTGAATAGGCTAAGGCAGAGAAGGGTAGGCAGAATCAGGTGAAGAACGTCCACCGCCACACCATGTCTCAGGGTGGGTTCGAGACTCGGATCGAGGAGATGATGGCGGATAGGCTGAGGGTGAAGCAGGAAGAGCACGCTGCTATGATAGAAAGAGGAGAGGTGCCTGAGGGCACACCATTAAGTCCTCCGTCGGACATTGACCGCGAGGATGTCTGATTAGCCGGCCGCATGACAAAGACAGGATCTTTTAAAGTTGATGCCACTCGCGAAGTGGCAGATAAGATTGAAAGTAAATAATTAACTTCATTTCAATTGATATTTGTATAGATATTTTTAACACTTTTCACTTGCACGTTTTTTCATTTTTTTCATTGTAGATGGATCTTAAAGCACAATTTTCCCAGGTCTCAATCGTCCCTTCTGGACGGTGGGACGTCTTGATGACTGCTCTAGGCAAGAAAGACCATCCTGGTCGGGTTATCGGTGTTCCTGGGAACGTGACCATCAGAGAATATTATGGCAAGTCTGCTTCACGAAAGCGTGTCGTCGATGAGGTATCAATTTTGGAATCCATGACTAAGCAGCTCATCTCCAACCCTGCTATTACAACGCATCTGATGAAAAGCTTACTATCCAACCCAGAATTCAAGCAGGCACTTGCTAGAGAGCTTTCCTCCGTCGGTTTATCCCAGGACACCGCAGGACATGCCAACCCTTCACATGTGAGCACAAAAGAGAGTTATAGTAGGGCACATGTGGAGGACGATGAGTTTGCAGCTAGGGAGCGGGAGTTGGAAGTCCAACACCGTGAGCTTGAGTTGGAAATGCAAAGGCATGAGCTTGAGTTGGACTTAAAATGCCGGGAGCTCGAAATGGTAACAAAGGTATGTATTCATTATTAATGTCCAAATTAGTCAAATAATTACTTGTGTTTTTTTTTAATTATCAACAACTTATCTATTTTATTTTTCCTAAATTGAAGGCCAAGTCGACGTCGGTGACGTTGTCACCTGTCACTCGTTTGTTCTCACTTGGTGAGGATTATGCCTTTGAGATTTTTGAATGTCCATTGGAGCACGATGGATGGGTGGCACTCCCAAATCAAGAGAGGATATTTTCCTTCTGTGGTGAAGATCTCGGGCACGCCTGCAGAGACAACGTGTGGATGGCCAGCACGGTTTTGAGTCTCTGGTGCACGTAAGTTAATTTTAATTTTATAACTTATTTATTTTTGGTATTTTTCCATTCAATAATTTATTTTAATTTCAATATATATATATTGTAATTAACATCCACACCTTTTCATATCTTAGGTATCTCCATCGTCTTCAGCTTGATAAGGGCTCCAAATCAGTTTACGGCTTCTTAGATCCGTCAATCCTATGCCTCAATTCTTTGTTGGTGATGCATTTAGTAAATACATAGGGAACTTGATGGGAGACAATCGGAAAGAATTATATCTGGCTCCCTACTGTATGAATAACCATTGGCAGTTGCTCGTACTTCACCCGTCTAGGCATACTGTTATATTCTTTTGCTCTCTCCACCAAAACCCGCCACAGGAGGTGGTGGAAGCTGTAAATAAGTAAGTGACTAATCTTCAATTTAATTTAAGTTTTAATATCAATTGTTTTTAGTTTATTACACACATGATATATAAATTTGTTAATTGACATGATTATTTGTTTATGATAGCCGCTGAAGGCGAGTAGCATAAGTTGCGCCAACGGGAGAAGTAGGACTTCTAAGGCTAAAGGAAATCCTGAATGGACCATCCTCAAGGTTTGGTAGTTTATTTATCAAATAATTATTATTATAATTACTAATTTATATGTATATTTAACTGACATTGAAATTAATTTTGTTTGTAGTCTCGATTTCCACCTGACGGGTGGTCGTGCGGCTATTATGTGATGCTTAATTTGCTGAACATAGTCTCCGCATCTATTACGGATGGATGGAAGAAGGTAATATTTAAACAACTTGTTAAATTATATATTATAGTTTTAGTGATGACTTGCGTTAATGTTATTGTTATTATTTGAACGTGTGTAGGCATTTAACAACCAATTGCCTCTTCAAAAAGATGAGTTTAGATACTTGAGGATGCGCTTGGCAGAATTCTTCTTCAAGTATGCAGCTGAAAAAGAAATTGACAAGATACCTCCGCAATACTTAGATGAATAGTTTTTTTGTTAGACTTTAGAAACCAATTAATAACATTTATATATATATATATATATATATATACACACACACTTAGATTGGTAGTTTTGTTTTTAGACATTAGAGACTAAAATTTATATATATATATATATATATATATATATATATATATATATATACTTGTAGATAGTTATGTTTTTTCTATACATGGGTTTTGGTTTTAAGTCCCCCCATTGTTCCTTTGTATATTTCTTTTCTTTTTGTTAATATTGAAATTTAAGGACAGTGTTTGCAATTCTGTAATGTGTGTGATATTCTGTGTTACTGGGATATTTACTGAATGCAGGGATAGCTGAGGGGAGTGATATTTTAAAACTGAATTTAAAAAAAAATCTATTAACATCAGTTGTATCAAACAACTGACGTTAATAGTATTTTATAAAATATACAGTACACTATTAACGTCAGTTGTATTAGGAAACTGACGTTAAAAATAAAACCTATAACGAACTGACGTTAGTTTGAACAACATTAACGTCATTGTGTTAAAGAACTGACGTTAATAGTGTTATATTTAACGTCAGTTGTTTAAACAACTGACGTTAAAATATTAACTATTAATGTTAGCTGTATTTACGTCAGACAATATTCTGACGTATAAAATCAATTTTAACTGACGTAAAAAGTATTTATTGCACTAGTGTCCATTGAATATCTTTGAGAAGACCCATGGCTTCTCCTTCATGGACTGGAAGACAAAACGGGATGCATTTTGTTGTTGCAAGAACAAAATGACCACTATCATCTCTAATGCACATGCCAATATTAATCAATCCATTTAAAGGGGAAAAACTAGCATCAACATTACATTTAAAATTACCATGTCTAGGAGGTTCCCAATCAAAAATCAAAGCTGCACTGTTTGGAGGCTGCACAGGGACAATACTATTAGCCGAAATCCAATCCTCCACAAAAGTAGATGATCTATTGATAATAGCTGCTGGAGTCATGTGCTTTCCCTCCCATAGCAAATCGTTCCGTGCATTCCATATAGCCTAAAGACAAGACACAAATTTTGCTCTTGCTGGAGCATCTAATCCACACAACATCATAAAACACAACTCACTAAAACCATTTGCCAAGGTAAGTAGTGGTGCAATACGGTGCCACATACCCAGCTGCACCCAACATACTTGGCTAAAATTACATGAAAACATTAAGTGCCAAGTATTTTCTCTATCCAGACCACATAAAACACAAGTACCTGCACATTGAATTCCTTTTTTCTGAAGCTGGAGTCTAGTAGGTAATGTATCTCTACAAGCTCTCCACATGAATAATTTAATTCTTGCTGGAACTTTGAGCTTCCAAATTAAATCCCAATCCCCTTCAACCTTCAAGTGAGAACAATCCACAAAGGAATTGAGAATAAGCTTATAGGCTGATTTTACAGAATAAAAACCATTTTCACTACTACTCCAAATTAAACAATCATCATGAATCAAGTCATTGAGAGGAGTAGAAAGGACTTGGCTTACCAAGTGGGAGGGGATGACATTCTGCACCATGTCTAAATTCCAAGCCTTCACATTAGATTGTAGAAGGTCTTTAACCTGCAAAGATTGGAATTCCATCGGGCAATTATTTGGCTGTTGCAACACACCTCCTTGACCAATCCAAGGTGCTTCCCAAACTGGGATTTTCAATCCTGACCCAATATTCCAACGTACACCCTTTTGAACAACAATTTTGGATGACCATAAGCTACGCCAAGCATAAGATGGATTATGTCCAAGGTTGGCTTCAAGAAAATTC
Source organism: Sophora flavescens (assembly GCA_030762895.1). Taxonomy (NCBI): domain Eukaryota; kingdom Viridiplantae; phylum Streptophyta; class Magnoliopsida; order Fabales; family Fabaceae; genus Sophora; species Sophora flavescens. The sequence continues at coordinate 27,154,395 of CM061063.1, read as the reverse complement.
CCTTGTGAGAAGTATTTAGCTTTGAAAACTCTAGTCACAAGAGTGTTTGGTTCCAAAATAAATTTCCAAGCTTGCTTTCCAAGCATAGCTAGATTGAAGGCATGCATATTACAAAAACCAAAGCCACCCCAACACTTAGGCATGGACATTTTATCCCAAGAGAGCCATCTAATTCCTTTTGATTGCCTTGTAGCCGAGCCCCACCAAAAAGAGTTTAGTATTTTTTTAATCTCATCACTAAGAGATGAAGGGATGAGATACATACTCATACAATAAGAGGGTATGGCTTGAGCCACGGACTTGATTAAGACTTCCTTTCCCGCCATTGAGAGAGTTTTACCTTTCCAAGAGCTAATCTTCTTCCACACTCTATCTTTCACATAATTAAAAATTTCTTTTTTATTTCTCCCAACCATTGCCGGGACACCCAAGTACCTGCCAACATTCAATTGCTCAAAAATCCCTATAATATTTGATAACTAATCATGGTTTGATGAGGAACATTGCGAGAGAAGATCATAGCCGATTTATACAAATTAATTACTTGCCCCAAAGCTAATTCATAAGTGTGAAGGAGGTTCTTGACTGTTGTAACTTCACTCTCATTAGCTCTCAAAAATAGAAAGCTATCATTTGCAAAAAGGAGATGGGAAACAATAGGGGCCCTTCTGCAAATCTTCACTCCATGATTATTCCTTCTACTCTCTTCAAATTAATCAGGGATGACATACCTTCCGTGCATATAATGTATAAATAAGGTGAAAACGGATCACCCTAACGAAGTCCACGAGTAGCAGAGATACCACCAGCTTCCTCATTATTCATAAGCACCGAATACTGAACGGATGATACACACATAAGAATCCAATTAACCCACCTAGTGTCAAAACCCATTTTCAGCATGATGGCCTGAAGGTAGTCCCAGTTAACCCGATTATAAGCTTTACTCACATCCAACTTCAAAGCAATATCCCCATTAGCACCCCTTGTCTTGCACTTCATATAATGGATAATTTCCGTTGCAATTAAAGCATTATCCACAATAGATCTTCCAGCAACAAAGGCAGATTGCTCCTCCGAAACACATTTACTAATCACCTGGCCCAATCTATTAGCAAGAGTCTTTGAAAGAATTTTATAAATGATGTTGCATAAAGATATAGGCCGGAAATCATGCATAGATGAGGGGTAATCACATTTAGGAATAAGAACAATATTAGTGCCATTTACCTCTTTCGGAAGAAAACCCTCATGAAGCCAATTTTTACATGCTGAAATCACATCTGCTCCACACACCTCCCAGAATTTTTGGTAGAAAGCTGCATTCAGACCGTCAGGCCCCGGACTCTTATCAAGATGCACATCTAGCATCGCTTTTTTAAATTCATCATCAGAAAAAGGGCGAAGAAGCATAGAATTATCATCATCATTAATTTTTACTTGCAGATGATCCACTACCAAATCAACTTCACTTCTGCCACTTGCAAAGAGCCCATTAAAATAGTTCGTAGCAAGCCTACAAAGCCCTTCTTGGGAATTAACAGTGTTGCCATTATCATCCATCAGAGTATCAATTGAATTAAATTTCTTCCTAGAGGAAGCAGAAGCATGAAAAAATTTAGTGTTAGAATCACCTCCATTCAACCGATGAGTTTTCGCTCGTTGCTTCCAATACGCCTCTTCTTGTACCAATAATTTAGCAAGTCCGGTCCTTAAAGCATTAAAATGGTTGCAACCGGTCCTATCATTACGATTTCGCAATGACACCAATTTCTTCTTGCAAGAGGAAATTTCAGTACGAAAATCAAGCCCAATATTTCTACTCCAATCCTTTAGACCTTGCACACGGTGAGATAATTTTTCAGTAAGATCACTAGTAAAAGGGACCTTCCAATTTTCAGCAACCACATCAAAAATATCATCCTCAAACAACCATTTATTTTCAAATTTAAAATTCCCATGAGGAAATTTTTTTTGAGTGATATCTGTTGAAAGAAAAATAGGATAGTGGTCTGAAATAGGGGCAATAATAGTAGACAAAATAGCTCCCGGAAAAAGATTCCACCTTGAAGAATTGACCATTGCCCTATCCAATTTTTCTTCCAACGAATTTGCGCTCCCTCTTCTACGAAACCAAGTAAATGGATAGCCTTCCAACGAAACATCTACTAAATCACAATCCATCACTGCATGCCGAAATCCATCAATCATCCATTGTGGTTGAGGATTAGTGCCACGTTTTTCCTCATTAGATAGAATATCATTAAAATCACCAATTATACACCACGGAAGCTCGAAAATATTCGCAAGAGACCGAATTATATTCCAAGACTCTCACCTTCTACTACTCTCGGGACAACCATAGAAGCCTGTTAATCTCCAAACACCTTTATCACCATCCTCCACCTCCATATCTATAAAATTACAGGCAAATTGTGTGACCTGTAAGTTAATAGATTCCTTCCATAAAATAGCAAGACCACCTCCCATCCCCTTCCTATCCACACATAAGCAACTTGAAAAACCCAGCTTTACTCTAACTTCCTCAATTTTCCTCTCATGAACTTTAGTCTCACTTAGAAAAAGAACGTCTGGTCTATGGGAACGGGTAATATCCTTCAGAGTAGGAATTGCACGGGAATTACCCAAGCCCCTTCAATTCCAACTTAAAATAATCATTGGTCCCGACAGGCCTGGATACCAGGCCCTGCCGATAAAAAATGGTTCCCATTGGTACTATTTTCAGCGCTGTCATGCTGAGCTTCATGGACGTTGCCTTCTGAACTTTGCCCTTCAAGTAGAAAATGCTGCCATTTGGAGCCATGCCGTATGTCCTCATTTTCCAAAATCAAGCCATTATCTATTGCATTGATTGGCTGCGGTTCCACATTAATTGCACTATTGACATGAAATCTTGGCATCCCCAATGTATAGGAGCGGTTGCTTATGATTGGACCCACCACATTATTAGACATTTGAATGACATTTATATCGCTCCCCAAATCACGTCCTTCTGTTTGAGACGTTGCATGATTCTCAGGCTCCTGATTGGTCGGCATATTATTTGCATGCGCATTAAAGTTTCGGTTATCCGAATACTGCCCTCTACTGCTACCGCCACCGCCGCTAGTTCTCCTTGGCTCCGCCCTCAGATCAATTCCCCAGCCCCTTGCTCCATCATCATTTGCACAGTCTAGCAGCTTATCACAATATTGTTCAGTATGACCAATAAGACCACACATGAAGCAAAACACTCCCAATCTTTCATATTTAAACTGCACCATTCTCCATTCACCGCCAGGCTTTTTTACTTTCTTCTCCATCTTCAATGGTACCCTAGCATCCACTCTTACTCTGATTCTCATATAGGATCTCCATATCCCAGTGTTGTTATTTTTATCGTATTCCATGAACTCACCGATGAAGTTTCCAAAGGCAGTGCCCACAACAGAGGACATAAAACCCACCGGCAAGCTGTAACATCCTTGGCGGCTCTATGGATTGACGACTGTCCCCACAGCTCCAACACGGGTCTTTTCAGCGTGCTTTGTCCTCACTCACACGCTTCCTGGGAAAACTTCCTAGGAGGTCACCCATCCCAAAATTGCTCCAAGTCAAGCACGCTTAACTGTAGAGTTCTTAAGTGATGAGTTCCCAAAAAGAAGATGCATCTTGTTGACATAGATAGTACCAATCAATTCTTATAAGCCATCTTCAACTGTATAGTCCCATACCTATACAGTCTCAGGATCCCTCTCATTCGGGTGTGTAATCGGTTCATTCATGTTCCCCTCCGCCTAGAAGCCTGCCAGGAGCCGCTCCTTGTCCGTGCCTTCTTGCACCGGCAACCACTCCCCGCCCTCGTCGGCACCCGGGTGTTACATGCCCACCAGCTTCCGCTTGGTTCGTCCGCGAACCACACCGTATTGGGAGAGGTGTCGTTCTGATACAATTTGTAACATTCGTGGCTGCTCTATGGATTGACGAGTGTCTGATAGGAGTCCGGCAAGTGTACCGGCTTCGTCGTCAAGTAATAAAAAATATCGAACCACAGAGACCGTGATCTTAAATAACAATTAGTTATTAAATTGGTTTCATTGAACTAGAATAAGTTTTAGTTTTTGAAATCGGAATCAAGTAAAAATCAAATTTAAAATTGCAATTAAACAAAATAGGAAAGCAATTCAAATAGGGATTTTTCAAATTCAAAAGGGATTCCCAGGAATTGGGATCCACAAAACTACTTATGTTACTAAATTGACTACTCTCCTTGTTAATTACCAAAAGAAGAAGAAGAAGAAGAAGAAGAAGAAGAAGAAGAAGAAGAAGAAGAAGAAGAAGAAGAAGAAGAAGAAGGAGAAGAAGAAGAAGAAGAAGAAGAAGAAGAAGAGAGAAGGAGAAAGAGAAGAAGAAGGAGAAGGAGAAGGAGAAGGAGAAGAAGAAGAAGAAATCCAATACAAAAACCAGATCAAATCAGTTGCTGAAGATCCATAGATTGCGAGTCACAGCCATGATGGCCACCACGGCCTGGCCGTGACAGATTCTGCCTTGGGAGTTGCTTC